>CM014085.1:1841061-2441061 GCA_004119915.2 Collichthys lucidus | reverse complement strand
GCAGCTTCCTTGCTGCGATCTATTGAAAGTCAGCCCTTGATCCGAGCTTTTATCAGCTGCGGGTGCACACCACCGCAGGGCCGGTGTGCGTACAGGCAGAGGGCGGAAAAACAGCAGTCCACAGCTAGTCTACCAGGGGCACGAAACCCCCTTAGTTGTACCAGGGGAACATAGCTCCTGCCAGAGGGGCTATTGGTGTATAACCCAGGGGAGGGTGCTTAAGGAAGAAAATCTCCAAATCCAGGAACTCTCCGGAAAAATCTGGAATCTGTACAGAGCCAGTGCAAACGACAGCTGTTTTAAAAATGTCCCCCTCTAAGAGATAGATGACTTAAACATGTGGACAAAATAAGCCTTCAGGTTTTAACCCTCTTGTCTAGATCAGAACTCCACTACTGATATCAATAAACATGATGTCACTGTATTTAGTTTCCCATCTCCATGCTCTTTTGGACTTCCATCTACTGTAAATTATGCCCTAGATACACTTACCCCAGATAAGTCAATCTCAGCCTTTTTTTTATTTTTATAAAGCATAGTTTTACATTTCACTGGAATGGCTTTCACCCCATGCTGGGAGAGATCAGAATTACAAAGGTTAACCTGCATGTTGATGGTGCTCACAGATGTACAGTTGCATGATGTAATGCTTTTTATCTTATTATAGGCACTCGGGATACAGCATGCAGCCCCTCATGTCCCTCACTATGTGTTTGGTTTTATTGTAGATGATGGTGATGAGGCACTCTTCCTTTGAACAAGTCCTATCCTACACTTTTTACAGATGCCTTCTTTCTATGGTGAAAGAAGCAGGATGTCACACTGGAGGAAGTAGGCCAATTAATCTACAGCCCACGCATACACATACACATTCTTCATTATTATCCACTAACCAGGTGTTTCCCAACGTGGAGTCCCTGGAGAGTCTCCAGTGAGTTTCTAAACCATTTCCTTGGAGGAGGATCTTGATGTGGTGATTTGGGGCATGCTGGAGTTTGAATGTTGTCACCTGTCCAATCCAACTGAACAAAACACCAGCTGAACATTTAAATAAATTGCTCCAAATGTGCTCCATGTCTACACACATCATGTGGCACATTTGGTCTTGTTTTACAGGATAATCAACATTGCAATACCAGCCCCAAACAAAAATCAAAGGAAACAAAAAGAAATAATTTTACTAATTGCATTTGCCTGAGGCAGTTCATTTGATTTATTTGAAATAATTACTCTCTACTCTCGGCACAGTGTTGTGTCCATTATGTGTTACCTGAAATAAGTACTACAGTGTACACTGAACCCCTTTCCGCAACTCACTTGAGCTACGACTTTACCAAACAAGTTACAACTTAACACAATTTAGCTAAGCGTGAATATAAGACATCTGTGTTTAACATACATGAAATATGTATAAGAGACATTTTTTGGCATACCAGTTTCTGTCTGACCTCGCACGAGCAACACATAAACATGTTAACATCTGTAATCCACACATGTAGCAAGCTTTAGTGAAATATCTAAATATGTTTTTTAGTTTGTTTCATGTTTTGACGTCCTGACAGTCAGCAGTGGAGCCCTGACATCTGATTACAAACATTACACACTTTTTGGTAGATTTTGTGTTCATCACCCTGATCGTCTCACGAGCTAAGCTAATGCTTAATGCCACAATAAAACTGCTACTCTCCTATAGATATTAACAATCAAATGACACTGTTATCTTTCCTGTTATGAAATGTGTGGGCTTGATGTCTTCAGAGGCTGGAGTTTGTTCATCCTACACAAACAAAATAGTTCTTCACACCAAAAAAGTCCAGGAATAATTCTGCAAAGTGCTTCTCTTTATGTAGAGTATTTGGCATTTGAGAGTAGGAGATTAACGCCAAATAATGTATGACACAAAGTAATAAAAAAAGTTTTTGATATGCATTCCTTAAACTGGGTTATTAAAGCCTTGCTAACAAGATGTGTTTACAGCTCTGTCACATCCTCTGTGTGACAGAATATACTGTATATTAGAAGCATAAATCTTTATATCAGACTGTAAATAAATGAACCTGTATTCTGAGAGTTTTCTCAATAGTCAATGCACCGGGTCCATATACATGAAGCTGAATGTCATGGTCAAACTGTGTGAGTTGTCATCACAGAGCTACTGTACATCAAAGTGGCCCAATAGTGGTCTACAGATTGACTGTCGGTTGGTGTCCACAATGTTTTAATAGGATCTTCACAGCAGGCATGGATTCATCCATTTATGCTGCTGCAGCCCTTCTTCTGGGTGTACCAAATGCTCTCTGGTTTCCCTTTCTCTACTAGAAGTAAAAGAATAATAGGGGTTTCGTTCAAGCTTGAGGAAAGGGGAGTGCCATAAATGTTGGCAGCAAAGAAAGACAAACTTTGTGATATTCGATTTGAAGGAAGATTGATTTATTCTGTCATCATTATTTCACAATAGTCTGATCTTAATAATGGAAATGAAGAAAAAGGGCAATGTTGTAATTTTTAGGAGATTCCATGAGGCATGTATGTATGTGAAAAGTATGAAATATTAGGGCTAATAGAATAAAGCAGCTGTCCTCAGTCACCTCACCTTTGTGTAATAGCTGCAGGCTTCTCTCTCAGTATAAACAGCAGCAGTTCTGAACATGCACTCTGATCCAGTCCACTGCATACTTCCCTCGGCCTGGAATTTTCTAAATGTCTTGTGCTGATCTACATAAATAGATAAATCCAAACTGATCGATGGCTAAATTGTTGATGTCAACTTGTTTTTTTTTTATACTTTATGTGTATCAAATGGATTAAAAAGTCAGAGCTTCAAGTCTTCATAAGGCTTAAAAAAAACAAACCTTTGCTGCACGTTGACACTCGGGGCTGTGCTGACTTACCTGTCTGAAAGGGAGCAATGAATAATTTGATCACATTTTTCATTTCACTGGAGTGCTGAACAAACAGAAATCTGTGATTAACAGTTTTAATTAGGATTCTAACTTGACAAATTCTTACAGCCTCGCAACGTGTCTAAGATGAATAAATCACTGGCCTGGGATCATCAAGCTGCCTCCTAAGTGAATGTGCCTCGAGATTACTTTGTAATTCCACAAAGTGTGAGTCAGCCATGGCTGAGTGTGTTTAACTAATCCTCTTCCCACCACATGTCTGGTGGAGAAAGTTTATGGAGAAAGTTTATGTCCACTCAGTGAGCTAACTGAGTGGCATGCTAAACTCCTGTGCTTTTTAGTGTTTTTTCTTTGACTCTTGAAAGCTCTATGTCCAGACGGAGTGCTGAGTGGAGCCAGTGTTTTACAGCATGCATGACATCCATGCACCTGTGTTATGAGAGCTCTGGAAAAATAATAATTTAGGGAGTTTTATTCTGAAGTCCAGCTTTGGGGCATGTCAGGCCGATCACAAGTGGAGCTGCCAGCTACTGAGTGAACAAGTACAATATCAAAATGTGTGTATCTGTTATTGTTGGTTTATTTTGTTTTGTTTTTTAAATGTTTTATTAGTAGCTGAATAGTAGCTGTTTAAATAGTTTTTGGTTACCTAATTTTAAATACAGTTAAATGTATTCCTCAATATTTTATTTCATTTTTATTGAATTTCATTAGATAATGATGTATCATAAATAAAAGTAGAGAAAACCAGGAAACTTCCCTGTGGGCCAACACTGTATCATACTGGATTAAGAAAATCTTTCCATCCATTTCCTATAACTGCTTATCCTCAGTCCGCTGAAGCCTATCCAAGCTGACTGAGGGTGAGAGGCGGGGTACACCTTGGACAAGTCAACCATTCACACCTCACATTCACACCTAAAGACAATTAGGAGTGACCAGTTAACCTGTTAAGGTTCATGTCTTTGGACTGTGGGAGGAACCCATCCCTCTTGCTGTGACAGTGCTAACCACTAAGAGAATATACGATTAAAAAACGCTTCCAGTTACCAAAACACATATTAAAATAACAGACAACAGAGATTTGTGACAGCTAAATACAGCACTAAAATCCAGCAAGTGTCATTTTATTACTGTCTGTATGGTAATAAAATAAATCTCTTTATATCTATGCTGAAAATCTGATTTTATTTTTTTCAGTAATTAATGTATGAGTTGATCAAACCCAACTCCAGGTTACAGCAGTCAACTAGTGTAATCCCTAAACATAATATGCTGTTCCATACAGCACCTTATTTCCTTGAATCACTGCTCAGGCCTGTGCTTACTGTGCATCATATGTAAATTCACAGCTACAAAAAGTGCTGCACTGTAATTTGTATAATAGCAGTTTGGTTAGAGTTGTAGATGGAGATATACACCATCTCTCAGCCCCTCTGACACGCCCTAATGCCAAATTTAAACATCAGTAATGTGCACTGGTGTCTGAAATTCCATTGTGAAATGTTAAATTTAAATCTTGATGATATGCATCATAACTATTGTAATCAGACATCCCAAGCTTCACCTCCATTATTAATTGTCCAAAGCTTAATGATTTATTGTAGTCCTGCAGAATGATTATTAATTTTCTGGTTGATTATACCTGTGGGCGGCAACAACACTGTTCTGCATAGAAGCATCTCCTAAATAAAAAAAGTATTCTTCACATGAAAAGATGTCCTTGGAGAAACAACAGCTCATTTTTACTTTAATCAAACATATGTAACAAACATATGTTGATTAAGAGTACTGTGGCATGCATTCAGTGGGGAAATGTGTAATGAACATTATCTGATTATTTTCTTTGTTCACAACTGTAAATAAAAGAAAAACTTCACTGTGCATGCAGTCCAAGTATGACCAAGTAACTGTTGTTCTCATAAATCACTTGCATGCTCTAACTTGGCAAAGTACTTCACTGCTGAAACCCAAACTGCACCTGCACTGCAACAAAAACGTGTAGCTTCAGTATATCACAATGGTGTGACACTGGTGGTTTACATTCCAAAGGAACAGTGTAGAGTGACAGGAGTGTGTGTACAATACAAGGTGCTCTCAGCCAGGCAAGTCTGGGTACGCCTGAGCCACAAACAGCAGGCCAAGTTCAAACTTCACTTAAAGAATTGCTGGGATCTCAACACTTAGAGGAATGCACAGGTGCAGACACTCAGCAGCAGACAATCTGAGCTAACACTTGATCAATCTGACACTTTGCAGGGCCAATGCCAATGACAAGTTCCTGTGGGGTTGTGATTGGGTCTCAGGCAACAAAAGAAAGAAGTCCACTGAGCTGTTTTTTTTTTCCTGTCTCTGGTCTTACAGTATCCTGGCCAAGTAAATCCCTGAACACTCTCCTGCTCATTTAAAGCATCCCAGCTGATGGTTGTGTAATAACACTTTTACTCTGATGAGCTTGGCATGGGTATCCAGTGGAATATTAATCTATCCATGTCCAATTAATCAGGGCTGGATCACATGCTGCTGCACTTAACCACAGACTTCCACTTACATTTACTAAAATCAGCTGATACGTTTTATCAGGCATCACCTTCATATGGAATAGAGCATGTTGCACATATTTCTGTATTCACAAATATTAATATTCTGCACCAAGCTGTTTCACTGTCAGAGACGGACATGATCAGTCAGGAAAGGATCTCTGGAAAGCTCTATTTGCAGCTCCATTGATCACAAGAGATATCACTGTCCCAGACAAAATTTCCCAGGACCTTCATTAACTAAATTGAAATTTATATCTAATTAAATAGCTTCACTCATGAAATTAGAAAGGAAGGACATGATGTAGTATTTTAATGATACTGATTAGAGATGTTGCTTAACATCATAGTATTCTGATCCTGGTAGATGGTGTATTTGTTTGGAATAGTACATCTGACACACAGCAAGGGAAGACAGCGCTATGTTTACCCTCTGTTCTCTGGTTACTAAGAAGGAGAAGTAGATTAATTAACAGACCTTTGCAGCCAATGAAGACAGGTGGCAATAATCCTGACAAGAGACAGATCTGAAGCCTCTCATACAAAACCAATTTCAACTGCACTCCATTTTTCAAAAGCTCATCAGGGTGAAGAACGAGAGAGTTGAACCTGTGTGGCTGCAGAATTTGTTTCCCTCTGATTGCCTTGTCAGGCTATCTTATCCGATGGCAGATGACCAAAACCCCACCCTTCACAGACAAACTCTCTTTCTTTCTCAAACTGTTTCACACAATGCATTCTCTGTCTTCTCTGTCTCTCACAGACTCATGCACATCCTCTTACACTGTCTTACTTCCCCACAAGGACACACACAGCCACAATTGAGCTTTTGTCAAGTTTCAGTTGTTGTGCCTGTTATGCCTTCCATTCTTATACGTCACAAATGCAGTTTACAGTGATGACGGGCAGATTTGCCACTTGAAAAATCTTACATTTGAGACAGACAGAGGTACACAATAGAAGCCATCTCATTCACTCTACTCAGCAGCCTTCAATTTTGCAGGCTGGGATAAGAACGGTCAATGGAAGCTAGCTGTAACTAATTAGCTGATCAACTAACAATAACAACACAGTCTCCTCCAGACTTACAACAAGAAACTTGTAAAAGGGTGTTAAAGATGCATTTGATGGTTACATACATAAGAACTGAGACTGAGACTAAACATAAATGACAAAGGGCAGAAACATGGACATGCATGTAGAAGACAGATAGAAACAGCATCATTGTTGTTTTGCAAGCTAGAGCTAACTCATAGCTAACTAGCCCTTGTCCTATATAAGAGTATGATAAGGAATAATACCACACAAAAGTTATATTTATACATTTTTGTTCTTGTCTTGAACGGCGTGTTGGAGTTTTAACATTTAGAGAAAAGCTTTGAGGATCAGACATACCAGTGTGTTTTGCAGACATAACAAACTACCATTCTGGGTTCAGGAGGCAGACACGGTCAACACTTTTAAGAGTAGACTTAAGACTTTCCTTTTTGATAGAGCCTATAGTTAGGGCTGGCTC
The DNA here is from genome assembly GCA_004119915.2 of Collichthys lucidus. Taxonomy (NCBI): domain Eukaryota; kingdom Metazoa; phylum Chordata; class Actinopteri; family Sciaenidae; genus Collichthys; species Collichthys lucidus. The sequence continues at coordinate 2,434,102 of CM014085.1, read as the reverse complement.
AGGTCATCCCTTAGTTATGCTGCCATAGGATTAGACTGCCGGGGGACTCCACCCCCCTGTAATACTGTCTTTATTACTACCATATCTGTTACTGTAATCATTTTATCATTCAGTGTGATTCATTGTCATTTTGTCTGTTATTGTGATTGTACAATATGTTTGTGTTAATTTGTCCTGTACACGTGACATCCATTGCACGTCTGTCCGTCCAGGGTGAGGGATCCCTCCTCTGTGGCTCTTTCTGAGGTTTCTTCCACATTTTTTCCCTGTTAAAAGGGTTTTTGTGGGCAATTTTTTCCTCACTCGAACCGAGGGTCTAAGGACAGAGGGTGTCACTCCCTGTACAGATTGTAAAACCCTCTGAAGCGAATGTACTTTGTGACTTTGGGCTATACAAATAAAACTGATTTGATTTGATCTGATTTAATAACACACAAGTAAGAGTAAGATTCAACAAACCGAATAAGCAATAAGACAGAGCAGCATTATCTACACACTGATATGTAAAGTATGATCCAGGACTGGCTCCCACAGTCGTACTAGTTATGAATGGCTAAGGCTTTCATTAAGTAAACCATAAGCCCGCAAAAATTATCAAAACAGTTAATGACATGCTAACTCTTGGCCTTAAAAGTAACAGCGCGTATGGTTACTGCTGTGGGTAGTAAGTCAGATAAATACACTCTTTGCTTTTGTTTGTGTTTTTTGCTTTTACAAAAAATTAAATAAAGACACTCTTCTAACAGCCCCACATGAAATGGTGAATCCCAATGCCTCAACCACTTAAAGGCATTCCGCCTTTTTCTTATTTCACTGTGATTGTTTCTTATTTACACTCCATTGTTGGTGTAATTTATCAAAAGTTGACTCAAAAACTGTGTAAAATTAAAGTGAACACAGTAAGCTGCAGCAAACTAAATAGTTTCCATAGAGGGCATTGATTCTAACTGTTTATCTTGGTTATTGTCAAGGATACAATGAGGGTATTTATCTGGAAAGAATGGACCCCACTTGGTTTGCAGCAATAAAATCAGCTAAACATCATAGTAATGCTGCCATATTTAGTACATAATAATGTGCTGCAATTTCATTAATATGATTGAGCATATTTGGTTTAGGGTATACACATACAACATTCTTTCCTGTTTTCCTGCCAGCTAAGCCTCCTCATGAGAGCCTCAGTGATCGGTGATAGGATCCACCCTGAACGTCCAAGCACCACTCCTACGGGGACATTAATTTCTAAGCAGTCCCATGAGCGAATCAAAAGAGAGAAAGCTCAGTGAGCATGAAGAGTAGGGAGTGGAAACCACACTTCTCTGAAACTTTCTTTTTTTCTCAGGGTGAAAGTATAATGGCAAATTAATTTCTCAGAGATTAATGTACAAGGTAAATATTTTAGTGAGTACTTATCTTCTAAAAAGTCAGAGGACCACCACCTCCTCACTCCCTTCCCCCTGCCCTGTTCTCCCGGTGTGTTGAAACAGCATAGATGCATAAGGAGTCTAATGAGAGAAGAGATTCCAAGCTGCCTGATGGCTCTCATCAATCACCTTTCTCCTTTGGAGGTGTGATGCCATCCGGGAGAAGGAGGCCAGAGAGGGTCGAGTGGGAGGGAAAGTGTCAGGCTTTTAATCTCAAAAAAGTTAATAGACTTTCTAGTCTGGTCCTGCTAAGTAGAACTTCAGCAAACAAGCAGCATGTACACAGGAGACTGTCTCAGGAGCTGCTTGTCATTTCCACATTACACAGTTAATTTGTGATGCAATTGAAACTAGGAGATCTAACTAAAGTTTGTCGATACACCGATAACGGCCAGTTAAAGGTTTCTAAGGACTAAGTTCAAGAAAACAAATCCAGATCTCTACTGCAGCAGGCCCACAAACATTAGCATATTATGGATATAAATTATCTTTGCAGCAGCATATTTATAATTTAGCAGCAGCAAGTTTCAAGTTTCATATGTAAAAATGAAACATTCTTGTGGACCTGGGACCTTTTAGTTTTTTGCCACAGAACAACATTGTTAGCTTAATATCATGCTCTCTATGTAACCATCAAAATCATATTTCTCATCTTCAAACAAGTCACCTGAGCTGAAAACATTAAAAAGGATTTCAGCTCACAGAGTTAATGTTAATTAGCTAGTTACTTACAGCTGATATAATCTGCTAACAGAGTAGCCTAGATTTGGCTGGCTAAGTGACGGCTACTTCCATAAATGAGAAGGCTGATTCTGTCTTCCTCTGTCTAAAATCAAGACAGATAATCACTGATTTTTGATCTTTAATTTTTTTTTACCACTATCACTGTAACGTGCATGTGTGCTATCCTGGAATTCAAAGCTTGACAGGAGTAGCAGAAGTAAATTGAAAATGATACAGTCGTTAATCTGACTATGCTAATTTGTATCATTAGTTGTAGTTTTTTCTGCAGCAGTTTGTTCCACTATGAGTGTTCCCTCTGTGAACATTAAAACATATTATTATTGTTGGTATTTGATAATCTATCAGACAAAATGTCACAGTCATATTAATGGCAGGTCAAACATGTCTGACCATGACTTTATAAAGATAATACTGTATTTGTGCCTTTGTCCCCTTTGCTGTACCGGTGTGACAGCTCTGCTAAATTAATTATCTCCATGCTGGACAATGTGTTGTGGTTGTACCTCTGGAGAAGGGGGGGGGGGGGTTATTTGGGTTGTCTGTCCGGCTATTAATAATGATTGTGTTTGGATAAATAGTGCCCTACTTTCAGAATCTGTGGATCTAAATATTCCCAATAGGTTGCTTCCCTCTTGTATTGATTGATTGGTATAGTGTTTAAAGGTCATAGTCATAAAACATAAGGATGTAATTAACACACTGTGATTTTTAACCAGTGGTTAATGTATTGTGAGTTGACTTTTTAAGTTATAGCTTGCTTCTCAGTCTGGTGTTTGGATTACCACGTGTTATTTGGATGTAAGATTAAGTGCAGAGGGAATGTAATTTCTGATGAGACTGTGTTCCTTACCAAAAAGGGGCAGATAGGCCTGTGATACATATTCTAGTTGTCTCTTCTCTCTTTGGATCGTCCTCTCCATAGAGTCTTTATTCATGGTTTCCTTGAAGAAATAGATAGACTGCTCTGAATCCTTTTCTCTGAAACAGTAACCTCCAAAATACTAAAGACCTGCTTACATTTCATGCAGAGTCATGCAGAGACAAGACAGATGTAATGGTTCCTTATGGTTAGTTTATTCAGCTTCCTAACAGTAAATTCGGCTGTGTGAATACAATAAACATACTGAGCTGCTTTTAACCTGATTCAAACTGGCCTTGATATGACTAAAAGCTGCGGCCCCACTGATGGATGGGACGCTAACAGCTTCATTAAATGTGCCTTTTCATGATTGTCACCAAAATGTGCTCAATTGCTTTCAGTCGGCCAAACCTTGAGGACTGACCACCACATTTAGTACCATTTTAATAGCTTATGTTATCAGCTTCCATTCCTGAATGACAAAAAAAGCCTTCTCTGTGTCGCAACATATTCTTTCTGTTGTTACCTTGGGAGTCTCTTCATATATCCTCTAAGATTGAAAACACATGTTTTGTTCTGTGAAGACATTTATCTGAATGTCTGCGCTTTCTTTGGCAAAAATGATGGAATGAGCCTCCAGTTTCTGTCTAATAGCCTTTGCTGTTAGACACTGAATCATTTAGATCATTCATGTCTAAATTATTACTTGTTAGTAACAGATTAATTTAAAGTTTGTTTGTTTTTTCTATTTAATGTAATGACCTGACTGTGAACCCCGTCAATAGTCATGTTAAGAATGTTTAATGTTTCCTTTGATGAAATCCATAAAAAAAAGACTATTTTACCAGCTTGCGTGTCTACAGTGGCTAAATCCATTTGATCCAGTGTGGAATGTGACATTAACATAGTGTCTGTAATGTTTATCAGACAATCCTCGGAGAGTTGGTAATCCAAAAAAACAGAAAGGTGTTTGGGTTTCATTTGGCTGCACCACTGTTCTGCTCTGTTCCTGAGAGGGAAAAATGACCACAAAAGAACCCAATATCAGTGAAAACCACAAGCCAGTAATTTATTCAGACTGACTAAAATCAAAGGAGGCAAAAGTTCAGGATCTGAATGCAATGAAATGTATCAGTTCCTTAGAACCTACTGACATAGCTCACTTGTGGAGGAGCAAGCCTCGACAGAAAGGGCTGAGTAATGAAGATGGATGCATTCTGTTATCAGGCAGCCACTTACTGGGGCCTGATGTAACCTTAAACATTGAGGATAGCTCAGTTGCACAAAGAGTCTAATTAATGAATAGTAGCCATGAAAGAGGACAATGCAAGTGTGCATTTGCAGATGAATTCCAGACACTAATCAAACGCTGTTCAAGTGGTTTGGTTTGTCTCCAGAGCAAGGCGATATTTGGCAGGGTTTAAGGCTGTGTTTTCATGCTGACTTGATGACTACATGCGTGCTTCAGTGTTTTTATGTATGTTTTATGCAGTTTTTGAAGTGCTAGGCCAGAGGTGAAGAAGGGCGGCGTGGATAGAACAGGTGTGAGTTGAATTATTGAATTTATTTCAACAACAGGGGACTGTTTAATGAGCATTATGGGGTCACACTACAGTTACAGGATTTCTATATTGGGCAAACCCGTTTGTAGCTATGTTTTGGTCGTTTTAAGATAGAAAGCACCACACAACTTAAAAAAAACCCAGTGGCTGCTACATTAGTTTGTGTCAAACAGAGCAGGTCGCCATAGACAGTTGAACATTATCTTGTAATGTTCCAGTCTTCACTTGTTTAGAGCACAAATCTCAGTGTGCTATGCCTCTACTTTACCAAAGTTAGACATTAATTAGGCCAAATCTTCTCACACTTGTTAAAGATTTTAACAAGACCTTTAAATTTCCTGTTTGTTCAGCAGAACAAAGTCTGTCTGGAAAAGTCATCTTCCTATGTAAGCTAACAACAAGCCTAGGTGAGATCAGTATGGCCATGCAGGTTGTTTTAAGTGAATTTACAGAAGTAATAACCCAAAAATCTAAATATTTCTTCAATTGTTATGAAATAAACTGCCGACTTTGAAAAGGATTACAACACGACCTCATCAGAATTTAGCTAACATGAACATGACTACACACTAAATGTAGCTAAATGGTCATCTGTCTTATTATCAGGCTAAGAATCACGTTAGCAGCGTTGATGTGAACTACAACCAGCATGCTAACAATGACATGTTAAAATGCAGATGTTGGATTAGGGTTACCATGGCCACCATCTTAGTTTAACGTGTTACCATGGCCAACATTTAGTAATCAGATCTGAACAGAGAGTAAAGCTGGGATTAATGGGAATGTTTTGGAAGTGTTAAAGCAGTCAGACAGCATTTTTCAGTGATGGCACCACAGTGCGTTTGTATGCTGAAGTCATGATACTCTTCTTTCTGTCTTTCTTTCTTTCTTTCTTTCTTTCCTCCATCCAGTACCAGCTTCAGAGGAGTTCTCCATGGAGGTCTGTGAGCTTCTGCTGGCAGACTTGGCTCGTGCTGATCACTGCACTTGCTTTGCTGGGTCTGGTGCCTTATGTTGTTCAGTGCATGATGACCACCTTCACTAACCCTCCTCCTCCTAGCTCCTTTAAGTTGGCAGCAGCCTCTTTTGGTCTGCTGACAGAGATCCTGCTGATCAAGTGAGTATTTATTTATTTTTTTACTGTGTAGGATATATAAACCTTCATATCTGTGCTTAATGATGAAAATAAAGTTGTGTATTCTGGTCCCAGATGTGATTTCATCTGCCAAACACAAACAATATTTTCAAGTAAGATTTAATTTTTATGTGAGTTTCAAAACAAGATGCAGTGAGTGTCTGTGTCGACCAACTAATGATCTCTGAAAACATGCTGTTGTCCGACCCCGAATCCCCCCCACCTCTCTTGTTTTCACTTAGTCTTCTTTCCCATTTTGATATTGCTAATTGGAATGATGCCTGCGGTACTGTAAACCATTAGTAAATGAACAGTCTGTTTTTATCAACATCTAGCTTGTAAATAATGCATTAGATTCCTGGCATAAACACTACTCTGTGATTAGAAAGCAACATATAGCCGATACTGTAATCAGATTACAAATACGGATTATATAATCTGTAACTGCCTAAAGCAGTACTTCAATCATCTTAAAAAAAAAACTTGATTATAAATAAAAATTGTAATAGTATGTTTGAAAATCCAACTGCATTTTTAATGTGTGGCTGTACAGACTGACCTTAATGAAGTGAATGGTGGGATTTACCGTAGACAAACTCCTGCTTTATAAAATTCATTGTAAAAATAGTAGTAGAAGTAATGTAAACCTCCAACTGGTCTACACTGCTTTGTGTGCCAGAAGAAGTTAAACTTTGTGTTCTACGTGTGTCCTCCCTCCGCTATTTGTCTTAACTAAAATAAGAGAGGCTGTTTGTAATTAACTCAACAAGGCTCGTAACTTTTTTTTCTTGTCCCCATTAACCGCATTTGCAAGGAATGTGGCTAGTGAACTGGTAATTAATAAATGTGGTTGCACTGGTAATGTGCTTCTGCATCATTATGTTGTTGAAGCCCTTATCCACACTAGTAATGAGCTGTAATTTTATGACAGGAAATTGGTTTGTTTACAACATGTTCAGCAGCTTCAGACAAGCTGCATTCTTGGCAGATCTCGGCTGCAGGTATTTGTTCACTGTTTGAGTTAAAAAATGTTGTCATGCTAACACTAACACTTTCTTCATGTCCATGAATCATTCACACAGCTTCTAATTACATATTTATGTTGTTTTAAATCCAGTCAAACCTTTCCTCAGATTACTGTACTGTATGTTCGAGAACACAAACAGATCTTCACATTTATCTGTCAGCTTAGCACACAACCTGCACTAAACAGGTTTCCTGCCAGCTGATGTTTACATTACATTACTGCTACAATAGGAAGGTTGGTGGGTGCCCTTATTAGATTTGGTGGGCCTCACAGACCGGTGCCCCATGGTGCTTGTGCTGCCTGGGATGTGCCAGCCTCCTGCTGCCCCCTGTCAGGGTGCATCTCAGTCACCCTGAGGGAAGAAAGCGCTTTGCTACCCTCCCTGCAACTGAGCCTCTGTGTCTTTGTTACCTGTTAGTTGCCATGGCTACAACACTTTAGATTGCAAGTTTAGTTTGCAAAGCAATTAAGGCGGTAATTTAGTGATTACAGAGCAGTTTTGATAATAAATAATAATAATACATCAGATTAAATATGTGAAGTTAGAAGATATGTTCTGTTTGTTATTATTATTAGTGAAATACTTTAAAGAAACCAACTAATAATCCAGTGAAACACAATTGACTTTGTGTGTATGAATCAATGGGCTTCATGAAACTTGTTGCCAATATGAAAAATATTGAATAATGTCAGACTGATCACTAATGGTAATGTGCTTGTTTCTATTCAGTTCTATGTCTTTCTTCAGTTAAAGGAAATTACAGTGCTGCTGTTATAAAGACATTGGGTCATTAGACTGTAGAAGCAGGAGCAGAGCAGCTCTGGGGTCAGCTGTTATAATTTGTTCTTCATGGCAGTCTTTAACAACATCTCTCAGATGAGACCATCCAGGTTTCCTGCACTCTGGCTCGCTTTTGACATTTTCAGCCTCCAAAATCACGTTTTTTTCGTCGTTGTCATGCTGCAGGTCCGTCGTTGGACACATTCACAAAGTCACATGACATTTGTCAGGCTTGAACTGCCTTTCAGAGGGCTGTCACACAATATGCACCCTCTCCTTCCTTTACTGTCGTGATAAGAGTTGGGGGGCTGAGACAGTGCCCTGACCATGCAGCTCTGCACTGTGAATTTTTATATGCCATTGCCTGGAGGTTAGAAACTCTCATTATGCCGTGTTAGATTTATTAAAATAGATTATGGAAATGTTAATTAAGTCATTAATTACATTATTTAAGCAGCATTGACAGATAAGGGAGTGTGTGTGTGTATGTGTGTGTGTTGGGGGGGGGGTCTCGAGCTCCCTGGGTGGTTTAAAAGGATGTGGTTGGTGACAAGGGACACTGTGGTGATGGCGTCTAACCGCTAGCGCTGACATGATACAAAGTGGCCTACACTGCTCTCTCACCTCACGCTACTGTCTACAGCGGTTTGCAGATCTGCCCGAGGACGAGAAGCTCATCGCCCTTCTGCAGATCTGAGTGTACACAAGGGTACAAATGTGCTTTTTTAATGTAGCCGCCACACATAGAATACATTTAAGCCCACAGAGAGCACAGTGCTTAAACTATTTGCATTCTGCTTTACATGTTTCCTTTGTGTGAGCATTTGGTTGAAGCATTTGGTGTGTCATTTGAGCAAAGGCCTCAAACCATATTTCAAAGCTGTTCCAAAGGAAAACACAACAGCACAATTGTGAGATGAATTACCCGGGAGTTGATACTATGGACTCTCTTATCTGCTGACAGTTTAGTTACCACGAAGCACAAGAAATGTGTTTTCCAATTCTCTGAGAATTGAGCTTTTCTTTGTCCCATCAAACCTATATTAAGGGAGGGAAAATTGCTCTGATCACACTTGATAAGAACAAATGATAGATGTTGTAAACAAGCAGAATGCTTCAATTCTGATCTGAGGCATTGATTTGCCTCAGCAGCCAATTGCTATGTGGACTGAGGTTATGCGTTCAGTCAATCTGCTGGGAAGAGGGATTTTTTGTTTGCTGTCCGGTGTGTTACTTTGTGCCAAACAGTTTCTAAAAGAGTTGAGTTAAGTTCAAATCTATTAATAACTTTTAAAGTAAAGCACAGGTGGAAATAATTAGCATCAGTCTTGATTCCTCGGGTCCTCCATCACGTTGCCAGGCTGTACTAGAAGGTGTGTGTCTGATATTAAGTGGCCACTGATTGTAGGAAATGATACGGTACAAGGCTGTCCAACCAACTTGGAGTCAAGCTATCATGATTAGCTCTCACATCAGTCACATGAACCTTATCATAACTCATTGCTGTGATAGTTAGTATGCGCCAACATGACAGAATACATGGCAGCTCCAGGGGCGCAGATAGTGGGTGTGTCAGGTGTGTCATGACACACCCACTTTTGAATGACCGTAGATCCGTCCCACCCACTTTTATGTAGCTTAACGTTTTGGTTTTTTTTTTTAAACTTTGTCTTCTTCAAATCTTCTGATTCAAGCATCACGAGGAAACCAAAATATGAATTAACATAATATTTGGTTTACTGAGGTGTGTGCCAGTAGCGGTTTTAGGTACGGGCGGACAGGGCAGCCGCCCGGGGCGCCATTTCATGGGGGGCGCCACAAGCGCCCGACAATAACCTCGCGAATTTTCGATACCGCTCATTAAGACAGCGGAGGGGGCGCCCCCGTAGGCGGGGGGTTGACGAGGTAGAGGGGGAGCCGGACAGACTGATCAGGGCGCACGGCGCATCCAGGGGCGCACGAGAAAATCTCCGGGGGGGGGTAGCTTCGTCCCCCCCAGTTTCTCAAACCTATCTGCGCGCCTGGGCAGCTCTAAAGCATGCAGAGATTTGAACAGTTTCATCTTCATATTTGTTCGGGGTCAGAGTGTGTACAGTGTTTCTGAACAAAATTCATTCACATTGCCCACAGCGTGACCAGGTGGAGGTACTTGTAACCTCTTGGCCAATCAACAGACAGTAATTTACTGTAACAACCTTGCCCTAAGAATACATTCATATACGACTAATTTACATAAGCATGACGTTAGAAGACAGTGAAACACTCTGTAGGGAGCTGCTGTGGTGTTATTTCCCTGTGGGTTCTTTCATCAAACTCTATACATAAAAAATATACATAAAAATATAGCTCAGAGCAGCCTTTGTTCATCATGTCAGATTTGTGGGGCTCAGTGGAATGTGGAATATAATATGCATAATTATGTTTTTTTTTGGTGTATAATAGATGCAGGTCCGCTTTCATGGAGACAGCCATGTTGAACCGCCATGTTTCTACAGTAGCCCAGAACGGACAAACTAAACACTGGCTCTGGATAGATCCTGCATCTTTCACTGGTGCATAGCTATTAGATATCTGCAGAGGTAGCCATGTTCACACAGCTGTCAGCACATACAGCTATACATATAAACAGTCCTCACAGGTGACTACATTTCTGTCATTTACACTCTTGCTATTATGTCAGAGTTCTACAGCAGGTTGGTCAGGTAGAATAAAACTAATGTCACTGCATTGCTGTAGGTTCTCTTTACATACAGAAGTGACATTGATTCATGGTTTAGTCACTGAAGTTGCAACATTTTATATCTGGAGAGATGGTCTGACTGGAGGCCAAGCAGCACCCTGGATTCAGCCACTTTCTTACATACCCTAAAGACACTGTTAATAGCAGGAGAGGGACTTAAAAGTGAGACTAGGATTATGTTATATTACTAACAAACTTATTTAGCATGAGTCAAAGTGTGAATACAGCCATTTGGACTTGGTTGACAGAATAATGTGGAATAAAGCAGTCAGACGCTGAGTCCCTGAGTCTATCCTCTCCTAACCCTTGTACCTTTTTTCAGGTGTGTGTCCAGCTTTTTCAGCAGTCATTACCAGCAGGCTGAGCAGAGCTCCTTCACAATCCAGGCCAGAGACCCCGAAGAGGACGGAGCAAGCCCGGGCCTCTGGGACCGCCCTGAAGCTGCTTCAGCAGTGGCAGGTCATGCTCCGTCAGCGGCCTCACCCAGTCAAGTGGACGAAAGCAAAGTGGATGTGTTGAAGAGTGGATTTTTCACCCTTTTCTGAACTGACAGAAGGGGTGGTTACAGAATACAGGGTGAGAGTAAATCCTTTAGGTATTAGATGTTTCTAACAGCCATTCAAGATATCACAGCAGTCTATCAGCGTGGCATTTATGAGATCTTGCACTTTAAAACCTATTTTCAACATGTCAAATATTCTCCTCCTTTTCCTCTATGTCAAAGCCCGTACACACTCGCTGTATTCAGAGGGTATATTCTCACATATTGCAAATTGATTGTAAGAAAGAGAATGCACGCAGCTTGCATGAGTGTGTTCAGGCTCAGAGAGAGAAAAATAAAAGGCCTGAAATCATCTCTTCCATAATGATGTCCACACAGAGACAATGGGGCGCCGCTCTGATTAGTGTCACCTGTCCTTGTGCATCTCATCAGCTCCATTATGGCTCCATCTCCCATGCTTCTTCTGCTAATTGAATAGCCTGTGAAGTAGTGACGATGATGGGGGCGAGCGCAGCGTCTGCCCTGCTGCTGCTTCACAAAGGAGAGTAAAGCTTCCCTGTGAGACACTGTTGTTGTTCTTTAAACATAAAGCATTATCATACAGATGGAGGAAGTGCTAACAAGTAGCCCTTGTGTTATAATACACTATATATATATATATATATATATATATATATATATATATATATATATATATATATATATATATATATATATATATATATATATATATATATATATATATATATATATACACAGAAGACATTGACTGATGGTTTTCAGGTATGCTCCTGCAGTAGCTGTGCGTGACAGTGAAGTACGGTTGAAGGGTTAAGCAAAAGTTCAGCATTTTGGGAAATGTATTCATCTGCAGGTCGGATGATAAAACTGAAAAGTGATGCACATCTATCAGCTGGTTAGCTTAGCTTAGCACAAAGACTGGAACAAGGAAAAGCTATCCTGGCTAAGCCAAATGGTAACAAAGTCTGTCTGCTACCTTCTCTGTGTTCTATGTATGGATAATTGCAAATAGTCAAAATATTTCTTAAAGTTTAGGAAACTAGAATATTGGTGTAAGGATAAGGCTGGCATTATTCTATGTGTTCATATTCTTGGCTAATCCCCTAACAAGATGATGATGTTATATTAATGGGGGCACAGCCCTGCTGCTGACCCTGTGTTCACTTGTTTATTCTCTGAGTTTGTGCTCCTAACACACAACAGTGAATTATTTTTGCCCTATGGCATTCCTGCTGCCTGAAAACTGTTATTGGACAAGTCAGCATGACTGAAAGGTGGATTTTATTTCCATTTGACCAACACCCGTTGTTTCTTTAATAGTTCAATTCAGGCGGAGCAGTCTTACCTGTCTTACAGGGACGTGACTGAAAGATAAACTCAGAATCTTTCAGGCAGACAGAGATGAACATAGATCGGCTACATTGGTAGGAGGCACATTGTGTATGTTTGTGGACAATAACTGAGAATAACAGTTCTGCATACGCAAGGGAGCGTGCACCCCCGGGCCTAAATTGTAACCGTCTCTTTTAGACCTTTCTGTTTTGCCACAGAGCTTGGATCAATCACTCCTATTCTGACTTACGTGCCTGGTCCAAATAATAACACTGCAGCAGAGAGGCTAGTCGAAATTTACGCTATCACTCTGCAGATCAACCTGTTTTATTCCTGGATGCTTGTGACATGTGATTTATCAGAGTATTCATCAACACTCCACTCACTTTACTCTTGATCGTTGCTTTGGGAACATCTCAGATGCCTATAAGGCTGTTTACCGACTGCCCCTCACAAGATCAGACCACATTGTTGTTTACATTACATTACATTATTACATTACATTGCATTTAGCAGACGCTTTTATCCAAAGCGACTTACAGGGGAGGACATAAGCTGAGAAAGGTGTAAAGGAGCACAGAATCGTTGTTAGTTTTGTTAGGCAGGGAAGCATTCTCGAAACAGAAAGGTTTTTAGAAGTTTACCTTGTTCCTCTTGTATAATGCACTCATGAAACAAGTGAAAGCTGTCACCAGAGCAGTACAAGTGTGGTGGTGACACGAAGTTTTGACATTAAGTACTGTGAGGATAATGTGTGCAGGATAAAAACTGTGATAATTAAATTTCCAATGGATAGCATTAGACAAGCACGAGAAGGCTTAAATGTGCTAATAGGGAGGGCTAGATAGAAGGAAGAATGCTCTGTCAGTAATAGTCAGTCCTCTGCTAATGAGCTAAATGTTTATTACAGTAGATTTAACGGTGTGTGGATGACAGCAGAGAACGTGACAGACTGCAGCAGCAAACCCTTAACATTACATGCAGTGTTGAAAGAGGTAGAGCTGCTAGTTTTTCCAAACTGGAGCCAAAAAAAAGGGTGGTCGCCCAGGGCGCAAATGTGGCCAGGACCGGCGCTGTTTGTCGAAATGCACACAATTCTTCATCTTATTTAACAGATTTAAGGTCAGTCAGTGTTAGACATTGTTTACAAAGCCTGACATTACACATTCCACTTGACTGCATGGTTTGGTCATCTGAGCTGCAGGTTTAGGAATAATTTGACAGACAGCAAATCAAAAAACAGTTTTATTTCAGGTGTAATTTACGTTTCAAATTCAGAGAACTAGGCCACACATAAGTATTTAGTGTTATGCTTTAAGATTTAAGTATTTGGTTATTTCTCACATATATATCATGTTGCCACATTTGCTGAAGACAAATATAATATTTAAGAAAACATCACAAATATTTCAATCAGAGTAAATAATTTACAGTTCTCAGTCTTAATAGTGTTTAATATGACATAATTTCCTTCCTCAGATGTAATTCTCTTAAATTGTGACATCATGTGTTATGGAATATGGGACATAAATGGAAACATGTATACTATATTGGATGTTTATTTTTGTGAATATGTTGTGGTGTTTAAAGTAGCTGTATTTATGTGTTCACGTGAGGCTTTGTACACACTGTGGCAACAAATGTCCTTGCAACGACCATGAAGTATCTATCCAACATCATCATTATGACACTTACTATATTGTTTTAACCCTAACCCTAACCCCTGTATGTGGGGGCCAGCATGTCTAACAACCTGATCCTAATCCTTATTCTGACCAAGATGTTGCTCTGTAAATGTTCATGTCCTGAGTTTATGCTGCAGGCTATCTGTTATTAATTTGTAGTCTACAAACCCAAGCCAAGACAATACAGATGACATCACCAAAATAACCCTGATGACATAATCTGTTATTTTCCCAAATGGGACATTGTTCCTCCAGAACCACAGAGGATATTATATAACTGTTTACAGGAGTTCTAAATGTACTGTAAATAAATGCTCCTCTATAAATGTACTTATTATCATATGGAATCATTGATTGTCATGTTACTGTAAATTTGTTATATTATAATATTTTTCAAAAAACGTTTGGAGCAAATAAAAGCTGAGGTCGGCCTCGGTATGATGTTTACATTGAAGCACTTCCAGGACTATCTGCATTCAGGCAAGGGAAAATACAAAATATATTTTTTTTTGAAATAAAAGAAGTCTTTTATGGTTTGATTGGATAAACACTGCCAGCTGTGATGCAGGGCTGTAATGTTGCTGCCTCCCCTGCCAGGCAGGAGCTTTGCCGTTATCTGCATGTGCCTGAGGCACAGCTAATGTAAAAAGATCCTCCTCACTCTGCTCTGCTAGCAGTGAGCTGTCTGGGCTTATCCTGCTCAGTCCCTCTCCATTTCACCTCTCGGTCACAGCCAAGTGACTCTCGGCTGTGCACCACCTCAGCTCGGGCCTTTCTATGGACAGAATAGAAGACGTGCAGCAGTATCTCAGACTGCGGTATCTGGTAAATGCCACAACAACAGGACTGCAGAAGCTTTCCAGTGTCCCCATGCCTGTATGGTTCCGGGGGCTTAATGCGTGCGTGTGGGGCCAGATGGACACTTTCATGAGTGTATGAGGGTGGATTATTCTGCCGGCTACATCTGGGGCTCCAAATGGTACAGCAGACTGCGGTAAGAGAGGCAGGTGGGCATGTGGGGAGGGCACCCCTCCAATGGGCTGTCTTACATCTATACCCACTGACAGGGCATCGCCGCAAATGGCAGACCAAAAGGTTACTTAACAATCCTGCAAGACAAATTCTTCTCTGAATCCTGGCAAACATTGTGTCCTCTTCTGTCCTCAACTTCCTGTCTGACTGCAGCAACTAAACTGTTTCCAGGTGTCAGATGTGACTATACAGTTCTTCACAAATCTTTTATTTGGGAGACACTTTTGTCCTTTTCCCATGCTCACACCTCGGGAACAGCTCAAGGACACTAATGTGGACAAGGAGAGCCGGGGATTGGGCAGGCCTATGATTAATGGCCAATCACCTGAGCTACAGCTGCCCATGATATGAACATGTCACCACCATCAACATATTATCACATTATGTTCTCATTCAGTATTGTCACTGTTCATCACTATTCAAAACACGCAGATCATATGACAATGCAGCAGGCAGACAATAGAAGCCAATGCTGTTCAGCATGAGAACACACTAGTACTGAAACAAGTAGTCTATTAATCGCTTATTCAATCAATACACAGCAATTAAATCATTCATTAATTATGTAAATATGTATATGTCTGTCTGATAAAGTCCTATACTTATTTTAGTTCTGTTCTCTTAGCTCCTGAGAAAAAATTGTCTCTTTAGCAGCTAAACGTTCCTCTGTGTTCCCCAGCTATTTGCTAATATTAACCTTGTGCTCTTTGTTGCTGAGCCAGTATCACACTCACTTCATCAAACCCTTTTCATTGAAAACAGCTGCCTACTGTTGCTGGAAATGAATATGAGACGAGAACGGCAAACTGAAACAGTACATTGGTGTGGCCTTAAACCAAACCGATGGCACCTTTCACACCACGAGTGATCTGCCTCATTGTTAATGTAAGCAAGGCCGTCTGAAGAGGTCACCTTCCATTCTGACGTATCTGAGACTAAACAACAAATAAATTGAACAAGTAGCCAACAGAGTCACTGACAAAAATAAGAAGTTATTATGTTTCCCTTCACTTTCTGACTGCATAACAAAGCCACACTATGTTTTTGTCCCACAGTAATGTGCACTAGCTGTAGAAAATGTTCTTAACTTAAAGGATCAGTGTGAATAATCTAGTGTAACAGTGTAGTTAGACTGCAATCCCCTCATGTCATCCACTCCTTATCAGTGATGGGAATAACGGCGTTGAAATAAACGCCGTTACTAACGGCGTTACTTTTTTCAGTAACGGGTAATCTAACGAGTTACTTCATCTATCGTCGTAACGCCGTTACCGGTACCAACACGCCGTTACCTCGCGTTACTGAACCAACCTACTCGTTTAGAAACTGGCACCTCACTCAACTCGCATACAGGAATGCCTTTTTTCTCCCTTTGGTAAGGGCGGGACACGTAATGACGATTGGCTAAAGCAGAGATTTCATGTTGAGCCAACCAGAGACACCCGGTGGGCGGGTATACACACAAACCAACACACGGTCGTAGCGCGCGCGCACACACACACACACGCACACACACACACACACACAGCATGTCAGATGAGATGGCGAGTCCCGAGGCTGAGTCTAAGACAGCGTTTTCACGGTGGAAGTATAGGCAGTATTTTAACCTCGTCGAGGTAAAAGGTAAAAATGTACATGTTACATGCACACTGTGTCTAAGACCAAAGACTTTGTCCACGTCAAATGTAAGCAACTCGAATTTAATGAAGCATCTCTCGACTGCACACGCGTCTGTTAAGCTAGTGGCCACCGGCATGCCCCACGATAAAGGCAAGCTAGCTAACAAGGAAGGCTGGATTTTTCTGCTTCAGCTTCTACCCCAAAACTTACCACACAGCAAGAACTCAATAAAATGATAGGGGGGTATGTGGTTGAAAACATGCTGCCATTGAAAGTTTGTTTTAATTTGCAGCATGTCAAGTGTAAAACATGTCATATTGTTTAACTGCTTACATTTGTAAGTAAAGAAAATGCTTGAAGTTCAGTTGTAATTGCGTTGTGGTGCAATACATTAAAACCTGTATGGGTATCTGTTGTTTGCTTTACTCCAAATTATTTGGCATTTTTTAACTTAAAAAAGTAACACATTAGTTACTTTCCTGGGTAACTAGTTACTTTTATAGTGTAGTAACTCAGTTACTAACTCAGTTACTTTTTTGGGTAAGTAACTAGTAACTGTAACTAATTACTTTTTCAAAGTAATGTGCCCAACACTGCTCCTTATTAGCATGAAGGAGAAACTGTGGTGTCTGCAAAACCCATAGAAAGTTGAAAAGGCTCTGTCAGTATTTAGTTTGTCCTTGTTCTGCGTAACTGTAGAAACATGGCGGTTCAAGTTGGTGGAGTCTGGAAGAGCACCCACCACATCTTTAGATATAAAAGGCTCAATCTGAGGTAAAAAAAAGCAAAAATGATTGTGAAAACATAGTTCTATTTCATTTCTGACATGATATAAAACAATGTGGAGAGTAGAGAACATTAGAACATTAAACACTGACCCCAGGCGGGCGTGCCGCGTTGCATGTGCATCGCAGTCACCGCAGTGATACACAGCCATTTTAGTCAATGTTTTAAACTGGGTCTGGTTCAGAAGTGTCCCAGAAGCAGGCCTCCACTCAGCTCCGCATTCTGTTTTTGATGGACGCTGTGAGCAGCCCACGTCAATTTACACAGAGCACTTCGAGCTGGCAGGAAGCCAGACACAGAAACAGCATAGAGAATCTGGTGGATTTTCAAAATAAAATACCCCGTGCAAACTGCTGGTTATAAAAACAGACAAACACTAAACTAATTAACTGCATAGCATATTTACACATGTAGAAGCATATTTATAAGCCCATACACCAGGACAGTGACCAAATCTGAGCAAGTAAACAAAGTCTGGTGGGCTAAATGCTTCTGAAACCCTCGCTGTGGGATTTCTCGCGTGCAGGACGGACAAAAAAGCCTGGTGGGTTTTCAGAGTGAGGCTAACATCAGTGAGAGAAACTTACAAACAGTAACACTTTACACACACAAGGGAATGGCAGACTCCATTATAAACAGTAATAGATTACTATATAGAGAAGTAATTAGTAATGAAGAAACAATGCATGAATATTGTCAAAACAGGGTTTGATATTATAACCTGAAGTGACCACCAGCTGCTTATTGCTTTACTCCAAATAGTGTTACCTTTGAAGGTATAAAATTCAGAATGACATCACCTTTCAGACAGTAATACGCACCTGTTATTAACATTTGCATATTATAGAAATCTGATTCAGTAATAATGAGCAGATCATCATTACACCTACATTGTGACAGTGATAGTGTGTTGCAGTCAAACATATATACATTAAGTTTATACGTAAAGCGTCTATTGTCGAATGGAAAAACCTAAACTATTCCATTTTTGAAATAAAATTCTGCATTGAGCCCGCCTGCACAACTCCACTTATTAATCCCCTCACAATCATATTAGATTGAACTCAAGCCAAGGCCTTTGTGAAATCAGAGCTCATTAGATGTGTCCACCTCATAATGAGTGGCCAGATCCATCAGGAGAGATAAATCTCCTGCTCTGCGCTGACTGAGATCCAGCTGAACACACCCGCTGCGCCTCAGACCACATGTGAAGAAGATATTTGCTTTGAAGCACCAACACACAGATTTGAATCAGCGTGTCAGAGTGCCAAATGTCCAAGGTTGTGAGTGACAGGGGATCCGCTTTAGAGTTGGCTACCTGTTAAGGAGGATTAAAGAAAATACAGATGGTGTTTACATATTAAACAAACAAAGGCAATCTCTGATCCTGACAGACCATAGTTAAAAATGGCTGATTTATTAATTCCATACCTTTTCATAGATCAATGCAGTTTTGATGAAGACTCTTCTCTCCCCCAAATGTTCCCACATTTTGTTCTCATGAAATCAGAGTCTCTGGCTGCAGATAACAAGTCATGAATGATGTTTTTCTAGCCTGTGATAGAATCACATATGACCCTGAGATCACCTCTGAAGGACGAAGGCTGCTGAGTGTCTGGCCATGTATTCTGGCCGTCAACACAACACAAGCTCGCTCTCATCCACTGCAGGTCGAGTTGAATAAATTAAATGAATTACCAGCTGCATCGTGCGAGTTCATAGGATGTAGGGTGGCATGAGTACGCCATTACAACAATGATAAGGATATCTGCATGGCCTTGCGTTAAAGGAATTACGCATAGCATCCAGAGCCTTTAAGAGAGTCTGACAGTTTTGCGCACACTGGCAAGTTAGTATGACATGAAAACGTGTGTGGCTGCAGAGCGAGTCAGGGGCAGTGAGCGGCTGGCTTGCTGAGAAGTCAAAAAAAGGAAAAGAAGAGCGTGGAGTCTTATTGTGATGCAAATGGACACAGTATTGTGCTTAAACAATGCATTAATGTGTCCCTTTAGAGAGATAACGTCACAAGATGCACAATAACCAAAATGATGTCCTCTGAGGTTATTTAAAGCGATATGAAATCAAATCCTGACATTGCAAGAAGTGCCTGTCCAACTGGTTTTGTCTCCACCTTCGATAAAAACAGATGAAGGATAGAAGGCTGCTTTGAATCCCGGCCACTACGTCCAAAAGACCATTTACATAATATTATGTATATTGTATTCCGCTCTATTCTAATGTTCGAATGTAAACTGAATTTAAGTCGTCCATGCGCGAACACAGGAGGAAGTGTTGTAGCTTAAACGCAAGACACGTGGCAAGGTGTCCGATAACTTTGTCTTCTACCTGTAATCTGATGCTGCGCAGAGAGGAGAGATCGGCCTCACTTCCCCCGAGGTGATTTATGATTGAGGACATGTTAATAAAAATATCAAAACAATCTGAGCTCTGGTGGGGAAGATACCGGTCCACTACGTACATCATGCTCGACAGGCCTATGCAGGGAATGGCCTGCTCTGTGATATTATGCTCGTATGGATGCCCCGTTGCCCTGCTCTCGAATAGAATATGCAGCTGTTGTTTGTTTTTGGGAGGGTCGGTGGGGGTTGCACTACTCACACAAGGTGACATTTGCGTGAACATGTGCTCCTCTTAGTCTGATAGGTGAACCATCTTGAAGTCGTGGTCCCAGAGGAGCCAGGGATGGTTTTTTGTCTTTAAAATCCCACATTGAAGTTTTTTTTAATTTGGACATGTATTATCATATTATACCCAGAGGTGCAGGATTGAGGAACATGCTGCTGCTACTGAATAAACACCCCTTTGAATTCTGCTCTTACTAAAGGATGCATATCTGAACTTAGCGGAGAGACACTTACTGAACAGGTCATTAAACGCCTAGAATGACTGGATAAAGATACAGTGCTGTCTTCTTTTTTTTCCCTCCCTGTTGCTTTTGATGGATTTATATGGAGTTTGTAAGTAAGAGAGTAATTTAGTATGTGTTAAAAGCAACTGCAGGGATGGTGCCTGTAATACTCACTCAACTCCACTTTCAATATCACTGTTGCTGTGAATCTCAGTGATTTTCTGTCTCCATGTCCAAATCATCACAAAATATGCTGTCAAAAATAAAATGCATTAAAACCTGGAATCCACTCCAAACATACCTTGTCGCAGTGTTTAGTCTGGAGTTGCTCCATGAAAGAGTCCTCTACAGTTTGTGATGTCATCTATGAGGGAATCAGTTGAAGTGCTGTGATAATTTGCTTGTTGTCAGGAGCTTTTAATCCAGCAGATTCTTCATTTCAGTGACCTCGCCATACAATTTCTCTATGTACGGTTATAAAACATGTTTTTTCACACAAACAGGTGTGGCATATAAATTTTTGTATTTTTTTTCTTAAAGGTCCATGTAGTGATAAGTGTTACCTTGTAATTATGATTTTTTTCAGTACGTCAAGACTGTCGGATGTCAGACATACATGCGTTCACAGCAAAGCAGCTGAAGCCATTTTCTACAACAGCAGTGTTTAGTTAAGTGAACAGTGATATTTGGAGGAGGGGGTGGTCTTAACAGCCTTTCGGTGTGACATCAATCCCTCTTCACACAGCTACAGAACACTATATGTGTTTGTGTGAAGGAAAAGTGCCATTTTCACTTGTAAAAGTACAGCCTTTTCAAATTGCCTGTTTCCTGTGTCATTCAATAGAAGATTTAGAGATTCTGGTTTATCACAATTTAGGCTTCACATTTTATTGAATGGTTATGATAATGCTCTGCTCACAGATTTCACCAAACCAAATTATTATAGGCTGATTAGTCAAGACACACAGGTTCTAAACAGTTTAGTCACCTTTCAGAAAATTAAGTGAGAAAATGTCAACTATTACCTAATATAATTTATCGACTTTAAGCCACTTAAAAATGACAGTGCCCCCTGCTGTAACACAGCATTTGTGCCAACAGACTGGGATTTTTTTTTACAATAAATTAATTTACATTCAAATCTTTCCTACATTCAAGCTGAAGTATTTATTTATTTGGCTTATCAGACAATGTTTTTGAAAGTACAACTCAATGAGAGTCTAAAAGGTTGCTAATCATCATCCAAATGTAATGCACATACATACTGTATGTCAGGCCAAAGAGGAACCAGCACGTCAGTCTGTAAAACTGATAATTGATCAATCATAAATTAAAGTTCCACTGTGTCAGATTCAGGCAAGAGTACCTATCTGCAGGCAAGATGGCCGACAAGAGCTCCGCCATATATCCAATCCATACCGGAAGTCCAAAGCGGAAGTAGTTTGAAAATAAAACAAAAAAAATAAAATAAATTTTGTGCAGTTACATGTTTATCGTATGATATAATTTACTGGTTAATTGTCCCGCCTGCCGCCTATATCCAATCCATACCAGAAGTCTCAAGTGGAAGTCAGTTAATCGCCGAGCTAAAACGAAAATAAACGCTTTGAAAACACATGCGTGTTTTTAAGCTTTTATTTTATTTTCAAACTACTTCCGCTTTGGACGGTATGGTTTGGATGTATGGCGGCGCCCTTGTCGGCCATCTTGCCTGCAGATGGGTGCCTCTCGATTCAGGAGGCTTTGTGTGAAAATAAAACCAGTTATTGTTTTAGTTAGCTTAGAATGAGACTTTTTTATCTACAGACACTAAGAGTCCGCCATGTTGAACAGCCATGATGTTTGTACAGTAGCCTAAATCAAACAAACTAACCACTGACTTTAAATGCAGCTTTTCGCGTTTATTGTGGTGACTATAGTTTTTCCTTCACATCAGGGAGACGAGGATGAGTGTATTGTGTTGTAATCAGTAACTATACCACTAGATGCCACTAAATCCTACACATGGGTCCTTACCAACAGGAAGGGCGACCAAAAACTATGAAAAAAACAATTGTCCTTTAAATAGGTTTTGAAAAAGTTGGCAGGATTGGTGATTTCTTAAGCTTTTTCACAACAGTAGGCAGCTGACATATGCAGTTTTAAAATGACATCAACACCCCAGTAACATGTTTCACCTTCAGCGATCATGAAAACAGTTAGTTCCCAGTTAGTTTTAGCAGCACTGCCTTTATTGATTTCACACACAGTCGCGGTTTTTGAATCGTCTCCTAACACTGCAGGAAAACATTCCTTGGAGATAAATTTCACCCAACATGAGCCGTCGCACCCTGACACTGGCAAAGTTAGACTTGTATAAATGTCAAGAGAGATGTGTCCTCCTTTTGTTCGCTGCAGAATTTGCCAGCAGCTAATTTCCTCCAGGAACGCATTAACAAAGCAGTTAATTCTATCATTAATTAAAAGGAATCACAATTCAGTGAACACTTCAAATTAATCTATTGAGATTTGCTCTCACACAATGCTCACATTCTATTTTCTTTGTCTCATTAAGAAATTGCAGCTTGAGAGGCATGTTGTTGTCGTTGTTTTGTTTTTTTCCTGTCATTTCCGTCAGTCTGGTCCCGTGTACCTCTGTTAGCAAAGCATGTCAAGGGCACTGCCAGGTTTAGTGTTTTGATTTCAAAGGAATCCATCCATGCATTAGATGAGTGTACTGTCTTAGCATTGGCAAGGCTATAACACAGGGAAAAAAAAACATATTATGAAGGTGCAAATAAACTGATTTTAACTGTAATTAATGCTATTTAACTACTGGTGTTTATACATTAGCCTTTGCAGTAGTGAGTTCATGTGACATTGCTCTCATTGTTTTCTCTACGAATTCCACATTTTGTGTAGAAAAATGCAGCAAAATAGTTTCATAACACCAGCAAAATGTTTGATCTGGCCATTGGCCCACACTGAGCTGTTTATCTCCTCAGTCAGTGGAGCTGGGTTATAAATACTCTGTGCTTGGCATCTCCGTAGTATAGAGCTACTTGGAGGGTGATAAGGTGCTAATTAGCAACTGTTAGCAGAAATAAAAAACTACATCCACAGAATGAGGCACATCTCGCTGTTGCCACTGAATGTTCCACCGATAATCCTTTCTCTTATGCTCGCAGACACCGAGACTTGAGAGATGTCCCTTATTAACACTGTGTACAAGAAACTCTCTTTTTTTTTCTCCTTCCTTCCAGGCAAGCCAGGTCTGACAAATTAAGGCTGTGAAGTCATTAGATTAAGATAAGAACTTATCTTTTACTCCAAGACAGACTTTTATCTATTGTATTTTTCCTCTCTCCCATCTCTTTCATTCCCTCTCACCCCCAGTTCACTGCGAGATTGTTAAAGTAATTGGGATGTTATGTGACCAGAAAGGCCAGATAAGTTTTTAACCCTGTCATGGATTAACCTCTCATGTCTGAGGTAGGTCACGAAAAGGTGCAGGCGGAGACATATTAAGACTCATTTAAGGGAATCTTGATGTATTATTGTCGGAAGATGTCTTGTTTTTTCTGCAGGTACATGTGCCAGGAGGTCTGAAAATGACTTCTGTATGCTGTCAGGGGTTATTAAAGCATAAAGTGTATTTTAGGGGGTCACTGGTCAAGACTGGTGTAGTGTCTTCATCCCGAGTACATCATTTAGAAACGTTCAACCAGGTTTCTTCACGTTGGTTCCTGAAAGCTATTTTAGATGACCTTTTAAAGTTAATCACAGTCATGCTCTGTTCGACTAGTTTAAAGAGAGCCTGCGTCAAAAACAGAAAAAAAAGAGCAAGAATCTCTCTCATAATATAGTCTACAGCAGGATAATTAGGAGAGTAGCTCTCTGAACGTCACATTAACAATCACCATCAGATGCTTCATCTTTTCTCAAAGCTGTGTGTGTGTTTGACCCAATCTCTGATGTGTCTTTGTATTTTTCTGTGTTATTAATATCTGAGGGCACGCACAGCGTGATTAGAGCACTGAGATATATTATTCCTCAAAGCAGAACATATGAAAAACACCTGAAATAAATGAGTTGGACCCTCGTGGCAGCAGCCAGTGCATTTCTATGATCCCAGTGTTTATAATCCTTTGTTTTAAAGGTCATCGCAGGAACTCGTTGATATCGAGACATTTCGTTGAAGCACTAATTGTGTCTACATTCTTGACCATTTTGTCAGACAACTGCACACTAGAGCTGAGAATTCAGAGGAGTATATGCTGCTTGTTTACTGCGATTAAGATAACAAGCACGAGCCTGTGAAATAACGAAGGCCGGGCTGATGCAGAAAATACTATATTTTCCATTTTAATGGTGTTTAAGCGTGGAAGCTGGAGAAGAGATAGCTTGAAAAATGTAACTAAAGGATCAGATTCAGTTGGATCCAAATGGCAAGGGTAGCTGTTGGGCATGAAGACATTCCTTTGATGTGAGCTATAACTAGCTTTAAGCTCAGCTCGGACGCATCATGGCTGCATCCTGACTGATGTAAGTATTTCACTTAGATGAGAGCCACTTTGTCATGTGAGCCAACTGTACCTTTAATTTCAAATTCTCTAATGTCTCAGATGGGAGGACATTAAAGGCCTGGGTCATTAGTGTATTGTAATGTTTGCCCACAACTGTGCGAGCTGGACTGTCATCTCATGGAATTTTGTCATATTCATCAATGCTCTGCATAATGGAATGAGATACTATTTACATATCGGATCAAAATTGCCAGAGGAGAGCATTAATTATTGAAAAACTGACAGAATCAAAAGAGCAGCTTTTTCCTCGTCGTAGTTTGTTGTCTGCACAGACTGAAAGCCGCTCTGCGCCCAGTAAACACAATTATCTCAATTTTAAAGACATCGCGAGCTGTTTTGAGAGAACACGCAGGACACAAAGACCGCAGCATCTTCTGTCACCAGAGTAAAATGGAGGTTTGCCCTTCATGCAGCACTTCCCCGATGGGCTGTAACAAGCGTCGGAGACAGAGGGAGAGAGAGAGAGAGAGAGAGAGAGAGAGAGAGAGAGAGAGAGAGAGAGAGAGAGAGAGAGAGAGAGAGAGAGAGAGAGAGAGAGAGAGGACGTGGTACAGCCTCTGGAGAGAGCCACCTACTGTTCACTTTGCATCTTATTGTTTACGTGTCAGCCTGCTGATGTGCTTAGCAGGCTCTGAATAATACAAAGTGCATCATATTGATCAGTGACATTGAGCGTGAGACTGACTTCATTATTGAAAATAAAGCAGCGTGCTAACAACAAAGTGTGTACAGCTGCTGAATGCCGTGCACATTCACTCCAGGTACAACTGGTTTGGCTGCATATTAACAGAAGCACATGCATCTGACTGACATCATCGCCTGTGTGACAAACAGACATCTACCTGAGTTTGCAACGTGCATTATGGGAAATATTTATGAATTATGTATGTACATTTACATTATGCCTATATCCTCATTTAAAATGATTTCACTGCATTAGTTGTGTCCCTTTAAACTTTTGATACCTGCCTTGTTGTGGTGGCACTGCACAGTATAACTTTTGGCTTTAGCTGTAATTATTTAATTTTTATGCACGTTTCCTATGGGGATCATTAAAATTTCATCTTGATCTTATCTTCTTAATCATAATCTTAAAATCTGTTTGAATATTTTGTAACCTGATTCTTCCTCTGATGCAGTAAACTGTGTCTATGTCTTAAGGTGTCCTTAAATATACAAGTATAAGATATAAGTCATGCCTTTGCTTCTCACACTCCAGACATGTGTTTAAACAGAGCCATAATGGTCCATAATAAAGTTTGTTTTACAACACTGCCCCAGTATATACAGTGAATTATATGCATAGGCAATGGGGACAGTAAGGACTATAAAATGCAGGCGGATACATTTTACTGCATCTTCCCCGTCCACAGTGTCATCCCCTTAAGCTGCCAAGTGAGTGTAGGGGGGGTGAATTCATGAGGGTCTTCTGTAATAGGCTGGCACACACACAGGCACAGCCTGTGGAACCTTACAGGCTGCTGAAGCTGGTCTTGGCATTGCTTTTGGCAGCTATGTGGTTATGTGCTCGCTCACGCTACACATTCTTTCTGAAAAAAGAAAGTTTTAACTAGCTGGTCTTACCGCTCCTTTATAAATGAGGAAGCCCTTGGCATTAATAGATCTACATGTTCATTTGGTATATTAAGAGAGACACACAGTTAAAGAGTGTTCATTACAATTGTAAATTTGTGCCCTCGGGCCCTTAGCCCGGTGCTAGATTACATGAGTTCTATGCTCACGGACAGCGCCTGGCATCTGATTGAGGGTCCAGTGCAGCTAATTAATTTCATTAGAAAGTGAAGTCATCTTCTAGCAGGAATTAATATTTGGAGCGTCATGTTGCTAATTTATTTCCAGATTTAATTAGCTCAGAGAAGAAATGTTGCTTGGGCAAGAGGACTTTTTAATTATCAGCTTGGATAAATTTGAAAATGTTGATGCCTAAGGGTTGAGTTAATTAAAACCTGCATTATTTTAACTTTAATTAGCTCCCATCTTTGTTTTTCTTCACCATATGGCCATGTCCTGTAGTCAAATTTAGTTAATTAAGCTAATTAAGCTAATCATTTTAATTACTCAAGACAATGTGATTGGATAGAGGATGACTACAAGTTTATAGCCAAGTACTTGTTTTTCATTAAGTTGAAGGGACAGAGTTATTTCTGATTGCAGTTGGCAAGCATAGCAGAGTAGTTTGAGAATGAGACAGCCTCTGAGATATTAAGGCTGAAGTCTAATTGCATTCCTTGATAATAATAATAAAAAAAATCTTGTCACCAGCACAGCTCTTTTAGTAGAGGAATGGTTTACTACAACGTCTTTAAGCTTTCTGCTCGTACGCTGATCTTGGCCTCTTGTACTCCATGAGATTAACAATTGTCTGTGCTTACTCACATTTAAAGAGGTTGGACGTCAGAGAAGATGCTCTGCTCACTAGCAGGAACATGTGGGAGACACAATAACACACATCATGATGTGCAGATAAAGGCATTGTTGGTTGGACAAACATCTCTCCTGATATACAGGATGGAAAACATGTGAAACCTTCACGTCTGACTCGTTTCGTTGGACTGCAGCAGGCTATGAAATTGAAATTGTAATTGGGTAACGGTCCTGCGTCTGTGGTTGCTGGTGGGATGGGATGCTGCCCTTCCCCTTCATGACCCCGGAGTGTGGGATGGCTGGGGCGTGGGTCTATCTGAGCTGCTAGCAGCTGTGTGTCAGTCTGGACACAAGCTGGGCCCATCCAGAAGCCAGGCCTAGCTGACAGATGCACAGGCTAAACCCAATAATGAAATAATACTGGGAGACATCATGTCCGTGGTTTCGATCATTGTTAAAAGATTTTGGTAGCGTGTACCCCCACTTAGGTAATTTGTTTTCATGTATAATCCTATTGCTCACTATTAAATTAAACCAACTGGTCATTTCAGTTTGGAGCCTATAAATAAACTGGTTGCTGTGTGCATGGGCAGTATGTGGGACGTCTCATCTGATTAGAAGGGAAGCACTTAATAATTTGTACTGAAAAAGGTGACCTTCAGTGTCAAGTGACCTCAGTGGTCTGCCACACATATGGCCCTGCAATATTCCTAATGTCTGTTCCTAATGTATTTTTACAATCCTGATCCAGGGCCACTCTCCACAAATTGTTTCGGACAAATGTTGATGTGTGGCGAGATGGCAAAGTGTACCGTGCTCGAGCTGTTTACATGGTCGGGAGCAGTAATGTTGCGGACAATGGAAGCAGCGGTCAAGAGAGATGATAGGCCCTGCTCTGCTTTCATCAGAGCAAGGCTGGTTAGTCATCAGTGTGTGTGTGTGGTGTGTGTGTGGTGTGTGTGTGTGTGTGTGTGTGTGTGTGTGTGTGTGCGTGTGTGTGTGTGTGTGTGTGTGTGTGCTCAGGTTTTAGCCAGTGTCAGAGCCGAGGAGCCCCCAGCTCTTCTCAGAGTTGCACTGTAACTTAGAATGAAATATGAGAGCGGAATTAGTCACCACGTCCCCAACAGGCGTTCACCCACTTCAGTGATGTTTCTGTCACCACCTGCATACTGTAAACTCCTGTCTCTCATGTCAGCTCTCTGCCCACCTGATCTGCTCCTAGCAAAGACATTCATCTCACTTCCAGATCTTTAGTTGAAGATAAACAATCAATATTTGTAAGAATATTTTTAAGAATTTGCCCTACTTCATAGACCTTTCATAGCATCATTTAGCTCAGGAGCTTTGAATAGACTGACACACCTGGGAACCCCCAGTGCTCTGACACTGGTCTGAATGAACTGCCAGTGAGCTGAGCAGTGTATAGTAGTCCAAATGTTTAGTCTCTTTTGTACTTGCCACTAGATATTCATCACCTTAAAAAGAAAAAGTTGCTAACGTTGTCCCTCAGGTGGGATAAAGTGGCTGGCATATTATTATTGTTAGCACTTTTGGCTAGCAGCTTGTTAGCTTGTGGTTAGGATTATCTGTCCCAATGTTTAGCATATATGTATACATGTATATAATGTATATACTTGTGACTTTAAGAGGAAAAGTTGCTGTTTGTCCCTCAGGTAGGCTGAAATAGAAGGCGGTTTGTGTTGTTAGCATTATTTAACACTGCCAGCCAGGCAGCTAGCACTAGGTTTAGGTGAGAATTATAACAGTGTCCCTTTTTGTTTGTCTTCAGGAACCAATATAGATTATTTCCCCCTTATGTTTCTGTTTTGCTTTCATTGTAAAGCACACTAACTTTGCTTGTAACACTTCAGCTCAACTACAGTATATCACAAAATAAACAGCTAACAGTGTGTCTTTTTGACACGCTCCTTACTTTATAAGATCATATCATATATTATCACATCACATGAATCATCATTGTATCATCATCATCAAGGTCATTTTACCACAAACTGTTGATTGTAGTATATAATGTTGTGGATCAAAAAGGAATCTAAAGGGCAATAAATGTATTTAAAATACAGATTGTGTAATAGCTGCATTGTAGTGTTTTTATTCCAACAAAAATCTGTTTCAAAAATAGTGGAAGTGTGCTTCAAACTCTAGCCTAATTTCATCATTCTTATCTAATCATCTTAAAAAAAACAGATTAGTGTTTGGCCCACTGTCCAGTATAAGCTCCTCCACTGGCCAAGGAGAGCTCGGTGAGAAGCAGCTTAATAGATTTAGATGAAAGGAGGGAATCATGGAAGCCTCAACCAGGAGAGAGTGAGAGCATCTGCTCAAAGGCCACCTCCCCACGCCCGGATCACCATCTCCAGAAGAACTCGGGCAGGCATGGAGCTTCCATTTCTAAAGTTCCACACTAATTCAAGTGCCCCCGCCACACGCAGGCTAATTAAGGCCATGCATTTATTTATGACTGAGCTCATTAAACAGCGAAAACGATGGTCGCCGCTCTGAAAACACATTAGTCCCTGAGGAAACTGCCTGTGAAGTCGCTCCCCTCAGGGTGTTCAGGTCACAGATTCTGAATCTTTGTGACATATGAAGAAACAGCAAACTGTAATGCCTTAAAACAAATTAAAAAAAACAGTTCTGAGGTGATGAAGTGATGGTTCAGGACATTCTTCAGGGTATATTTGAAGCTGCTTGAACTGGTCCCATAATTACTGTGACAGGCTCGCTGCCACCGTGGGTTCTCCACACAGACCAGTCAGAGACCAAAGCTCGTTTATGACGGATTCTTTTATTTCACCCTGGACCAGTGTTACGCTGCAGCCGTTCGCAGGCGTCTTGCTGCCGTCTGCCAGCGTTTTCGTCCGTCCGTCCTTTTCCACGTCCAGCACGCTACCGCTGTGGGCCCAGGAGCGAGAGTGATTATCCAGTTTTAAGCAGGTGTGCCAATCACGCTCACCTGGCGCTGCTCTCCTGAGCCCTCCCCACACCTCTCTCCTGCAGCTGATGCACCACGCCCCCGTCCACAATTACATGTATAGGTCATTGACCAGGTGAAGAAAAAAAATCACTTTCAGGCCACGTGCTTTGCATTTTTGTCTCGGGTGTTTGTGAAAATCTGATTTACTTCTACAATATAAAATGACACTTTGGGCAATAATATCAATGTTTAACAGACATAACTCAACTCAGGTGAACACAAAATGCCCCCACCCTCAAACACATTCCACCATCCCCACCCTCTTTTATTTTATTATTCTATGGTATTTTATTTAGGACTCAGGCAGTGCAGAGCTGTGAAATCAAAGACAGACGATTTGCCTCAGGTGTATTTTCTGTGCCTGGAGTGCTCATGTCTGTCTCACTCTCTTTTACATGTTTGTGTGTGTGTAAAGGGCATAGACAGAGAGCTCTTACGCAGATCCTACTCCCTTCCTTGTAATTGCAAAGATAATGCCAAATCACACAGTCCTTTGCAGGCAACTGGCAACTTGATTTAGTGCTCTTTAATGGCTCCAACTTTAAAGACTCATAAATTCCTTATTTCTGCTTGTACTGCTGAGCCGCTCATCTGGACTTGAACTGAAGTTCTTTTACACATCACTCAACCATCAACAAAAAGTTACAGGAGTCACAAAAAAACACTGAACCCTACTGAACTGTTGATGGTAGAGAGGCTAATGGTAATGCTAATGCCAAACTTTAACAGAAGCTGCTAACATCTGCTCAGTGGCCGCAGGCCGGGGGAGCACCACTGCTGTTACAAAAATGTCCAAACATGACGCTCCCTCTTCTTTGGCCGTAAATTCCAGTTTTCTGGAGGAACTGGAATAAAGAAGGAGGACATTAAAGTTGCAGTATTTGTGTGCACATAAGCAGCAAAAACTACAGTGTGTCCAATCATGTGGTAAAACTACATACTACTGCGTATGTGAAAAAATTTGCAGGAAGCCTTTTGTCTCCAGTGCAAGCTGTAAGAAGTGACATCACTTGAGTCAGCGTCAGTTGTGGCTAAAGACTACATGTCTGAAAATAGCCTGCTCCTCGTCTCTGCTTGAAGCTAGAGGCTCCTGGCTAAATTAGACACCCCGATCTCCTATCAAACTGTCAGCTGTCAAGTTGCTTTGTGGGTAATGTAGGCGTCAGGGAAGGAATGAGGGAGCATGGTAATTTTAAGTGAAAGCATTATTTTGTTATTATCTTATTACTTGGAAGTTCTATTGATTTAAAGAGCCTATCATATCGGAAAAAATGTGCACAGCTCTTCACAAAGTCCCTTTAAATGTACCTCCATGCCAATTTTTGGCAGCATAGTTGTGTATAAAGGAGTAACGAAAACATGATTACGGCGTGTTTGTGATGCTGCAGGCACAGAAAGGCTCAAATCAATCCACAGGATACTGCTCAGAGCTTCATTTTAGGATAGCTGATAAACAACAGCATTTGGTGACCTTTTGGTGTTCTTATGGGGGATTTAACCCCCTGCTCAGAGCTGCATCATGCTGGTGGCTGCAGCAGACAGGAGTATGATGTGCAGTGCAGCTCAGATGGGACTATTTTCTGCAGGCCTCACAGGAAGCCTGCGCAAAAAAACAACAACACAAAAAAAAAAAAAAAAAAAAAAAACAATATTACACGATAAGGTCCAATGATTCACCGGACAGCGCGAGGCCCAGAGTCTGACGGTGTTTCAGCTCATCATCCAGAGTCACACGCAGTGTGTAGCAGTCTACTGCCTGTGTGTGAGACAGAAACAGAGAGGTGGGGGGGACAGGGGTAAACTCTTCACTCTCTGTAGGACTCTGTAAGATGCTTTCAACAGCAGACAAACTGGTTCTGCACTTACTGTGAGAGGAAGCTCTGAGTGTTTAGAGTACTCAGTCCACTTAATGCATTATTATTGTTACTACATTCTTGAGGAGAATGGGGGAAAATGGAACAAGGAATGCTTTTCAAGAGTCAAACCAGTAAAAGGGGAAGAGGTGTGGGTGCGTGTGTGTGTGTGTTTGACAGGGTATACATAACATGAGTGTTGATTATCTCATTCTTTTTGCATTACTGCTGAATATTTCAATAATGTCTCATAAACGCAGTCTGAGCCCAGATGTCACGTTTGTAATATTCTCTGGTGAAATAAACATTTATGTCGATGAAGTTAGAGTGGCTCCCATTGTGTATTTATTTTTTCAGTGAAAATGATGATGCAGTTACTTGATTATAAACCGATTAAATGTCTTTAGCTTGTAATAGTCGTTCCTGATGTCATTATAATATGAGAGTATAAGAAAACAAGGGAACATTAATATTTTGGATGTTGTTTAAGTCCCCTATGTG
Organism: Collichthys lucidus; assembly: GCA_004119915.2. Classification (NCBI taxonomy): domain Eukaryota; kingdom Metazoa; phylum Chordata; class Actinopteri; family Sciaenidae; genus Collichthys; species Collichthys lucidus. Next base: position 2,401,681 of record CM014085.1, on the reverse strand, counting down.
AAAATGTGAAAAGACTCATTTATTTGGTGTTTCTTCTTCCAAGAAACAGTCCTGCATGTTAACAATTTCCACTGAGTAAATGTGGCTTTAAGAAGATAAGAGTCCTGAGGGCAGGAGGTGCTTTGTTTCTCTTGTTGCATTACGAGTGCATTTCCACTGCGAAGGACATCTGAGTGTAAAGTGAGCCTCTTTTCATCAGGAGGTAAGCCTTTTAACAGTAAAAAGCAAAGCTTTAACGGTGCTCCTTGCACCAGAGTTCATAGCATACATAATGGAGAGGATAGAGTTACGTGCTACTTTAGGCCAAACATGACTGCCAATAATTGCCTTACCAATATTTGCATGTCCCTCTCTGTGTTATTGAACACCCTGCTAAGTAACTGAGCACCTTGGTCGAGGCACTATTTTAAGTTGTTTGCTGATTCCACGGTGGGCTGAAACAAGACAATTATGAACCACATTTCACACCATTATGCTGTTTTAAAGCACCTCAGGTTTCATTGAAAGCTTGGATTCTGGCCTAATACCACACTCACGTACGAACATCTATAGATGGTCTGGACCGGACTGACGTTAAATTTCCTCGAAATAAGATTCAAATTCAGAGAGAGGAGCGGCCAACCATTAAAATGACTGAACATGGAAACAGGCTGATTCTGGCCAGTTAGTAGAAATGTTTTGACTTGCAGTTATTATAATCTGAGAAAACTGGAGTGTGGTGATGACATGCCTCACTTGCCCAAGTTTTGTCAAAACCTGATAAATGGTTTATGAGATACAAATGAACAAAGGAACAGACAAAACCCCTTGGACCTAATCAGTGTAATCACTGAAATGCTGGAACGAAATGGTGAGATGCATAATTTTCACAGGTTTTGGCAAAATGTACTCAAGACTGGCCAAGAAAACAGATGGATGGATGAGCTAATGAAGGAACAAATAAAGAAATGAAAGTTAATGACGGTATAGAAATACAGGAAATTGATAAGAGCACATGAATTTGCTGTAGATACATTCTAGGAAATATGAAGGAAGATGTGAACAAATGAATAATTAGCCAGCTTTTAGGGCTGCAGCATTATGATCATTCATGTAGATGTAAGTTCATAGCTAAGAGAAACTTCTTCTTCAGCTGTTAGCATAGCAGACGCTTTTCAAGTTTTAAAGGCCCCTAAAAACACATTTTCTCAATATTTTCCATGAAAGATGCAAAAATCTGGTTATTTTATGAGACTTTCTGTATTTAGTCTTTCGTCTGAGCTTTTACCACTGGTTTTAAGTGGGCGGGGCTTAATTAGAAGGTGAAATTGTGAATTGGGATTTAGCAGCACGAAGACAGCTGTGGGGTCATTTGCTTCATCCTAATGATTTCATGTTATAGGTCCGATGTGTAAGATTTTGAGTAGAATAGGGTAGAAATGGAATATAATATTCATAACTATGTTTTCATTAGTGTAATAAATCAGCTGAGATAGGATTATGTGTTTTTGGTCCTCTTCCACTGGTGTGAGACACGTTGAACCACCATGTTTCTACAGTAGCCCTGAATGGATAAACATTAAAACAGTGGCTTTAAATTGGGTCTTTCAGTTTTTCACAGCTTGCACAGCCACCATGGTTTCTCCTTCAGGCTTGAAAGAGGACAAGGGTGAGGTGAAGAGTATTCAGTTGGTTGCAATCTATATCTTCACCACTAGAAGCCACTAAATCCTACACAATGAACCATTAAACTTTTAATAATAAGAAGAAGAATATTAAAAACTAAACTGTTCTTTAAATTAATTTAGTCATGCATATTTTACATTGCAGAAAAATATAATATAATAACATTCTGTTTTTGTTCTTTTAGGCCCTGAACAAGCAATATTCCATTTAGCTACATTTAGATTATTAATTTAGTTGGGATGGAAACATTTTGAAGTTTTGAGTTTAGTTTTTTTGACTCACAAACTGTGTATTGTCTGTGCTCTATATTCACATCTCAAGTCCAAAATGATTTTGTTCTTTCTTACAAATGTTTGTGTCAAGTCATTTGCCATGCTCTTCATTCAAAACTGGAAACATTAAATGTGTTTTCTCCTGAGAAAAAAAAGAAAAGAAATATTTAGCACAGCTGCAAGGCTTCTTACGTACCAGTGTATGATATGTACACTGCTAGTTTCATTTAAAGATAATTTCCCCCTGTGCTTCACAATGTGTCTAACATTACTGATTTACAACAGTCTTCTGTTAAATCATTTTGAATATTATTGCCTTTTTGTACTTGAAATAACACTCTCTCTCTTTGTAGCTTCATGTTTGCATCAAACAGACATGAGGAGCTTGCTCTCTACGTATCTGGGGTAGAAGTTATGGTAAAAGTCCAAACAGGGCCATGGTGCCAAGCTTCTGTTCCACCATGAGCTTTGTTTCTCATAATCATAATGATGTGAGAATATATATTACACAATAGCAATATTCAATAGAGGCTTTTGGTTCAGTTCATGAATTTGGAAGTGCTGATGTTACACAACCAAAGATTTGTTTTAGAGCTTTATACAAAACACTGCCTCTTCCCAGTCATAAACCCTTTAGTCTTATTGTCAAGCATCTGGAAGGTATTATGCATATTGTTTCTTATACAGTAAACTAAAAAGAGAGAAAACTAGCTCATACAGATACATACAAGTTCTGCAGTCACGTGCAGCTTAACATCTGCTCTTCTCAATCCCAATCACACCAAGATTAATGATGATCAAGAACTTGCAGCAGAACGAAGACATAAACTAATTACAAATAAATACAAGGTGACTAATCATAAGTAATCCAGTTGTGGTGCATCAGCAGACTCCCCTGTGAGAGCAGGAAGGAGCTGGAGTTGAAGCAGAGTGATTTCCCTCAGGCAGACATGCCATTTAAGTGTGCGCCATTGTTGTGGGTGAGATCCATTAGCCCTCACTCTGGTTTACCACATCAAAGCATAATCTCACATGTGGATTATGTGTAGATAGAGTTTTTATATATAATATATCATTTCAGTTGATTTGTTCAATGCTTTGTTCGATTTGTTGATGTATTGACTTGATAACGTCAAGTATGTGCATCACATGCTCAGCTTACGTATATATTTTTGTGTGTATGCTTGTGTTTCTGCGTGTGTATGTGTGTGTGTGTGTAAGTAAACAGCTTAATAGAACCAAGCGGATTTCATAATGGAAAAGGCCAACGTTAGCGTAGAACAAAATAGTAGTTGTTATGATGTGGATTACTGAGGTCACTTCAAAGCAAAATCAACTTAAAGGATAATTAATTCTGAAAAAGGCCTTTTTGGCTTGGCATTCATTTAAAAAGCAGGTGAAACATCATACATCAAACCACGGATGGCGGCTGCAACATGTTTCATAATTCATACTGAGGATCATCCTAAAAGACCTTAAATCAAAATGCAGCAGTTAAGCTAAATGAGGATGATGTTTTTGAAGCGTTTTACAGTCATCTAAGTATTAGTGCCGACTACATTCTGACCGTGTTTACATAGCTATTTCCCTAAATTTCAGTTTTAAGTGGTTCTGACAACCTCCAGCCAAAGCTCCATTTAAACATGACGTAAATTATCCCTGGAGATTGTTCGATTTTAAATCTGAACATACTGCTTTTGTGCATTTGCAATAAGACTGAGCTCCAAGAGTGAGGTTTAAAGTTCACTTTGACGACACTAATGTCTCCCAACACATGCAACGTGGGTTTGCTTGTCAAAATGATGAGAATATTTATTGTATTTATTTATCTTTTAAACTTCAAACTCTTATCTAATGTGGTCAATTGAAATGGTTTGTGCTGAGCGCAGCCTTTTTTGCTCACCTTAACTCTATATCTGTAAAACCTGTGAGTCAGGCCAGAAATCTGGGTGTTGTCTTGGACTCAGATCTAAATTTCAGCAGTCATATTACATCAGTTACAGCACCAGCCTTTCATCATCTAAAAAATATTGCTCCAGTAAGAAGACTCTTGTCCAAACATGAACTTTTTAAAGTTAATCCATGCAAGTTAGAAAGCTCTTAGGCAACTACAACTTGTTCAAAATGCGGAGCAAATTATATTTCTGACTTGCTTTCTTGGTATACATGAACCCTCTGTGGTCTTGTGCTCGGGTCTGCTGTCTGAGCAGCTAAATGGAATTCAGCCATCACTCATTTTATTATTTAGACCTGTGCTTTCCCACCGCGACATCAAAATGTTGTCTGTGAAAAAGGTCTGTCTGGTTTACACAAGTCAGACATGACTGCTGTGTGTGGACCCACATGTGATTGACTCAAACAAAGAAGATGAAATTGCTGATATTTTGGCCAAATATATGTAGATTTTATGAACTGTGGAAGGATCTACATTCAAAACAATAATTCCTCCAACACTGATAGTCCTTGAAAATACTTCTTGGAGAAACAGATCAGTTTCTCGTTTGCATTTAAAGTCCATTTTAAAACAGAAAAGTCTGTTTTCGGTTTCAGACCATTTCCTCTTCTAGCTGATTTTTGCATTAAAGTCTTATCCTGTACAGCAGCATTGTTTCTGCGGCTGTGGCTGGGCTCATGAGGGGCCGAGACTCCACAGATAAGCGCATCAGCCATTACCGGGTTCCTCCTGCAGACCTATTAGGTCTTGCAAGGACTTCAAACACCAATTTGTTCTGCAAATAGCCCATTCAATTTGTGCCTGCCAAAGAGAGACACCTCTCTCCCTCTATGCAGTAATTGAATCTTCAAAGGGACATTTTCCTCTATTTCTGTCAGGTATTAGAGTGATGAATACCAAACGGTCATTTGAACAGAAAGAGAGGATACATGTTTATCCATTTCCATTTAGACGCTCATCATGCGCCTTGATGATTGCTAGGCTGGAAATTTTAATGGCAGCGCTTGCAGGATCTTCAGTCGAGGATTTTCAATGGTAAGACAGACGAGTTGTGCATTAATATCAGCCTTCTGCAGAAAAGTGAGATTCTTGGCCACTTCTTGTAGTAATTATGTAATTCAGACATGAAGGCGCTCGTGAAATGCTTCACAGGTAAAAACAAGGCTCTCAAGACATGAGCACAATGTTTAGTGTGTGAAGTAGAATTCTCAGTGCTAATTAGAGCGGCAACGATCACGTATTTTGATAACAGATTAAAAATTTGGTTGGTTTGGTTTCTTCAGTCCTCTCTGGCAGTAAAGTGAACATCTTTCAGTTGTGGATGTTTGAGGACATGGGAAACAAGCAACATTTGAAATCATTGTATGAATCAAACAACTGATCGATTAATGAAAATACATCATTGCCGTCCTAGCACTAAGAAGTACAAAATCTTTAAACCCAAGTTTAGCACATACTGAAGCATTACAATGAATTTAAAGAGGCTTTTAAATCTTCAATATTTTTATTAATTAAATACACCATACTGGAGCAAATGTCTCGGAAAATATCACAAATAAATTTCTCTTTCATTCAGCATTTATATGTTGGTGATGATCTCTACATTACTGACTATGAGCAAATTTCTTCAGTTTTCCATGGGTTCAGGTTTGGAGGGGGGAGGGGAGGACTGGAGCTGAGTGCGGAGGGTCAGATGTACTGTAGCCACGCCTGGACAACGACATTTACATGCATACTGTACATACATGGTAGTTTTACAAATACACCAAGAGAGTGTTCATGATTTGTTTTCCACAAAAAGCCACAGTTTTTTTTTAATCCCCATTTTTATATTGATATATACCACCAAAGAAAAAAAGAACACATTCCCCGTTGACAACACTTAAAATATAGAAAGTGGAAACACCATGTTGTTGGGAAATGAGGATAAGAAAAGGAAGAGAGGAAAAATGAAAAGGTCCCCGTCCCCCCCCAAATGTCTTTAAACAAATATGCAGAGTTGAAAAGTCTGCATCTCTTTAACCTCATTAGTCTGTTTCTCTTTCCCTTACTTCAGTCACAACATCCTCTGTGTCATTTCATTTTCTCTTCCTGAAGAGTCCCCTTGGATTCTGATCGCTTCTTCTTTTTTTCTTTTTTCTTAACTCCAAGGTCATGGAGTCCTCAGTGTCCTGATTCAGGTGCGTTAAGTGCAAGTATCCACCCATATTTGGGGAAAAGCCTAGGTTGAAGGCTGAGCGTTGGGCACGGGTTGCAGAAATTAAAGTCAGGTTACTTGGTAAGATGGGTAGAGGATTCCTTTAGGGCAAAGGGCCTGGGAGCACAGCTAAAGGCTGGGGTGTTGCTGATCCACGCTGTCTCGGGTGACAATGAGTAAGGGCTAAAATGAAGGCACACATCCTGCTTCCTGCGCCGCCTCTTCCTGCCTAACACACCTGAATAGTGAGAGATAAAAATGAAAATCAAACATCCTTTTAGTTTTAATTTGGGGGCGTCACTATCAGTTCACAAAATGCCAACAATGTTTCACCCTGAGAAATCAACTTTCCACCAGCATCCAGTGTTACATTCATTTATTGATCAGCCAGCCTTTGAAAACCATCTGGTGCCCCATTTGCTTTGCATTAACTTAAAAGTGCATCCATGAAGCGATTCTCTTTGGTATAATTAGAAGCACGCTCAAAGATAACTGCAGGAGGTGCTCAGTCCTGTGAAACTGAAAAATGTTTTTTCCCCTCCTTTTTTCCTTTATGATTCCAAGGGTGATTTACTTTTCCCTTCATCCCTCAAATCACTAGGACGGCTTCAGTCTATTAGTAATTGCAAACTCCTACTTGGGGGCTAATTAAAGTGACTGACGCTGGGAGGGTCTCACTCCCCTGGGTCAAAGCAGCTCTGTATGAGAGAGGTAATTTGTCTGTTCTGAACAAAGAGATTAGGAAGAAGCTGGGAAGAAAGCTTAATAACAGAGCATCAAATGTCCTGTGCCGTGAACGCGGACAACACCAATTATGTGGCGGCAAAAATCATACATAATCAAAACAATGGTCAGTAGATAACAGTGTTTCCGTGTGAACACTGACTGCTTTATTTTCAGGCTGCTAAACCAGCCTGCGTGTCTATATTCAATCCATGTTGTGCTGTTGAGGATACATGAGGTATATTGATTTTGAGGGCTGTTATCCTACTGTACGTCTGTGTTATTTGAGGCCGTTCGAAATTCTGTTTGAGCGAAAGAGACGAGAATGTGTGTGTGATGAAAAGTGCTTCAGCAGCAGGATGGTTCTCCTTATTTCACTCACAGAGATAACAAAAAGCATCCTGAGACTGCTCTCACTGAGAGATGCGTCTCTGTTTATTTAATAATTCTCTCTCTGCTATAATTAAAGCACCAGGGCCAATATTCAGATTGCATTTTAGCATCAATAATTCAGCAGTTTTCACTACAATTGATGTTAGCACATAAATAAACAATGAGGCCTCATATTTACTACACCAGCCATGCTGCAAGAGACGTGGAGGGTGGGAGTAAGGACTTAAACAGACATTTAAAATTAAGCTAGATAATGCAACGGCTTCCAATTTAAAATGTGAGGAGCTCTAAGAGCTCTAAGAGCTGATTTGTAGAAGTGACAAGCCCTTAAAAGGCTTGTGACGTGGAAGGAGGGAGGGAGGGAGGGAGGCTTAATGGAGTTCTACCTCACCTCAAGGTGAAATGCATGCTCCCAACAATATAATTCCTCTTTCAGTCAGAGTCTGACACACTCCAAACACCTCCCATATCTCTCTGTGTGTGCTGTGTGTGCAGACAAGGTATCAATAAAGCTCCTTGTTGTGAGGCAAAAATGATTAGATCTCCTGCGGGCAGAATGAAGCTATCCTGAAGAATGAAGTTATCCTCCGTATATGATTAGGCCTTCTGTTTTGCTTTCACTGGAGGCATCAAGATCAAATCAGGGAAAGCCATGATGACAGCTTTCATGATATACTGGCTGCTGCAGCTTGCCGTCTGTGTTCAACCTCGCGGCCCTGGATACATATTTTTGGCCTTGGAGTAATAACTTAGCCCAGGTGATCCTGGTCTTGTTGATACACTAGTCAAATGCTGTTTTAAACACTCGGTATTAATGGCAGAAAGTGTCATTTTTCAGCACAATTGGAAGTCTGGCTCAGGACAGCAAATAAATTCAAGATGAGTCAAATATGTATCTGCTCGTAACAAACCGAGTGCGAGGACAGCGGCACAAAAAAATGATTTTCACATGTTTTGTGCTGACGGTTAATACAGATTTTCTGAGTGCGTGTCCTCCAACAAGAATGATGGAAAAATCCATTGGCTGTCTAAAAATAAAATTCATCTCTGCTCTGTAAGATTTTATATCCACTGCGTGCCTTGCAGTAAAGTTGAATCGACGACATCAATATAAACAGAGTGAGAAATGTTGCCGTGAAAATTACAGATGTTTTTCTTTTCCTGTACTTCATTTTAAGGCCAACAGCTTTCTGGCCATTTTAATACTTGAAAATGAGACCACAGAAGAACTCTGGAGCAATCCACTATCGTGTTTCACTGGTGCAGAGAGAGGGAGAGAGGAAAGGGGGTCTTACCTTCTGGTCGGGCAGTAGTGGGTTCGTCTGCAGTGAACTCAAATGGCCGTTGATGAGTGCTGTGGGTCTGTCGTGTTCGCAGAACAGGCTGCCGTTGATGTAGTGGAACCGATCCCCGGGGACGAGCCGGTTCCGGCAGGTGGAACATGTGAAACACTGCATGTAGGTGGGGGGGCAGAGGAAGGAACCAATCACAACCAGGTAGCACTCAATCCTATTATGTAATAACACCTTGGAGCAAACACACATTCTTGTGAACGCAGCGCACTTCCCTCGACTAACTGATTAATGGTTTGACCAATGAACTGTCAGAAAAGAGTGAAAATGTCCTTCAGAAGTGACCTCAGTTGATGTAAACAAATGTCTTGTAGGTAACGCTTTACATGTTTGCTTAATGACAGTACATTTATTAAGTATCTTCAAATTCCATGGAGACAAATCTTCTCAACGTCTGATCATATGCAGCAGCTCACCACATCACAGGCGGTGGTCTCGTAGGTGTAACAGGAGTGTGTAGCTTCGTAAGAAGAAACATGAGTTTACCTTGAGATGGTACACGTTGCCCTGTGCCCTCATCACCAGTTCACTGGCTGGAATGGACTGACCACAAGCGCTGCAGGCTCCACTGTTTCCGAATAATCTGTGAGAGAGGAAGAGGGGGGGTGGAGAGCATGTGTTACTATGGAGCCACTGTATGCATCAGCATAGATTTAGCCTTGTGCAATGAACTGTAGCAGCTACACTTTGGTCTGTTGAGTATCTGACTGAATGAAAACTATATTCAGCGGCAAGTTCACATTCCCCCAGCTCCATTTCGAACTTGAAGGGAAAACATAGAGGAGGGAGGAGGGGAACAGAATGAAGAAATAGAAAATCATCACAATATCGACAGAAAAATGAATCCTCCAGCACTGTGCTCTCCACAAGCATCTAGCACTGAAACTGCATATTACTTCTGGTGCACATTTTTTGCAACCTAATAATAACCTGGAACATAAGCAATCAGGACCCAAGAGGATTTGATTGTACATCCAGACGGAGACATAGTGCTTTTGCCATTAGGACTCCTGTAAATGCTCTGTCAGTGCCGTGTTTCCATTAGAAACCCGTAGCTACTCGGGTTGATATATAATGTGCATGGGTTAACCTTTTCAATCATGGTGTCAACACTTTAGATTTGCTTCTGCTCATCTCTTTCGTCCCTAACCTTCTCTCTCTCGCTCTCCCTCTCTCTTTTTCCCTCTGCCTCTTGATAATGAAATGCTTGCTCCAGCTTCCCTTCTATCTTCCTTCTGAGTCCACAATTTAGATTACTTCATCTCGGTGAGCAGCAAACTGAATGAAATTTCGATTTGAGCAGAAAGTAATTTACTGGGATCTGGACCCATTTGTCATCATATCTCACTGGGTGTTTGCTCTATCACTGCACTTTTCCTAAGCAATCAAATAAGACCACAGCATCTGACATGCTCCGGAGAGGAGGGGAGAGAGGGATTGAAAAAAGAAAAGGACGGGGGGAGTGGTTAACACTGGTGTGTGTGCATCAGATAAAGTTGTTTGGCTTGAAAAAAAATTAGTGAAGAGAAAAAAGAAGTGTTGGAAAGAATGACATTTTTTGGGGACAGTTTCATGAAAAGTATTTAACATATTCATGCTGAGACGGAGCGAAGCAATAAAAGCCTCTACCATCCCAACCATAACCCAAGCAGTTGTAAGATATATTGACGGACAAACAAGCCAGAGCTCTTTGTAAAGGGACACAGAAATGACTTTCAATAAGACAGCCTAGGCAGAAGCAAATTTTGTCTTGGCATCATTTGGAAAGGCTCCATCAAAACTCAATTTTAGAAACTAATTAACTGGAGACTGTCGTCACAACACTGCCAATTCTCTGCTTTCACTGGGACAAACACGGTGGTGGAAAATGAACATATAGGCCTCGCTTAAAGTCTCATGCTCATGTAGTGTGTGGAGAAGCAAAACTACACTCCTGCCGCAGAGAACCTTTCTGCATACGAGAGAGGTGCCTTGTTCCAAAATTCCAAAAGTGTGTTTGTCACATTTGTGTCGGATTTATTCCTCGAGGAGTTTGAGAGGCGTTGAAACAAAGACTACGGGACGTTTTCACCATCGCCTTTTATGTTTCACCAGAGTGGAACTTATAGCAGGTTAATTATTTTACTATTGGACAGCTCTTGATAGTGTTTGATTTAAAGAGCCAAAGCCTTTAGGTGCTCAATTAAGTTGCTATATCGGTTTGAACTTGGGCTCTAATGGCCTCCTCTGCCAGTGACCTACAGCGCAGAGGTGAAGTAGACACCTCGGGTCAGTATAATTAAGGCCGAGGGACTCTTTAATTGCAATGACACATCTGGTTTCAGCTTTTTTCTTCCTCCTAAGGAAATCACTGAATCGTACTGTTTCTGGAGGATGGTTTTATCTTTATCTCTCCTCTTCCCCCCGTGGAATCTGACTTTGCTACGACCAACATGTCTGATTAAATTAAATAAGAAAGGGAAAAAAAAGAAACACATTTGGAGCTGTCTGTTTTCTATAAAGGCGATGACTATTGGATTTCATTTCAGCACCGACTGCCAGGTGAAATATAGCATTACTTGCTGCTGGGCTGTCTGGTAAATGCAGACCTCATTCACCAAGGCCTTTGAGTAGGGTAAAATTACCCCACAACAATGATTTCTGCAACACAGTCCATTAAAAATGCCTCTCTACATCAGCAGCCAAAGCACCTTAAAAGCACTAGGCCATATTGATACTGAAGCAGGGCTTTGCATAATGGCAAGAGCTGCATTAGAGAAAAGGGTGGAGGGGACCGGGGACGGGGTGGGGTGGGTAGATTGCGAGGATGAGGGAGGGCGCACGTGGATCTGTGTTGTGTATATGCATGTGTTTTGGAAAGAAGGGGGATGGGATAGGATAGGATAGTGTGTGTGTGTGTGTGTGTGTGTGTGTGTGTGTGTGTGTGTGTGTGTGTGTGTGTGTGTGTGTGTGTGTGTGTGTGGTGGATCAGCCAAATTACACTTGGTTAATTCAGAGTAACAGATCTGGCCCCAAGTGAATTGAAGGCCTTGAATTAATTCTGTTATGACAAATCAAGATAAACGTTTCCCCTAAATTGCATGCAATTTAATTAATTTCTGAGATCCTGGTTTTTCCCAGGCCTAATAGTTCACATTCTCTTGTGCTGTCATAGTGCTTGAGTGGGCAGGCTTCAAAGTGATATTAAATAACCAACTATTAGATTTACCTCACACGTTCTATTGGAAAAGTGCCATTTAATTACCTAGGCTTATTCAATTAAGGGGACAGCATTCTCACTGAATCCGGCAGCCACAAGTAAATTAATTCTCCCTCTACCAGCAGCCCGCAGAAATAATATCACCTCCAACTTAAAACAACATGATCCCCACAACAAATGTAACTTTGGATTAAACTTTGACATTAAAACTTTCGCTAAAACAGGGGCTGCTGCTTGTCCTGTGATGTTTGTGAATATTCCTGCTTGATTGATGGGAGATGGCTATGATCCCGGGCCAGGCATACATCCCATAATAGCTGTGATGTGAAGCGTTTCCACTCCTGATCAGATGAGCATTTTCATAACAGCTGTATTTATGCGAGTCTGGAGCTACAGCTTGTATGTGGTGCAAGAAGTTTAGCAGTGTATTACTAAAAAATGAGTCTGCCCCTTTAAGGATGGGGGGGGCAGCAAATGGTCTTCACAATAATCCCTCTTCTCTATCTGTCTTTCTCTCTTGCTCTCTCTCAAAAGCCAATTTGGTTAATTAAATGTTTTGTTTGCAGTGTGGCTCTCATTCATTTCGGACACGTCATTGGGAGCGGATACAAGCCAGGGACCAGATCTCATTAGATAAAACCCATCAGGACTAAAGGAAATGGAGGGGGACTATAATTAAAGCATTTAATTGTGTAGACTCACTGTCAGATGTTTTTTTTTCTGCCCCGCTCCTGTCTTTATCTCTACAGAGATCTCACGGTTCCATAATACGCGTTTTAGCCCTTCCACCAAGCATGCTCTCATTACAAGTGGAAAGGTGTATCCACACCCCCCCCCCCCCCCCCCCCCCTTCCAATTTTAATTACGTTATAGTCCCATTATGAATGAAGTACCCCATTGACTTCCTCATCCTTTTTATGAGGTGGGTGTGAGAGCGCACAGGCACACTTTAGATTCTGAATTATCCGTGCAGATTTAACAGCGGCATCGCGTGTTCGTGTTGTCTGTACCTCACTTCCATTTTTGACATTATTCATACAAAAGACATGATACAGTCATTTTCATGTGTGTTAGCTGAGAGAAACTTGGACTTGAAAACGTGTATATATATTAAAGTGATCCAAAGTTTAGAGACTAACAATCAAATCAGTTCATTCATAGTGTTCAAATCAATACGTGTCCGCTGCTCGAGGGTGACTGAGGAAAGTATTTAAACTTTCAGTAAACTGTGTCTTGTGCCGTCACATCAGACTGCTCCACATTATCAGAATGAGCGTGTCATCAATAAGCTCTGGTTGGGTGTCTGGCACACCTACTAGAATATTTAAAAAGGCTCTCTTTGCTAATTAAATTGTGCTTTTCTGTTATCTACAGAAAAAAAGACCAAAAAAAAAAAAAAGAAACCAAACAATAACAAGAGTCCAGCGCAGACACTGTGCACATTACATTACATTGCATTTAGCAGACGCTTTTATCCAAAGAGACTTACAGAAGAGGACATAAGCTGAAAGAGGTGTAAAGGAGCACAGAGTAGTTGTTAGTTTTGTTAGGCAGGGAAGCATTCTCGAAAGAGAAAGGTTTTTACAAGTTTTTTAAAAGGTAGAAAGGGATGTTGCAGTTCTTGTAGCCGTTGGTAGGTCATTCCACAATTTGGGGACAACCACAGAGAAGAGTTTAGAGTGACCTCGCTTTGCGAGAGGGGATGGTACAACTAGACGGTTTAAATGAGCGGAGCGGGACGTGAGCTTTGAGTAAGACGCTGAGATAGCCAGGGGCACATCCTGAAATGGTTTTGTAGGCTAGCGTCAGAGCTTTGTGTTTCACTCTGGCTGCTACAGGCAGCCAGTGCAGGTAAAGAGTGGGGTGACGTGTGTCCTTTTGGGTTGGTTAAAAACCAGTCGTGCTGCAGCATTCTGGACCATTTGCAAAGATTTGATTGCACAAGCAGGTAGGCCGGACAGGAACGAGTTGCAATAATCGAGGCGGGAGGTGTCAGAGCAGAGATAAATCTTACAGGACTCATTTTGTGTCCTTCAGCTGACCATGAGCAGACAAACAGGACAGACATGCAGATGGCCTGCAGGACAACTCTTTTGCTTCGTGCTCTGTCAACGTGCCAGCGTGTCTGACCTCCTTCAGGGTAGACCAGGGAGACTTTATCCAGGATACTTTAATGAACACTGATTATGTTAGTACAAGCTGAGACATACGTTTCACAGAAATACGCCCAATCCTGCTAATCATTGCATGACCAGCAGAGATCTCTGTTAATTCAGTTTGAATGTCCTGTTTCTGTCAGTTTCTAACTTGATTTAATATCCTTTCTTAATATAGTCCAGGACTTTGAGAAGTTGTCTGGTTTCTGGGAAACATTTTTTTCTCTTCTTTAAAATTCATGTAAATGTAAAATGAGTTATCCGACTATTGCTTCATGTAATCTGTGCTAATAACAACCATCGATAATCTCCCGGAAATTTGTGCTAATCTAACTAACACATGCACGCGCCACAGTCTTTTCCTCACCTGATGTAGTCGTTTCTGCAGAGGATCATGCCACTTTTTGTGTAGCACGACGTGCCGATTTCACCCAGTTGGGCCTGGCAGCAGGAGCACTTGAGACATCGGCTGTGCCAGTAGCTGTCCATGGTGTAAAGGAGAAAGCGGTCTGCGATTTTGCCCCCGCAGCCTGCGCACCGCTTCCAGGACAGAGATCCTGTGCCCACCGGCGGTGGCTGACTGCTGCCTCCGGGATTCACCATTGTCCCTAAAAAAAGTTTAAAAAAACACACACACACACACACACACACACACGAGAAGAGATGATGTTAACAGTCCACTGGTTCTACATGTCACACCCAGAAGGTTCATGCTTTTGCCAAAGCAAGTGCTGTTTTGTATACAATGAGGTCAGAACCTGGCATGGGTGACAGGGCTGTGTACTAACGGAGGAATGAGATACAGGTGAATTTATTTATTTTTCAATTGAAAAGTCCAGCCCCTTCAATATCTTGTTGCATCAGCGTGGTCTTTGAATGGCTACAAAGCAGAATAGCTGATCTCATAAAGGGAACGTTTCTGAGTCCTGCTCTGCTACAAGAGAGCTACGAGTCATTTAGTGAACTAATCTGCCCTTGCTGTCCGTGCTGTTGCTTCTGTTCGTGCTGTTGCTTCATTGGACCTCTCATGATGAATGTCTGTTAACTGATAACACCGGCAGCCAAAAAAGAACAATTATGCAGAGCTGCCCGAAGAAATTCTAAAAAAATAAATAAAAGCACAATACTTTGCGGCGCAATACCTCACTCTGTTGCAGTTTGACTGCTGATTACTACTAAACACAAAGCAGCACTGTATGAAAAGGCTTTGAGCTGACATGTGAAACAGTTCTGCTTATTGGTCCTGTGTTTACCAGGTTTAACACTTGACACTTGCTTGGCCTCTGACCTGATCGATGAATTAAAAAAAAAAAACAGAAGCTTATCCATGATATACCACAGACCTGCTGTAATGATGCTAAGTGCTCTTAATCGAATGCAATGCAGGCACGCACAAAATGAACGGGGCTTCTTTCAGGTATAATCCTCTCCAATTTGGTCAGGCAGACTACATGGATAAAGCCAAATCTTTGTTGAAAGGCAGGTAGGCTAATTAGAGTTGTGGAGGGAGAGGAGGGGGGTGCACACAGAAAAGCATTCAGTAAGCCCATTAGCGATGGCTCTCGGGGACAAACCGCAGCGAACCTCAGTGCTGATTAAATCTAAAAGCAGATGAATCAAAAGGCCGACCTGAAAGTGACTCCCTGGATAAACAAGACGGACCATCGTCAAGTTTCATTCACAGAGGAGTTTCTTTTTTTTTCCCCTCGGAGGGACGGAGGGGACAGGAGGGGAAGGGAAGAGGAGAGGGGAGGAGAGGGAGGGAGAGAGGGGGGTGGCTTTTAACTTAAATGGGCTAACTCAAGTAATTACACGGACAGGCAATTTAGGCGCAGAGACCAAGTCATGGAAAGAGAAGAGAGAGGGAAGAGAGAGAGGAGGGGGGTATGAGGCAGCCATATGCTAAAACGTCCTGTCTGCTTCTTTTCGTGGAAAATGATAGAAATGTAGCATCACGCGGGTGTTGTTGCGGAGGAAATGCGTGAGTAGGGGATACGGAGGAGGAGAAGAATGTCGAACAGAACAACACAGGCTATCAAATGTCACCGCTAGCATTCTTCAAGAAAGACAGACACAACAGAAAGACACAAGTAGGCTAGTTTACAAAAAAAGACACACATTTGAACGAGTCACACCAACCAGCACCCACCTCGTCTGTCTCTTTTAAGTGTAATGGCTGTAAAGTTACCGGGCCGAGGCGCAGGCGGGTGAACAGGTAGGCTACAACAGTCCCACAAAGTACAGGTAGAATGCGGACACAGTGTCGCGCGCGGTCGGCCTCCAGCTCCGCGCGACAGCAAACCTCAAGTGAGGGCTCGAGCTCGGGTGTTCACTGGCAACAAGCGGAGCACCGAGCAAATGGAGTTATCAGATAGTATTTCCACTGGACGGTACCCGTTCTACTGTTGCCGCTTTAGTGCTGTTTGTTTCGCTGAAACAAAAGGAGTCCATTGCAAGACGTAATTACACATCTACGCATGTCGTAATTTCCTCAGACAGAGAAGTGCGTGTTGTTTTGGCGAAAAAGAAATGCCGAGGCTGTTATTGACCGTCCTCCGGTCCCGTTAGCTGCTTGTTCTACATGTGTCGCTGACAGGAAGAAACCTCCAGTAAAAACCCCTTTTAGCCGCGTGACGACGGTGCCGCCGCAGCCAATCGGCGCGCAGTCCATTAGAGAGGAATAACAAATTCAGCCAATCACGGGTGAGGTGAGATTGACTTGGACAAGCAGAGACGGATAGAAACGGAGGTGAATGATAGAGATGGACCGGAGAGAGGTGCGAAAGAAACGGCGAGGAGACGAAGAGAGTGTCAAATGTCCACAGTTAAAAACCTGCACAAAGGACAGCCCGGAGAGGGTGAGACACCACGGGAACACTTAGGATAAGTCTGTTCTTAGTGTGTGGCCTGTTTAATTAGTTTTCATAATAAATTGTGATATCCATTATTTTCTTTAATCGTCTGTTTATAAAGGGAGTGATTTGCGGTCATAACTTAATATAATATAATGAAACTGATGGGTCTCCTTGCTTTTATACAGGAGCACACTGAACATTTTTTTAAATACAAGATGCATGGCAACATCCAGTGCACCACATTCATCTCACGCCTGAGTTTAATTAGTTGACATTAAATAACTACTTAGTTTACCTAGGGTGACTTCAACCTCTGGGAAATATCGTGTCCTAATAGCTGCGTAGTGGCGCCATCGTCTGTCACTGAAAATAATCGCAGCGAGGGTTGCTGTCGTTTACAACCTCATTAGGCCTCAGGTCACTGGTTTCAACACCTATTAAGACTAATCTGGAAGACCTCGATTTGGCTGAGATCCTTCAATTCATTCAGTCTTACAGTTTTAGTTTTTCACCATCATGCAAGACTTCAAAGACAAAATTAATGAGAAGTGATTGCAACAGCTTTTAATAAAAACTAATGTGGTGCTGACATGTTTCCCAACACCATGTTGAAAGAGAAGGGAATTCTTTCCTCTTTTATACCCGAAGCTGAAGCGCTGCAGTGTAGCAGCCTGAAAATGTTGAAACAAGTGACGTATTCAGTCAGACTCAGAAAAAAGTGACACTATAGGAGAAAAATTGCCTCTAAGAAAAGTTGTTTGAGATTCACAGGGTTGAGTGGTTTTACATGACAAAACAGCTTCATTATAAGATGCCCCTGGATTCATTAGAAAGACGTCAGATGTATAAAGATGATCTTTTTCTTGACTTTAATTGTTTAATTATTCTAGGAGCTCCAAGGAGATTGTGCTGCATCAAGCTGATTTCCCTTTTGGCAAAGCCAGTGCTACTCCACCTTGGTTTGAGTCACATTCTCCTGACACGCTCATCAAGCCCCTCACTCGCTAGAACAAAAAAACGCACAAGATGGCAAAGAATATCTTTTCCACCAAGGAATGATTAATTGATATAAATGATTAAAACAGTGGAAAATTATGAAACGAATTTGAAAAGGGGCCTCACAGGAAAAGCTTTGTTTGTTCCAGGCCTATTTTAATGAGCTTTTCATAACTGGAAAGAGAAATTACTCTGCGTGTTCTTTTTGTGGAGCTCTTTTGCAAAATAATTATGGCTAGTTGAAGTGAGGCGGAGGAGGAGGTGCAGAGGTCAGGGAGATGTGAGGAGGAGAGGGTTTGGATATGAGTAGGAGTGGGGGGTGTTCCCTCAGAAATTGATCATCTCCTTTCTTCGCTGAGATCTTTCAGTCCTGTGGCAGTTTCCAAGCAGCTGCATTATGAAGCAGACCAGATAAAAAACACACACACACACACACAACAATATGGCGGAGCACTATTTCAATGTTTAAACAGGGACAAGAAAGCGTCAGATGTGGCTTGCAGTGTTGATACTCCCCACAGGGGTGATCTCACCGAGATGAAAAGGAGACCATGGTGCTTCATAATGAAGCTGCTTGTCCTGTGGGAAAAAGCAGGAGAGCCACATTCAACATGGTGGTTAACTTCAGATTGGGATTCACTCTGTTATATTCTATTAACATGACACTGAGCCACAAAGAGGCTGCTTTCAATTTGCAAGTTTACACACCACAGGCAATCCTCCTATCTAAACAACATGCAGGTCACCATAACTTTCTCTCACACTCATTTCGTCAGATCACATCGGATTGTTTACCAAGGCAGAGAGTGGCCTTGTCTTCTGTTTGTAATATACTGTAGCATCACACTCACTTTACTGCATGTGTGTGTGTGTGTGTGTGTGTGTGTGTGTGTGTGTGTGTGTGTGTGTGTGTGTGTGTGTGTGTGTGTGTGTGTGTGTGTGTGTGTGTGTGTGTGTGTGTGTGTGCAGTCTTTTAGAGAGAATGATATTCAGTTAGCCAACTGATGAGGGGAGATTACAGTTCAGATTATCTGCAGATAGAACTGAACGGAGGACGGTGGACTCAGCAGAAAGATCTCCAAATGAAATCTTCTAAGTAACTGGATATTTACCTAAAAACACATTAGGAATATTTCGACATTTTGGGAAAACACATTTATTCACTTTAGCCTGGAGTTAGATGAGCAGATCGATAACATTATTATGTCCATATGCTAAATAGGTGAAGTGGAACCCAGCTGCCAGTTAGCGTAGCTTAGCATAAAGAGTGGAAACAGACAGTTTGATAATAATGCCATGCCTCTGGTTGTCAGCTAGAGTGAGGACATGGTTAGCCTAGGTTAGCATTAATATTGAAAACCTGGGGAAAACGACTAGCCTGGCCCTGACCAAAAGGAAAAACAGCATAAAACAGTTTTTGTATACATTCAACAATCAAGGTACAGCATGATAGAGAGATTTACCGATTTTATGACCTTTGTACAGACCCAGACTAACTGTTTCCCTCTGTTTTCCAGCCTTAATTGCTAAGCTAAGCAAAGCTAGCCGTCTGCTGGCAGTAGCTTCATATTTACATTACATACATAATAGTGTTATCAATATTTCAGCAAGAAAGAATATGAGCAAAAATGTTACCAAATATTAAACAATTTGTTTGAAATTGTTCTGTAACGTGTGGACGAAAGCAATAACACCAGCTCATTCAGCTCATTCTACAGACAGTCTATGAAAGTCTGATGGTAACTTTGATCACAAAAAAACAAAAAAATAATATTTCTGCTGCTTTTGTAAGACACACACACAAGAAAAGAAAATCGATACAGTCCAGTCCATGGTTATGGAGGACTACAGTCATGTGATGTGCAGTTGAAACGGCATGAAAATAAGCACATTCAGAATAACTAAATGAGTGTAATCAAACCACTCAGTCTGAGTTCATGGCGGTGTTGCTTTGTCTTGTGATATGTTCTCTGTACTCTGTCTACTTTCCCATGTGGTTCCAGCTCGACTTGGGTCACAAAAATGATTTAGCAAGACGTGTTTCGTTCGATATTCCCTTCTCAAAATATGCCTCACTTCATTTATTTGGTAGTATTGATCTTGTTCATTTATCGTTTGTAATTAAAGTAAATAGAAATCAACAACTCAATAAATACTCCCTGTATGCCAGTGGGTTTCTTTAAAGCTTGTACTCATAGTTCTTGATTTCATCAGCTCTGGGCTGTGCAACAACTCTTTAAAAATGTGTCATGACCAATACAGCTTGGAGATCAACAGGTAAAAAAGGTAACTCAAACAAATATTGTACTTAGAGTGATATGTAAATCTAGCTTATAGTTTCCTATATTTGACACAAGCCACACTTGCACAATACAAATTCATCAGCAGAAAGACAGTGCCATGCTGCCATGCAAGGTGCCAACTGCTTATCACTTTGAGGAGCTAACCAATTATACACATTCGCACACTGATGGCACAGCCTTCAGGAGCAATTTGAGGTTCAGTATCTTGCCCAAGGACACTTCAATTTGTAGACTGGAGGAGCTGGGGATCAAACCATCGAACCACCGAGCCACCATCTGAATTTTAGCATCTTTAAGCTTATTGTTTTGGTTTTAGGACCTGTAGTTTTACTGGTTCGATTCAGTCTCACCACTCTCAATAGTAGGCATGTTTTTTTAACAACGACAACAAAATCTACTGGCTCAAACATCAGACAGACAAAGTGAGCGACTAGCTGGTGAACATGGTGAAGCATTTAATACCTAAAAAGGCAGACATTTTCCTTCCACATGGTGGAAACTAAAATAGAGCTAAAGGAAAGTCACCATTGGACTGGTTCATTAAGTGACTGCAAACACGAGTCTAAATGAATGCTGGTGTTGCACCATGCTATGTTGAATGCATAAATAGCCAACCGTGTCAATGTCACCAAGGCGATATATGTCAGTGTTGTGTTTTCAGCTTGTTTCCGCTACAAAAGAATGGCCAAAAAAAGTTGATGCAGGTTTTGGAATTCTATTTGCAAACAGATTATCGAGCTGACACTTTGGACAAATCAAGGCTTGCCTTTTTTCTCTCCAGTCTTTATGCAAAGCTAGATGATTCATGTCCCATTTCCAGCTCAATACGCACTGCACAGTATTCATGCACAATACTACACAGACATGAAATTGATGTTATGATCTTACGTCACTCTTTGAAACAAAGATAGTTTTTATATAAGAACAAAGTCTTCAAAGCCTGTTAGTAGCCTGCTTGTGGTATTCCATTGTTACAGTAGATCAAACTAATATCTTTATTTACATATTTTCCCCATATGTCTTTACACAGCAAGTCACTGTAGTGTGGTGCAAGATGTGCTGATTTGTGGAGCTGATTTTCTCTTTGAGCTGAGTTTCCATCAGTACTGAGCTTAAAGAAAAACACAAATATCTATAGTGAAGCAAATCACAAGATTTGGGTCAAAAAGCAAAGATTTGACACATTGTCACTTTGGCAGAAATTGTAAATTGAATTCAGTAGAAGTGGTTTCTGGTTTGAGACCATCCTAAAGAATAATGGACTTTTGTTGCCTCCAAATTTACTTTAAGCTCATCTGTGTAGAACTTCAGTAGCAAACCTGTAAAACCATATAATGAACCTATCTAATGTATCATAACATTTTCATACACATGTAACATATTTTGTAGGATTTTGATGGCTCAGGGCGCACATTTATAAACACACCAGAAGCCCTTGACAGTAATGAATGCATACAACAGAGCGTTGGAAAGAAAAGTGATGGTGAGAGAGATGTGGAATGATGGAATTCAGAAGCTAAATGACAGAGAGGCAGAAAAAAGAAAAAACAGCCCTTTCTTTAAGTGCTTTAATCGTCGGATAATTGCTTCTACACACTATTTCAGACTCTCTGCATGCGCACACATACACAAACACAAACAGAACACCATGTGCTGCCTCGAACAACATTGCTTTAATGAAATGTCGTGAATCCTTAATGAGTCTCAATGTCTTGTGATAAATTTCATAATTATTCAACCCCACACAACTGGAGTGGGAAATTCATCAGTCAAGGCAAATTAGTTGGAATCCATTAGGGTTCAGTGTCTTGTAGGGACATTCACTTTATTAGTTCCTTACACCCATTGCCATAATTGGGAGCATATTTCATTTGGCTCTAACCCCACTTTACTGAATGACCACTCTTTCCCTTTTTTTATTTACAGCGACATGCTCTGTGCTGCACACTGTGCATACAATATATTATACAATACAGCACAGTGGGAGATGATGTTGTCCTTTTGTTTAGACTGGGCGGTGTATTTCAGAATTTTATCTTTCTCAGAATTCACAAATTTTTCCAAATATAGCCAAATATACCTGATCCATCTTTGATTGATTCATCTAAAACTTTAAATCAAAGAAGATGATATCTGCTTCCTTTAATGTCAATTAAAACAAGCCAATCATGAAAGAGGGTTTTGTCTTTTTGTGAGGATGCCATGGTCTGAGCACGCAGCTCCTTGTTGATCGGTGGCACACAGTGGAGGGGATCATTTCTTTAGGATGACTGATGATGGCTTCCTCTCACAGATGCCTCTCTTGTTTGTCTTGGGGCTGCCTCTGGGTTCGCCTTACCCTCGTTCCACTCCCTCTCGCTCTGACAACCTGCAGACATCTCAGATGAGCGGCATTCTTTCCACAGAGACACCAAGTCTCAGACATAGAAGAATGGACAGGAACGCCTCTCTGTTTAGTGTTGAGGCCATGAGAAACTGATGGTGGAAAGTGGCTCTCTATGTTCAGGAGTTGGTTGAGCTTCAGGATTTGTGATCGACTTGAATTTTTCTTGGTCCAACTGTTGAGAGACATTTGAAAGACAGTGAACTGTGTTCATTTGTAAGAAATGGCTTTTCTACAGCCAGAACATTTTAAGAATTTCAGCAGCATGATGCTCCTATTTTCATGAACACGTTTTGAAGAATGTCTTTTGAGAAGTCTTGGTTTCCTTGATCAACTATATTAGCATTGGTTGTTTGTTCAAATGCCTCAAAAATAATCCATGATTTCCTTAACAAGGACTTTTTGTGTCCATTTGCATTACGTTCCTGTCTTGTTATCGGATGGCAAAATGTCACTGGGAGGAATTCAGTGCGGATTGTTTGCCTCAATAAAGCATGTGACTTTAAGATGGCAGACTAGTTTCCTACTGGCGGTATTTTAACCCCAATCACACTGTTTCTGTAAACTTACCAAGTAGTTTTACATTTTTATTGATGCAGTGTTTCACCCTACAAGATCTGTTTACCTTTGTATACTGTTTCTGTCCTGCATCTAAACCGAGCCCAACCAAACTGGATTTGCACAGTTTTTTGAGTTTATGCTTTCTTCATGCAACCTTCATCAGGCAGTTAGCCAGTTTGTTGTTTGGTATTTTCATGGCTTCATTTGTACCTGTTTTCACTGAGTTGGGTGGTGTTGTGCATCTGGAGTTGGGTTCATGCAAACCAGGCAGCACAGTGCAACTTTGGTATTCTTTTTGGATTCAAATTTTGCTTAGATTTGTGCTTGCGCACATGTTTAAAAACCATCATTACTTTGTATGAAAAATAGGTGAAAGACTTGAGTCTAAAATCTTCCAAGGCTAAATCACAGCTTACTAGTTCATAATATTATGAGAAGATTTTACTCCTAAAATGTATCATGATGAGCAGTAGTACAGTAAAAAGTACCTGGCCAGAAAATGTTGCATTCCATTGAGTTTAACCTTTTTTTTATGGATGACTGTAGACTTTTTTGCTCAGGCTTGTATTGGTACTTCTGCTGTGTTACTACGGTGGCCTTATTGATATGAATGAGAGGGCTGCACATTTTCACACAGTGCTAAGGTCTGGCTTTAAAACTCTCACAAACAGTTGGACTCATGGTTTCTTTGAATTTAAATGTTGTGCACAACTACTACCAAGGACTAACCACACCAGAGGATTGTGATAAAAATGTTTTGATGAATGGCTAAACACATATCTTTCATTGAGATTCAATAAGCAAGGTGCATAACACTGGCCAAGTTGGAAATCTAGTTATTGTGTGTGAAACAGTAATGTTAGCAGGTCCAGTTCGTCATGTCATGTGGATATATTTTTCATTTTTTAAGTAAATGGATTCTGGGATGAGACACCACTTAAACTTGAAGGGCAGACTCGCTTTCATACTTAGTGCCAATTGAAGCATTTTCTGAGTTTTCAGAGGACAGAGAATTGACAACTGAACAGCAGAAGGCTCTTCACCGAGGCCTTGCTGTAGTGTCTTAATCTCATTCTGCCCACATCATGGCCATGTTTGTCCAAAGAGCCTCTGCAGTGGAGCTGACCTGATTGGAAGGTAATAAAAATCCAAGTCGAACAAAGGAAAGAAATAAGCTACATTCAAGCACACACACGCACACGCACGCACACACACAGAAAATAGCACCCTTATCATCCCTGTTTCATTTAGAGTTGATTGCTGTCGGATTATAATGCAATCACCACGCTGTGTGAGCCGTAACTATGGGAACTGTTAACTGTTTATCTTGCCAGAGATCTTAATTTAAGTTTGAACACTCTGGATCACTTAGATGTGAGAGACATAGGAAATTGACAATAAGGGGACAACAAAGAGAGGGAATGGGAGCTGGGAAAGAAAATGGAGAAACATACACTTTCTTGTTCTTTCTGTTGTATTTCATATGCAATTTAATTTGTCTTACAGAGAGAAAATCAATTTATGATGACAATCCATGGGCGGTAATGAAAGCAGTGGCGTTCCTTTGCCATGGGAAAGTTTCTGCTGGAGAATGCCACTAATCTTGGCAAAAGGAATCATTCACACTATATTTGGACATCTGTGTTAACCCAGCAACTTGTGCAGGTGGCTGGGGGCTTAGAAGCTAAAAAGATGCCGCATGGAGATGGTCCAAAATGTTAAAAGAGTTGTTGAGTGTTTAATGGTGTTTCCTCTGTGCACTATGGCTGTCACTATACTTAAAAACATACTATCAATAGACGTGCTTTAGAATGCCGCTATGTTGACTCAACAAAGATGTTTGACTTTAAGGTGTGAAGAAAACCAGATTAAAGGCTCTGAGGCTACGACTTTGTGTAAGCCTGAACTAACCTCATCCTAAATACAGGAAATTGCACATGCTGCCACATTGTGTAGTTTGGCACACAAAACAAGCACCGTTATCACCTTTTTGGCATTCCAAGAATTTCTATAAAACATCCATAAGGACCCCTTATTTTGAAATTCACAGGAAAAGTGACATTAACATTGTATCTATTTGTCTTTTTTCATTTACAAGACTGAGGATCATTACTTATGTTTACTTTAAAGCAATAATCTTGAATCTGCTCTAGTCAATATTTTTATACTTACAAAGGATCAAATGCTCTTATCAGACCTGTTTCCAGATGCAGCTAATGCAGCGTTCCAACTGAAATTAAATTGCATTTCTCTGCTACAGCATATCTGCTCTGTGAATCACTTATTCCATGTCCTCTGTTGAGAACAAGTCAGAAACCAAAAAAGGGAAAATCTTTATTTTATAGCTGTAGGTTTCATGCCTGTCACAAATGACACATTAGCCTCACAGCTACAGCCTTCTTGTATAACTTAAAAACATGAACATGCATCTTAGGTGCTAGTTGGTTAAATGATGAGCAAACAAACACTGCTAATCAGCTGCTCAGCCTTAGCACATTAACCAGCATGTAAACGTGGCTGCAAGTGTCACTTCAGTTTGTTGAGATGCTGGTGTGGTTCTTACTTTTTCTTGGTTTAGGTGGTCTTGACTACAACACTGTGTGTGAGTCCATCACAGTCCACTTCAGTATGTACAATAAGTGAAAGCATCAATGCCGACTCCCTTCAGTTCAGTAGCATCTTGATGTTGGCTTGTTTTTTAGTTTGATTTTTAACTACTGCAGAACCATGCGTGCTGATTTCAAGCTGGTGTTACAGTATTTCAAGTCATACTTGTGTGAGCATTAGCATTACGTGGATTCTCTGAACACTGTAGCTTTAAAATGAAGCCCTGCTCATTAGTAAATGACACAGTATCAGCCCTGCAAAGAATAACACCCTCCTGTTGGGCAGGTCCTTGAGCTTAGGTCTAAAGCCTGCAATTTGAAGGTTTGAAAAAATCTTTTATCAACACGATGAACTTACTGGCAGTTTCACTGAAAGCGAGAATCTAGAAACTGAGATCAGTGATAGGATTGCCTAAAAGAATTTGACCTAATTTAAACATAATACCATTGAATTCATTTCTACCTGCTCTCACCACTCCTGTAACTCACTGTGTTTGACCAGAACACAAGTGGAAGCCTTATTTCAATCTACATATATCTGTATTTTTGTCATCTATCTGCTGATCTATTCTGTATATATGACATCTTTTTCATGTGTGTCCATCCTGGGATAGGGATCCTTACTCTTCCTGAGGTTTTCCCTGTTAAAGGTTCAGGGAGTTTTTCCTCATCCAGATTGAAGGTCTAAAGACAGAGGGCGTTGTATGCTGTGCACATTGTAAAGCCCCTTGAGGCAAATTGTGATTTGTGATTCTGGGTTATATAAATAGAATTGACTTGACAAGTGTGAAATGGAAATAAGTTAAAGTGACGAGGTCAGCGATCAATAGGAAGTTAATTAATGAAGAGTATGCAATGTTGTGAAGTATGGGTTTCCGATTGCCTATGTTTGTGCTCCAATCATTGAAATGTCACCAGCATTACATCTGAAAGAAAATCAACCTATCTTTGATTTACCTTGAATTTCTAATCTAAAAAAGGAAAATATTAGCTTTGCCTACAACCAACCACTTACACTGAGAATGCATGTTTTTTTGTCTGGGACTACAGAGTTGACTTGTGAGTGAAGTCATGGATGAATGGGGTGGTGTTTAGCTCAGTTGGTAGAGCAGCCGTCCCGTGTATGAAGGCTCAGTCCTTGCTGCAGAAGCCCAGGGTTTGAATCCAACCTGTGGCTCATTCCCTGTCGCTTTATTAAAAACCTTTTTAAAGCATTTATTCACAGAATTCTATTCAAAGATATGATTTAACTGCTGGCTCTGTATCTCCATTAATTTCAATGCTTGACATTTAATCAACTTTGATCCAGCTGATGTTCAGTTTTTTGATAAATGCTTTAAAGTGAATTCAGAACATCTAGACTATATATGGTTAAAGTGATATGTTTAAACAGCGGAGATGCTAATGCTTATTATGTGCTATGTTTAAGATAGAGATATGCACACACTGAACATAATGAGTATCCATTGTCCTTGACCCATGTGGAAGCAAAGCATGTCTTGATGAGCAATCACTTTGCAAACAGATGAGTGTATTTTTAGTTATTGTATGTAGAACATAGCTGCAGTATTGTTCAAGCTTTAAAAGTTTGCATGAGAAAACTTGTGCTGAGAAAGAGAACAAGAATAAAAAATTAAGTTCTGATTACAATTACGGGACGTGACACTTAGCTGATTTCAAATCAGCAAGGCCAAATTTCACAAAGCCTGTCAATGGTGGCAGCAAGCTCGCCAGATCCCTCCCCAATCAAAAGTTTGCTCTATATAATTTTACGCAATCAGATTTCTCCACAGTCATCCAGTGCAATCAGGTAATCAGAGGGGAGCATTAACAAGACAAATGGGGTTTAAAAAGTGGGTGCACTCTGTTAGCAGGAACTTCCTATGGAGAAGCCCCCTCCCCTTCTTGATTACTCCTATCGCCCTCATACAGCGCAACATCCCAGCTAAACAGCTTTCTACTACAGTACAGGCAGTGTTCAGTAGAAACCAATGTGATTGACTTTACATGTAAAATCTGACAGGTAAATTGTTACTATTATTGCTATTTTTGTCAAGTGATTAACTGCTCCAACTAACAATTTCACTCAATGAGTCACATTGTGTACAGTAATAGCACTGTGGCCTCTTTCACACTTTTCATTTTATGTGTTTTCACTAATTCTGTGATTCAGATTGCACAGTCAGAGACTGTTGATGCCAGGATGCATTTCGCACCACGTATGCAGATGTAGCATGTATGAGACTGGACTCATGCTGACTGCTGTCTTCTTTTCACCTTGGGTGACTGCATACGATGTCACCTATTTAGCTCTATCACTGCACAATTCAAGTATCCTGTTAATACAAAGATTGGGTTGGAATTCATTCAGTCGAATGTTGTAAGCACGGGTTTGTAAGCAAGAGTTTTGTAATGGAGGTTCTTCTTCATAATATTTACTCTGTGTCTCGCTATGGGATGCAGCCTCCTGCAGCCCTGATAGAAGCATTTATCTCAATCCCTCAATTGAAAACCTCTTCTCACCTGAGAGCTTATCTCAGGTGAGAAGAGTTCTCACACCAGAGGAGCTTCTCGGCTCTGTTGCTGCGGGAATAAAATTTCAGGGAGGGACACCCACCGGTGTGCAGTACCTGCCTGGGGGTTGACCACGCCAGGTTAGTCCTCAACATTCCCGGGTGCTGTGGACAAAGTGTTCACGGTCAAGAGCCGCCAAGCTGGCCTCGTGGACAGTGACCCGTTCCTTCCCACCGCTGACCTAGGCGCAGCCGTGGAGGAAGACAAGGTCATGGCTACGACTGGGCCGCCCAGTGCAAGCAGCTCCAAACTCCCCCATTTCCCGAGGGAGACGTGCTGAAAATTGGCCTTACAGAGGATGACGATAACGCCTCGTTCCTCATATCAGAGGACGAGGAGGAAGACGACACCTTCGTGGCCCCAGTCCTGGCTGAAAAGCCGAAGCTGCCCGAATCTACCAACAGGGAGGAAGATGGGGTGAGCTCTCCAACTCCCTCCCTCCATGTGGACCTGCTCAACACGTGCAAACGTGCGGCAGAGAAGCTGGAGGTCCCCTGGCTGGTTGCAGTAATGGAGCCCACCTGGTCCCACTATGTAGGCAAGCAGCTCCCCCTGGCCCGTAGTGCGGTGAAACAGCTTCTTCCTGTCTTCCCCGAGTTGCTGGCCAAGCTGTCCAAAATTTGGAATAACTGCCCATACAGCAACATGAGCCCCATCCCAGGCACAGCATCCCTCGACTGTGAGGCGATGGGAGCCCAGGGTCTCCTCTTCATGCCACCGGTGGAAGACCACATAGCTGCGCATCTCTGCCCAGGCAGCACCAGACAGCTATCTGTGGCCTCCTCCAGGCGTTGGATGCTGCCAACCAAGCCCGAGCGGTTCCAGTCTGCACTGGCCGAGAGGGAGTTTAAGGCAGCCGCCCTTTCGGCCAGGGCTCTCAGCGCTCTCTCCATCCTCACTGCTGGCTTTTTCGTGTGCATCCCACGCCTCCGCTGCCCACCTCAGAGCCAGTGCGCGGGAGATGAGACATCGCCTCAGAGGTTTGCGCTGTTGCGCCCCGAGCAAAGTGTCTGCAAGCACACACATACACACGTCCCCAAACGTGTGAAAATAAATGAAATCTGTCACAGTCAGGCCATGAGGCGAGGGTGCAGATAGCAAAAAAGCCAAAATGAACAAAAATACCCTGTCTATAAGCAGTGTGGCCACCAAGCCCATCTGCAGCTCTGCCCGCGGGATGGACATCACCATTCCCGGGGAGCAGAGCAACAGGCCCTGTCGCTCCTGCGGCGGTGCCCAGGGGTCATTTCCCTGCTCTACTACAAGGGGGAGCCACAGCACCGCTGTCGGGACCTCCCGTGCTAGAGCAGGGGCTGCAATGCGCTTCTCCTATTTCTCTCAAGTGGGAAAATTGGAAAGCAACCGCAGCTTCACCGTGGGTATTACGCACGATTTCGTCGCTGTCCCTCCCCGTTTCCGCTAACTTGATGAGCGGTATAGAAAATTGGCAAGTTTTTTTTTCTCTTTCGGGCGCTCGTGCGCCCCTCACGGAGTCTGCGCCCTGGGCGGAGGCCCACATTGCCCATAGCTAAGACCGGCCCTGGGCGTAATACAGTCACGAGCACAGGGAGAATTAGCTCTAGCTATTTCCTGGAGGGCCGCTCTATTCTGGACCTGCGGGCCCTGAACAAATTTCTGCGAAAATACAAATTCAGGACTGACAGGGCTGCGTCTAGTGAGACCAAATGATTCATTTTCGTCCGTGGATCTGAAAGACACACATTCCTATTTACCCCCCCTCACAGATAGTATCTTGGATTCGCCTTTCAGGGGGTGTGCTAAGAATACCACGTTCCCCCATTTGGCCTGTCTCTCAGCCCGAGGGTTTTCATACGGTGCACAGAGGGCGCTGTGGCCTGCTCAGACATGGGGGCATACGGTTGGCCACATATTTGTTCGACTGGCTTCTGCTGGTGCAGTCAGAACAGGAGGCCAGGGTTCAAACACACAAGCTTTCAAAGCTTGCCTCGCGCACTTCCGTTGACACAGGTCTGTCCAGTTCAGACTGTGTCTTCGGCTGCTGGGTCTGATGGCTTCAGCCATCCTCGTGACCCATCTCGGCTGTCTTCACATGCGTGAATTTCAGAGCTGGGTTGCTTTGGTCAGGCTGGATCCTGTGCGTCATGGTGCACGGTGGATAACGGTCATGGTGGATTGCGTGACGGCGCTGCGCCACTGGCGGGCCCCATCTTTCCTGACTCAGGGGGTGTCCATGGGCGCTGTTTCATCCAGAAAGGTGGTCACCACGGATGCCAGCCTATCCGGCTGGGGTGGCATTTACGAGGGCAGGTCTGTGAGAGGACGCTGGAGCCAGGCTCTCCAACGTCTTCATATAAACTTTCTTGAGCTCTCAGCTGTGTTTCTGTCCCTGAAACACTTCCTCCTGTTCCTCTCGGAGACGGACGGACAACACAACGACAGTAGCGTATATAAACTGTCAAGGGGGTTTGCGCTCTCGTGTGTTACACACTCAAACTCGCACGCAAACTGATCCTCTGGAGCATTGTGCACTTTCTCTCCCTGAGGGTGACTCACATCCCGGGGACTCTGAACACAGGTGCCGACCTGCTCTCCAGGGGCGCGCCGATGTACGGGGAATGGATGCTGCACCCACACCCCCAGGTCATGGAGCAGGTATGGGCGCGCTACAGCTGTGTCAGGGTAGATCTGTTTGCGTACAGAGAAAACGCTCAGTGCGTGCTGTTCTTCTCTCTACGCACTCTGGACGCTCCCCTGGCCATAGATGCACTAGCGCATGCTTGGCCGCACGAGCTGCTCTACGCGTTTCCCCCACTGGGCCTGATACCCCCCACTCTCGCCAGGGTGAGGGGGCACAATCACAGGCTGATCCTGATAGCTCCACACTGGCCAGCTCTGCACTGGCTAGCAGAGATACATCAGATGCTGTGCGCCCAGCCTTGGCAGCTGCCGGAGTGCAGGAACTTGCTCTTGCGGGAGGGAGGTGGGGGTGTTCCACCCGCACCTCGACTGACTGCAACTGTGGGCCTGGCCCGTGAGTGGTTCAATTTAACCACTGCTGGATTTCCTCAGAGTGTGGTCAACACTATACAAAATGCCAGAGCTCCATCCACCAGGTCTCTGTACGACTCTAAGTGGGGAGTGTTTGAGCGGTGGTGTCTCGAACAAGGCCACATCCCTTTTCAGTGTTCTGTGCCAGCGATATTGTCGTTTTTACAGGACCTGGTTGATAAAGGAAAAGCCTTTTCCACGGTTAAGGTTTATCCGGCGGCTATAGCGGCCTGCCATATAGGATTTGGGGACAAAACAGCCAGGCACTCACAGCTTTGTGATGTCAGTACGGAATGGATTCCATATCAGCACCCCTGCAATTGTTAGGCTAATGTGTCCTTCATAAACAAATGACGGGTGGGAACTAATGAGCCAAATCATGATGCCTGGAGGCCACCTACTGTTAGGGAACAGACATAGCAGGTTTGCTTTTTTGGCATAGAAAAACTTGGAAAAGTTTCGGGCGGGCGCCACCTTCACCTTAGAGCCTTTCCAAGCCAACCCAGAGCCCGTTGCGGCGCTCCGCTACGGAGGAAATGAGCCTGGGGAGCGGTCCCACGAGGGGATCCTCCCGCACCGTGCGGCCATCCGTGACCTGCCAAGTTCAATCCCCCGGGCAGACTGCGCGGAAGTTGCGGAAAAATCGCAGTGATTAGTTAAAATTGCAACACCGCCCTAAATTCACGGGGATTCACTGAAGTTGTGTTGAAGTTGCAAATCACAACATCGCAAATTCCTGGCCTTTTTGGGGATTATTGATCGTACATTGTACAGAAGGCAAAATTATCATATAAATATGATAATTATCGTACACCTGGCAACACTGAACAGCATAGAGATGCTGGTGGGTTTTCGAAATAAAATGCAAACTGCCAGTTGTAAAAACAGACAAAAGCAAAACAAATGAACTACGTAGCATATTTACACATGTAGAAGCATAGTAAAAGCACATAAACCAGAAAAATTACCAAATCTGAGCAAGTAAACAAAGTCTTGCGGGCTTAACGCAGTTGCGTGCAAGACGGACCAAAACAGCGTTGACAGAGACATGCGGTGTGGTTTCAGGGTAACAAAGAGCGTGAATTAAGATATCAAATGACTGTGGAGGGTTCAGTGGCATCTAGTGGTGTAGTTCACCCTCTCTATTTAATGTAAAGGAGAAAATATGGTGGCTGCAAAATGTGTAAAAAACCTGAATGGCCCAATTCAGTCCGTTCTGGACTACTGTAGAAACACAGTGGACTCATTGGAAGAGGACTTGTGTTGTCTATATATATATATATAAAAGGCTCATTCTAATGTATCAAAATGATTCTTATTTTTAGATGATTGTACCATAAAATAAAGAAAGGAGGAATAAAGATAGTTCTGCAAAGTATATTCAACTGCTGCCATATTCTGTAAATAGAGCCCCCTAAATCTACACTGGACCTTAAACCAGAGGAATTCTCTGTATAATTAATATATTTGGCTACATACTCGATTGGTTGGCCTGTGGTGTATATCATAGGTCACACACTCACATGTATGATTATGAATGACAGATATTTACTCTGCACAGCACATTAATGGAATTTTTGTCTTTTCTGCCAAAACGTTACCTCTCTCCCAGTTAAAATGATCCATTTCTGTGTAATCTAAGAGACTGACCTCTTCAGACACTTACCCAGTCCTTCGAGCAGATTTTCCTGGCTCTGAAATAATTAGGGAAGACGATGTGAGGATGACAAAAGACAACAGGAAAATGAAATAGGCCCTCTCTCTGGCCCTTGGGGTCTTTGCAGCAATTCTAATTAAGCCCATCCAGAAACAGAGGAACTGGATTGAGGCAGTTTCTCATCAGGGTCCCTCCATGAGCCTCTTTTGTCCTGAACACACAGCCAATTACAAAGCTCAACAATAGAGTGGTGAAGTCTTATACCCTCCACAAAGACAAAAGACTATGGAGATCTCAAAATATCCACAAGCCCTGACTGACTTTGTGAAAACACTCTCACCTTACTGAGAAGTAAAATCAAATATGCATTATTTTTGTGTGAGTGTACACGCACGTGGCCTAATTGGTGGACAACATACTTAAAATAAGTTTGCAGGTTGAATTCCCTGCGGTATACACAGCAAAGTCATTTATGTTTCCAAGGGAACACTACCGATCCAGCAATAGAGTGGTTTTCAAAATATGTGTGTTCCACTAATTAAAATGAAATATATTTCAGTGTAAAATAAATCTCAACAACTCCCACTCTATATCAAGACAAGCCAAAGATAACCTTACTTGCTTATCATCTTTGCATATTAGTCTTGGCGAATAATGTGAGGCTGTGTAATCTTTGAGCTTGCCAGACCTTAGATTATGGAGCTGTCTCTCATTTTATTCATTGTGCACAGAGGGTAATTACCCAGAGATAAGTGTTCCTCTATCAGGGTCCAGTCACAGCGCTGCGAAAGCAATCTCCTCAGACACGGGTCCCGTCCCGGGCCATTTGGGCGACACAGACTGGGGAAGTGACTGCTGGAGGACACCGACTGAGCTTTGTGGTTGCCTGCGTTTAGATGAGGCCTCCTGACAGTCATGGCCAGGTGGGCCAATCTTTCAATCAGACACCCTATTTACCATTGCAAAGCTCTACTGCCCTGCCTCATTTATAGCCGCTTAGGTTGCTTGTGATGAAAAGCAGATAACGGTATACATTCACCCTTCTACTTCTTTCCCCAGATGGAGGGAAAACATCCTCTGGGGACCTTGGACTATTATTTTTTGTGTCACATCAAAAATGAATGCTCCACCAGCTCCATCAGACGGCATGTCAGAAAGTGCAATTAGATAGTGAAAGAGTGTTCTATTTTCTGTGTGATTTCAGATGGGGATAAGTGAGGCAAGATTAATGCTTTTAAGAAAAATCAATTAGTGGAAGAAAAACACACAACACACACACACACACACACAGGAATAGCTGTAAAGCAAGAGAACAATAACCTCTACATGCAGGAACAGAGAGACTAGTTTAAAACCTAAAATAACCCTAAAGTAAAAACTTAATTCAAGATAACCGCCCCAAAACGAGAATGACATTCATATGTTATCAATATTTCTGAGAATCTCTGAGGATGAAGTGGTTATGCTTAACTTAAAGTTGGTAATATTTGTGCTCATGTAAATTACAGGTAATTAAATGAATTATGAAAAATAAGCATTTTGTTAGTATAATTTAGAGCACAAGTCTTACAGACATGACTGATGTAAACAAAACGTTTGCAGCATCAGAAAATTAGTCTATCAAAGTCTTATGTATTTAAAGGCTTGTCCATCATTTTGGGAATCATAGCAGGATTACAAATACAGATAAGGTGTGGGTGTTGGCTCTTGTTGTAATAGGCCACTGCAAAGAAGAATACTCCTTAGTAAAAGTGCAGACATCTTATCATCTAATAACTTGTCAATTATTCAACTATTTTTTTAAATATTGTAACTGGTTCAAACTAAGCTAATATCAGTACTTCAAGTTTAATTAATAAAGATTCACATTTTATTTGATGTTTTGTATGTTCAAGAAATGGTTTGATATTTTGGTAAATTATTAATAAATTCCCTTCTCTCATTGAGAGGTAAGGGAGGAGATCGATACCAGTCAATAGCTGCTTATCTTAGCTTAGCATAAAGATTTAAAATAAGAAACTTTTTAAAAAAACTTTTAAAATCTTTTTTAAAGATTCTTTGAAATACAAATGCCTTGTTCTTTAAGTGGACCTTTTGCAGCAGCTGGTCCTTTAAAGAACCAGCAAGTCAAATGTTCCTTGCAGGGCTGAAAAAGGTTCAGCCTTGTCATTACACTCTCAAAAAGCAAAAATGTTTCGACTATCCTTTAAATCAGAACCTGCAGAATATGTAGTTGGCCTACAGTAACTGTCCCTGTCAAATGAATCTAAGAGTACAGTATTTTTCTTTGTAATGTAGTTGAGTAAAAAAATAAAGTTGCTGGTATGTACCTCAGAACTGTACAAAAAGTAAACAGTACCTGAGTGCAAGTATATTATGGTTACCCAGAGCTGCACACAATGTTTTTCTGTATTTTATCTGTGCTAATTACATCTTCATTTTGATTTAAAATACATATCTTCAATATGTCAAGTTCATTTTCTTTGAGCTGAATAACTCCTTCTGTGTTGAATGGACATAAGGAGACCTCATGTCTGAGTCACAAATAGAATTCTACTATGAGACTCTTAATGAAGAGCACTGAGTGAAAGCTTTTGATTATAGAAACTAAACATCTTACCTCAGCACACCGAATGGAGCCGATGTAGAGGTCAGCCCACTTCTCCTCTAGTATGTAGCAAGAGTATGTAGCTTTACTTCATTTTCACCCCTTGACATGAACAAAATTACTATTGTCAACATGTTTAATAGAAATATGAAGAACACCTGGCATGACATGTTGGTTCAAAGCATACTTTTGTCAGTGCATGCATACATTCTCAAATGGTGTGTCTATGCAGTAACCACTTATACTGCTGTTGTAACATCTATAAAGCCGGCAATTTGACCCTCTGGACACCAGCATGCTGTGACACGCTGATGGCCATAAACTTCCCCAGTTGCAGCTGGCTATTTTTTGCTCTTTGATTCTATTTGTTTTTGGTTGCTG
The DNA here is from genome assembly GCA_004119915.2 of Collichthys lucidus. NCBI lineage: Eukaryota > Metazoa > Chordata > Actinopteri > Sciaenidae > Collichthys > Collichthys lucidus. The sequence goes on along the minus strand of CM014085.1, from coordinate 2,365,816 downwards.
TGTTCCTCCTCTTGCCACACCTGCATTTCCGCACTGAAAAACTCTGTTTCCACAATGTGGACGTGGTCATTTATTATGATTTTTTAATCTGTGGAACAGTATATAGCTATTATATGTAAGCTATTTTATTTCATGCAGCATCATTGACCTACCATGTGCACCTACCGTACTGCACATGTTTCTTGCCCTCTCTGAACTACTTTTAAGTGTAAAAAGGGTGCAGCTGCTACTGCAGTCATCTTATGTATGGACATATACAGTATGCAAATGGGTAGGAATATATAAAGTTCAACAATTAAGTGCCAAAAATAGCCTCAGCACACACACCGTAGATGATCCATATGTGAACCATGGAGCAAAGTCGAAAGGACATCTCCTTTAAAGCAGCCTTGTCGCTGCAGGTTTTTGCCTCAGATGATCCCACTGAAACGGAGTGTCTGTGTCACTCGGGCACCCAGAGCAGACACAGGCAGAGCAAGTGTCCCTGCGGCTGCTTATACCTTTATTTATCATGGGAGAGGTTTTGCTAAGTAGGCATGTTCTTTTCTTGGTCTTGTAACCACAGACATCTAGTTTTTGGCCTTTGAGCAGCATTAGCGGAACAAATGGGAGCAAAGTGGTTGTTTTTGGAGGCAAAAACATTACTCATTCCTTTTCAGCACTGAGAGTTTCCCAGCTGGTGTGGAAAGTCCAACAGATACAAACCTACTTCTCTCGCTTTTAGGCTACAGCTGCTGCCTCAGAAAAAGTTCACTTTGCTCATCTAAAATATACTTAGAATTTTAGTGAATGATGGCAATAAGGTAATACCATTATTAATCTAATTTGTGGCATATGAGAACATTTCCATTCCATCTTTATAGTTCTCCAGACTGCATGTGGCCTTCCTTCCCTGCTGATCCCAAACTGTCCAACCAGTTTCTGTATAGCATCATCACATATCCCTCTTGCCAAAAAAATACACTCCTCCTCTCAGACAAGAGAGTAACAGCACCAAACCATTTCCTGGTGTCACATGTTTCAACTCGAGGCAGAAACAATTCTTTCTTTCATTATAATGAAACGTGAGATGCCAGATAATCTCATAAATATGTGTTGTATTTCTTTTTCTGCACTCATGCTGGCCAGGAGAAAGAGGCAGGCCTTTGTTTGGGGCTTCCTGGCTCACAGGAAGTGATTGCAGTGGGACAGTGAGGGACACTCATCTCTTAGAAAGGGGGAATGCTTGAAGACGTATCCCTTTTTGATCAAGGCTTGCTGACGGATCGCCCGGAGAAAGGCAAATGGGGATCATACCAGGGCCTGATGACAAGAGGCCAATTTTGATGTCCCTTTTCTCTCATTGCGGTGCTTCTCTTTCAAGCCAAAGTCTGGTTGAGCAGCCTGGGAAAATGGCCTTTTACCCACCTTCCTAGTCACAGAGTTGACAGGACAACTAAGAGCTAAATGGAATTTTGATGAATGTTCTCTTACAGTAACTCCAGCTGCAACAAATATGCTCCTGCTTGCTTTATAGATAGATATAGATATTTTTCATCTTCTTATGCAAGGTAAAACATATAGCATTTTAGCTGTGGCCATTCTTTTGTCTTTATCCCTGTATTTGATTAATGTGCTATTCATTCACAAATGGACCGAGACTGCCACAAAAAGCAGACAGAAAGGGGAGAATTCAAGTCCTGAAATTTAATAAAAAGTGGACAAAAGTGAGACTCAAGCTCTGAAATGAAAGCTGCCTGCGAGCAAAAGCAAAGGCACCGCTTCGTTTCATCCCAGATTGTTTAATTGAAAAATGTTGACCCATGTGAGACACATTATATCTGAGCAACATCAAGCTCCACATCCAGTGTAACTATAACCTCAAAGGCCACATGTTCTCACAGTGTTTATAATGCATTAGTGGAACAAACTCCACACTGTACTCTCTTTACAGATCCCACCTGGCTATGTATTAGTTGCAGATGTGGCTCTCTAATTCATAATGAACTAATAATGGTTTTGTTAGTGCAAGATTGTTTTCCTTTCCTCCCCCCACACACATAGATGGAGCTAATCTGTCCTGGAGGTGTGGCAGTGCAGGGAAGATATTGCACCCTGCATGAAACAGAGACTTTGGAATGTGTTATTGGAAGATAGCAGGCTTTGAATTGTCTTAATGTGACTCACTCACCATGAACTGAATGGATCTGTATAATTAAATAACAGCCTTTTTCCTTTGTGTCCAGAAAGATTATAATGACTGATTGTAAAGGTGGTAAGTACGAGCTCTCCAACATGCACAAGAGGGACAGCATAAGTTCAGCACCCTTTGTTTGAATGTCTTTGACTATATTTGCGGAGAATGAAACCATGTGACACAGAACTGCAAATGAATTACTCCATATTTTGATCATATACTGATATAAAGTGCATCAATTAACAGCCAGCTCTAGCTTTTATGTCAAATAGACGAGTCATTTTTTTGCTTCACTGACACACATATTCACCATATTAAAGAATAAGTCTCACTTTTTGTACTTTAATCCTCAGTGCTGTACGTAATGAAAGCTATGATGCATACAGCGTAATGAATGAATGTGTTTTGTCACTGTATTATAAGTACATCACAGCATATTTACTTTCCACCATGTTGCATGTCGGTCACACTGAACGTTATGTTTGACAATAAAACAAAACAAAAGAAACTAAATTAACATTCAGTAAGCTCCGCCTCCTTTAGTTACTGTTGCTACATCTGTCAAACTCTGCGTCTTCACATGGCACATGGTCTAAAACGAGAACAGTGACACATTTACAGGTCAAAATTCTTAGTTTCACGACAAAAACAAAACCAGGCTCCTTGTTTCTCACCGGTAATGCTCATTATGCATATTATGACTGTAACTGTCACTAAAATATGTATTGTGGCTAGCGTGTTAACTAGCTAATTATTGTCTGGCTGATTTGAAACACAAACACACAGAGGGTCATAAATATGCACTTGGCTGCATACATGATATATCATAAAAGACTGAGGTTTTTGTATTGCATGGAACAGTGACTTAGTCCTGGTTTGACATATGATATGGGCGAATTTAAAGATCTGATAGCTATGTCATCAGCTGACAGAAAAATAGATTTATGTTTTATTGTAAATATACTTAGTTACTGAGTTATGCAAGAGACAGACCTGACATAGCGTACATACATTAGCGTAACTTTAAAATAAGATAAGATGGCTCCTTCCCTCACAATATACAATGTTGATTAAAGAAAAAAAAACTCAATAGGGCCGTCCTGGTGGCTCAACTGGTAGAGCATGAGCCATAGACACACAAGTCTGAGTCCTCTGTTGTGTACCATAGCCCCTAAACTTACAACCCCCATGATATGGGTAAATACTCAAAGCTCTATTACACTACATACCTCATTCACCCATTCACACACATTCATACACTGATGGCATTGGCTGCTATGCAAGGTGCCAACAGCTCATCAGTTTGAGGAGCTAAGCATTCATACACATTCATACACTGATGGCATTGGCTGCTATGCAAGGTGCCAACTGCTCATCAGTTTGAGGAGCTAACCATTCACACACACATTCACACACACCTGAAATAAGGATAAAAGACAGTACACATGGCGCCATGGCATAACAGATAAATTGCAGGTAGTAAGCTAGTTAGCTGGACATGCTAACCTGAGCAGCTTACCATACTCACACTGCTTCAGCATATAGAGAAATCCAAAACTTGACAGACCTGCCTTGCCAAGCTAAGTAGTGAATGGTCAATTTATGTCAATTCTGTGTCAGATTCAACATCAACATGGAAATCCCTCCTACTGCACGCTGCCAAGTTGAAGTCTGTAACTCCTTAAAAAATCCTATTATGATTTTAAAACACAGAGGGGATACAGAGGGTGCCAAACACATGTATTATTGCGCAGCTTATTTTTATGATTTATCTGTATAGATTTGGCCTCTGCTCAAATCAAGCTCTGAGGAAAAAGGAGACATTTGGAAGCAAAAGGTCTGATCATGGATCCAGTTTTAAATTTATATCGTGTGTGTCTACACACAATGGCCTCACGTATTAGAGCTCTGATACTTGATGTTCGAAATCACATCTACTGTAAAGGTATCACTTAGAGCCAGGTGCTTTAGCAACCTCTCAGATTTCAATTACTTTGCTGTGTAGACCGCCTGTAAGCACACAGTTGTTCATGCAGAATACATGCGAGGTACCGTATTGTAGTGAGCGTGTCACCCGCTTTCAGTTTATCAGAGATTGGAAAACGCGTTGATGACGTGCAAAGAACAAAGCAGTAACACATGCAGTGTGGAGTATTAAATTAAAATGTCTTCCTGTTACTTCCCTCGTAGATTTCACCTCTCCACTTTGATGTCTGACCTGTGAGGAGGAAGCAAATGAAGCCGAACACTGTGTTATTGCAGCATGTGTGTGTGTCTGTGTGGGAATAGTGAAGTCTCATTAGGGAATTTTACCCTAGCGAAAGATTTCGCAATAAGGAAAACAAGGATGATAAAGAAAATGAAAGAAGGAGAGAAGGCAGGAGGAAATCCAGAGGAAAAGAGGACTGGGGATATTGTAATTAGTTGCACCTGTTTCCTTTAACCCAGCTCCAGTTTCCCTCTACAAACGCATGCAGATTACCCATCAAAGCCCCTCGTCGCTGCCTCTGCTCAATAGATCCTTTGTTGCCAGTTGTCAGGGAGGCGGCCCACAAAAGTATGTAACACAAGCAGGCCACATTGCTCTGGAACTTAGAGTACATGCAAGCCTCCACCGGCCACAACAAGAATAATAGGGAGTCTGCATCACTCCCGTCTCCATGTGAGACACTGATGGCACTTTTTTTTTTTTTTGGATGTGACCACAACAGTTGCATCACCTGTCAACACTCTAAAATGGGTATTAGCTGCTAGGGAAGAAGAACGAGCTCTGCCACACAGGCCTGATTTCAACAGTGGAAAGATGAATTTGCTTGTTTGGATGTTCACTGAGACAAATGCATGTATGCAAATCTACTGTATATACAAGGGACTGTACAACAGCTTGTACTAATACTACTACTAATAGTAATATATAGTCTCCAACTGTTGAACTTTGATTTACTTTGATTAGACCAGACTGCTTCTCTTTGTCTCTCACTGGCTCTCTGCCTGAGTTTCCATAACTATGTAGTGTGTAACTTTTTAGTGCACATATTAGAGATTGAATATGAACACATCTTAAAGGATAAGTTTGGTGATATTCTATATTTTCTCTTGTCAACATAAAAAGAACAAAAGCCAATGACGAGTCGACGCTACTAATAAATCTTGTCTGTGTATCCAAAGCCTCCCTCTGTGCCACAGAGCTCCATCAGTGAGTCACACTGATGGGCCGGGTGACAAGTTGCTTCATTAAGATGAACACAGCACTGTAGAAGCGAATGAGCTCGGCGGCTGAGCGCTAATAACAGGGTAGAGATGTCAGAAAGGTTTGAGTGACAGGGTTTTCATGGGATTTGATGAATAACTAAAACATAAAATATTGCTAGTCTAGTTTATTTTGGAACATACTTATTTTGAGCATTTACAGTTTGGTGTGTGTATTACTTTTCATCCCTCATATTGTTTATCATAGAAGGTTCTCATTTGAATTTTAATGCATCTGTTTTCTAATTTCTCTTTGCTGCTGAGACACTTTACTGGAACAATCGGCAGCACATTAGAGTGTTTAAAGAAGTGCTGATGATGAACTGATAATGATGTTGTCGAAGCATTATGTCAGTCATAGTGCATACTGAATAACACAAAATCAGTATCATGTATAGACTGTCCTATCTCCTCCATATGGTCACTGCACAATTAAAAACATTTAGAGGAGTGACATTTTGGTTAAAGTGTTCCTGATCGCAGATCAGCTAGTCCTCTGCACAGCTGCTACAGCCTAACAGCATTCATTTGAAGAAACTGTCCTTGATTAGGTTATTATCATGATCATTTAGTGTTTTAATAAGAGAAGTGCGGGGAGGAGTGATGGCGATGTGGTGGTTCAGTGGTATTCTCTGTCATTGAATTGGACGCTGATAGGTTCACATGCTCACCTCATGGAACGTATCTGACAATGAACGCGGCAGCGGAGGCAGGGGGTAAAGGGGGAGAGAACATTCTGCATTCAAGCGCTAATTAGAAAAATTAGATCTACGAAAGGCAGCAAGTGATCTAGGCCTTCAACCTACGTCTGTGTACCGCTGTAGCAGCACAAAGAGGAGGCAACAATAAGCACTGAGGCGGAGGGTGGGGAAAAAGGGGGGGGGGATAAATAATTTAATCCATTATCTACTCTGCAAAGCTCATCAGCACTGCTACACAATGGCCACGATTGAATTGCTGATTGCATTTCTCTCCTACCCTCCAGGAGAAAATGCCCATGCACCACTATGTGCTCTCAGTCTGCCAGCACAAACGAGAGAGAGAGAGAGAGAGAGAGAGAGTAGTGTAGTGTCTTCCGCCAAGGTCAAACTACAATACAGCAATCTAATTAAGAGTATCAGAGAGAGTTTCCTGTACAGGGTCAACCTCCCTGTTGTGCTCACAGGCTCATGTTGTCCATTATGTATTACATCATGTACTCCTACCGTACATGTAAATGATGGATGCGATCTTACTGCCCATGTTCTTTGATAAGAATTGATAAGAGTGTATCTATAAAAAGAGTCGTATTGCACTATTGTCTTCCTGTCATGGTTTGCATGTATTACTGCCCAGGTTAAGTGTTGTCTGTGATTTGTGGGGACTGTAATGTCAATCTGTCTGTTGGTCACTCCACCACTTTGGTTCGTACTGAGTGATTTCAATAACTATTTGATGAATTGCTGTGAATACCCAGAAGATGCAATGAAAAAACTTTGGTTATGCCGACTGTGGCTCAGGAGGTAGAGGATATCATCCACCAATCATATGATCGGTGGTTCGACCCCAGACTGGTTGTTGAAGTGTCCTTGAGCAAGAGACTGAAAATTGTGTGAATAGTTAGCTCCTAAAACTGATGGCAACTGACGCCATCAGTGTGTGAACGGGTGAATGAGATATGAGCTTTGAGTGGTTGCGAGATTAGAAAGATGCCTATTTATTTCTAGCACCACCGTGAGGCTCTTGTTTTTTGTGAAATGAGAACTATTAAATGGATGGTCATAAACATTTGTGCAGTTATTCAGAAGATAAACCCTGCTGCCGGATCCTCTGACTTTTCATTGGGCACCAACAGCTAACAATTGAAATATGTTAACATCTAAAAGGTGGATTGGAATAAAATTTGTACAGACATGCATGGTTGGATGGATCCTACCGATTTTGGTACTAACTTTTGTCTATAACCACCATCAGTGAAATGACTCAACTCAAATTTGGATTGCAATGAGATTTGGACCAGATGTTGATGTTCCTCTCAGGATGCAATGCAGTAATGTTGGTGATCTCATGGCTTTAAACTTTGTGTAAAAGTACTAAATAAACTAAGATGGTGATGAACACTGTAAAAATCAGCATTTTCATTGTATGCATGTTGGCATACTGATGTAGAGCTCAAAGCACCACTGCTAGCCCCATCTTGTGCTTCTCGTGTATGTCACCAGGTAATGTATCTTTAGAGCAGTTGTTTTCAGACTGGGATCTGGGGACCAACATTGGTCCTTGATTGGGTTGTGGAATCAGACACTAATGAACAAGAGGCACAAACTGGGGCTACACTGTGCCTAAATTCAGCCTCGCAAAGCTGGTAGCATGGCTGTAGACTGTTAGTCTTGTTTAACTATGCTTCTGACATCATCAAATGTCAATGTGTAACAGGCTAGAAGGCAAGAAACCATAAATGAATGAATCTGGCAATGCTTTATGATGCTGATACCTTCCATCGTTTTCTACCTCCATCAGCTACAATCTATCATCTGCACCAGACTCTAGTTAAATAGGAATATCAGGAACACTTAAAGTTTTCTTGGCCCAGTGCCTTTGACATGCTGGCTTAATTATACCTTCCATTTCAGCATGGCGCATTTACATAAAACACAGTGAAAAGTAGTACACATAATGGTACCCTTTGGCTAAGCGCTTTAAGGTCCAGTCCACAGTCCCAGTGAGGGGCAGTCAAGCTGCCTTTGCTCTGCTCTGTTTGTTTTATGGAGCAGTAGTGAAACCACTTTGAGGTCAGCTAGCTGCAAAAACTGTGCTGGGTCTCCTATGGTCTGCTGAAAAAGGGTCCAAAACCAATCCAGAGGGCCATTTCTAGTACTCCAGCCAACTTTCATTGACAAAAAGAGGTCATTACTCTGCACAGCTTCAGCAATAACAGGATCAAATGCTCTAGATGGGTTGTAATGGAGACGTTTTACTTATGTTAGGGCTGCTGGCCTTACTGATCAATTCCTCTTGCAAAGGTGGTTCTGCAGGAAGAGTCACATCATTAAAAAAAGCCCCAAATGTACCCTTTCACAACATGTAGCAATATGGGCACCCAATTTGCACACCATGAATTAATTTGAGTGCTGTCATTATGCAAGTACAGCACAAATTGTCCAAGACCAAGTGAAACTATTTATAGCTATCACAAGGCCTGAGAGCCAAGTGTGCCTAATGGTGTAATTTGTATTGTTAATGGTAATGCACTATTAGTTTGTTCCATTTGGCTTTGCACAGGTGCATTAATGGGGGCTTGGTGAACCGTTTCAGTCGGTCGAAGCTCACATGCTGCTCTGAGGGGATATTCAGAAGGACCAGGGCTCCCTCTAGTGGTTCACAGCAGAACAGAAACTGATGCCAAAATTGTGCACTTCAAACAGACTGGAATCAAGGTTAGGGGAGAAGAAGCGGGGAGGTTATTTTGCTGAAACAAAAGACAAACCCTTAGTTGAATAGATAAAATCAAGCAGGAAGACCTACGCAGTCCTTAAAAAACACCAAAAACACAATGCAGAGGAGACTTTTGAAATATTGTGTTCCTAATTAACCTTCAAGCTCATCAGCCACAATCAATATAGAGTGTAGCCTTTTTTTTTTAATTGAGATGAAGTAATTATCAGACTGTATTCATCTTGTTAATGAAACAATGTTCCAATATGCCTGCAGCTAAACTGTTAATTGAGTTCTATTTTCTGAGACAGGCAGCCTCTCCTTGTGTCCATGGCCACAAAGCATCAAATATGGGTTGGGGCCTTTGTGCTTGTCTCTGTGTAGACACAAGAACAGGCTGTGGACTGGTGGAGCATGCAAGCGCTTCTCTCTGCAGACACTCTCCCTCCCTCCTGTCTAAGGCAAGAGTTGGTAATAGTGCTGACTTCAGCAGATCATCCCGTCCCAGTCTGTTATTTCACGGTTTCAGTGGTTAAGTACTCCCTGTTGAGTAAGATATAGCGAAGCAATTATTCTGTAATTATGGAGCCAAAAGACGAGAATGGAGTCAAGAGTGACTGGGTTCATGTCAATCAGTGCAAGAGAAAAATGGTGAAAAAACATGCCCTGATTTACCACATATGGGAGCAGTCAGTGCCCCCATGTAGAGAATGAAATCAAATCGCCAGATAAAAAAAACAAAAAACAAATATGAAGCCTCCATAGAAACATTCCTAATCAAGAGTATAGTTTAATACAAACATTTAATTAATTGTCTAGACGGACAGAAAACTATTCTGATCATCCATTTCTTGGTGCCATCTTCTTCTATGATTACTGAAAGATATCTAAATATAAACACTTAATATCATTTCTTTTTAGTCAGACAGACACTGCAACATATTTCAGACATTTTATAGACCAAACATTTCTATGATTGACAAATGTAGGATCCATGGTGTTTAGAACATGGTTAAAATTGAAATATCAATACTTCCATTCAACAATCCTTCCTGTATAAAAAATTTAATCAATGCATACCTGGATGATAAATCATACTGACTGACTTTGGTGACCCCCTGACTTCCTCTGTCAAACTGATGTGGAGTTGCCATGCCAACTGTTCATGTTCCCCTCAGGTTGAATGTAATTTAAGTTGTTAATCCCTTAAGATGACATTATATAACTTCTCTATAACGCCTTTGCCATTCTGGTGTTGCACTGAGGGGTAACATGTCAAATTCTGAGGATAGCATAGTGACTATCATGCTACAACTGGAATCAGGCAAGCAGACAATGTAACCTCATCTCAGTAACTTCCCTAAACAAAGCTGACGTCAGAGAAAGCTAAGAAGAAAAAAGGACTGAGCTAGCTGAGCTGAGCTAGGTTGACTGATGCCTGGTTGCTCAATCAAGCCATCTGTAACAGCACCTACCTGTCAATCAAGATTCTGTTAATGCTGTTAATTCTTCATAACTTTAAGCCTTAATATAATGTGAACAGGTGAGTTGTATATAAATTCACCATTAGTACAGTTGTCATGAACGGGAAAATTAGCTATAGAGATCCCAACAGTTTTTTGTACCAGACTGTAAACGTGTTTATTTCTGCTGTGAAGTTGGACATTTTAACATGGGGACTTAAAGAGACTGGCCCGTTTTTGTAGCCAGCCTCAAGTGGCTGTTCGAGGAACTGTAGTTTTTGGCACTTCTACATTGGCTTTATTTCCCAGCCGTGGATGGCTAAATTGCATAAATTACAAATTCCTAGATAACATTACTTCATGAAATGTACTACCTGCTAGTATTTCAATCACAGTCTCATCAGCATCAGCTGTACTTTGTGCTTGCTGCAAGTTCCCAAATGTTTGCTAAATTAAGTAATCATAAATGTCTCATAAAAAGGGTTTTTTTGTGGGCAAGTTTTTCCTCACTCGAACCAAGGGTCTAAGGACAGAGGGTGTCACTCCCTGTACAGATTGTAAAGCCCTCAGAGGCAAATGTACTTTGTGACTTTGGGCTATACAAATAAAATCTGATTTGATTTGATATGAATTGAAATGTGAAGGGGCAGGGAAGGTTTAGCAAAGAAATAGCTCATTCAAAGGTCAACAGTGGTGTCCTTAAAACTGCCTCACAGGGATACCTAATGAAAGACATGCTCCAAGCTACTACCTACCAGTGCAATCATGAGTAACCACGAACAACTTCAGACACAAACAAGGGATCATTTTCAAGAATGCATATATGTTTAGCTTTTAAAAAGGGTGAGTGTGAAACAAAAGATAAACAGAACCTGCAGTTCATAAAAATACACACACAGAAATGAAAAGATCATTGTAACAAATTAAAATGTTCTAAAGGTTGTAATAAAGGCACTATCAGTTTGCCCTTTGGCCTTGTCTCATTCTGCTAATAATGACCCTATGACCACATAGCTCGGTAAACCCTGTACTTCTCCTGCTCCTGCTGTGCTTCTTCCACAGGCTAACAGCAGCTATCAGATATATCAAAGATGCACAGCATGATTCCTGTGAGAAAATACTGACACGATGTGTTAAACATGTCCAAAAAATTGAGAACGTGTCAGTGGGATAAAAAATTACTAGTCACGCACCAAAAGATGGAACGGTCCAATCCAAATTCTGTTGCTACTATTTGGTCCAAAAACATGTTCAGTGCATGTTAATACAGTATGAACAAAGGCAGCTCAGATCTTTTGTTTTCTGCCTTTATCTTTTGTCAATGTAAACAAGAATTTGTGCACCTAAAACGTACTGTGCTAAAACATGTACAACAGTGAAGAGCTTTCTCCGCTCACTGTCTCTTCAAATCTGTCAGACAGGAAATAATCAGAGTTAAAGATGCGATCAAACTTGTTAAACTACAGTTTTGCTGCTTTTATCTTGACGGCCACAAAAAACTAAACCAAAAGAAAAAACACAGGACTTCATAAATCAAAGGCTGCTTGTGGGTTTTTAGATCTATCACACTGAGTGAGTGACTGACTGCTGTAGGCTTGAATTCTTTCTTACAGCTCAGACTGAAGTTGATCCATGTTCGCTTTTCTCAACAGCTGCACCAGCAATAAAAAAAAAACAATTAGACACATTCTTTGTAGAAATTCCAAAGTACCACCCGAAAGAGGTCAAAATTTGAGTCCCTTAAAAAGCATTGCAGGGTTTGCCACCACCACTTGGTGAACTTGTGTCTTTTCCTCCCAGTGTAAATGACTTCTAATAGACAGTCCCCATGCAGCCCTTGTCACTCTTCTCTGACTACACGTTCAGTTCACTTTGGGGTAGATCTTTTCATAGAAGAAGCTCTGTGCCAAGACATAAAGTTCTCCATCTTTTTCCCTGACAGCGTGGGCACGCACAAACTGAAACTGTTCGAGTGCAAACTCATAAAACTCGTTTTCGATTTTCCAGATGTTGGACTGTTGCAGCTTGGCTATTGTCTCTTTGTTGGGGGCCTTCTTTTCGGTGGTCTTCCGCAGATGGGACTTCTTTCCTGGAGGTAGTAAGAAACAAAGGGTTATACAGAGTGTTGAGCATGAAAAGCTCAACATAATGCTTCACTTGATTGATTGATTGATTGTTTTCACTAACAACAGAAGTCAAAAGCAAAAGCTGACTGTGAGGAGATGTGTGCTGTGTGTCGGTACCGGTTCTGTAGAGCTCTGTGGCTCCCTTGAAGAAGCGTGGCAGTGCTGCTTCCAGGATCATGATGAAGTCCTCCAGCTCCTCAGTCACTCCAACTAACAGGTACTCATTCACCAGGTTGTACTTGGCCTGCTCCAGGGCCCATCTACTGCCTGCATCCCTGCACACACAACAGCAAACACAATCTTAGCATCATCTGATCCGACCTTATAGACAAACAAACATACACATTGTCTTATGCTTGATTTACATTTACAGGGTTTCTTTTTTCTCAGCTGTTCATTATATATAGTTATAATTATTATTATGTTATAAGTTATATAACCATAAATGTATGAAATGAAAATGTGACAATAACCACAGCTGTTTTCAACCAAATGTATCACAGATTTTAACCATATTTAAAGATAATCTGCAAAAGAAAACGAAGATTAATGAATACTTTTTCCATCCACAACCATTATGCAATTACTAGAGGGGTAGTTGGATCATCAACATCATTGCACGGATTACACCATACACCACCTTATTCATAATACAAGGCTGCATACCTTACTGACTGCTATGTTAGCGAGGTAGCATGAGTGACATGGTGGTTGCAGGGACAGGTTATATTAGAGTCATATTGAAAAGGATGAATGATGAGGTCATTGTTTATTCATGTTGAAGCAGAGAGAACAGAGAGAAGAACAGAGAGGACTGTGGTGTATGTGTTGCTCAAAGCTGCTTCTTGTCTTTTCATTTGCCACAAAGGCCTGTAATCATACTGGTTTAGACCTGGGTGGAGCCAACAATCCAGTTCAACGTCAACTGATGAAAAACAATGCAGAAAACATGATGCGAATGTGACATTTGTGTTTGTTTCATAAATTGATGAGGAAGGTTTTCATCTGTATGGAGCCATCATAGATGGATTATAGTGGAAGGGGTTATTGTGATGAAGTTTGCTTTCTTTAAACAGCTCTGAATCAGAGTTTACAGCTCCTCATACAGTCCTACTGCACATGTGACAAAGTGGTATGATGTTGCATCAGTTGGGGCTGAAGACATGTCTGAAATGACAAAAATCTAGAGGTGTGGATTTAGAAAGAAATTCACTTCCAACACCTTCTGTTGCCTGCTCATCATCATCATCAGCTTGATGCGACTTAAGTCATTACCAACTCTGACTGAAGTTGTTGAATAGGATTTTGGGTAAGGTAGGCAACCAGGTTTTGATAAGGAAGAACAATCGGTGGAATAAAAAAAAAAAAAAAACCTCTGCTCCACTGGGAACAGGGATGTGTTCTGTGTGCACCATGGCCGCTGGAGCCAACCGTAGCCGTTCTAGTCAATGTTTTAAACCTACCAGCCTCGCTGCGGCCGGTTCAGAAGCGCTTCTTCACTCGGCTCTGTGAAGAATACACAGCGATTCTATTTTTGACAGACGCCATGAGGCAGGAAGCCAGAGATTTTCAAAATAAAACTCCCTGTGCAAACTGATTGTCATTAAAACAGCCAAAAGGGAAACAAATTAACTACGTAGCATATTTACATATTTAGAAGCAACTAAACCAGAAATAAATCAATCTGACCAAGTTAACAAAGTCTGGTGGGCAACCTGCTTCTGAAATGCTCCAGGTGGGTTTGAAGTCATGTAGAGAATAGACCAAAACAACATTACGACCGCAACTTAACAAACTGCCTTGTGGGGTTTACCGTCCATCATAATTCTGATAATGACGCTCTCTGTAATGCAGTGCATGCCTTATTTTTTTTCCCAACTTCAGAAATTATGCAGAGTGGTGTTTCCTATTTTAGACTAGGGCTGCACGATATGGCCTGTAACCAATATCTCGATATTTTTAAGCTATATAGCGATACACGATATACATATCTCGATATTTTTGATGTTGTTTTATATTGTTGATTTCTAATAAATAATAAGGTGATTATTACCTTGATAGCATTGTAATTGCTCAGAATCAATGTAGAACAGTAGATTTACACTTGCTGTGAGACACACCTCTTTTTATAGCATTTTAACACTTGTCATATTTTTTATACATTTTTAATATATTTGATAACGTACATATGAGCATTGAAGCAGTGCAGGATCATACTTGGCTTATGAGACACACTTTTTTAGAATCAAATTTTAACCATTCTTCATATTTTATAAATAAACGTTTAATACATTTAACACCCACGTCTTGAAAACCAGAAGTGTCCACACGCTGCAGTAAGCTAGCGCTGACTTTCCCGGTATTTGTCATAAAGTGGGCAATAAGGGCGCACTTGAAAATATGGAGCAGCTGGCGTGACCACGCGAAAACGAGAGACGGCGTGACCGCAGCTGTTTTTCTTCAGAAGCAAGTCGTCCGTCTCCATCTTTGATTAACTCGCTCTTCACCTCTCCTCACTTGATACAGAAAGTACGCATGCGCGCAGGGGATGTTTCTGGGTGGGCGGGGCAGTGTGCTGCGTGCTGTGAGCAGCAGCAGGACTGAGTGACAGGCAAAACTCCGGAGAATTAAATGCAGACGGCTTAAAACATTTACATGACAAGTACTCGATGGTCGCGATATAGTCATTTCATACATCTCACGGAGAACAAGCCGCGGTATATCGAGTATATTCGATATATCGCCCACCCCTATTTCAGACAACCATTTTGTCCAGGCATTTACTGTGATTGTGTTCAGTTTGTGATGAGGCAGGTGCAGCCAGCACTCACCAGCACTCTGAATGGTGGCCGCAGAAGAAGGGGATCTGCAGCCAGAGCTTCTCAGGAGCGCAGTCAGACCCCCCTGATGACACACACTCGTCAAAGGTCTGAAAGAGAAAACAAAAACATTAGCATACATCCATGTGTGGACAAATCATAGACCCTGAAACAATGGATTCATTTGAGCTAAAAAAGAAAGACCTTTTTGTCCCCTTGCTTCCTCCGTCGCAGACCCGGCCTGTAGTCGTCTCCAAAACGTAAGAAGTAGTAGTACGACACCAAGCGCTCGATGGGGTCCCGGACCACATTTATGTACATGGGCTTACCCCTCGCCCCGTATCTAACACAAAGAAAAGGGTTTACATATATTTGATTTGCACTAAACAGACACCAGAGGCCTCATTTCCAACAGACCATGAAGCTGCCACCTAATTAATAACATTTATTGCAGTAAAGAATCAGCCTTTCCATCACTGAGCGAGTGGCAGCTTCGCGGAGAAGCGACACTAAGAGTTAACGGATCTCTTCTCAGTGAGGAACTTTGCACCATTAGGATAATTACCTGTGATCGGTGAAATGATAGTGTCAAGGAAGATAAGGACAACAATGCAATTAATCAACACTAAAGAACACGTTAGTAATCAATACAAGACCTCACCTTATCTGCCCTGCTAACTGTCTCTAACTAATCTGGATATTAATGGTATTACGGGAAATGAAGGGCTTTACTTGGAAAAGTCCAGATAAGCCACGTGGCCGTGGTAGAAGCCGGGCTTCATCTCTCTCCACGAGGTGACGTTCCTGACAAAGCGCACCTGTAGCCAGAGATAATGGAAACTAATTATGGAGCAGCAGGGAAAACACAGCAACAAGATAAACACTGGGACGGAGAGGTGAGAGTAACAGTACTACAACAGTAAGAACAGGCTGAACCAAACTAAAGTATTACAGCACAGAGTGAGAATAGATCATGAAATGTACACCTCCACTGAGCCTCCCGCTCCAAGTGCGCATTCAGACAGGATCAGGGATCCTGGCCACCCGTGGTGGGGCAGTGCGGCAGGGGCGCAGTGTCGCCATTTGGCTCGGTGCCTGATTTTGGTGGCATTACCGCCCCAAACCAGAAGTTGGCATTAGTGAGCCCAAATTTGTTCACGCCACGAACAGAGAAGAAGAAGACGACGCCCATAAGAACTTGGACCCCGGAGCTCCGATCTTTGGGTATGAGCATAGACATAATAGACGCCGCATTGAGCGGGTTGGTCGTTGGTCACGATACGTCAACGGGTCTGCCACATTGGAAATGGCAGATCTGACATAAAGAAAGGCGCTTTATGAAGTTCAGTGTTACACACATTTGTAGCTGTAAACACTCAGCATTAGAAAAATACATACGTTGGTTTGGTGCTTACATAAGGAGTAAACATTTATAATAATCACTTTAAAAGTTACAGACGTTGTTTTTGGTGCCTGTTTGTTTCCCAGATATATTAGTGTGTGTGTGTGAATGGGTGTATAAGAGACATTAACTTAAAGAACTTTGTAGAAAGGCGCTTTATGAAGTTGTCCATTTCCTTGTATTAGTTTACCGGCAGATCTGCCATTTTCAATATGGCGGCTACGTCGACGTATGGTTTAGCGCTCAATCTGGCTTCTAGGTATATATGTCTATGGGTATGAGTAGATCCCAAACCCCATGGTAAACAAGGTTTTTCTTCCCGTCTTCCGGTGGGGGTCTTTCGGTTTGATGCCATTTTTTGATTTGCTTGTGGAGCATGACGTGGGGCTCCGGTTTCTTAAAAGTTGAATCTGGCTCAACTTCTCTCCCGCACGCCGGTGCGTTTTTTTTGTGGCAAGCCCTGCGTTGCAGACTGTCAGTGTAGAAACGCAATGACCCTCGCCGAAATGAATGAAAGACTGCGGCACCTGATCCTGTCTGAACCCCCGCTTAGTCCGATTTTTAGATCATTCAGACACATGTCTGCTTCAGAGTGGTGCTTCAGACACCTGTGTCCATACTCGCTGTCCATTCTTTATACTGTGGTTGGATTATGGTGGCAGGACAGAGGACAATGTTTAGCTTTGCAGTGAAAATTACAGCCTCAGTCTACAGTATAACCAAAACCACTACTTCAATTTACAAAATGTTTCAGTGCTGTAAATCTGACATCCAAACAAGGTGGCAGTGTTCCAACAAATGTCTCATTCAGTTCACATCACACAGAACCAGTTTCCACCTGCTGTGCTTTTAGCTGTAAAGAGGCCTCCTGCAGACGAGCACACCACCTCTATTTATGACTGTTATCTTTGACACACTCTGCGGTCTGAGAGAGCAAATTTGACAAACACAGTGACCAGACCTTTGGCTAAGCTACATGCTATTTCTGGATCCATATTTGAATGTTCCTGCTGTAAACTGAGCGGTGCTCTGATAGGCCAGCAGACAGATTCTGTCTATTTTATCGTGTGCAGGGGAAACGGCAGGCAGGATATTAGCTTAGCACTAGCAACCAGAAATAACACGAGCACAGCCTTGAGGCGTTTACACAGTGTATAATATTAATGCATGCCAAGAACATTGTACTCATGTCCAATTATTCAAAAGGCAAAAGTGAGATTCAGGGTTCCCACGGGTGCTTGAATTCCTTGAAAATGCTTGAATTTTAATTCAGTGTTTTCAAGGTTGTGAAAATGCTTGAATTTTTTGTGAAGTGCTTGAAAATGCTTGAAATTTGTGTGATGTCTATCTCAATAAACCAAGAGAAAACAAAAATGTTTCCTAAACGGCTACGCGCTTGATCCATAGCCTTTACATGCAGAACTCAGTTATCATACTCGCTTGGTGTTCTGCCGAGAAATAACAGTAGACTACTATCGACACCTGTTGGTCACTGTTATTGCGCTATGGTGGTTACACAATACACCGCTCACAAGCTGAGAATACAAGCCAATTGAAAATTAGTTAAAAATCTACCACCATATGAAATAATGCTAATTAGACCGATATTATTATGCCCATAGACATATATACATAGATGCCGCATTCAGCGCTGAATAGTATGTAAACGGCGCCGCCATATTGGTTCGGGCAGATCTGCCGGTAAACTAATACAAGGAAATGGACTGAACTTCATAAAGCGTCTTGGGAAACAAACAGGCACCAAAAACAACATATGTAACTTTTAAAGTGATGATTATAAATGTTTACTCCTTATGTAAGCACCAAACCAACGTATGTATTTTTCTAATGCTGAGTGTTTACAGCTACTAATGTGTGTAACACTGTTACTGTAATGATAAATATTGAAATATTTATCATTTTATTTATGTGTGTGTGTGTGTGTGTGTGTGTGTGTGTGTGTGTGTGTGTGTGTGTGTGTATATATATCAGAGGTGGCTCCTTCAGTGAGGAGAGGGAGGAAGATCCTCCTTAAAAATTTTAAGAATAAAAAGTTGAAATTGTCTTGACCAATTTAATTAATTGCTGTCCTTGAATATTACTATTTTAATGCCAAAATACATATATAACATGTACATTGTATTAATTTATCTGGGTAAAATTACATGAGCACCCCCTATCGCTATTAGAAAATACTGCACGCGAATTGGATTGAATAGGAGCCGAAAGGAGGCAGACGGAGAATCTTCCTCCTCTGGGCTTCCATTCACTCCCATTCAAATAGTCTCCGGCACTGGCGGCTCGTGGCTGCCATAGCCTTCTATTGCGAGAGGAGGAAAAACCTCCTTTGGGCGGGTGGGACTAGCGAAGAGATCTGACAAGTGTCACAAAATATGAACCAATAGGCTGCAGTGCTATAGCACGATGAACCAATAAGCAACGTCTTTAGCTGCTTGGGGGGAGGGGTTATCTTATCAAACTTCAGTTGCTAGTAGCACTTCGGCAGTCGAGTCAGATCAGATGAGAACGGCATATGGCAAGCTTGAAGTGTATTGAATGACTTATGACTATATATTCAACTATATATAAATAGTTGTGAAATAATGTTACTGTTGTTCTTTTACTTGTTGACTGTTGCCAGTTGTTTGACACCGTGGAAATGATGTTATTAAATTATTCAGGAAAAAAAACTATTCTCGACTCAACCCGTGCGTAAAGATCCAGCAGGTGCGGTCGCATGGGGGCGTGGCCTTCATTACGCAAACCAAACATTCCTTCCTCCCTCACTTTTACAAACGCCAGCCGCCACTGAGATATATATATATATATATATATATATATATATATATATATATATATATATATATATATATATATATATATATATATATATATATATATATATATATATATATATATATGCTTACATAAGGAGTAAACATTTATAATCATCACTTTAAAAGTTACATACGTTGTTTTTGGTGCTTGTTTGTTTCCCAGATATATTAGTGTGTGTGTGAATGGGTGTATAAGAGGCATTAACTTAAAGAACTTTGTAGAAAGGCGCTTTATGTGTAGTTCAGTTCAGTCCATTTCCTTGTATTAGTTTACTGGCAGATCTGCCCGAACCAATATGGCGGCGCCGTTTACGTATCGCGACCAACCCGCTTAATGCGGCGTCTATGTATATATGTCTATGATTATGCCATACAGTGGCACTGCTGTGCTACTAGTAGGCTACCTATTTAAAGGTGCTGGAAAAATGGAAAAACTGGTGCTTGAAAAGTGCTTGAATTTGTTCATGAAAAAGGTGTGGGAACCCTGGAGATTGAAACTCAAACTAAATAGCATTTTTGATTATGCCAATTGTTAACAAGCATGCAGAGATAGAAACAAGTCACTGCTAATTATCTATCTGCAGTGTAGTCAGGAAGAAGATGAGTCATGTGGATTTCATGTGAAACAACAACTATGAGGGAAAAACGTTGACTTTCACCCCTTAGAATGACGAGGGAGTTTGAGTTTAGACAAATAGCGTAGGCCTTGTGCCATTATCATACAGCCTACCAATTTTAGGACAATGCAGCAGGACAATGAATGGCATGAACAGCAGAGTATTCTTGACCAAGGGAACCACATGAACGCAACCCAACTGATCACTGCCAGACCAGACTGAAGGCCAAAACAAGAGCATGAGCGGGGGGTATACTCAGCATCTGCTGAGGTCTGTGGTCAAAACAAAAAGAGCGCATCAGCATTTCATGGTTTTATTCCTGCTTCACATTCTCCTCCTCTTTCAAGGTTATAGGATGCCTTTAAGTTGATGGCATGTCTCTGCTTTTCTAAAGATTTATGATGCGACCTGACCTCTCATACAGTTACAGTGTTTTAACTTGATCTCGTCTCAATCTCAGACAAAGATGATTTTACTTCAAGTTGTTAAGACGCCTGCAGGGATACCACCAGGGATTGTCTCAGCATTGTCTGATATTTGTTACAGTTGTTCTCAGTTGCTAAAACACTAAAACCCACTGGCTGAACAAAGTTCTCAGTTGCCTGAACTTGTTCAGTCTGTTGTCACCTTAAACCGTTTCACATGGTAAAACACAATGTGCAGATGTCACTTACACTTTTCAGCAAAACTCTAAACACATTCTCATTCCAAAAACACATTCTGCACTCTAATGCACATGTCATTCATACTGGTAAACAAGTGGCAGCAATTAAAGACAAATAGAGCACACGTCATTTATTAAACACAACCACTCAAAATTGATTTCACTTGTTTCAAATGACGTTCACATTAGGATGCATTCAGACAGCAGGTAGGCTACTGCGTGAAAAACAGATAATGCTGTTACTATGTTAACGCTAAACCAACCCTCATTTTGACATATATCACGATTTCCCAAACTTATTTCACTTTCCTCACCTGTGTGCTGGGTCCTGCAGGTGAGGTGAAATCAAAACAGATTTAGCCATGCAGGATATTCATGTATAATGTGCAAGTGGAAGTTAGTCACTGACAGCTGTTTTTTTACCGCCAATCATGTGGTGGAGCCGAATTCTTTTAGATCCTACATTCCCTGAAGGCAACATGATATGATTCCACACCCCTCTCGGTTTATTGCCACGCCCCCCACGCTACATCTGAGTCAAAAGTCTGAAACTGAAAAAGACAGATCTGAAACTGAAAAAGATCTTAAACTGAATATATATTTTTAACTGTAAAAAATAAGATCTGAATCTGAAAAGATAAAACCTGGAACTGAAAGAAACATATGAAAGTAAAAAATACAAATAAAAAATGTATTCAAAAGAATTACCAGAGTTGATCATAATTGTATTTAACCTGAAAACAAAAACGATCAAAACTTGAAATTTCAGTTTTTAGATTTTATGTTTTCAAGTACAAAACTTTTGACCCTAATCTAGCTCCATATAATATAATTACCGTGTGATGGATGTAAAATGTCCTGCGTCACTTCTATTTTCTTGTTACTGTCACAGTGACCTACAGTGGAGATGTTGAGCTAGACCCAGCTTTTGGAAGAACGCAGCCTGATGCTCAGACCGGTCAAATCTCCACAGTCAGCCTGAAATGTCTCTAAACTCGGACACTCTGTCATGGTCTGGTTTAGTCCAAATACAAAGATTTTCTTCTATCAAACTCTTGTGAATGGCTCTTCTCTATTTTTAAACAGTCTGACCAAATTAGATGATGACCGATTGCCTTCTGCAACATATTGGACTTAGTTCAAATTTGATGAGATCAGGAGGAAGAAGTATTCAGATTCTTTCATTAAGTAAAA
Organism: Collichthys lucidus; assembly: GCA_004119915.2. Taxonomy (NCBI): domain Eukaryota; kingdom Metazoa; phylum Chordata; class Actinopteri; family Sciaenidae; genus Collichthys; species Collichthys lucidus. The sequence continues at coordinate 2,343,855 of CM014085.1, read as the reverse complement.
CTACCAATACCACAAAAAAAGTCAAAATACAAACCCTATTGAGGTAAAAGTAGAGAAGGAGGAGCAGCAAGATCAGACTAAAGCAAATAAACTAAAGTCAAACTTACTCCTTCTGTTTAAAAAAATACCCTGATAATTTTATTTTTATTAGATTGTTAACACTGATGTAGCTGTTTGAAGTGGAGCTAAATTAAAAATTAAGCAGTGTAGCTAGGCTGTTCCCAACCAAGTTGACAGAGAGGAAGTCTGAGGGATCTTTATATGATTAATGAGGCAGGAAAGAAGAAAAAAACTACACAAACATTTATTTTCTGACTTTTCTAATATTTGCTGTTTTCCTGAAATGCTGGATCATTCTACATCGCACTGGTCTGGTCCTGGTCTCCATGCTGTTGATACAGTACAGTATACAGTACAGATGCAAAGGTTTAAAAAAAAAAATAATAATAATAATAATAATATTACTGCTTAATTTATCTTTACATGTCCACTCACTTTGTGTCAAAACACATGGTGATCATTTAATTTCAAATACAGAGAGTTGAAATGTGGACGTCTTTCTGACTGCACCATCCATCCATCCACCCACCCACCCACCCAACCAACCACTGAAACCTGACCTTCAGTGAGTGACAGCAATATAGGAAATAAACACCTAAAGCTGAAAACTCTGTTAATTGATCTGCTGACCTTGTAGTCTTCCAACTTAGAACACTCCATCCTTTTACCCTGTATACTCTGCTCACTCCTCTGCATAACTCAGTAAAGGGTCTGAATGATGAACAGGTATCATTCAGAACATCACAGAAGAATTTACAGCCCAAGACTGGTGAAGTTCAACGTCCAACAGATGTGAGTTAAGGCAGTTCATAAATAAAGCCTTTATATAACCATATAGAGTATCAAAGCCATGTTCATGTGGGGACATTTAATGCTCTGTCCAGAGCACAGGCCTATTTAGGAAATTCCAGATTTTCAGTTGTGATGATCAAAGTGCCCACAAGCCTGAGCTAAGCATCGACTGTGCCAACAAAAGGACTTCTAGCTTTGCTTCTTTGTTGGATTAAGTACAGTATTATTAGTACAATGACATAAATATACTTGTTTCTGTCGACCTGTTTGAATAGGATTTTTTATTCTAAATACAACAGTGGTGGACGGGCTCACCTGGTCCTGCAGAGACATGACAGGGTTGTTTTTGGTTGTGTTGATGTGCAGGACGTGGAAACCATTCTTCCCACACAGATCGTAGGCAATGTTTGTGAAGGACGTGCTGGCCGTCTTGGGCACCCTGTTGTAGATGATGACCATGTCGTCTTTGTCTACCGGACCTGACAAGTCCCACCGCACATCTTCGCTGTGACGCTGCTCCACCTCAGCCACCTCGTGTCTGGCAATGACGCGTTCTGTACAGGCAGAAAATACAATGTTTACACATGAACCATCAGACGCAAATGTATATGAATGTTTATGTGATGCTGAACTGGCTGCCTCCATTTTAATGAGCCAGTTGAAAAGAGTCTGTGTTGTTATTCTCATTTGGAAACACACACAGCAGGTGCAAGGCCACCAACACAATGATGCAGACAAAGACAAAAGGTACAGCAGTTGTAGAAATGAACAAGCAGTTTAAATGTAAGGGCAGCGGGCTGGTTAGCACGCCTTAATTAAAAGGAAAACAAGTCAGACCTTCAAAACACAATAACACCGAAACAACTAATTAAGCTTTTGATGATAATATTGACAGGAGCTATAATTAAAAGTGTTTCCTCCACTGCAGTGTTAATTAAAACCAATTACACAAAGCCTTGTGAGCCTCTCTTGGACCGGCTGTGTGTTGCTCAAAGTAATGCAGGCCCCCCTTCGCTGTCAGACACAGAGGAGAGAGAAGCCATGTGTCTGCAGGATGAGGCAGATGGGTGCTCTCTTGGCCCTTGTTCTTCTTTAAGGGATTCTACAGTAAATGTGCGGGCGGTTAGTTACTGCTCACTATCTCATGAATAAACAAACATTTACACAATATGTGCACAATGCAGTCTGCTTTCTCTCAGTGTCACAACCTCATCTGTCATTCCACTCAACATTCAGCTTCAAGTGCAGTATGGTGAATGTTGAACGGAGAGTTTGTCATTTTAAAAATGTGGTAGTACGAGGCTCATGAGCTGTGTGCTGCAGCAGATGGTGGTCACTGTGCGCTCTGCACTGCTGTGGACAGGATCAGCAGAAGAACATGTTGGAGCTACACCTCACAGTACTATATGAAGAATATGCTGCCTGCTTCACCTGAATGTTAGACAGACAAGGTACCGACCACAGAACCGCTGTAAGCACTCCTAACTTTATGGCAGTGTTGTGCTGTTCTGCAGTACTGTAGGTACACACTGACTTATAACCTCATGTACACCATACAAGCCCACTTCAAAATACCTGGATATCCCTTTAAGATACAAACTTGTTCAGTATCACTGAACAGTATGCCAACATTTATTGAAGATAATTAAAGGTGCGGTGTGTGGGATTTAGTGGCATCTGGTGGTGAAGCTGTACTGCTGGCCTAACATGACTGACTGAGGAGGACTGGCTCCCTCTGTGGCTCATCTTAAAAAGGTCAGAAAAACATACACACATAAAAACATAGCTATTCTTATTATATTCAGATTCTGCCTATACATCTCGTTAAAAGTTCCCTGGACACTACCACCATTTAGACTGCTGGCTGATGATTCTGTTTCTATCGTCTCTGTGAGTCTGCAGTCCACGTGCTGTGTGCCAGCTGTTTGCACTCATCCTTCATGTGATCAACCGGGTGGTGCAGTAGTCTGTTCTTCTGATTTGTTGTGCTCTCACCCAGTCTGGCTCTGGACTCCTCCAGTTTCTGGATCTGGTTCTCGATGAACAGCATCGCCACTCCAAACGCCAGGACAGCCAGCAGCTGAAACCTGTGCGGCGGCATCGTGCTCCTCAGAAGCCCCATCAGGTCACACGGGAGGCCGGGTCATGGCGCGGACAGCACGCGGGGAAGTGTCTCAGCTCCACTGCTACAGGCAAACACAGGAACAACACAGGAGGAGCTGGCCTCAGGTCAGTGACTGGATGAACTTCTCTCACGTTAACTGTTCGGCTCCATCAGCTGATCCTCAACCACCGATCGACCGGTTTCACCGCACATTAGCTTCTCCGCTCATGCTAACGTCTGTCACTGTCACTTCAGGCTTCTGTTAGGTCCACAGCACGCAGACTGCACGGTCCGTCCAAACCCGTCATGAAGCTGGAGGACTGCAGACATGTACAGACCAGCCTGATGGAATGCAGCGTCTTCTTCTGCTTCCTGTTCACTTGAGGAACAACGCTGAGCGTGAACACTGCCCCCTACTGACCAGCGTGTGTACTGTGACAACAAAGCAACAAACAAACTCTGAATGTAAACCTTCTGTCGTCTCCAGAATAGCGCAGTGTTAGCTCACTTCTAATTAATACTTAGTGAATGGATGGGAAGTAGTGATCTGTACTCCTGATTCAAATGATCAGCTCGTCATCGAGCTCTGCAGTGGCCTGATAACGAGCCACTCCTTTGAATCAGGTGTGGTGGAGGAGGAACCATCTAAAACATGCAGGGCAGTGGTCCCTGAGGACCAGGGTTAAGAAACCGACTAGTTCACTAGTGACAGTCACAATATACAAGGTAGATAAGAAAATCCTCATGAATAAATAAATGTTGGTGTCCTGGTGGATCATCTGGTAGAGTGAGCTCTTCACGTACGAAAGGCTGAGTCCATCCTGCAGCGACCTGGTTCTGACTCCGGCCTGTGGCTTACGGACGTTTCCTTTGCTGTGTGTTGTTCCCCTTCTCTCCCCCTGCTTTCCTGTCTGCCTTCAGCTGTCTGTCTGTCTGGCTTTAGCTGTCTGTCTGTCTGTCTTTAGCTGTCCACTCCTACAAGCTGAGAGCTGTCCTGAGGTCCCAGCCATTTTTCAGTGAGTTCATTCAGCCACGTCTCTGTGCTGCTACACTCTCCACACTCCCTCTGTAGCCTGCTTAGCACTGTAATAGATAATAGATAATAATAGACGGCGACGCTACTCATGGTTTGTACCGTCTTAGATCCAGCTCTGCATCCCCATCTCCTTCTCCTCACTTCAGCATGGATCTTTCCACAGAGAGTAACACTGCATAATGCTAAACAGCTGTTCTCCAGTGTAAACAACAGAGGCTTTATCTTAACAGCTCACCAATGTATCATAAAATATTTCTCAGATAACTTTGCTTCCTCGTCCACTGTGAGGAGGGAAGTGTGTTGAGATACCTAACATTATCAGAAAATTGTGGATGTATCTTGTACATAAGTTCTTCTCTTGTGACAGCTTCTGCTTTATCAACACAACTTGGACAAACAGTAAAAGAGGTCATTGGATCATGATGTGATGAGGCTTCCAACAGCACTGCTCAGAAACATTTCAGAACATGTCTCTTTGTGGCCACACAAGCCCTGATGGAAAAAGGACGTGTAGGCCTAGGTGAAAATTTTCACCATCAAGTCATCATTATAGATTTATTCATGAAATTCACTTGACTTCCAAGAAGCACCTTTAACTCCAGCTTTGCATCACACCTACAATATTGACCACCTGTGTAATAATAAGGCCTAAGTAATAATAAGGAGAATGACCTGTGTGAGGTGTTGGTGGTCCACTGGTAAACTGTTATTGGATGTAATTGAAATACATATTGCAGCTTTTGTTTTTAAATAATGACTAATCAATCATTCTTCTGATAGTAAGGGAACTCATCAGATCTTTAAAAAATAGAAATACTTTCAAGTGAAATCCTGCATTAAACTTTCAACCTTAAACTTTTTTCTTTGACTCAAAATAAAAATAAAGTACAGAATAATGCATATCATATTATACAAATTACAATTATTTATGTATTAGTGTATTAATATGTAAGCATAAGTCATTTTTTAAATAAAAATTGTGAATCTTGTAAGATAAGATAAGTTGTGTTGTCAGACCAGTCTAGTTTGTTGTGAGTACCTCAAAACTGTACAGTACTTACGTAAAGTATTTAAGTAATTGTACATTCCACCAATTAAAATGAAATCAATTTTATTTGTATAGCCCAAAGTCCCAAAGTACATTTGCCTCGGAGGGCTTTACAATCGTAATGTACAGGGAGTGACACTCTCTGTCCTTAGACCCTTGGTTCGAGTGAGGAAAAACTTGCCCACAAAAAACCTTTTAACAGGGAAAAAATGTGGAAGAAACCTCAGGAAGAGCCACAGAGGAGGGATCCCTCTCCCAGGACGGACAGATGTGCAATGGATGTCACGTGTACAGGACAAATCAACACAAACATATTGTACAATTACAATGACTGACAAACTGACAATGAATCACAATGAATGATAAAGTGACCACAGTAACAGATATGGTAGTATTAACTATACTACTATATTAGTATTAAATGACAGTAATAATATATGTAGTGGACGTCATGCAGTCTAATCCTTTGGCAGCATAACTAAGGCATGACCTGAGCCAGCCCTAACTATAGGCTCTATCAAAAAGGAAAGTCTTAAGTCTACTCTTAAAGGTGTTGACCATGTCTGCCTCCCGAACCCAGAATGGTAGTTTGTTCCACAGAAGCGATGATAGCTGAAAGCTCTGGCTCCCAATCTACTTTTGGAGACTATAGGAACCACAAGAAACCGCAGTGTTCTAGAGGGGTAGTAAGGTATTATGAGCTCTTTTAGATATGATGGTGCCTGACCATGAAGAGATTTGTAAGTAAGGAGGAGAATTTTAAATTCTATTCTAGATTTAATAGGTAGCCAATGCAAGGAAGCCAAAATGGGAGAGATGTGATCTCTGATCTTGGTTCCTGTCAGGACGCGTGCAGCAGCACCAGTGGTATGAATTTCCAGAGGGGCAGTTGTATGACGACAAGTTGGTCATATCCTTTGTCGTAATGCATGTGCTCACTCATGTTTGTACATATTAAGAAGGTTCAGATGTGCACATGATTCTGTACTGGTTAGATTTATGTTTACGAATTTAGTCTTTAAACATAAATGTTAAATGTTCACTGCAAAATCAACAAACCCTTTAGCATGTCTGTAGAGCTTCCACTCTTTTCACAAGGACTGTTGCACAAGTATACACATAGTATTAGATTAGATATACTTTATTCATCCCACCACAGAAAAATGTACTTGTTACAGCAAGAAAAGTGTAGCATACACTACAGAATTAGAAAAAAAGTAGAAAAGACCAAAACAAAAAACATAGTAAATTGACAGAAATATCTATAACCTACACAATAAACATAAAAACAAACAACTTTGAAAACAGACAAGTACTGAGGATATTATTGTAAAACATCCAGTTTGTAGATTTATTCTCATCTGTTGCCAAAAACAAATGAAAAAGTAGACATATTTGACTTTTTGACATGAAGCAGAACTATCTCTTTATCTGAGGCACTGTGTGACATTGTCAGGCCTTTCATTTCCCCTTCTGATACAGATCAGGCCCACTCACACATGGATGCTAATATGCTAATTGAGTATGCCTGAGAAAAGGGCACACTACTTAGTCCTCGTGTCACCCTGGGGTCAAAAACACTCTCATGTAAGTTTCATGTAAACAAGGTCTATTGGCCCTAAATTCCAAAACGAAGGGAACACATTGTGGTAATGGATTGGACTGAAGTAAGATTAAGGTAAGACAGAATTTTTTGATAATCAATACAATATGTTTTAAAAATCCATCAAACCATCCGTCCCCGAGTGCTGTATAATGTGTGTATTGTTCCTGAAGAGATTAATATGGCTAAGCTTGATGTGGCGTGTCCTACCATCCACCCACAGCTGCCCAGATCCATTGTTTTACTTCTTACTTTCAGGGTCTGTTCTGCTTGGCCTGGCACACAGCTGTTGTCTGAGCTCAGCTCATTTTCCACTGACAAAAGCATCTATAACCATGTCACCAGTGACACTTAAGATATTAAGACATGACATGTTGCTGTTGAAGATAATGCAGATAAAGTTACATGTACAGAGTACAACATTGGATGTACTGTTGCTTGCCAGACACACACTGTAACAACAAAACAAATTGGGCCTTGAAAGGCTGCTTAATGTGTGGTGAAACACTTGTATTCTGAGTTTAAAACTGCACACACAATAATTTTACCTTTTATCAATTAAAGTCCATGTAAAGTAAGAATAAATATGTGTTAGAAATAAGAAGAAATATGAGTTTGTCAAATCAAAGAAGAAAGTGTTATTAACTACCTAGCCAAATTTGAATTAATTAAAATATCAACGAGTCTATGAAATTAGCTGTAAAAATGAGTTCTCAGCTCCAAGACTGTGGGGGCGTGTCCGCTGAATGTGCTGAAGCCACGCCCACTTGTGTAATCAGTCAAGCAGCCATTTTGAAGCCACTGAAACATGTCAGATGATTTCAGAAAATGACATGACTAACTTTGAAACACTGAATTAATCTTTATTTCTCTCCTAGGGGTGCAGGCATAGACATATATACATAGACGCCGCATTGAGCGCTGAATGGTACATAAACGGCGCCGCCATATTGGTTCTGGCAAAGTCGAGCGGTCGGAGAATAGGAGCGAACGGAGAAGATGCCTATTTCATGTGCTGCGTGGAATTGTACCAAGCGGTTTACAGTACAAAACAGATCTCTTGGTATTACCTTTCACAGGTAAGAATGAAAGATTATTTTTGATTGTATTTGGCCATTATAACGTCATTTTACGAACAGAATTTGCTGACTTTGTGTCTGATACTATGAAGTCCCGTGCAGTATGCATGCATGAGAAAGTTTTATTGACATCTCAGCAAAAGTCATCAACTTCTTAACAAGTTTACTGATGAACGCCGTGTGTTTAATCACTGCTTCTATGATGAACACCACTTTATTTTATTTTAAACTAGATTCAACTTTATTCTCATTGCACAAAGTACATAGACAACAAAATACAGTTAGCATCTAACCAGAAGTGCAGAGTGTGTACAAATGAACAGGATATATATATAGTGCAGATATAAATATGACTATGGGATACATACAGTTGAAACCAAAAGTTTACATACACTGTATAAAAAGACATTTTTTTTCCTTACTGTCTGACATGAAATCAGACAATAACTTTTCCTGTTTTAGCTCCGTTACGATTACCAAAATTATTTCTATTCGCTAAATGCCAGAATAATGAGAGAAGTAATAAAAAATTGTCTAAAAAAAATCCTTCTCTCATATGTGTGTGTATGTGTGTATACATATATAATATGTGCGTGTATACACATATATAATATGTGTGTGTATATAATGTGTGTGTGTGTATGTATGTGTGTGTGTGTGTTCATCAATATATATGTTCATCAATGTGAAATAAAACGATTAATCAAAATCAGTTAAATCTAAACGTTAGTGCTCTTTATTCAGAAACCCTCATGTCACATCTACATTTCAGGATCTGGTTATTATAGACACAGATTAAATGTTAAATATAAATATTTCAATATTTTTCATCACAGTAACAGTGTTACACACATAAGTAGCTGTAAATATTCAGCACTAGAAAAATACATACGTTGGTTTGGTGCTTACATAAGGAGTAAACATTTATAATCATCACTTTAAAAGTTACATACGTTGTTTTTTTGGTGCCTGTTTATTTCCCAGATATATTAGTGTGTGTGTGAATGGGTGTATAAGAGACATCAACTTAAAGAACTTTGTAGAAAGGCGCTTTATGAAGTTCAGTCCATTTCCGTGTATTAGTTTACGGGCAGATCTGCCAGAACCAATATGGCGGCGCCGTTTACGTGTCGCGACCAATGACCAACCCGCTCAATGCGGCGTCTATGTATATATGTCTATGGGTGCAGGGGTATGCTCAGGGTGGCCTCAGCGTGTCATCAAGCCACCCTTTAAGGACCGCCCACAAAATCCTGGACTGAAAACTGGTGAAAAACAGTATGAACGTCTAACTCCACATCTCAGTAATATATCGTTCAATATATTTTCATATGTTTTCAGCAACTATTTTACAACATATTTAATGTGTTTGATGCAGACTTTAAGTATTTAAGTACAGTAGCGGTTTTAGGTACGGGCGGACAGGGCAGCCGCCCGGGGCGCCATTTCGTGGGGGGCGCCACGAGCGCCCGAAAATGAAAAAAAAAAATCGCGAATTTTCGATACCGCTCATTAAGTCAGCGGAGCGGGCGCCCCCGTGGGCGGGGGGGGGTTGACGACGAGGTAGAGGGTGCGCCGGACAGACTGATCGGGGCGCACGGCGCATCCCGGGGCGCACGAGAAAATCTCCGTCCGGGTGGGGGGGGTTCGCCCAGGGCGCAAATGTGGCCAGGACCGCCGCTGTTTAAGTAACATAAAGGAAAGAGCGGTCTGACTCATTGACATATACTGTATAGTCCAGCGGTCCCCAACCACCTGGTTGCGACCCGGTACCGGTCCGCGAGACATTCCGAACCAGGTCGTGACATTGGGGGGAAATTAAAAAAAAAAAATAGAAAAAAACGAATTCGACCGTGTTAAGTGTAATAACATTATGTGCGCCCTTACTCATTGTGTCCTGCAGAGGGCAGTATTGTTTGTGGTGCGTCCTGGACGTTACGCCTCCCGCACTAATTCTGTTGTAGAAGAAGAGTGTTTTTCCCCGGCACTGTACGATGTTGTGATGAATGGAACGGCAGCAGCGCTGCATATCTCCCGCCTAAATAAATACGCCAAGAGAAGGCTAAAGTGATTCAAGTTCTCCGAGAGTTTTAATCACCATCGCAAGCTACTCCGCTCCACAGACCGCTACTTCCCAGCCACCCGAGATCCGCGCGATAGGAATGAATGGGTCCGCAATCCATTTGGAACAATTCCCGACCACCTGTCCGTTCAGGAGGAAGCGCAGCTGATCGAGCTGGCAAATGACTGCGGCCTTAAGACTACATTTGACCAAACAACAACTCTGCCTGCGTTCTGGGTAAACGCCAAAAGTGAAGTCTTTGGGTAAACGCCAAAAGTGAATATCCAGAAATAGCTGTAAAAGCCCTCAAAACATTGCTGCCCTTCCCAACAACTTATCTGTGCGAGGCCGGATTTTCCGCAATGACAGTGACAAAAACAAAATTGAGAAACCGATTGGATATTTCAAATACATTTTTTAATGAATTATTCTAATTTCAATTAAAAATTAACACACACACACACACACACACACACACACCGGGTCGCGGCAAAGCAATGCTGAGCCTAACCGGTCCCTAGTGCTGAAAAGGTTGGGGACCCCTGGTATAGTCCATAGTCTTCTCCCTTCATCTTTTAGGTTGCTACCAGTCTAGTCAATGTACATAAACTTTGTTTTTACATTTTTATTTTTGTTTCTTTTTTAAACTTTGAAGAAATCCTTCCAGCTATTATAAACTATTATTCCAGTTATAAAGAAATGACATGCACAATTGCGGAAGGTTTCTGCTCACTTTGACTGCTGGTAAAGTTTTGAGCTAATCTGTGACTTGTAATTTATAATAATAATATCAAGTCTGACAATATGTAATTAATTGAGGCTAATGTGGTGAGTGGTGGTAATTGCTTTTGCTCACTGAACTTTAGGCAAATAAATTACAGCAAAACTAAAGAATCCACAATATATTTCATGCACAAAAAAGGTTTGAATTTTGTACGCATATCTCAAGAACGTGGAGAAGAACAACACAAACTCAAAGTGGATGATCTGTGAAAAGCAGTGAGAAGATGAAGAAGAACATAAGGAATCTTATGCGTGTCTTGGGAGTTCTATTGCACTAACAGAGCAGTGATGCATTTCTCAGCCAGTAGGTGGTGTCAGAGTTCCAAGAAAAAAAATGCATTAGTTAGACCTTAACTCTTCTTGTGAAACTTAGCAATGATTTATAAATCTGGTTAAACTAGAGCTTAAGGTCAGCAGCAAACTCAGTTTTGCACCAACTTCTAAAGAATTATTATACAATTATTCAAATAAAAAAGGGTTATTGTTTTATTTCTGGCACACCCAGCATGGTTAATACCAAGGGTGGACTGACTATATGATTGCTGTACACACACACTTCCTTCTTGAGCTAACAGAATCTTTATGGCACTGTGATGCATCGTCACTTGTATGACTTGTATGATAGACATTTACTTCACAAAATCTTTCAGTTTAAAAAAACATTTATTTAGTTGATGACACATTTAACCAAAGTGATCAGTATCTGTGGAGCAATAGAAAATATTATATTTGCAGTAGATAACCAGTCTGTCCTCACAGATGTGAAGTGTTCATAAGTGTTCATGCAGCCTCTTTTAATATGGAGACTCCATGAGTGAGCAGTAAAGGAGCCTAAAGAGGTTTCTCACATTGTCTTAATGCAGAGCCATTACTTCTTCTACAATTTAACGAAACAGTTAATGACTAGTGTGATTAAATGTTACTACCCACTTATTACTTCCATTAATTGTATTATCAAGAAATGTGATTTCATGTAAATTATCTAAACATTTTCTGTCTGTTCTCTGGGAAATAAAGACAGATCCCAGAGGAGGAACTGGAACTGTGGTGCCTTGGTATCAAAGAGCAGTCCAGATACATACATACAGCACAGCACAGCACAGCACAGCGTCTGACCAATGGACAAGGCTTATATCAAAGACGCAGTGTCTATCCGAGGGGAGCCATTTACTTTATTCAATTACCCCAAAACAATGTGACAATTATTGTATTTATCATATGGTGCTGGAGGGCTGCAGATAACAGGTAACTGCCATGGATAAACTGATGGGCACTGCATTTTCTATTGTTAACACTAATAGGATAAACAACAACACAAACATCAATATGATTGTTTTTTTCAGATGTTTTGATACTCTCTTTTATGACAGGACATGCTCAAATCCAATTAACTTCTCCACTTATTTCAGTGTTAAATCTAACCTCTCAGCCTCATTTAATTTTAATTTTTTTTAAGAGTTTGAGGTAAGTGCAAACACACCTAAACACATAAATACACATTAGACATATGCATTTATAAATCCATTATCCAAATAATTTAACCTAACCAACGTTATTTAGTCAGTTTGGCTAACGATAATTGTATGTAATGTAATTTAGCTCTATTTACAATTCTGTTTTTTTTTTTTTTTTTCATTTTGACTCACAATAATTGAACTAACCTGCTGTGGGTGTAAACTAATGTCTAGGTGATAAATAGTTTGCTGTAACGTGACCCTTTTTAATTTAATAATGAATTTGATAAATACACAATGTAGACCCAACAGCACAAGACAACTGTCTCCAAACTTCTAATTAATCAAATTTAGTCTTATTCTTTACTTTGTGTTACATGATGTTATGAAGTTAGTATAAGTTATTATTGACACAAAAGAAAGAAATGACACAAAAGTAAATCACAAAACACAAAGATTTTTATAATTGTGATTATATGATGATAATTTAAAAAAAAGACCATAAATGTTTCTGACAGATTAAAGTACAGAGAAATAAAAAATAAACACTCTTCCTTTGAATCCAGGCAAAAAAGTGAAAAAGTCAAGCATCATCACAGAGCTGTGGACATAAAAAACAAAACAAAAAGATGAATTAAATGATTCTACACATAGTCAAATTTCTGGGTGGACTGCCTGCCGTCCACACTCTGGGCTTTGTAGGAGTCATTGTAGGCTGGACGGGGCCTGATGTCAGACTTGTAGACGGTGTGTTGAGAGGCAGGTTTGTAGGCCATCCCATCATACCTGAAGAACACCAGAAAATAACCAATTTTAAATAAAAGATAGACAACGATAAAGAGTTTGAGGCCTTTAAGCTGCTGGAATGAAATTATAACATCAGGGCTCACTGCTCCACCCTCTCTGGGTGTCCCATCACTCATGAGAATATTAAAATAGTCAAAAACAATATAACTGAAAACATATTACAAGGAATAGATCTACAAGTGTGACTGGGAGAAGCATATAAAGACTTTTTTGTATCGTTTTGCAAGCAGCCTCGTAAGCATTTGCAACTCTGCATTATATATGCAGAGAAAAAAACACACCTAAGGATTTGCATTTACATTTTGCTGAGTATGAGTCCTTAAATTTGAAAGGCATGAAGATTTTTACTGCTCGCAGCATAACAAAATATATCCGAAGGTGCTTTATATTGTTGTTCAGCTTTGTCAGAAGCCAAGATTTCTGTCTTTAAGTGCTTTCATTTAACAGTGGTGAACATACAATCTACACTTGTATTTTGCATGTAGCACCTGCTTACTAGACATTTCTGTTGGATCTCTGCTCTATTTAACAGCTTACTTATCTGTTACTTTACTGTGCTGAAGCAGAGAAGTTCTTGCAAAGTTGCTGCCATTCCCCACCAGTTCTGCTAAAGGTCAGAAAAGGTCACAGATTAGTTATTACTTCCCTCAATGATGGGACGTACCTTTGCTTGTTATCTGGAGTCATTCCACGGCAGGCCAGACACATCATGATGCCTCCAATGCCCAATATAGCGCCGCCAATCCAGCCAACGAAAAGAGCGGGGCCAAAAGTGTACCTGAAAGAAGACAGTGATTACAGGAAAACATAACATAGTGATGCAGAATATAAAAAATCATCCTTGTAACTTAACCCTACCTTGGAGTCAGAGCTCCCGTAAGTCCACCAACACCTCCTCCATACATACCAAACCCTTCACCAGCATATGACGTGAACCGAAAACTCTGCACAATCAAGTTGGCAAAGGCAGACACGCCAGCAATGCCACAGACCCCTAAAAATTAAGAAAACACAATGGATTGAATGAAAAAAGGTGTAGCTACAATAACGGAACTAAACGTTGCAAACAAACATTACTGCAACCTGCAAGAAGGAACAAGATCCCGGCTGTCAGGGTCATCGTGGCCTTGATGTTGTCCTCCATGTTCCCCATTTTCAAGCACTTCAGTGCAAATATGGCGATAAGGCAGCCGATAACTCCCAGAACAATGCCTACAATCATCAAGGCCCGGACAGCTTGGAGCAGAGCTGAAAGCCAAAGTTAGAACATTTAGAACATTTCTCATTACATTATTTTAGAGGTACTTGTACTTTCTTTGAGTATGTTTTCATCCTACTTCAAACGTATTACTTATCACTGTCACTTTGCAAGTTAAGATTTTTTGATGATGAAACATAGAATTAACAGATAAATTCTGTTGAATTTTATACATGGATCTACCTAACTGGGTATACAGTTGTTAAGATTAACTCCATCTCCTACACATCAATGCATCAATAATGTAAACAATAATACAGCACAATACTTTCACACTTTTCCTGATAATTCTGTACTTCTGTGCTATTGTTATTGTATTCATATCCTCATTTTTTCAGTTCTTAATCTTACAATAAACCAGAAAGACAAAATGGTACACACACACACACACACACACACACACACACACACACACACACACACACACACACATTTACATATGTACAAATACACAGATATACAGTACAGTAGAAATACCTGCAGACACATATATAGAAGAACAACAATGGTACCTTCCAATCGCCCTGAAATAAACTACTTAAAAAAATATTTTGATCAAAGACAAATAAACAATTTATAAAGGATATAATTTAAAGGAGGCTTTAAGTGTTTATGAAACACTTCAAGTATTTAGTAATTAAAGTAAAGAAAATGAAGTAAGGAAAATACAGAAGTGCAGCTAGCAGCAGCAATATCAAAATTAATAAAATAAGGCAGCATGTAATAAAACATACTGACCTAAATGGAATCTTTCAATGGCCTCAGATATTGTACCCGTACAATTCTAGACTTAAGCCTTTAAGAGCTTATATACAATATGCTCTACACTACATTCAGCTTTTAAGTACAGAGTGTGGAAATGTACTTTACATTGTGTGACACTCTGGTAAAGCTTGTGCTTGCTCAGCTAAGCTTTGGATGTCTCATCAAATTTCCATTTGATTCCGGAGAGACACCATCTTTTCTGCAGTCGACTGCATTTTTATGCAGGGGGGGAAATGGAGAAAATCTGCCCTAAAACCTCCCAAATATTCTAAAGTACCTTCCAAGGTCCTTTGGAAAATGTTCTCCTTAATCCAACATGTGGAGGAATATTCGATAAACGTCTCTTTCTCTCTCTACGTGTAATTCTCTTACCTGGCAGTCCAAGTATGGTAATATAAGGTTTGCACTCTGTTCTGCCATATGTTGTCCGTAGACATGAGTTCCATAACCCATAACAGTAAAACTTTTCTTCTTCACATGCAGAAGGTAGGCGCTCTACACACCACATGTTCATTTCTGTTGCAACTGTTATTAAGACATGCCCCAATGCAGACAACATGAATCCTATCAAATAGATAAAGAAATGAATCATTGAGGCAGCCATTTTAAATGTCCCGCTCAAACCAAGTTAGTCATGGAGTTGTGAAATGGCAGCGTTGGAGCTCTTGCTTATCTTTTTGTATGCTTCAACAAGGAACAGCTCTTATCAGATGTTTACCGAAAATTCATTTTCATGGGACTTTCATGGGCCCAGTTTCGGGGCATGGTAGCAATGAATGTCCACCCCCTGGTAACAGAAGGGCGTGGTTAACCTTTCATTATTCATTTCCCATAATTTTAAGGAAACGCAGAACTGACATGGTTCAAAATTATTCCTCTTCTCTCAGACCTTTAGTGTTTTGTTTTTTTACACACAATATAAATATACTATGCTATCATTTTATAGCCAAAATTTCAGTTTTGCGCAAATAAGTCCTTTTATAATACAGCTTAAAAATTCACTCATGCTGAGGTCTTTGCTTCACATTTGTAGATGTGACAATAAAGTTACATTTGATGATTCAATCAACAAATGATATAAAACCTTTTCTTTGGATCGCAGAAGTACTTTAGTCTGCATTGATTCTGTTACATTTTAAAACATAAACAAAACCATTATTTTATTTATTTATTTTTTTGTAAATCACAATAAGCCTAATTTTCTTACACCGTCCTTTTAAAGTTAGACAAATGAAAATACCTGGCAGTCCCAGGATGGTGAAATACGGTCGGCACTCTGTGAAGCCAGAACTCTGCCGGACACACGACCTCCACAGGCCTGAATATGAGTACACGGCGGTCACAGGGTTGTCAAAGAGGTCCTCCGTCGCCCACTGGTCCATCCCCGTCGCCGCAATTACTCCTGCCACCCCTAACAGACTCAGTACGAAGCCCAAGACCTGACAAAGAGTGGCTGCCATCGTGCTGTCTTTTCTCAAACACTCTGGATTCAAAAAGCTAATGGCCTCTCCTCAGCACTACAGCTCTGTGTTTGAATTTATTATCAGCAGGTGTGAAGTCAAGAAGGACTTCACCAGTGACCCTGCTTGTTTGCACACAGCCCAGTCATATAGAAGAGGAGTTGGGTGGAGCGTATTAGTATAAATGAAATATGGTCAGTAGTTCTCCTTGGTGTGAATAGGATGTGCTTCTCTAACCACTGATTATATGGAGTCAGTGTGATTCTGAAAGTTTTAATGACCTTTAATACAGTTGTAGATCTGCTACTAATGTGTAATGTGGGTAGATTTAAAATATACAAAGGTCCCAGAGTTTATTAGTTAAAGATGTTTTGAATTCAAGCCGTCAAGCTTACAGGCCCTGAAAACATATTTCTATATGCGATGGGATTCTACATGAACACGCTAAACATACATTATTACATTATCTATAGGCGCTCATCCTTCACAGGGTCCAGGGTAACTAGAGCCCATCCCAGCTGACACTGGGTGAAAGGCGGGGTCCATCTTGGACAGGTCTCTTGTTCATCACAGCGCTGAAACACCTATGGGCAATTTTAGAGTCACCCATTAACCTCCACCTCTTTGGACTGTGTGAGGAAGCTAGAGCATCTGGAGGGAACCCACAGGGAAAGGTCCAAGGGTTCAAACTACAAACCCTATTTACATGTGTGTATTTGTTTTAATGTCTGTTAGTTGGAAAGAAATTGAAATCTATTTGAGTCAAATCTGATCAAACCACAAGGACACAGTCCTGATGAGGCAATTTCCAAGCTCAGTTTTTGGATGTTAATCTCTTGAAGCAATAGTAACATTGTGACGTCTTTCATTGTTATTTCTTTGGCTCCAGTGACTCCTGAGAGCCAAAAGAAACAAACAGAGTTTTAGAAAATTGTTTTGATACTTCGGTTATTGTGTGGATTAAATAAATGATATATAGCATGTGAGCTTTAGAGATGCTGGTAGAATCTTAGAGGCTAACTACTGTTTCCTGGTCTCCAGTCTTTGGTTAAGCTAAGCTAATGAAAGTGGTATCAATCTTCTCATCCAACTTTCCTGCAGAACGTGAATAAATAACACATAATAGTGTTTTATTTTCTTTTGCATGAATATTCAATGTTAATGCAAAAGATTTTCAGGGGTTATTAAAAAAGCTGTTTCTGCCTACCTGTATAATATAATATAATAACCTTAGCTGTCATTCATGTTTCTTTATCTCCTGACATTAGACATACAGTCTTATCTTTCAATGGTTGAGAAAAACATGCACATTGAGCAGTGTATTCTGTTTACAGCATCTTGGTTGAGTCATATCCTAATTATGGGAACCCTGAATGTGATGGGATAGGCTGGGTGTGACAATACCAGCCAGGACACCCAGATGTGCATGTTTTTCTCCCATTTAAAGCTGATTTAAAGTAACTTCCTGGGTATTACACTGGTTTTGATCCAGGATAAAACCCTAAAATAAGGCATTAAAATTAGGTTAAAGGTATACAAATGTGTGCTCAATAATATCTTTACAATATCTTGATACATTGAACAGAGCAAGTGCTAAAGTTTTTTCAGAACACTAAGTACTAAAGTTATTTGCATGTTCTTATGTTAGATAAACTGGACTGTTTTGTTCTTGAAGCATGACATTAACAGGCTGCGTGTGTTAAGCGATACCGGATGGCACTGTTGTTGGGGTGGCTGCTCTGTATCGTTGTGCCACAGGCAGCCAGTCATGCAAAAGTAAATACTGATATGATTGTAGTGAACTGAAACCAATTTGCCTGGGGCTGATAAGTTGAAGAGAACCAGTGAGACACCAGGACTGAGTCGAAACTGGGTTGGGACCTTGTTCAGAGTAACAAACATATTTTTCTCTCCTTATTTAGCGCTCTTTTTTTCTAAACATAAATAATGAGATTTCTAAATTATTCAATGTGATAACTCGCAACATCCTAATGACGTTAAATGTTTCTGGCTCCTGGTGGTAAAAGATTCAAAGTTCAAATATTATTTAGTAATTTGAGAATGATATATTATGACACGTGATACAGTATGTACAACCACAGATAATTTATATTTACCCTCAGTGCAAAGACCAAATTTCAAAAAGAGGTGAATAAGGTTAAACCTTATGTTTAAAGGCAGACTTGACCTCTCATGTGACTCGTTGCGCAATAAATCACTGATGAAGTATTGTGAAAGTAGTTCAAATGACCCACCCAAGTGAAGGAACTACTCTTTCTCCCACACATTCACACAGGCGACCTGATCTGATCACTGTCTATAGAATAGCATATCTAATAGATAACATTAGCATGCTGCTTGCTGCACTAATGATTTTTGTGGGCTACTGTGCAAAGCCATTTGTCTCCCAGCAGGCTGAACCTTAAGCAAACAACTCTCCTATCATGAGCTGCCTTTACAAATATACATGAAAAGAGAAACTACTATATGTATTTGCCAAGTAGCTGTGATAATATGGTGTGTTCATTGTAAAGATGTTTGTTATGCCGTGAATAAGATTTCTTCCTGGAAGAAGCAGTAACTCAGTGGTGAGTGGTGCCTTAACAAGTAGCAGTGGGTCAGTCAATATGCTAAACTCTGCATTTACATTTACATTCAAGTCATTTAGCTAACACTTCTATCCAAAGTGACTTAGAAAATAGTCACAAGGACTTTGGAGAAATAAAAAATGGCATACTTGGAGTCACCAATTAACCAATTCGGCCCCAGTCCCAGCCACTAACTACCCAACCATGGAAAGGCACCACCGGGTGAGGGGTTAGAATCCAGATCCTTCTAAGGCGAGTGCAAACAAGCTGTAAACACAACTCGGACATATTATAAAAAAAGATATTGATGAACTAAACAAAATGAGACTCACAGACAATGTTTGAATGATGGCTGGATCTGTCACTAAGTCACCACTGTTTTATTTTTTTGCACCGTAAAAAAATTATAAGGCCAAGCAGTCCAGCAGACTACTTCTGCTACTACTACAATAGCTATAAGACCTATATTTAGTCATTTTGCCATTCAGCACCTACTTACAAAACAAGATGACAAGCTCGCATGGCTACCACTAAACTAACAACGCCCACAGGTGTCTCTACAAGTCATGTATCCCTTACCTTACAGGTCGCAGCACTGTGCCTTAAGTTTCCCAGAAACATCTGTCTCTTTAGCAGCTGAATACTTCACTCTGAACTGGTAGAGGTGAACTGCAGAGTTGGGTACTGCTCTGTGAGGCTGGATGAAAAATCAGGAGACATGATTACAATTGATTGCCTCTGGGCCAATATCTGTACAAGACTTCATGACTATCCATCGAGTTGTTGTTGAGATATTTTGGTCTGGAGGTGGTGGACAAACCAACCGAGAGCCATGTAATGCAGCTAACATAGCTAAACATATTTGATTAGAACAACCAAAGCTAACTCAGTGGAAAACTTTCTATTAAAGCTCCATTGTGTCAGATTTAGGGGACTCTATTAACAGGCAGAAATTGAATACATCATGTGTAACTATGTTTAAATTAGTGTCTTATCACTGAATGAAAATATGAATTGTTATATTTTCTGTCACCTTAGTATGAGCCTTTTCTATCTGCAGATGTTGTGGTCCTCTTCCATGGACTCTGCCATGTTGAACTACCATATTTCTACAGTAGCCCAGAATGGACAAACTATATACTGACTTTAGATTGGGCCTTTTACACTTTTCATTTGTTTCATTGCTATCATAGTTTCTCCAAACCATGAGGTATACAGTGAAGCGAGACAGTTGCAATCAGCAACTGCACAGCTAGATGACACTTAATGCTACTCACAAGCTCTTTTACAGGGTTAAAACTTGTTAGTGAGTGAGTCCTCCCTGATGCAGTCCCACATATGTCATATAACTGGCATGTAGCACAATCTGCTGTCATTTTCTCTGACTTTGAAAATAAAGAAAGAGAAAAAGTTTAGGGGACAGACCTTGAAAGAAAATTTCCACACGAACTTCTATTTTGAACTCCAGTCAAGAGCTCCATTACCACTCAGGGTACAATAAGAAAACACTAGAAAGAGATGTGGTGAAATGATGAAAGGCTGTCTCAGAAAATGGTAGAAAAATGGCCCATTTACTTTCTTCCACCTTTTGGGTGTCTAAATGGATTTTTATTCAGTAATCAGTGCACTGCTGGCCAATGGACACTAGAGGGCAGAGTGAGTGCAGAGAACACAGGCGGCTGTCACAGCAGAGCAAACTTGCTGGGAGTGTGATAAGAAGGCCTTTCGCGTAACAAGGCCTGCAGTGAATGTGCTATTTCTCTGAGGGCATCAGAACTTCTACAAAATATGAGCAGGTCAGGAGGAGGACAATCAGGATTTTAGTACATATTTCTTTTTGTGTATGAGAGTGCATATGACAGAAGTCAGCATGAGTTAAAGCTGTTTAAAGACAGGATTAATATGAGCCAGAAGGCAGAGCGAGTAATCTAGTTGAGGTAAATGAGTCACACGAGTTCCCACTCTTACCCACTTCAAACCCCCCAAACAATAAATGCTACCTGTGCAGCCAGGGAGACGAACACACCCGAAAAACACACACACACACACACACCCATAAATCAGTTACGTTTAAAGAATGAGAGAAAACTTCAAAAATCCCTGAGCAATTAACCAATCACAGTCCAGCAGGACAGTGTGACAGAGTGCACGCATCATTGGTCGACAGGCTCGCATCCGTTATGCTTTCAGTGGGGCGAGATCTAAATTAGAGAGCCAATTAACTCTGCTAATAGCCCTCTCCTATTTAATCTGGAAGACAATGGGGATTGAAGAAGAAGCTTTTACAATATCCTCTTTTTGCCACGATTCTGAGGGTCTGCGTTTGCCTCCTTGTTTTCACTTCAATTAGCCCAGTGCTTTCTATGATTAAGTACCTATAATTATTTTTCAATTAAGGCTTTGATCTGGTGTGTACTGTATACAGCTCCTTAGCGTGCATGGAAGAATGAGAATGAAACAGGAAATTTGTTCCCTTCTGTGTTGTGTTGATGAGGGTGCAAGTGAGATTAAGCTTGCAGAGCTGCTGGGAGAGCTGCAGCTGCAGAACTTGATCAAACATTGACGAGATTTCTTTTTTCTTTCCAGTGTCAAACTTTTTTTAATCAACCTTTTACTTCATCCACAATAACAGAGATACTCATGTTCAGTGCATCACTGATGACACTTTTTTGCATTTTTATGCATTTCTAAAATCATGGTAACACTTTGTATTAGGGAACACATTTTCACCATTAACTACAAGGCCCCAATAAGGCACTGGTTATTCACATCATTATTCAGAAACAACAATGCACAAATTTACAGTCAATAAGAAATAATTGACAAAATTAAATCATGGTGTAATAGAGGTAGAATAAGGCTATGTAGAATAAGGTGTTAATATGTGCTTAATTATTACTAATAGATGGTTAGTATGCTACTTATATGCATATTAGTAAGCACCTAGTTAATGGTGAATATGTGTTCCCAAATATAAAGTGTTACCAAAATCATAATCCAGTGTGGCACATTTCCTCCAGAAACTGACACAATTTGCCACAATTTTACAGCCTGATGAGGGCCAATCAGTAGCTGTGTCCCAATTCCATACTATATCACGCTCCTCGACAGGTTTTATGTAAGTAGTACAAAATGTCCGATTTTCTAAATGTGCTGTTGGTGGACACTACTGTCCCACAGTGCAATGCTTGATGGAAATTGAGATGCTAAATGCAGATGGTGCTCCAGAAATATCTCACAAAAAAAAATAATGAAGCAAATGAAGCATGTGACTTTCTTATTGTGAAGTTTAAAGGTCTTCAGTCAAAGGTTCCACTTATTATTACCTCTTTTTAGTAATCATTATATAGTAATTAATCATCAATCATATATAATATATCACGTATTGTAATTGTTGTTATAAAAGCTCCTGTTATTTATAAAACAATTTATAAAAGTAGTATTTCTTTAGTTTGCAGCCACTAGTTTGCTTGTATTTGTACTCTTTGTGCTGACTTAAAACAGCACTCTGCACTCTCATGCACAACAAGCTACTTAATAACACTTACAGGCTATAATAATTCTTCCGTTTACTCAGCTGCCTGACCTGGAAAATAGATGGTAAGAGCTGTGACGTCCAGGGTAAAATGACAGTCTGGGTTAACTGTCTGTAAAGCTGCAAAGATTAAAAGTATTCACTATAAAATGCAGCCCCGGACATGGTGAAGAGGTAAGACATGCTTTGTAAAAGAAAGGCCAAGGATCAAATACTGTAACAGTGATTCATCCAAAAAAAAAGAGCCATGTTAAAGTCAACCTCAAATCTGAATTAGTGTTTTCATCTATATATTTACTTAACTGAGATTTTATAGTGCATCAATCAATAACAATGACAATGAAATAAAAGCAATATAGATTCAGACCCATTCCGCCTGCAAATCCTATTAAAAGTTTTCAATGAAAAAGTACATTCCTCACATTTGTGAGCTTCTTCCTGTATTTGAAGCATGGACTCTTCCAGCTAGCGAAGGGTGAGAATCAGAACTCCATTGAGATGCCAGTAATTAACTCCTTTACTGTAATTAAAACACTAGAGTCTCTTAAGGGTGTCAGGCTCCTAATGAGTTGTGACATTTTAGAGGCTCCGCACACCCAAATCTGTACTGTCACTGTGCGCTACCTATACCCAGACAATTCTGCACAGCGCAAAGAAAGTGTTCACAGCTGGGCTGGGAAGAAGAAAAAAAATAAAAGGAGAAGGGAAGAAAGAGAAAGATGGGATGCTTTCATTGCCCTAGAAGGGTAGAGAGAGGAGGAAATAATGAAATATCAGGGCTTTGTGAAAAATAGAAAAATAAAAATGGGAGGTGCAGGTAGCGGTGTGGTTGTGGGGAGGAGGAGGGGGGGGGGGGGGGGGGTTTAGGAATTGTGTCTGAAACATTTTGTATGACCTCCTCCCTTGCCCATCCATCAGGCAGGCTGGCTCATTATTCTAACTAGCCAGTTCTTTTCTTCTGTTGCGGGACGCCATCAGCTGCAATCTGCATGCCAATTATCGGGCAGACCCCCTGATACCCCTGCATGGAAAATGATCTGTCAAGAATAAAAAAAGCGAAAACGAAAAAGCGAGAAGGCTTGTGCACTGTAGCCCCAATCTCTCCACCCCACCTCCCCCCACACCATCTCCCCCTTTTACACTCTATTCCTCTCTCTCCGCTTTCCTGTACAGCAGTGACAGGGCTTCCTAGAAAATTAATCTATGGAAAGAGAAGAAAAAAATTATAAATGTAGCTATTCTCCCACTCCGGCCGCTCAGTTCTCTGGGCTCCGGAGGGCAGGGGAAGTGGAGTTTGTGATAATTGCCCGGGAGAGGGGGGCTATAACAAAGGGACACTCTTCCCCTGAATGTTACACTAAGGGCAAGAGAAGCGGTCATGAAGCAACCATCATGCTTTTTACGCTCCCAGGTATGCTCCCTTTTTTCCTTTCATTTCCATCTATTTCATCATCAAATTACAGATGAGATGAGCTGCCATTTCCGATCGCCTCTTGATCTCTTAACTGTGCCGGATAGGCAGTACCAGGAATAAAGAAATTTCATGTCAATGGGCCATCTGGTAATCACTATAACCACATGAACTGTGCCCGATGACCATAAACAAAACTCTAGTTTTCATTGCTGTGTAGGGTGTGAAGCTTTCTGGTCTTGTACATCTTATATGCAGTTTACAGTGATCAATGATTTTTTGTTGTTTCTAAACAATGGTCTTTGGCTGACTTTTTAATGTTCCTATCTGACTCGTTTTAAAATAACTAATCAGCAACAGTCTTAATAATGCACTTGATGGCCACAGACTTGAATTTAAGCTAAAAGTTTGAAGATAAAGTTGCATGTCCCGGGGAAAGAGTCCAAAATCCAGTCCACAATCCATGGAAAAGACATGGAAATAAGCACTCCAAGATGTGCTAATGTTTGCCTAAACTCAGATAAGATCCAAGACTGGCTGGAGTGGATGTGCTAGTCACTCCAAGATCTAACTACTAATGATGCTGCTACTGCCAAGGCCAAGGAGTTAGATCTTGGATGTGCTAGTCACTCCAAGATCTAACTCCTTGGCCTTGGCAGTAGCAGCATCATTAGTAGTAAGCTAGTTAGCCACACTTTTTTCTTTTTTTCAAACTCGACTTGAAACGAGTTACTTGATCTCAAAAACAGCATTACCATGATACATGGAGAAAAAAGCTTGACATGGCTTCCACATTAAGTTAGGACTGGACAACCACTTCTCAGATGAGGTTTTAGCTAATGGTCAATTTATTTACTTTTCCATTCCATTCCAGCTACTTTTTGGGACTAGGGAATATGTGAAAGGTGGCTGGCAAATGGTGACTTCTGGAGGGGATCAAGGGATCAAACAAAAGAATAAAATCATGACAACAACTTTGCTTTCTGTTCTTAAAGCCAAATCCCTGTTGTCCCTTCCTTAAGAGATGAAGCAATGAAAAAACCCACAAAGCCAACCTGATCCTGATTTCTAGCACAAAGAGGAGAAACGTTGAAGCCAGGAGAGGAACAGTCACTTCGCAGAAGCAGCAGAGAATTGGGTTTGCTCTGTCTGCCTTTGTGGTGCATGTGTGTGAGCTTTGATTAAAGACAGAAGATTCTTTAAGCACATTAGGGCCATTTTGTCCAATTGTTTCACACCCTCTTCCATATCCACCCGCACAAAAGATATAGACTGCAGCACAGAGTGACGCTCACCCGCTTTACTCTGCTCTATCACACTGAGCAGGCCCAGTGCAGACACAAACACCAAGGACCAGAGGAATTATGCTCTTGTGTAGTACTAGTAGAACAATAAGTGTTAATGTAATGTCTTATCACTGTAAGGGCTGATGAAATATTTATATGCAAAGGCAAAGGAAACAAAACGTGTTTAGTGTCTAAAAAATATATATTTTTAAGACATAGTCGCCAATCAAACATCCATCAGAGTTCTCATAAAGGACAAGTGTAATATCTTGTGGTTGTAGCAGCACTGATAGGGTCAGTAATTGATACGGTTGTAGAGCCAGAGACCCACTTCTGTAGCCTGCAGTACACTTGTGCGAAATCTGTGCAGCATTAAACCAACAGGACATGCATTTCATGTGCAATCATCCCCTAAATTCAAAAGTCTTGGGGTCTGACGCAGAATTGTGGCGAACAAAACTGCATTTCAATATTCACAGAGAAGAGGAAAATGGCTCTGTTAGCATACTCAGTAAGAGAGCTCAACCCAGGCCAGCCAGCCACCATACCCTAGAGTAATAATTAAGAATCCTGTCGCTGAGTTGTCAGTAGTCAATTACACCTCCTGTTCACTCGGGCGCACGATCTGACTGCAAGCAATGTGAAGACACTGGAGCTGTCATCAGAGATGGAAAAAGAAGGAAAATGACTAAAATAAAGATTACTGTGGAGTGGGGATTTTGAGCAGGGTTTAACAGTCTCTGTCAGGAGGTGAGTGCTGAATGCGAGTGACCAAACGCCCCCCCAAACATGAAACCATTATTGCCGATTACACAGAACGGGGACTTTGGTGGTGCATTAATTGAAGCTTTGGCTTGCATCAGTTTCCAATTACTTTTATGCTGGCCTACGGTTAATGCAGTGACAATGGATGGTAGGAACATGCTCCACAGATGGAGCACTGGGTATGAAAGGAGGGAAGTTCTTGTTGTCACTGAGTGTGAATATAGTCAGATGTGGGAGGCAGAAAGGCTGCAATGCTGCTGCTCTAAGTATGATTATGGAAATATTTTACATACAGAACTGTTTTATGCCAAACATTAACAGCTAAAACACATGGAGTTGACGATGGCCACAAGCTGCACCAGCTGGTTTTAAGGTCAAACTTTGCCTAGTGGAGATTCACACATCACTAAATAAAATCAGATTGTATTACACTAGTTCTTACATAGAACTTTAATAGCTATTACTAAATATGTACAGTGCAGTAAAATATGACATTAATTAGCAGGTGCCTACTGACAGAGGTCAACATATCTTACACTTAGACATAAAATGCTGTCATTGATTCACAAATACACCTCAAAGACAAAACATTCTAACAATGATGTTAAATTACCCAGTAATGGCTAGGTTGGCATCATTGAATTTTCCCACACATTCCAAAAAAAAGGCGCTGCAACATCCAAAACAAAAGGCCCCCAAAACAAAACCATTTTCAGCTTATTATTATGAAAACATTTCTTCCATATTCTGTAAATAGAGATGCCTAAATCTGAAACACTGCTTTTTTAAATGATTATCTTTAGCAGTTCTCTTACAGGAACGTTTACTCAAAATCATTTTGTACTGTAAATCCTATTTTTTAATAACATTTATTTAAATTGAAAAAGCCATCAAGGTTTTCCTGACTTACAATGCTGTCATGTTACAAACAAGACAAAAACTAAATCAGTTCCAAGTTACACATCAAAGGAGGAAGGTCTGTGATCATGGTTGTAAATTGTTCATAGATTGGTGGAGTAATGATTCATTTGTTTTGGGCACTGAGAGAAAATTCTGTCATTTAAACAAGTTTGGTTGAAACCCAAGTTCCAGTCAAACAACATGCACGTTTTCAACAAGGTTTTTATAGTTAAACAAATGCCAACACTTATTATGCCTCTCTGACAGAGAAGACTATCCCACCTTACGAGATACCGTGATGAGTACCACAGCTATCACCAGTAATAAATCTGAGGGCCAAATGATAGGCAAAGTTGAGGAAGCAGGAATTCTACAAATTCATTGCTGTAATCCAAAACTGACTGGAGAACTGCCTCAACGATCCTCTTTCTACTAATGATATGGCAGATAGCTCTTTTTCTTTAAAAGAAGCCACATTTTGATGCAGCTTGCTCACACAATTGTCTGTATGGTATTCAAATGTAAATTTCTCATCAAGCCAGATGCCAGGGTATTTATATTCAGTAGCTTTCTCAATGTTAGATCCATTTGCAGAGAATATATACTGTTTTAATCAACATCTCTAACTCATGTTAGTTTAATTTGCATTAAGTACCGGTTCAAGATTAATAAGAGCATCTTGCAGAGAAGTAAATGAATTTTGCAGTGGTTAGTTATACAGAATCAGCAACACAGAACATAATAGTGTCATCAGCATAAAGATGAATTTGACAGGCAATGTACTGGTATTACTGTTAAAACATTCAGTGAAGAGGACAGGACACAGAATTGAACCTTGTGGACACTCCCTGGCTTCACATACTGAAGTCTGAAATTATTTGACAGTAAATCTCAAAAAACAATATGTTTTTGTATTGTATAAAGCAGATATTATGATATTAAGTGTAATAGCAGAAATAAAGCTCTAAATCCAGATCAGTGTAGAATTTGTACACGGTGACTTGAAAAACAGGCCTTGCATTGGTTATCTACCAAAGGTTCAAGGATTTGAAATGATACGAATATATTATACTTATAAAAAATATTCCTGTTGTAATAGAAACATTAAACATACAGACGATTGACAAATTAAAGGAAAAAACTAAATTAATGACAGGAAAAAAATAGTGAGTGCAGATGTCATCAAATAGTTTGATCACTATGCAAGTTTTATACTGACGTACGGCAGATGCCGGATCTTAACCCAATTGAACCCCTACAGGAGATTTTGGTTAGACAGCATTAGGGAATATGTTTTGGAAGAAGTTCAGCATAGAGCACAACACCATACCAAGACAGTTTCATTGAATTTGTCACCCACCTCTCCATGTTGACTGTGACGGAAAAAAAAATCCAGTTTATCCTGTCCAATTGAAGTCCTGGACTCAATGGTTTGCAAAGCTTCAAATACATTGTCAGAAGACATTGAATGCCCAACATCAGCAAAGTGTCTATTGAGAACTAGGCAAACCACTTTCTGTTCTGGAATCAAACAGTCACCATATTTAATATGTGCAGGTAGGGAGGTGGTGCTTTTATTTTCATTTGAGTTTACTGCTTCCCAAAATTTTGCAGGGTTTGAATAAGAGCAAGTAATTAAGTCCGATAATAATTTGATCTGACGTTTCTGACAGATGAAGTGCACACATGTCTAAGCTTTCTAAATAATAGGCTTGAACCCCCTGGAGTGTTTGGCAAGTGACCAGGCTGTGTTCTTTTCCTTAAATAAAGTTCATGATTCAGGTGAAAACCAAGAGGTTAATCTATCTTTAATTATAAACCTTTTGAGAGAAAATCCAATGCTATTTCAAGTCTGGGATTTTATAGTGTATGTCACTATGGAAAAGTGTCTGCTACCATTTCATCATGTTGACACCTTTAGATGATATGATAAACATACATATGTATATAAACATACATATGCTTTCTTCTTAAAAGACGAGTGTAGAAGTAGTGTAGTGAAGAGTGTAGAACCCACAGTGACATGATGATGAAAAAGTGTGTTCTACTTGTATACCTATACTAAATAATGAATCAATGGACATTTTTGGCAGTTAGGTCACAGCTCATGATGCTTCTTTACTGGCTAAGCTAAGTAGTTACTAAGAAATTAGTTAGTGGTTAACATATAAACTTTACATATAAACTCTGCAATAGTTTAACTATTAGATAAAACACACACATAAACACACATACTGCACATACATCTACTGTATGCTGTATGTGTGCATACTGTAGCTTGTCATGTGCTGACAAGTAAAGGCTTAGGTATGTATAGTACCATGTAATGGGTGCTACTTCATATGACTGGAATACCCCCATTTACTCTAATGCAAAGAGACTGTTTGAGACTTATTGAAGGTTATGCGTGTTGCTTTAGGGTACATTTATGTTAATAGGGTTGTAAGCAGTTCTCATTTACTGTCCTCTGCTGACGGAATGCCACCAAACACCAGAAGGCCTGAAAGACCTGAGACAGAAGTTCTGTTTTAGCAGAGTTTTCACACTGACCTACTTTTGTTCATTCTTTCCCTTTCATTGAAAACCCAACTACTGTAATTATTACCTCTATAGAGGGCCACGTTTTTTACCCAAATGTATTATTAGCTGGATTTGCTACAAACAGATTAAACAGAAGCAAGAAAGGCTTAGGTAATTTGATAATTGCTTTTGGCACCTGTGTTTTGTGCTCGTCTCCCTGTAGCTGAGCAGAAAGAATCCCTCAGCAGAGTTTTTAGCTTCATAGTGAAGGCAGAGAGGGCTGAGGAGCAGATCAGCACCCCGCTGTGGGACGCTCTGAAAAGGCTACGCTCTCACGTCTGCTCCACATTGCCCCTGCTCAGCATGTCTTAGATTCAACCACATCCAGATTTTTATCACAATATGTATTAAACCTTGATTTCCTGTCCACTCAGCAAGAGAGCACCACCGGTGATATTGGGGATACATCGTTTCAAGCTGTGGACAGGCAATCCGCTAAGGTATGCAAAGGAATATAAACTGGCTAGGTTTTTTTTTTTTTTTTTTTTTAAAGTGATGGCCTCAAAATTCCAATAAAGGTTCTTGACACTGATTTGTATTTATTTATTTCATTTTTCACCTATACTCATATTCAGAGCCTTTCTGTTTCCACTCGGTCTCTGTGGATTCTTGCTTGCAGAAGGGGGAGGGAAAAAAAAAAGAAAATTAAAAGCCATCAGCTAATGTGTCGCCTGGTAATGAAATAAGAATCTGACACTTTCTCGCATTGAAATGCAAAAGAGGTGTCCTGGCGTTACCCTGGCAATTTATCATAAAAGCCAGTGAATTTCTACTTAATATACATGAGGTACAGTGAATTATTACAGGGCTTGCCATTATAACAAACTTCTCAAAGTGCACAGACAAAAGGGTCAAGTATATTATTTTCCCTTACGTCACTCGGATGGATGATCTAAATGGCTTTCTGAAGTTGGGGAATTTCATACTTTCTTTGAATATGTTTTATACTTTGTCCCATTTTGCACAAAGCAACCCTTTTTACCCTCTGTTCCCTTTTTTGGTGGAGAGAAAATGGAAGAGAGAGGGAACAGAGAGGCAGGGCAAAAAATGTCACCTGCTAGTATCAGAGTGCTTTTCCACAGCTCTAATTCATCTCTGCCAGCAGCATGTCTCTACTTTCCCTTTCTTCCTGACTACAGCGAAATGAGGCCTACAAGTCCACTGATTCACCTTGTCGCCAGCCTCTTGGCTTTTTCTAAATGCATAAAAAGTAACGTTGATAACAACATGAAAGAATTTGCATCAGGCTGATGAAACAACACCAAGTCGAAAAACTCATGATTAATCACTCTCTCTTAATCTTGTAATTCCGCCTGGTTAAAATAATCAATAGTTAACAATGCCTGTTATTGATATATGAGCCTACTACATTCAAAAAGTGTAGTCACTGAGGGACAATGGTGAATAATGCCCAATAATATCAAGTATGCTGTACTGCATTTGATTGATGAGTTTTGCCAAGCGACAGCCTCAAACAGTTTATGCATCTGTCAAATGAATGATTAATTAAAGGAAGCTAATATCACCCCAAACAGGATCATATTTGTGTTACCAACAACTTCCAAAACTTAATGCATCAGTGTTGTCAATATGTCCACCACATAATAGTAAAATTATGATTGTGTATCACTTGTAAACGCAAAAGAAATTCTGTATGCCGCTTGATAAAAACCAACTGTGCCGTTCTTGAAGTGTATTTTTTCATGTTTTTTGTGATTTGCCCATACAGTCACTCTATGTATTCTTCATTGAATAAATATGAACTGTTTATATGATTTATAATCAAACACCACACTCTAGCTTTGATAGGTGACCTAACTGGAGCCCTGGGAGTGTGAAAATGCATTAAAAGTGACACATCCAAGTGTTTTGCCGTAGAATGAGGACTGTCATATCAACATATGATGCATGTAGTCACTGATAATGTATAATTTATATGACACATTTTCACTGAGGCGTGCATAATGCCATTATCATATTGGAGAATGTTTTTAGTTCTCCCAAGGGACATCTCAACAAATCACCATGTCTCAAGCAAACCAGGGCCAAAGATTAATGATAAACATGACAAGGACAAATTAGAATATGTAGAAGTTAGCATGTGCAGGCCACGCCAAATATCCCGGAGCTAAATAAATAGACATCCATTCTGATCTGTTCCCTGTTCAATTTTATAAATAGTCCTGTCGGCCTATTTATGGACTGCTCCAGTATGTGTTTTTATACAGACAAAAGCTTCAGCTGTCATGTGTAATAATATTGTTGTCAGCATCACTAAACCTAAACTGAGCTAACAGCAGTGATGGAAGACGTACTCAGATTCTATGAAAAGTCGAAAACCAATTTATTACTAGTTCTGCTCTCAAAACGATTGTTTGAGATTGGAAATGTTCTGTGACTTTGTACTGTTTTGGAAATATTCTTGTAAAAACTTGGATGAGAAGGATCATACCACACTCATGTCTGTCCATTAAATATGAAGCTACGGCATATGCTACGGACACTGATACATTGTTTTAATGAACCTATCTTTTAATTATTTTATGTGAGCTGCCCACATGTTTTGTGTGTATAATCTTGATCCAAAATAAAAAGTAACTATAAGTGTGGCTAAAATGTAGAAGGGTCCAGGTATAATACAGACAGAAATGGAAATGAAGTGTGTTTAAGTACAATACTGAGTAAAAGTGGTCCTTTTACACCCCTGGGTAGCATTCACAGTAACAATAACCTCTTGTCTCATGGTGAGTATCTCCCTGAGTGCTGCCTGCGGTGAATCAGAGGAAACTTTATTGTTTTTGATGGAGAGCATAAATCCAAATAACCATCAGTAGTGAGTGCTAAACCATTAGCACCCCTGAGTGACTGTCACATCCAATGGAGAAGCCACTCCTCCATATCCACCTGAGGCTCTGGAGATGGATGGCCCGCTGCTCCATGGTATGCTGGCTCATTTCTGCCCTGGTACAGAAGTCAATGCTGATTAAAATATCCACACTGGTTCCCTATTTCTATTACCAATACACTCAGCCAGTCCAGACCCTCTCAATTAAAGCGCTTGGGCTCAGATGAATGGCGATGAGGGGGTGAATGGTAGCTGACAGAATTACAAATGCTCACAGTCACAATTTATCCTCCTGACAATTAGGAGCAATTTGTTTCATGCTAACATCCTTAAGGTTTTCAGAAGGTCTTTTTTGATATCAACAGGAGAGGCTGCAGCTGTCACAATCCCCCAAGTGCCGCTCTCCATTTTGATTATACACAGTTGACTGCACTTAACAGTACAAGTAATGGTTTCCTCAATCCTTCTCTTACACCTCAGTGAAATATATGTTTATACACGCTGTGCTAAGATAGACTAAATCAAGCTATTAGTCTGTAAAAACACCTCAGCCCACAGGACACTGCTTGCACAACAGAACTTGAAATCTGTGCTTCTTCTGTATTTCATTCTGCTGCACAGTAATGCCGCACACAGTTAGATTCACAACAGTAATTATTAGAACAGGTTATGAGGCAACACAGAAATATGTAAACTTTTTCGAATACCTTTTAACTCCAGCCGCAGCTATGAAAACTGAAAAATGATGCCGACTGTTGAGCGAAAATGTCTCTTGCACAATGGAGTACAGCTCTCAATGACTGAGCCACTTTCTTTAGTGGAACCACTAAACTTCTATGGCAATATTCTATTGTGCTTTGAAAAAGGGCTTTTGAAATGCATTAGCACTACACACTTTCTGAAGAAAGACCAAGCACGGATTTGAAACATAGCGATGGAACAAAAAAGAAAAAGAAAGGTAAGCAGGATGCAATCATTTTTTTAAAGATTCGCCCAGCCCCCTTGAGATCTCTCTTTCATTGTTTGCTGACGACTTGATACTGCAAAGTTCTATTTATTTTTTTCCTTCTTTTTCTTTTGCCGTAGCAAATTTGTTTTCAGGCTCCATAAAATAGCTTTTTCTTATTTCAAGCAGCAGTGTATGCAGTGGAAAATCTTTCACATAATATATCCTTAAAAGCACATTATTCTGTCCCATACACCGTTAAGAGTTAAGAACAGTTAATATTTACAGTTGAAAAAAAAAGGGAGAAAAGGAAAGGATTTTACCAGGGAATAAAACACCCCCACCCACGTATACACACTCACTCTCAGTGCAGCAGTTGAACAATTGCTATTCACAATCCTATCCTTAATGCTTAAGACCAACATAAAAGAGGGGAGTTTAAGTATATAGGGATAAGCCCTTTCAGCTTTTCTAAGTCTTAAGGCTGGTTTATGCTCCATGAATACTGAGCATCGGCAGCCAGTGCTGTTGCCACTCTAAATAGATATTACAATGATTCGGGAACAATGCATTCGACTGATTCCCTCAGACACAAAAATACATATATGTGTATATATAGTGAATAGGTGGCAAACATTAGCGCTCCCTGACAATACAAGCATTTTTGATGTAGAAGGGTAGAGCAAGATTAATGTCTGAGCGAGAGAAAAGGCAAGATACCACTTTGGGTGTTTGCTGGGAAAGCTGCAGCAGGAAGATGCTTTGAGAGTCTAAATCCCCCCCTGAGTACAATGCAGGGCTGCTGATACAACCAACAGACACGGGGTCACCTCCCCTCAGGGAGACAATGGAAGCACAACAACAAACTGGAGTGAGGAAGCACTGGGGACTGTGCCAGCACAAAGGCATCCAGAGGAAGGCAAAGGGGGGAAATAAAGTGGGAAAAAATGCAATTTGCAAGCGTTTTCCATCATTATTATTACTCCTAATAAGCATCAAGGGCTGCTGAATGTCAACAGTACCATGAAACGCAGAAAAAAAAGTGACCATTCTCTAAAATCTTTTTCTTTTGCATTAGCAACATTAGAAGCAAGGAAATTAGACTTCAGTGCTTCTATCATACTAAATGACAACATATGGAAGCATTTCATGTGCTAAAAGATGATTTTGAAGAGGGCCGTCTTGCAGCACAAGAGACGTATGGATTTTTTTTGCAACTTAAGCTTTCCAAACGGCCTCAGGGCTCCAGAACAACTCCGACCCTTGTGTCTTCTCTCCCAATCCAAGATTAGCCTGTCTTCTTGTCTTAATCCAGCAGAAACGCTGCATCCTGACTCCAACACCTCTCCACAATTACTGCACTCCATAATCCCCTGCCTGCCTCCATTTTCCCTACTGCTTTAAGAAGGGTAAAGATCAGGGGTGAGCACTCATCCCCGAGCCCTCCCCTACCTCTCACCATGGCAGTTAAGTGTCTGTGGAAATCACAGAATGAGTAAGCCTTGTGACAGCTTATTAATACTTCTCTCTTCTCTAGGGTTTACCAATGGTCAGTCCTTAAGTATACTGTACTGGATTAAAAGGATTTGCTTGTAGCTCAGGTTGGCTTCTGCAAAGAGGTATTTCGGCACAATTCTCCCACTCTGTTGGTACTAAGATGTCACTTGAAGGGTCTCAAGTTGCATTGTGCACCTGGCTGATGGTCCATGCGATATAATATGGAACATGAGGCTCAGGTCTTTTTCATGGTCAGTACCTCCTATGATTTCAAGTGGCACTTGATCCTCTCAGGGACCAAAAGCACTCAAGCCTATGTCTGAAATACAGTAACCAGATGAAGGGAGCGAGCAGCTCTTTATTCAGCAAACTTTGATAGTTTTTACTGTTGTTCCAAAGAATGACCACCACAGTTCTCTTCCACTTAAAGCTGCTGTTCACTGCAGTGTACACAACTGAGCAACAATGACTGTGGCGCTTACAGAGACGAGAGATGTGCTTAAATGAATCATCCTGCTGGCTTGGCATAGCTTGGCTGCCTCTGTGCTCTGGATGTCTTTAATGCGTTTGTTTGCCTGCAGGCCCTCCAATTCTTTCTCCCTGCTTTCTGTGCTTTTTAGCCCGGATAGATTATACATTTTTTTTTATATTTATTTCAAATCCTAAATGGACTTGAATCGATCAATACCTCATTGTGTGTGTGACGAAAGCTGCACGGGAGGGGGGCATCCAATATGACAGATGTTACAATTCAGATTTTCTTTTCATTCTTTTTCAAGTAAACACAATGGCATATTGAAAGGCATTTCAAAAGCTGTTTTAAATTGATTTAAGTTAGCTCCTTGTCATAAAGCTGTGTGTTCACAAGTATCACAAAGATGACTGGGAATGGAGAAAGAGGGTAAAAGAAAAAGCTTCCTGCTCCAAGGACTCTAAGCCATTGTAGGCTTCTACCCAAGCTTAGATTTAGAAAGGGACCAAGCTTGGACAGATTTGCTCAGAAGTCTTTTCAAAAGATATTTTTTTCAGCCAAAGATAGTCATCATGGAGAATAAACAACTCACTTTCAGAAAAAGGGAAAGACATGAAAGAATATGGAGGCAAAAATGTCCCACTGGTAACAAAATCAAATAAAATAGAAGGGCATCAGAATCCTCAGAGCCTCCATATCAAATGTCCCACCCGATCTGGAATTCACAATAAAAAAGACAGCACTTGTGCATAATATAACGATTGACATGACATATCACTACAGCACAGGAAATAAAATGAGGGAAGGAGAGAGCCTTTTATGTTCAGAAAATATGATGTGATTAGGGCTTTTGATGCTGGAAGCTAGTCATTTTTCTCAGCATCAAAAGGTGAGATCTTAAGTTTTTCAAATTTCTAGTACTCCATGGTATCGTTCAATATCTTCAAAAATTATTACTGCCGCATAACTGAATTAATCGCCAGAAGTACAACTGAGTTGGAACCTCTGTTGCCCTAGCTACAGGGACAATACCGAGGTTTTCATCCAGTCTCATATGTTCCATTTAGTCGACATGATTTTCTGAGCTTCTAATCTGCCATGCCTCATTCAGAGACAACAGTGACCACAAATATGCTGCTTCCATCTAAACTGTGATAGATGGCTGAGGCAGAGGAAGAGAAAAGACAGTAAGTTAGAGAGCGATAGCGGCCAGTTCTTGGAAGGGAACGAGAGAGATGTCTTCACTCTGCCTCGGAGAGAACAAAACATGCAATTAACGCAGCAATACATTGTGAAGTGGTCATTACTAGAGCTAATGAGCGCGCTATCTGTCCGCACATTAAAGTGCTCGCTAACGAGGGCTTGTTCATCATCGCTGAACACAAGTCATCGCATAATCCTATCTCCTGTCTTCTCATCCTCATGGCGGGGGGAGAGGCTCATTTGGGCAGACAGTGGAAAAAAGAATCCAAACTAGGCTTTGGCTTCCACGGGGTGACTTCAGTTTTAAACTTGACCACAACACTCGTCCTTTGGTAGTTCTGCTGCTTCTTCTCATGTCAAGCATCATGGTGAGTCTATGTAAATATATTCCAGAAGAGATGACCAAAGATGTGCTCTTTAAATGTATGTTTATGTGTCTAAGCAGAGCGCATAAGTAGAGATATGACATTTTTACCATATTTTCTGGCTTAACTCA
This sequence comes from Collichthys lucidus, assembly GCA_004119915.2. NCBI lineage: Eukaryota > Metazoa > Chordata > Actinopteri > Sciaenidae > Collichthys > Collichthys lucidus. The sequence goes on along the minus strand of CM014085.1, from coordinate 2,307,020 downwards.
ACTCCAGGTGTCACTGCACCTCTTGGAGCTCCTCTCCCTTTGAGGACTTCTGGAAAGTTTCAACAACACAAACGCCACAAGGCCACAAGAGGGCACTGCAGCCAAGCATTTTCCCCTCTAATATGTGCTCTTACTGCTGCTGCTGTGTGGCATCCCATACTGTAAGCTGATAAAGACAAGACAACCGATAGTTGCATCAGATAAAAGGGAAGGGAACACGCTCCATAGGGTTCATAGATTCTTAAACACTTATTATCTATTTGATTCATTCCTGATTGCAAAATATTTTCATGGGCAAATCCTCCCACAGGGCGAGCAAGCTCTCGCTGCCTCCCTTCACCCCTCACACCTCCCTCATATTTTGTGTCCTTGTGTTTCTATTTACCAGAGAAGAGAAGGACTTCGAGGAGGGTGGGGGGTGTTTTGTGTGTGTGTGTGTGTGTGTGTGTGTGTGTGTGTGTGTGTGTGTGTGTGTGTGTGTGTGTGTGTGTGTGTGTGTGTGTGTGCGTGTGTGTGTGGGAGGAGGGGGGTTTAGTCTGCCACTTTGCCACAATAAAAACGAAATCTTTGGTCATTCAGCACCCACCTAAACGTTAAATACAGATTTACTGTAACAAAAAAAAAAAGAAGTCAAGACGAGCATTTTTTAAAAGAGTGACACAGAGGTGAATACATCTGTATTCAAATAAAAGAATAAAAGAATGAGGGTATGAATTTGGATTTTTTTTTTGTATTTCTGTATGTGTGTGTGTTTGTTTCCTTCCTGCCTCCACAAGGCAATGTTCTGGCAGTCACAATCGGATGAACAAGTTTTTCCTCCACCATTGTTGAGTCTCTAACACTCTGCCATGACTCATTTCATACCCTGTAATTATGTTTTGGGAAAAAACAGACTTTAATTCTCTTTAATTGTGTAAAGCTGAGCAAACTGACTGCTGAACACAGATGTAATGTCTTTAACTTTGGGCACCAATATCCCCACATAAACCACAACTGCTTGAGATAAAAGATGGGGAAATAGCAAATAGCACAAATAGTGATTTGCTTAGTGGAATTGAACAGTTTTTCAGTTAGTCGATGTTACATTTCTTGATTTCAGATTTGATTAAAGGAAGAAAGCAGGCAAATTCAGGTCAATATGATTTTTCTTCCCTTGACAGGAAACATTTTAATGGGAATAATACTAATAATAAAATCATTCAGCACTCTAATTGTTATATGGCACTGTAGCAGACCCTGTGGAAAGAGCATATCTGTGGTCCATCTCAAGAGTGCACCTGATTACTTCCTCTCTATTCATCATTTTGTCATCTGGCCCCGAGGCATCAATAAACAACTGTCAAGGATCCAAGTGATGGCAAATCAGTCAGCTTTCACAGCACAAAGCCACTAATGCAATTTTATTGTTCATTAGTTTATCATAATATTATATCTACTATATCTAACAGCCAGATTAAAAAAGTCTGGTATTTGATTATCTCATGAGTTTCAGGTAAAACTGTGTTTCCACAAGGAAGATTAGCATCATTCAAACCAGGTGCTATCTCAATCTTTTTGTGCCATAATAGGGTGCGATATAGTCTATCAACTACACCGTCAGTGTGTTTATGTGTCCACATGTTGTATGCATAGATAGATAAACACACACAAACACACACACACACACACACACACACACACACACACAGTGATGTGCAATCAGAGGCATCAGAGAGTTTAGCTGCAGTAGCATTGCCCCCAAGGGACTGCCGCTGTGCCTGTGCAAACATGTGGACCTCGCTCCGCCACCTGGGAGTGAAAAGGGGAAGACAATCAAGATCAGCTGCCCAGATAATTTCTGTTTAGGACACTACATGCATTTAGGCTGAAATGTGAGACTGCACGGGAACTGTTTTTGATCTGTACATGTTTGTTCAGCATTTGTATCAGTCAGCGACTGGTTTCTGGGATGAAGTAGTGAACACGGTGGGTGGAAAAAATGAGGAAAAAAGGAGCGTGCACATTTGGCATATTGAGCTCAAATAAAATCACAATTTTAATAGGACTCCAGACAAAAATCTGTGCTCAGAACCAATTTCAAAGCACCCATTTTGGGGTCAGCTTCATCTCAGCTGTGCTGGGCAGCAATCATGCTGTGTGCACACAAATGATGCTTAACCACAATTAACCTGGAGGGTGTGCCGTGTACTCTAGGACCATTCAATCTCACTTTCATATCACCAAGAAGTTAGAAGTTAAGAGATTGTCTTGGCTCCTCTCTCATCAAGCATCAATAATTGATTGAGACTTCTGGGACACATTGTGCATTGTGTCTTCAGGGGTGATCAGCAAATGGACCCCTCGCGTGGGAGGAGAGGGCACCCAGTGGTGCTTTGCTTGACCCAGCCAATCCTCTATTATTTATTACAGCACGAAGGATCCTGGTGGATGGGTTAAGGAGGTCAGTCCACATTTAGTGCTTCCTCGTCGGACGTCCCTGTGGTTTAGATTGAGCATTTCGCGCTACGCTGCCTCTCCCACACATGCCCTGATTTGATATTAATATCAATCTTCTTTTTACCCTTCTCTTCATTGAGATTAGCCCCCCGATTCTGACATTCATTTTCATCTAAGGAGGACAGTGTGAAACATACTTTGCTGTTGAAGAATAAAATCCTAAATTGGTATTTCTGTGAGCACACACATGTCTAAATACAGCTCATATAAGTTTATGCCATGCAAATCAACTAGCCCACGCTTTTATACAGCATGCACAACTGGAACATGTCCAAATTTCCATTCTTAGCAGTAAAAAAATTGAATTGAATTGAATATGGGAAGCAATTGCTGACTTGAAAGACAGCTTCAGGTTTCTGGTTTTACCTCGTTGACAGCCAAACGTTAGCCTGTGGCAACATCCTCAACAACATCGTATCAGTCTGTCCTGTCACCCCGCCATTGTTAAGCACTGACACCAGCATCCTACTCAGACATAAGTGGGGTCAAGGGTCAGACCTCCAACACTTACGTAGACACTAACAAATGGCATTTAAGTGTGACCTTGAGCCCTGAGGCTAAAACAATGAGGTTCTGCCAGGTTCCTTACACACACTGTGTTTGGGCGCGACAATAATTCTGCATGAAAAGTTACCCTGTGAAATAATGACACGAAACCATCCATCAAAGGCTAACAAAGCTGAGGCCAAAGCACTGCAAGGAAAACGGTGAGAACAAACCTTTAAGTCCCTTATCAGCTGATGAAGAAAATTACATGGCAGCAACCCTGAAACATTTAATTAGAAGTGTATGTACTATCATGCTATATCACGTCTCTGCCACCACTTCTCTACAATTGCCCTAAATGCCTGTAGCAGTTTGCAGTAGGTTTGATACTGAACACTTCTTTCAGGCCTTTTGTTTCTGTTGCCGCCTGGGTTGTTGCCTCATTGTCAAGTCTCACTTAAAGTTGATTCCTGTCTCAGATATTATCATTTCAGGATACATGAGAAGTCAAAACTACTACAGCAGAGGGCGTAACAAATGAAATTCACCTTCAACAGATTTGAAACATTTTCAGAAAAGAAGATCCCTTCTTTAGAGCACAGCTTTTGCAGGTGATCACAATCAAAGTGTGTGCTTTTGTGATCCTGCGTTTCCTTTGCATGAGTGTGTATGTGAGTGTGTGGTTGGTAAATTTGTGTTGCCGGGTCACCTTGAGCGTGGCATGAGGGTCCCGTCGCTGTCTCTGGCGCGCTTCGCTGAGTACTTCCTCAAGCGTGACACTCCCACTCCAGCAGGGATTCCACACACCAACGGTTGAATCTTCCTCTGGGCCTCCATTGCTAACCATTAGCAGCGGATTAGGAGAATGGGTAAACGGAAGAAGAAGGGCTCCAGGGGCTAGCTATCAGGTGGCTTTCATAACTGACGTCCTCAGATGACCATACAGGGTTAGAAACCAGCTCTTGGTTTTAACTTGCTTTTCAAGCTACATTAAGATGTCCAGTCAAAATCTAGACTTAAAGACCAGGAAACAACAGAAAGCAGAAGGTGGTCAACTTTGTTCTATTCTTTAAAAGTTGTAAAAGCCTTAACTCCTCAGTGTAAGAATATACAGCTTTACCTCGACAGGAAATGGCTGTCTCCCCCCTCTGCATTAACTTTTATCCTATCACTGACAGTGCTGATACATTAGCAGAGCATAAAGGCGAAGTGGGTGGCTGAATTGATGGTCCCATTTAACAAGTTAAGACTCTTCACTGGCTTACTGGCAATTGCCCTGGCACCTAACAGCCCTTGCTTCCTCTTAATGAAAAGCACTTGGAACAGTGCCATGAGATTCCATCACTAACAGCTGTCAGTATTATTCAAATATATTTCTCAGATTTTAATCAGAAGATTAACTGAACACTTTATGGAAGAACTTATTTGGGATAGAAAATAATGATGAAGCCTGTCTTAATTTGAGGTGCTGCCAAAAGAAACACAATGAAGAAGTAGCTGCAATAATGAAAGTCTGAATGTGGCAGTGAACCAGCCTGGCTCGTGGAAGGGCACCCTGAAAGAACCTCTGGGTCTTCTCTCTAGACTAGGAGCAACTCTAGCTTCTGTAACGTGGCATACTTCTCTGTAAAACCCCACTGTCATACACTATTTGAAGGAGTGAGACGATAACTGTGATATTTAAAAAAATCAATATTAATATCATGTTAAAAATACACGTCATGTGTATGTAAATAATCCATAGCCTAATAAATCATTTCCATTTTTGTTCCTTTCTTCATGGTTCATGCTCTGTAACTGTTCTTGTCGTATTGCACATTTATAATTACAGACTCTCTCCACCTCCCACTTGTATTTTCATTGTAATTTATTTGCAAAAAAAACATAACAAAACACATAATAAATTATGAATTTGACATTTTTCAAAAGTTCAAGGAGCTTCCAAAAATATAAACCCAATGAAGAAGTGTAATGATGATCTTAAAATACCAGTGGAACAGCAGTTTAAGAAACTGTAGCGTTAACTTATTAAACCTCATTGTTAGCTACTACAACCCATGATATAACGGTTAGTGTGGTTTCTTATGATGGGAGTTAGCTACTCACTCTAAGTTATGTTAGTTTGGGTAAATTAATACAAACCCAGCGGGAAACCAGACAAATCTGTGACTTCATATTGTATCTGTTCTGGCAGATGTATCCCATTCAGATAAGTTTCCACCTGTCCTGGATCTGGCCGGGCCAATCACAACCATTTATTAAAAACTGTATCCAGACCAATGACAGTATAAAGAATGGACAGAGCATGAATGACGTCACCCATGAGTTTTCCAAGCTCTGTTTTGAAGCTGAAAATATGTGACTCTGGATACCGTCATGTTGGCTGTATTGCTTCTTTCGCCTCCCGGTTAATCTAAATATCAGCAAAGACGTGGACCTGGGGCGAGCCGAATGAATGATCTGGGTGCTCTAATAAGCTATCTGTACCTGTCAATCAAAGGGGCCACGGTGTTAATTCTGCATAACTTTAAGCCTTAATATAATGTGAACAGGTGAGTTGTATATAAATTCACCATCAGTACAGTTGTCATAAACGGGGAAATTAGCTACAGAGACCAAAACAGTTTTTTGTACCAGGCTGTAAACATGTTTATTTCTGCTGTGAAGTTGGACATTTGAACATAGGGACTTATGGACACTGACTCACTTCTGCAATTATAGTTTTTAGAACTTCCTCACTGGCTTAATTTCCCAGAGGTTCCAGACAAATTGGACGAGGTAAGGATACCAGGCTAATACAACACCAAGTTCAAGATCCAAAAAGTCACATTTTATATATATTTATATATTTTAACATATATTTGGCAGGTAGCAAGTGACAACATACACAAGGACACAGGACTTTTTTCACCAGAAATGTTATTTCAGGCTTTACAGTGGGTTGAAAGATGATGCAAACTGCAGTTTCTGGTGATCATTATCAGAGTACACCAGTATGAACAACACCTTTAATATTAAACATACACCACAGATTTCATTTCACAAATATTTCCTCAGACTCAAGAATTGGGTCACACACTTACTATATATGTACAGTACTTTCTGGCTCTCCAGTACCATAAAAGCAGTCTTTAAGAATATAATGATGGTTTTGGGATATACTGCTAGAACCTGCAAACCTGATGAAAAATCAAAGTAGATCTTCAGCAGAGACTAACATTGTGACCACGTAAGATGCCCGCAGGCCTCACAACTAGGGCCCACTGAGGTGTAACCAAGCAAATCTGAGCGTTGAGCCTTTATTTGTCAAGGAGACAAAGGTCTGGTTTTCACACTGAGGTCACAGTTGCATGGAGAAGAAAGCAGGACCCCGCCAGGTAAATAGGATGTCATTGTCCCACAACAAAAGCATAGTCTTAACCCTGTGACCTCATCAGCTTTGGGGAATGCTTCTCTATTCTCAGTCAGTCATCAGAAGAGGGAGCCTGGGTCTTTTCAAGACACTGCCCAGACACCACAGATATTAGTTTCCTCGGGGCCTGCTGGTGCACTTGGAGAACAGGATACAAGCACTGCAACTTGTGACAACATTGGCGTTTGCTTTGAAGGCCTTTAACTGCTTCATGAAGGATTCAGGTATAATACAAAGAAATACCCTTTGTGAAAAAATACATGTGCAGGGTTATGTTTTTGAATTGAGATGGTCAGATAACCCATGATATTGTTCCAAACAGATCATAAACCATGTGTAAATGTGAAACTGAGATACCATTTCACCCTATTACTGGATTAGAATAGCAACACGTTTTAAAGGCTGCATAGAAAAACACAGATTCAGCTGCCCGTCTGCTTCCCTGCTCCTTCACTGCCCCACATTTCCTTCAAAACCCATCAACAAAAAAAAGAATTTCAGAAAAATGCAGTATCACTTGTTCTGTGATCACACTAATCTGAACGCTTTAGCAGATTGAGAGCTTCGAGTGCTGAAAGCAAAGGCAACTCAATCTTAGAATTTAAAAGGCTTTTTTTTGCCTCATACAGCCTGCAGCCAAATGGCACTTGTGTTCTGACACGGCACATAAACACACACAAAAGAAGTTATTAGCGTAGATGCAAATCAAATTACTAGCAGTGTATACTGCTATTCCTCCCTGCACTTGGGCCTGTAATTACTCTGGCTTATAGGACTATAATGAATGCTAATGACACACTACTGCAAGGCCATCAGCCTAACACTTGTGTGAGGTTGGGTGATTTTCACTTAAGTTATGAAAGCACATTTTGCTTCCGTGTAGTTTTCCCTTCATTCTATACTCTGCAAGATTAGAAAGAACAAGAATTTCAGTGAGAAACATTTGCCTGGAATACGTTCCGAGAGCAAATCATTTAAAAATTAAAGGCCGTAATTGGATGCATTCAACCATATCATATATAAAGCATATTTTTGCATTTCAAAAGGGATTACAAATTCAACTACACAATGACTGCTTGTGGAAATGACAACAGTTGCACATGCCTCAGAACAAGAATCTGTCAGTGTTCCTCACTGAATGTAATTTCACTGAGCCAATATCCATTTTGCTGCTGGGAAATCAATAAACAAACTAACTACAAAACTAACTACACAATATAGATTGGCCTTGAAACTTCTGTGTATTAAATGTGGAATATGGTCAGGAGGTTTGGGTCTGATACATAACAAGCAGCTGACACAAGCAAAATATATTAGAAAATTCTTTGTGCTGTGAAACAGGCAAAGTTACCATTGAATATGAAGCCAGTAACCACGACTAGTCAGTATGTTATGTTGTATGAAAACAAAGAAAGGAGGTCAACCAATCAATTAATGAACAGTAGGGATGCGAATAGAGAACCGGTTCTTGTTGAGAACTGGTTCTGTGTGTTTCAGTTCCATGGAATCGTTTGGCAGTTTATCTAACGATTCTCTTATCAATTCCAAAAAAGCACGAATTACGTCACGTAACTTCCGCAAGTTTCGCATATGGGGTAGTAAACAATGTCACCCACTTGGTTCAAACGCTCCAAAGTGTGGTTGCATTTTACCAAAAAAGATAGCAACAGGGTGACTTGCAATCATTACAAAGAGGAGATAACAGCGTCGGGAGGGAACACGACAAACATGCAGAAACATTTGCGCAATATTTTAAAATGAATGTCGTGTTTTTGACACGCTTCGGACTGGAGATGAATCTCAACCTAGCAGCAGCAGCAGCAGCAGCCAGGCTATGACCACCTCTGTGGTTACTACGGAAGGTACAGAAGGTAAATAACGCAGTGCCTACCATGTTAGCACGATGTGCTTCTTGCCACAGTTACATATCGTTACTAGGCTGTGGCCTCTTTTGACCTTGCTGTTAGTTTTGTAAGTACTGCTAACTAAACATAGTTGATGCTGATTAAACAGTTTGTTCTCCTTTTTTCCCCAAATAAGAATCGATACGAGAATTGATAAAGAATTGAATCGTTAAGCAGAATCGATAATGGAATCGGAATTGTAAAAATCTTATAAATTCCCATCCTTAATAAACAGTGGATTTTTAGTATCGTAAGCCTCTCTTTTTTGAAGTCCATTTGGTAGCTGCTCTCAACCTCTTTATCATATCACATGTTGATTGTGCTTCATGTCCATCCATATATCGTCTACACTGGGGTGGCTGTGGCTCTGAGGTAGAGCGGGTCGTCCACTAATCAATGATTATTCGATCTCTGGCTCCTCCAGTCTGCATGTTTAAGTGTCCTTGGGCAAGATACTGAACCCCAAATTGCTCCTGAAGGCTGTGCCATCAGTGTCTGAATGTGTATAAATAGTTGAATGAGATATGTAGTGTAAAAGAGCTTTGAGTGGTCGAAAGACTAGAAAGGTGTTATCTAAGTACAGTCCATTTACCATTTACACACTAAATCCTTTTCAGGGACATAAATCTGAGGACAGTCTAAGGGTGGAAGCCCTGAGTGACCCAGGGCCTAAATCTAAACCCTAACCCTAAATCTACTGCTGGCTCTGCTGTTCCACCCATCCGGCCCTCTAACCTGAACCTCATACAGTGATATGTTTCCTTTTTCTGAAGCTTTGCTTAGTCTAGAAATATAAATATGTTGCTGTCAAAACTCCACTTTTTGAATACCATATACAACAATGCATACCCAGAAAGTCATACACAGAAATATTTTCATTGTTACCTCTGCCAAACAGGTTATATTTGTCTCTACCTATGCCATTTGCTTGTTTTCCAGCAGGATTTACATGAAATGAGGTGGAATAGTGTAGCATGGGCTGAGGAACAACCCATGATATTTTAGAGCAGACTGAAAGCACAGGGCAGATACACAACTTTTATTAGGATTGTCAGAGGTCATATAACAAATGCATATCATAAAAGACTGGACTATTGTTTCTTTATCTCTGAGTGGCCATCTAATTTATCATAGTTTTGAAATGTACTGTAAAGGAGGGCAGCATGTCTTACATCAGAGATTTACAACCTTGACTTGTAAAACCCTTAAAACAAAGAAATGCCTCGTGACTATGGAAGAAGTATCCTATCTTTATTCAAGAGCGCACATTTCCAGTTTGAGAGCATGATTTCTCCTTCTCGTGCTCAGATTTTATGCTCACACTCAAATCTAACGTGCTCGCGCTCAAAACATGTCCTGTGCGCGCTCAGATCTAATGTGCTCGCGCTCAAAACATGTCTCTGCACTCTCAAATTTTTTCTGCTCTCGCACCAGCAACACATCCTCTCAGGTTGAAGTGTCTGCACAGACTGAAGGATGTCCCGCCCTGCGCTTAAATTAGTGTGTTTCACCAGCCAATAGGGACACAGCTAGAGTCTTGCCCAATCTTGGGTGTGTTCCGTAACGCTTTTTGGGCACTTCACAGGGGCGGGTATATGGTCTGTTTGTAAAACTGCCTTTCTTAAAAATACACCAATTTACCATACTAGCCAGCTATTTGAATCGTCACCTATTTAAGACGCCAGTTTATTTATGTATAATTAATCTTAAATAATCCTAAAAAGAGTTATCGTTGTTTAGACACCGTATGATTCCATTTATCGTAGACTGTTTCTAATTTTATATCAGTGGGATGTTTTATGTGTTATGGTAGCTGAGGGGTTAAGTACACCACTGCCTGTTGCATTTCAACCATGGGACGCCGGTTCGCATCCCGGTCGCTGCATGTCATATTATGATTTTAAATTAAAATTAACTGATGACTGTTACCGTAATATAATCTGTATAATCTTACTGTAACGTTCAACAAGAGATGGTGAGTGAATAGGCTAGGCTACGTGTCTAAGACCAGAACATGTTCTCCTTCAGCATGTTTATGTTTATGCTCAAACAGCACATCAGTTTATCTCATACACTCCAAAATGCATGACAGAAATTTCCATCCATTTGGATTACATAGGTTTTATATAAATCAACTAACAAACTTAATGTGAAGCAAGTAATAAGATCTATGTAATAGTACTAATAAACTCAATGTGCTTCCACTACACAGTAGTGTAGTAGTAGCAAGTTTATGCATTCAATATTAATAAAGACTATTTGTTTGCCCAGAGAAAGTGAATGCAGTCATTTTAAGTTTATTAGTACTATTACATAAATCTTATTACTTGCATCATATTAAGTTTGTTAGTTGATATATATTAAAATGATGTCAATCAAATGGATGGAATAGATGTGTAGACACATCTAACATCACCATACTACTGACTTCACCTTGGTCTGTTGAGAATGTGCTTATTGAGTGATATTATAGACTTACTAGGATATCAGCAACAATCCACAAACAGAAGAGTGATATGAAACTCCACATCGGCTGCCTGAATAAGGCATTTCTGATGACCTGAGCTAAAGGTCACCAGTGCAGAAGAAATGCTGCAGAAGAGAATTCATTCAGGACAGCTAAAGTCTGATGAACATGAGATGAGGACAGGGAGGAAGTGGAGAAGACAAGGAGCAAGTGAGTATTCTGCATCACTCTAGTGGCACATGCAGAGGCAGGAACTGGGAGAAGGTATGAACAGAGGGATGAGTTCTCTGGGTCAGGTACAAGATATCACCTGTAATATAAGCTGTGTTTCACCGCAGAGAGAAGGTAGACAGAAGATGTAAGAATTAACTGAACTACACATGAGATGTATCTAAATAATCTATAACCAGAACCTAATTTTAATCATCTCATTTGTAGCATTAATTGAAACCAAGCATATTTTGTCTAAATGCCAAACTTTTATTTAACTTTTATTTTTAAAATACATAATCTTCATATAGTTTGCGTTCACATATTGAAGCCACATTTTATGCTAAGTTCACAAAATTTGATGAGAGTGTGACTGAGTGTTTGAGTGCCGCAGACATTGTTCATCTTACATTTATCCCCAAACGTGGTCAAGCGTCCATGTAAGGGGCCCATTTTTTTTGTCACAACTACATTTTCCTGTTTATTTAAGAGTGTCCTTTAGAAGTCTAAACCAGTGTGAATTAGGTTGGCTTGTTCTTGTGTAGTCTATATTTATAGTTCTGTACACATCACTGCTGCTACAGGTAGACAACGAGTATAACGTGGTTTCTGCAACAGCCAAGATTTATGGTGGAGAATGACGTACTGGACTTTTATGGGTTTCCCTCTTAATTCAGGGACTATTTAAATGTCGTGACCTGCAGAAGTTTTGATTTTACAATCAATTTTACAAATATCTGTGATCCCCCCCAAAATATATATATTGTCTATGACTACTATGAAGGTATGGTTATAGTGGTATATGGTTCAGTAATTCTACAGTAAGTAGAAGCAGCTGTAGCAGTAAGCTACAGTCTATCCTTAAATGAAGCATGATTGTCTTGTGAAAATGTAGCCATCACTCTACCAAACATTGTGGTGTTGCTTCCAGGCTTTGGATTCAGTGGACAAATGATATAGTTTTAGATATAGATACAACTAACACATCCACAAGCCAGATGTCAGAATCTCTCAACCACTTGAACATATCTCTCAAATTGTTGAAATTCCTCAGAAGAAGAGAACAATGTGCATCAATGAATCTCAATGAAGCTGTTGTTCATATATAATAAAAATCCAGAGCTTTTTAGTTAACTTACAGGTTGTGGGAGGTTAATTGTCTTGTTTAATTGAGTCTTTACAGAAAAGAAAACTGCATCAGTGAGCAAAGTGTGACACTGTTCATGAAGGCCAGTGATTTTCTGTGTATTAACTCTATTAACCTGGTGAACAATGGAAGTGCTCAGCGATGAAAATAAACATAGTTTCAGTTTCAAGTCCTTGCTCAGGTGGTTATAAAGGCAGAGACTGATTAAAGTGACATGTCAAGGTGAAAACAGCAGGAACAGTGTCAGAGCAAATTATTACCACAACAAAAAAAATAAGAAAGAACCTCATTTCTGGCCTTTTTGGACTGTACATGAGCCAAAATGTTCTCATGTCACACCTTTACTTTTTAATAGTGTCAGTTTTACTGAGGGTTGGTACATTAATTATTGAAAACAGACAATTTTAATTGAATCCAATTTTAGCTTTGATTGGAGTGATGACACAACATTTAGCACAGATGCACAGCCAAGGACAGCAGCATCAGCACATCACCTCCATCACTGCTGAGGAGCAGGAGGATTTTTTTTCAGACCTCTGTGGACAAAGCATCCAGAGTAAATCTCAGATCAAACAACATGCTGAAAAGTTGGATCTCAAAAATAAATAGCCACCGTCCAAGGGGCTGTCGGTAGGAAAGGGAAGAGAAGATTGTCTCAAATAAAAGACACCTCACTGAAATACTACTGAGCTATTTTCAGTGACCCCCCCCCCCCCCCCCAAAAAAAAAGAAAGAAAAGAGTGCACTGGTAAAGGTCAGTGTGAACCCAGATCATAGAATCTGAAACATGGCACAAAGATAAAGGGCACTGTGAGAAATATATCAATTACACCTTGACATTTTCCAGAGAGGCAAAAGAAGCCTGTATAATATAAAGGTATGATTGTGTGCACCAACACTCTATAAATTTAAAATGTCCAAGTACAAAGCAAGAATTTAAAAGTGTTAATATCAGCTTCATAATCTCAATTATTACAATTTAAAATATGTGTAAAATATCACAGCACCACAGGATTAAATTGATTTGCCATTAACTTAAAATGTTGAATCTAACCTGGCTATGAATTCAGATTATTTGGCCTATTTCATTTCAAATAGGAAGTCTGAGCCTCAGCTTTATGCACACAGAATCTCAAACATTTTTCTCATTTATTACATTCTCGTAGTGCTGCAAGTTGCTCATCCCCCGACTCACAAAGCCTGAGTCACTGCAAGTTCAATTTGAGCAGTTCAGACTAAATGGTTATCATGAGCTGGGGAAGCTGCTTACATTAGGCAGCAGAGCGAAGACAAGTGAAGAATGATTACTGTCTACCTCAAAAATAACTGTACAGTGATAATAGAGTATAATTACATTTACACACAAGTGTTTCACTGATTCACTGTTGTAGCACAAGATTTTCATTTCTTGATTATATTAATTGCTGTGTTAACCTGTTGGTCACACATAAGTTCATTTCAAGTGATTTGTTGCCATCAGCTGATGAGCTGGAGTCTAGTAAACGTGTGTGAAATTCTTGTGTTTAGTTCAACTTGACAAATTCTAAATTTATGCCACTGACCAGTTCCAAATGAACTTGACAGTACTGAACTTTAAGAGAACAGAAAGCTGGAGTCCAATGAGGGAAGCTATTAGCTGCGTTATCTAACTCCCTCTGTTGGAGTGCAAACTGCTTCAGAAAAAGAGATGGTACAAATGCATACTGCTTTTTATAAACAGTTTGAACTTATTGTATTATTAGTGAACAGGGGTGTCTGTGACTCATGACGTAGAGCAGGTTGTTCCCAAATTGCTCCAGATGTTATCGGTGTGTGAATGTGTATGAATGGTTATCTCCTCAAACTGATGAGTAGTTGGCACCTTGCATAGCAGCCAATGCCATCAGTGTATGAATGTGGGTGAATATGATATGTGGTGTAAAAGAGCTTTGAATTATCCCATTTTTATTTATTAATTTATTTAACCAGGAAAGATCCCATTGAGATTAAAAACCTCTTTTTCAAGGGAAGTCCTGGCCAAGACAGGCAGCAACACAAACTAGAACAAATTGTAGTAAAATTAAAACAGATACAGGACACACAGACAATATTACAACACAGCAATATAGAAAAATAATAAAAAACAGCCCCGGTTCTAGGCAGGCAGATATGAGGGGGCAGTCAGAAATGTTAAGGGGGCATCATGTGTACAGACCATACTCCAGCACTTTTTGTGCTTATAGTAATAGCGTTTTCTTCATTGAATCTCTCCAAACTGAACATGCTTAGGCCAGTCAATTCAAACACTTTGCTAATTATGCAATTAATTATGAAATTTCAGGTTGCTATCACAGATTTTCCTAAGGGGCCTATTCTCCCATCTGCGCGCAATTCTTTTTACGCACAATTACGCGCTTTTACGCGTATTCTGCACTGTGGTCTTCCAACACGCCCCAACGCTTAACTTCAGAATTAAGGCGGACTCTCAAAAGAGGTGCCATTTTATTATCGTGAAAAATTAGTGGCCGGCAAATATATATTTTGGCCTGTAGGTATTCACACCTTTACTGTCAATGGCACTAGCGGTGACTTGAAGATAAACAATATGAACATACGTGATGGTGAACTACACATGAAGAGTTTAGATGCAAAACCAGCTAAATCCACCTGACCACTTTACTTGTAAAAGGCCATTTTAGAAGTGGCGTTTCGTGGATTTTGCCTGCAAATCCAGATATTTCATTTCATCTGATTTTTGACGGAGGTGGTTTTATCAGGTCTTGCAACTGAACTCTTCACATACAGTAGCCTACTGAATGTTTCCAGTTAGCAACATCATAGCACAACCCATGCACAAGCCTTGAAACAACCAGTGTGCTGCTTCAACCATGAATCCGTATGAATGATGCGTCCATGTTGCTTTTCCAGAAGATGCGTTTGCATGCCTGCACACTGAAACCTAAACTCTGTGTGACCACAGTAAAATGCGACCCAGCAGAAATACACTGTTAACATTTCAGCTATACACATGACCAATAACAAAGTAAATTCAAGCACACCTACTGAATTAAGTTGTAAATTAAGACCAATCAAGACTACAACCCCTTTTCCATATTCTAGATAGCTAAATGGGTTTGCGTGCACGGTCAGACAGTGAGCCCATGATGCTACAAATTTGATGCTAGTAGAAGTCACAATAACTAGACTGTACTCCTATGTGAAATGAGTTCAGATTCGATCAAAATAATATTTATTGATACTGTCGTGTTAACTAGTGCCACGGCGGGCCTATGTTAAAGAAAACCTGCTGTTCTACCTTAAGTTGGTGCAGCTTTAATGCATTTGTGTTCCTGCTAGTCCATACTGACGTGACGTCTTATTATTTCACGATTGCAATTGCACTTTAATTGCTTTAACCTTTTTCTTTTCTTTTCTGCCATCAGGAAGGGCAAGCATGTTGGTATATTCTGAATGCGAGCAGTCCTCGCTATTTGAGTAACCTGGCCTCAGGACTTATCCAGTCCTGCATTTTTACTAGTTGCCTGCCATGGAATTCTTGACTGATGTATAATTTTTTTTCGTGAGAGTGGGGGAGGGGTAGCCTCCGAAAGCATACTGTCTAAGTGTTTGTAAAAACTCGGTGCTTTTACAAGTCAATTGTGATTGGCCGGACCATTGGTGTCAATAACACAGAACAGTGGTCTTAGCAGTTAAGTGAAAGACTTGATGCTGCTTACTCCAGTTCCCTCTGAAGAACTGACAGTCCGTACTGCCCACGTCTGCCCAGCTATTTCTTTGACCATAACATTCGTCGTTACCTCTTCTTATGGGCTGTGCATAGAATGGCACAAATAGTCAAGGCAGCGTGTCTGTCTTTCGTCAGCTCCGTCAATACTCATGCTGAAAACTGACAGTACACAGTCAGGCTACGTCTTGCCTCATTTGCATACTGCAACAGTGATTGGGTGTTTACTGGGCGCTAAGAGGAGGGGTGTGTGTGCTGCGCAGCCTGTGAATATCACGTACAGTGGAGTGATAAAGAAAAGCTAATACTGTACCGTGTGTCTCTTTTTCTGCGTTTTTTCCGCTACTACAAATAATTTTGTCAACTCGTAGCAGCCAGCGTATAAATTATGTGAGCATATGAAAATTTGCTTTCTCAACTTCAAAATTTTGATTTGAGGGGGCAAGACATTTATTTAAGGGGGCACTGCCCCCTCTTGCCCCTGCCTAGAACCGGCCCCGATAAAAAATACAATACAAGCCATGAACTCAACATCAGTTAAAGCAATGATTCAGTGAAGACTGGAAAGGTGTTACAAGTTCTAGTACAAGTCTATTTACCATTTACCAAGTTAACTATAACAACAATTTGCAAGTTGAGAGAGCAAGCTGGGCTGCTACAACAAGCTTCTAGCAGCGCCTATTACTGGGGATTCACACTGGGGACGTAAGCAGTGCGGAACAGCTGCGCTACGGTTTAGCTCCGTCTGTCCGGCGTCAATCCCCACTGGGCGCATGAGGGCAGCATAACAGCAGCATAGCGAGCCAGCTGTATCCAGAATCCTGGACGTATACAAAACTGTGTATAAAGAAAACAACAACAACAAACAGCTGACTTTGCTTCTCCGACGTGGAGGAGATTATAAAAAGCATCTGTTGTGTCATGTGTCAAATGATTGTGTGTTATTCCACTTCAACAATTAGTCTCTCGTCGTCCATGTTGAGACCCTTTGATCGATCTTTGATCACCTGGTGACACCGGTTATGACGTAATGTTGATGTGAAGTTGTAAAAAGCTACATTAACTGCGTATTGTGTTTTATTTTGAAAGGGGGCGGAAGTTTATTATGTTGATTCTGTGTCGGGTTTCCTGTCTGGTGAGCAGTGCTCTGTTGAAATTTACGAGGTTCAGCCGCCGCTCGCGGTAAAAATAGAAATGCAACGCGGTGAGCCGCTTCTGGGGCGCTTTGCGCCCAGTGTTAGTGCTCTCATTGACTAGACTGGCTTCTATTTGCTACAGTGACCGCAACGGTACCGTGCTGCTTCCGTTCCACGTCCGGTGTGAGTTGGCCTTGAGTTGGCCTTTACGTCCCCGGTGTGAATAACGCTTTAGGTCTCTGAGTTGCTACTACTACTACTACTACTTAACATCTGTGTTGAAATTGCAGAGTCTGTTTCAGCTTTAAGGATATCAATTGGACAATGTTGAACAAGCCAGTGGACATTTTAGGGCTCACATACTCAACAGTAGTCTCTCCAGACCTTCACCCATCTCATGTGCCACATTACACAGCACACACAGTACACAACATGTTTTCTAAATGACCTCTTTGTTTTGGCTGGGGTGCAGTGACCCACATGGCCCTGTTGGTCATCCAGCCTTGGTTGTGTGGTTGCATGGTATTCTGAAGAGTCAGTGGTGATTATTTTACCTATGTCCTGTGAAGCCCTGTTTCTGGAGAGCCACTCCAAACTGAGGCTGACTCTAAAAAAAGGGGAGGAAGTAGTTCAAAGTATAACTGTATTTACTGACGTGCAGAGATAATTATGTGTCACAGCTTTCCTCAGGAACATACAGTACAGTTCATATTGAACATAAAGCTCTGAAGGTTGTGATATGATGATTCAGCCTCTAAAAACAATTGAAACAATGTGAAATTAACCAAGCATCTTGTATGAAGCTTACTATCATGTCAGGTACTGGGAGGCACCTGAATGTTACATTATTCAACAATACAGCAAATCAAGCCTCTCTACAAGGCTGATATCTTATTCATCTGCTATTCCGCGCTTCCTCAAGTATTTGCTGGCATAATTAGTTGGCATAATCAACACTGCACTGCTTTGTGGCGATAACAGTGTTGTACAGTGCACATCATTTTGTGTTGCTTAGATGGAGAGTAAAGGAAGCACCTCTCATTCAGACTCTTGTTCCTGAGCCAAGGTAAATCAATACAGTGAACCAAAAGATTACCGCATTGCTCGCCTACAAGGTTTACTGCAAATTATCTAAATAGCATGCACATTCAGCCCTAATATAGTTAAGAATTATCAATGAACAATTAAGAACAATTAATGTGATTATAAACCATGTCTGTGAGGCACTCAAGGCCATCCCTTTGGTTTCATCACACACTGCAGCTGCTCAATTCAGGGTGTGTCAGGCCTTGACAACTTGTATTCAATGAAATTTACAGCATAAATTGGCAAGGACAAACAAGTCACCACATCAAAACATTAACAGTAGCATGGCCAGAGCAAATGACAACAATCCCATTTATCTGTTGATTATGTTTAATATTCTGCTGCAACACATTTGTTTGTCTGACACAGACAAACACATGTTAAATGCTATAAAAAACAAAGCCTCCGCTGGAAATTAGGTTTGTAAATTACATCTTAATTACATTATGATGGCAAATGTAATTACTAGATTATTAAGAGGCAATATTGACCCTTAACTAACTTAAGTGCTACAAGTGCCTACACAAAACCATGTTTACTAATGCTGTAATCGAACTGATATTTTGGCTGTTGGTGAACATCCAGGTACAGCCATGTATGTAACCACATTTGTTTTACTCAAAACATATTTTTGGCTCCACATTAATTGAATACATGATTTCTATGAAACCAAAAATCAATGGTTTGATAGCTGTTAATACTAAAATTAGCAATAAATGGGCAATTTCACTGGGCACGGATGCAAGGTGTTCCATGTACACCACTGCCATTTGAGCTAATCACAACTGTTCTAAACTCTTCTAGCTCTGCAGAAAATACATGCCTTTTCAGCATAGAGAATCCGGTCCATTTTAAAAATAAAACCCCCCGTGCAAACTTCCTATCATAACAAAAAAGCCCAAAGAGAGATAATTTAACTACATAGCATATGTAGGAGCACATTAACCAAGAAAATTTACCAAATCTGAAAAACACTTCTGGTGGGGTTTGAAGTCACGTGGAAAACTTACCAAAACAATGCTGCGGCCTGTGATGAGCTCAAGACGTGTCTAGTGGTGTCATTCCTCCAGTGGCTACTTGAGGCTGGCTCCAGAAGTGAGTCAGTCTCAATAAGTCCCCATGTTCAAATGTCCAACTTCACAGCAGAAATAAACATGTTTACAGCCTGGTACAAAAAACACTTTTGGTCTCTGTAGCTAATTTTCCCGTTCATGACAACTGTACTGAGGGTGCCAGCGGCACATATTTTCAGAATCTATGGGTGATGTCACGCTTACACTGTCCACTCTTTTTACTGTCATTGGTCATACCAGAACAAGTAAATGAATTGAGCATTGACCAAGGGAGGGGTTTGCCTTAAATACAGACAGGTGGAATGTGATGAGAAGCTGATCAACTACAGTCATATTTGATATATTAATAATGACATAAAATTCAGTTTAGTAAAATTCAAAATTTTGGTGATAAAATAATAGATTTTCAACCCCCTGATAATTTTTTCTATAGTATTTAACCCTTTTCTACCAGTGCTCCCATTAAAACTGTTCAGCTGTTTTTAGATTATTTTGTCAAACAAGTAGGTAAAACTTGGATTAAATAACTTTTTTTAATCGGGAAATGAAAGATATGCTAGTCAACTATCCTACATCCCTTCAAGAAATAAAAATTAATTTGAAGGTAATCATAAGTGTGAAAATTGCTGTTATCTTCTCACTATTCCTTTGACTGCTAACGGCTTGTCTGGCTCTGAAGTCATCCTGGTAATAAATATTCATATACCTTTCAGGGTCTTTGTTATGTTGACTACCTTCCATCAGTCTGATCTGTTGTGGCAAGAGAAACACAAATGGAGAAGTAGTAGTAAGTAAGTAGTAGTAAATATAATAAGATATAATAAGTAAATATATAAATAATAATGACAATGAGTGTGTGTGTGTGTGTGTGTGTGTGGGGGGGGGGGGGGGGGGTTGTAACATCAAAGGCTCCTCTATCTCTGCAGCATGTAAACAGTGCGTGCCTTCAGTGAGTGGAAGAGCACTTTTTAATGATTCCATGGAAGATTGCCACATCGACAAGCATCCTGTAATAAATAAAATTAACAAACATTTCTGTAGGGTCTTTTCAAAGGGAAAGAGAGCCCAATGTTTTTTTTCAGATAAGTGGTCTATACATCCCCTGCTCCTTCCTGATTAGTCTAATCCAGTGAGAAGTGTGTGCAGGGTTTTGATTGAGTCAGCCGTCAAGGACCCCGAGGGGAACCCTCCTGATAAGTGCCTTTACCTTTCACCTCCAGAACCCCACGCACGTCGCTTCGCCATATCCCACTCCCTCTAATCTCATTTGGCCCAGGAAGACATGCTCAGGCACAAGAAGCTACGATTAGCATCCTCTTTACCAAGGGATTCCATGGGCTTGGACTGCCAGCACTGCCCTCAACCTGAGTCGCTGAAGGCAACCACATCAGCCAGGTAGTTTTGTGTGTGGCATTTGTGTGTGTGTGTGCTTCTGCATCCACCCTTTGTTTGTGTTTGACAGCTTGATATCAGAAGGTGTGTTTCCTCTATTTACTTTCTTTGTAGATTGGTTTAAATATTCTTCAGTCAGAGCTTTTAGAAATACTGAGTCCAAAAGCCTTCAGAAGGATCATGCACACCCAAAAAACCAAAGACATTTGGACTAGGCACCAACCAAACTCTGTACCAACACTCATATTTACTTAGTATTTAAAAAAGAATCATATTCATTTTTCATTTAACTGTTAAATTATCGCTTCAGTCATTAGGTCATATAACAAAAAAGAAATCCTTTTATTAAGATGTGTTCAGAAAAGAAAAAAAAACAGTTTACAGAGAGTTTACATGGTGATCAACATCATAGAGGAATTTAAGTTTGAATCTTGTCAGATCTGATTATGTCCAGCTCACAATCACAACACTGTCACGTCACATTTGACTTTGGTATAACACATCAGAGAGGTATTCTGTAAAGATTTGTTGAAGAGATGCTTAATGTGTCGAAGAAGCATCCAGTGATTAAAGAATGAGTGAGCTCATACTGTTCAGAGACTAAGTAAGCTTCCCAGTGATTGTAGTGTTACTGTGCAACTAAACATCTGCAGAGAGATTATCACACACAGTGCTGATCAGATAATCCAGTGCTGATCAGATAATCAGCCCAAATATTTAAAAAATATTCAAAATGTAAAAAAAAAAAAATCAACGCAGTGAACACTGTGAGAAAAACTATTTTTTTTATTAAATAATTTAATTTATTATTTATTAAATTGTGAAGTTTTGCATCACATTGTTTGATATCTGCAACAAACTTGCAGATTTGAAACTGGCCTTCAGTAAGCTTCTTCAAAAATTTCATTACAATTTCATTTTTAAATTCCATGACTTGTTAGAATGAATAAATCTTCATTTTCAGCTTTGAAGTTTATATGTATTTTATCATGAAGAAATCAACATAATATTAAATGCAACCTGAATCTGTGCAGGTCTGCAGAATGTGTGTATCTAAACAAACACTGTACACCAACAGGAAGAGTATTGCAACTGTACTGTGAACTTCAACTCAGCCAGTAAGTTATTTAAAGAATCGCTGATAGCGACACCTCATATCTGTGCTGACAATTATTTTATTTTATTTTTTTAATCAATGACATAAATACAGACTTTTATATATAAAAACAATAACTTGCAAACTCAAGAACCATCTGGAGTATGAATGAGCAAAGACGGCAACAAAACACTCATTCATCCACATGATTTGATGTATGGAAAGTTTATGCCGCATGCAAATTCACAGAGTGCGCCAGCACCAAAGACACAGCACGACAACTCAAAAGTAACCATGTGAAATAAAGCACACATACGTGTGCAATGCCTCACACACCCACACATGACTAAATTATGACACACATTTTAATGTAGAGAAGGTGTCTTGGCAAGCAGGACTTGCATACTAATAAATATGCACGAGAAAATCAAGCAGACTGATAAGTGTGTGGTCACTTGTGGAGGAGAGTGTGATCATGAGCTCAGCAGCTCTGAATCAGCAGCTTCTCACACTCAAATACTGTTGATAAATTTGACTACAAGCACAAAGTAACAAAGTAGAGCTGCATAATGAGGCAGCCTTGCATGGAAAAAAATAACATAATAATCTTTCTCATAAGATGTGCAGGATGTGAGGTTAGTAGCAGGTCCCAACCTGACGGTCAGGATCCCTCTGAGGGGATAGTGCAGACAAGAAAGAACAGAATACTGATCTGCTACACAAAATTATCAAGTTTATATATATACATATACATATACACATATATATATATATACATACACACACACACACACACACACACACACACACACACACACACACACACACACACACACACACACACAATCATCTCTCTCTCTCTCTCTCTCTCTCTCTATATATATATATATATATATATATATATATATATATATATATATATATATATATACATTGATGATCTTACCTTTTTGTGCCTATTTAAATAAAAACATATGAGCACCCTGAGCTGTAGCTGAACATCACTCACTGACATTTGCATGTGATGGGAGTCACATGTAGACGTTCCTTTATCTTAAGAAGTCTATAGATTAAAAGAAAAAAAAGGTTAAAATCATTTGTTGAGACGTAGGATTTCTCTGCTCATTCTTTCTTTGGAGGTGAGGTGGAGGGTGACACCAACCTGATATCAGTAATCAGCGTTATTCAATGACACACGGTCAGTAACAATATGATGAAAAGTAACAAAATAAAAATGATTTCTTATATATCTTAGATATCTCTAAATTTAATTTAATCTCTAAATCATCATCTAAATTGTAGGCCTGCATGCTTCAATAAACAAATAAAAAATAAAACATCTGCTGGGATTTTATTCAAAATGTTGCTTTAAAAGGGAGAGTAAATAAAACCATTTCAGTATTTGAGAAGAGTGTACGACTTGTGATTAAGTTGTGCACTTTTAAAGCTCATGGAATCATTAGCAGTACAGTAGAGTTCAAATATAAAACAGTATATCAATATAATAAGTGGAGTAACAGCACGTGTTTTTTTCAGATGTGAGCATGAAGGCCTGAGAGCTGCAGGGAGGTTTCCACATGCAAACTCCAGTGAGTTTTATTAATAAATAAGTAAATAAACGTGAAGCAGTTTGCAGAAGACTGAGATTGTTTGTCAGCACTCATTAAATGTCAGGGTGATGGCACTGGGCAGGCGGAGTGAAGCATGTAATATTGTCCTGCCGATGTCTTCCATATCTGTGTCCGATGAACTCCAGAGAATTGACCATACGGGCCCGCATGCGTGCGTGAGTGTGTGCGTGGCCGAAAAATAAAATCAAAATAAAAGGCATGCACTGTCTTTATATGTGTCGGGGGGAATAAAGTCTTGGTGTAAATCACTTTTCCGTCTGGCACAGCACATTAAACAACCGTGGCATGATTCCTTTTCTCTCAGCTCATCCGTTCCCTTTCTTCTTTATCAGCTCGTTCACGATTTCATTTCTTTCAAATGAGAATTCAGGGACCCCAAATTCAAGCCCCGCGTCTTCAAACAACACAACTGTACGGTTTGACTTTTTCTGCCGTCAAAATGGTATCCCAGATTCAATTTTAGATAGACCAGGATTTAGCCAGTGATGATTTTCTTTTCTTTTTTTTGTGTGTCTTTTCGGAGACAATATTTAATATTCTGAAATGAAATCAGTTTTTATCCCCACGAAAAATAATTTCTCTATTTATATTTGTGTCAAATCCTTCGTTGACACGAGCAAAAAAAAGAAAAGCAAAATAGAATGCCATCCTTCATATCAACCTGCGTTTTCTCCTCTCCCACCATCATCCGGAGGGCAACAACAATAACCTCCTATTTTTTTCCTCATTCTCTCCTCGAGGGAACTTTTCTCTTTTGATTTAGGAAATTAGCACGCCTTAATACAAAACCGCATGCTCAACAGCCACTTATCAAACTCCATTTACTGAAAATGATTTCAGGGTAACATTAAAAGACAATAATGTAAATGACCCGTTTCTTTTAATTAAAAATGTCTTCCCCTCCTCCTTCCCATATTTTTGTTTCATCTGTTTCGCTTTTTATGGACTTGAAGTGTTGTGGAGGAAAAAGTGAAACGCTTTCCTCCGTGTCTGCCTCCTCGTTGACTTTTATCACTAAATGAAGCATATAAATGACCTGAAAAGCGCTCGTCGGTCGCGTTAAATTCAATAAAAATAAGAACAATTATCCTCTCCTTTTCTCTGATCTGCCGCTGAAAAGGAGTCCTGCAGATAAGGCAGATTGAATTCTCTCTGTTGTGCTCCAATAAAAACGTCAAGGGGAGAAGAGTTAAAGAGAGATTTAACCCCCCCAACCAAACCCCACCACCACCACCCCTCTCCTATAATTTCAAATCATAATTTTCCTCAAATTATACCTCTCAGATGCCATTTATCGTTAGGGTTATTTATTTGAGGGCGTTGTAACCACAGTCAATTTCCGTGACTAAGTTGGATAATTACAGGTAATGAGTGACTCAAAAACTTGAAACAGCTTTGTATAAAATACTAGCAGCGATTTGAAACAACAGTCACGTGAATATCGGAATGTATAGAAAAGTTACTGGCCTCAAAAATAATAAAATGAAACAGATCCAGTGTTCCTCCTCAAAGTAATTATAATTGTCTAATTTCAAAGTTGAATTAGGATGCTGTAGGGGTTTGATGTAAAACTCAACATTCGGTTCAATGAAGTATCACCCCAATTTACAGCTGCAGATAAGCACTAAGTCTGTCATAAAAATCTGCCCGTCCTCCCCCCTCTGCCTTCCCTCTCTTTCTCCCCAGGATTGAATTGCACCTTGGGCAATAGTGCAGAATCGTGAATCTTAACTTCTCACGGCATATGTTCCTGGCAGATAAGTAAACAATTTGGATATGGAATTAAATTTTTAATTAATACTACAGTCGGTGTAATGTGAGGGCACACACACCGCGCTCCGCATATCCTCTGCTCCATTTACACAGAGGTGGAGAAGGCTGGATTCACATTTGAATCTTTAAATGTTGGAATCATTCCTTCTGTGTGGGGTTGTCTTAATGAGAGTCAGACCAAGTTTATACAGGTTTAAACACGTGTGAATGATAAAGGTAATAAGCTTGAGCGGCTTTTTGGCTGCAGCACCTTCTTTTTTTGTCGGTGTTAAACTAAACAGACATGCAGGGGTGTTTAAACCGCGCTGTAGCTTTGTGGCGGGATGCTTTATCGGCCTGCAGGTTACAAGAAAACAATCAAAGGTGTAAAAAAAAAAGGAGAATAAAAAGAAAAGTCACACACATTCAGTTTGTTCTATTAGTTAAAGCTATAATTAAGAAGAAAGCTCTCTCCTTGAAGTGTTTAAGCAGTCAGACAGGTCGGACGGGCGGAATCCCTCCGGGGAGGCCTCTGCTGAACTGTCAAACATCAAAAGATCACAACCGGTTCATCGCAATGTCACAAAAACACCTTCACCGTACTCTACTGACTGAACATGTCTCAAACCTGTTTCCAACCATTCAAAAACAAAGCAGCAGCAGCCAGACGGAGGAGGCAATTAAAGCTTTAAATGTTGAGGAGGAGTTTGACACGCGACACAGAGGATCGATTGATTTTGGACTTTGTTCATGTTCAGTCTTTAGCCTGTATCTGTATTGATCAGTTTGGGGTCAAGTTGGCTCATTTGAAATTCTCACAGCTGTTTTATTAATTTAAAAGGTGAAGTGTTATTTCCGTTCCAAGGATGAATTTAATGACATAATTATTATTATTAAGAATTTATTTTGAATTTTTGTGAACATGTAAATTAAATGAGGCTTTAAAACTGACAGGTTTAACTAAACCCCGCAGCACAATCTTTGCCATCTTAAGTACCCAATAACCTACAAATACAGGAAATTGATAGCGTTGAAGACAGATTGTCTTTATTCGAAATGCCTTTTGTTCAGCAATTGAACAAAGAGCAGGAGGTATCAACCTTCTAGATACATTATCCTTTCCATAACATGACAGATTTTAAATTACCATCTTAGATGATAATACACATATAACTCCTCGAATTCAAATAGAAGTTATCCTCAAAAAACCAAACAAACAGAACAGAAATGACGCATGTGAATATATCAGCACTGAACCACAGGAAAAATGCAAAATCAAACATTTAGATGTAAATGGTTTTTTGTTCTTTTTGTCATCTTAAATAGACCAATCTAGTTTTATGTGCCAGTTTTTGATAAATATAAACAATATGACCCGTATATAATCCAGCCTATAGGTCCTGATTTTGACCCTATCCAGAACATCATAAAATCACAAGTGCCAAAATGTAGACTACTTAGGCCTATACAGGAAATAAGAATGCTAATTGTGCAAGCCAAATTTTCAAAATAAAAGAGTAGCCTATCAATAATCAACACAAATCAGCATATCAGCATTGAAATGTACACAATAAATAAAGTTAAAGGCCTCCTTTTATGGTTGCCATAAACGTTATAACATTTACATTTCTTACAGTTCACAGGGCACCGTCCTTTACACCAAATCCAGCTCCTCTGCTCAAGACAGGAACTTTCTGGAAAAGTTTTTTTTTTCTTTTTCTTTTTTTTGCCATAACAAGTCCAAGGCAGTTAATACTGTTCATGCCTTTTTAATGAGGCGAGCTGTCCATAATATATTTACATGCATTTCAGTATTCAAGTGAATTTAAAAAAAGAAAAGAGTCTTGAGGGTTACATGGCAGTGGCGTGTGCGGATGAATATGGGTCTATCCCAGTCTTGGTCATACCTGGAAAAAGTATGTAGGCCACCGGGGGCTGTAAACTTGACGCTGACCAGGCTGTGCAGTTACACGGGACGACATAGCCCGGGTTTGTGGGCGACGGGTGGGTGTGGGTGTGCTGACTGGGGCACCCAAGGGTGCCGAACGCGCCGTTCTGGTATCCCAACGAGGACGCGTACGGCAAAGTGCTGGTGCTCAACGTGTGGGGCATCTCTGTCATCTTCTGGATAGCGCTGGAGCTGAACTGACTCGGGTCTAGGAAGGAGTAAGGAGCGGACGTTGGCGGCAGAAACGCTCTGGCTTTCTCCGAGGGGCCCAAAAGAGAGTCCGCGGCCGACACGGGAAGTCCCTTCAAGTGATCGGTGTCTCCGAGGTAAGGCAAAGGGAAAACGTACCTGTCCTTCTTGAGCAGGTTTTTGGGTTTACGCCTAGGTCTGTACTTGTAGTCGGGGTGCTCCTTCATGTGCTGAGCCCGCAGCCTCTTGGCCTCGTCAATGTAAGGTCTCTTCTCAGATTCGGAAAGCAGCTTCCACTCGGCGCCCAGTCTTTTGCTGATCTCCGAGTTGTGCATTTTGGGGTTTTCTTGTGCCATTTTCCTCCTCTGGCCCCGGGACCAAACCATGAACGCGTTCATGGGTCTCTTGATATGATCAGCAGGCTTTGACATCTTTAAAAAAGTATGCTTTTATCCTCAATGTTAATGACGAGGAAAAGTTCTTATCGGAAGGAAGGGAAACTATTCACCTGTCTAGATGCCAGATACCAGTCATGCCACGTCTGGGATGTTCTGAAGCTGGAAAAGAGCAAAAAAGTAGAATGAAATAAAATAAAAATCCAGAGCCCGGTTTGCTTTTCCCGAGATAAAACACTGATGCGCGCTCGTTCAAGTCCAGTTACAACTCTCTTTCAGACCTGCGGCAGACGACACGGGAAAAAAACACATGCAAGATGCACACACACACACACAAAAAAATCCTTAAAGGTGAAAGCAATGTTCCGCAGTCAGTTTGCAGGAGTCGTAAAAGTGTTATTTTTTTCTGCGACACACTCTCCCTCTCTCTCTCTCTCTGAGGTTTGTCGTCAAGCACCTGGCTTGGAAATGAGCGGAAGAGCGTGAATACGAGCCAAAAGCGGTGAAGTTCAAAGGCTGGGCTGGTTTGGTTTCTGCACGCAATCTGACATAATCTGCAGGGCGTTCACTCACCAACCTGAGCGCCCAATCAGCACGAAGAGCGGCTATTATAATACCTTCACCAAAAATATATGTACATTATAACATAAACAAAGAGCGGCTGGTAGTAGAGGAAGAAAAAAAATAAGGTAAGAGAGATGTATGCAGTGTGTATGCGCCCGCGCGCCAGTGTGTGTGTGTGTGGGGGGATCCCTCCCTGATTCCATTTAATGTAATGAATCACAACAAACACGGACCTTCAACCTCTTTTCCACTTAAAACCTGACTTCAATCCAGAGAGGTGACTATACTATGCAACCGATTTACTGTACAGCTCCACACAGAGTTACAGGGGAGCACTTCTGTCGACCACATGCATACATATAGGCCTAATACAGCTTTTATACATGTTTATTCTTTAAGTGAGGGCATGTGCAATAATGATAATATGCCTAACAACGACAATAAATACAACAGTGATAATAACAAAGAATAGACTATTAATACCTCAAAGATGACTTTAAAAGAAAACCTCTTTCTCTCCTTTGGATATCAAACTCTAAACATGGCGGCTTCGCACCTGCCGGGCTTCGGTGTCTTGCTCAAGAACACTTCAGCAGGGCTTTAACCCCACGGCCCCAAACACACGGAGTGTGCCTGTGTGTGCGTGGTGCGTGCGCGTGTGTGTCTGTGTGTGTGTGTGTGTGAAAGGGTTCAGCGTGGAGGATGAAAACATGTACACAAACATTACAAGTTACAAACATTTTATTCCAGCGCGTCGCAATTATGAGCGAAAAGTAAATAAAAATAAAAACAAGCGCGAGAGCATGCACATAACAACATACGCGTGCACGGTTTAAGCTCGTGTATGGCATCGATTTTGAACGTATGGAAGTGAACTGTGCAGTGACAGAATTACAAACACCAAGAAATTATTACATCAACATTTAGGGAACCATCGTTGTGAGCCTATAATAGTTGCATTAGCTCACATCAATTTGACAGTGTGGTTTTAAGGAGGACAGAGTGATCGTTTCAAAATGCTAATTTCAATGAGGACCATTGCCTAATAGCCCCCGGGCTAATGTGCTTGATATATGATTCCTTCAGCTGTGATTATTAAAGCAAACGCAGGCTGCAGCTGATTTTGTTCACACCGTCAAAATGCTCTGACTGGAGATAGAACCCTGAGTCGTCCCGAGTTAGTTACAGCGCTAAGGACGTTTATTTACAAGCTTATGTTTGAATGTTTAGTGTCATCCCCGCACTGACACGTGCTTATCTGTAATATGCCAGTGTGAGAAATAAATAAAAAATAAAATACTTGAAAAAAATTAAATAACTAAATTATACTTCAGAAATGCAGTCCCTAAACCTAGATACATTTCAAATATTATCCTGTACAAACGGGGTAAATACTATTTCCTGCATGGCGTAATTTTTTAACCAATATAGGACACATGGAGTTGATTTTACTGCTTCTGATATTTCATATTTCAGCACCATGTGTGTGTCTTTCTCACTCTTTCTTTCCGATCCCTGCACACGCATGCGTCAAGCGGTAGCTTGTAACAAGAAGATTCCCATCATATCTTTTCTTCCAATCCCTGAAATTATCGTTAAAAAATGCCCGTTTTTGCAAGAAAAAAGGACACCCCCGACTTTTTTCGATACAAGCGCCGACCGGATGGCTGCAAAAAGAAAAAAAAGCTCCTGAAATCCTCCCAGTCTGCTGCCTATGATGTTCATCAGCAACCGTGAGGTAGTAAACCGCATGTTCGGACTGTATATTTCAGCCTATTTTGAAGTTTGAAATTGTGTCATGCTATCTTTCACTGAGCAGCGTATGCAATTTTACATGTAGCGTGCAGGCTGCTATACATACAGCAGCTTAGGCTTCATTTGGAGATCAATGAATTAGATAACGGGAAATGATTTTAGGGGCTAAGCCTCCTACTCACGAGGGAGAAGTCAACTATGTTTCTTATTCAAAAATTCGGATTGTCTAATAAAAGCACGCTAAAAGTTCCCTCGACAATTTGACGGAATAATGAGAAATGCAATAGCTTTTAATTTGTCAAGGACTGAGATGATTATTTTTTTCCACCGGCAGTTTCTCCTCAGGTTTCTCAAATATAATCGTTATTTCATATGAGATAGTCAACTTTCTGAGATGGAAAATGACTGTTTGTAAATAAAACAGCTGTGAGTTTTATTCTTGGTAAAAACTTGTGACCATTTCCAAACTTCAGGCATTCAGAAATATGAACCGATTTGACTGTCAAAACATAAAACAATCAGAAAAGTCAAAAACAGGAATAGAATATATTCTCCGTGTGTATAGCCAATATTTGACTGATTCAGGTGGTGTATAATAATTATAAAACGGACGACTTTATTTCAACCAATTATACCTCCAGATTACAGACACACACACACATGCGCGCGCGCGCACCAAACACACACAAAACTCGGATTATCTAAGGACACATGTCCATCCATCTCGCCTTAAAAAGTGAAATGGGGAGCGGCCTGACACACACAGAGCCTATTAGCCATCTTGGGCTCCCGTAGAGAGCATTGAGGTAAGCTCCCCTACCGTAACTGTCCATGGTGCTGGAGCGGTAAGTGGTTTTCTTCACTACACACTTGCGTCCTCCCTCAAAAACTCTTAAAAGCTCGGGTTGACATTTGAATGCCATTTATTGTATTTCCATCCTATTTAGTGATGGTTCTCTGTACAAAATAAAATACTAGAAAGTGAGACAATTTACGTGCTCTCAAACTTTTTCAAACTTTTCTTTTTTTTTCTATCTGCAGAATGTTTAACGCGCTCTTTCACAACGTGGAAGAAGTTCCGTTAAACAACTCATACATTATGACACCATAAATACACACAAATACATTTTAATGTTGTCAAGAGCAATCACTATGGGATTCAATGTAAATTAGCCATCACATATGTATACATACCATATATGTATATATTCTAAACATTGCATTCTGTTCAAACTTTGCAGTACCTTCATCTGACTTTCAATGATGTATGTGCATAAACACACACGTCACGTGTGTTCACTTGTAGTCATCCGTGATTTTAATAGTTGATCTACAGTCAAGCTTTTTAAAAAATGACACCGACTTCCATTTTATTTTCTCATTGAGCAGGGAGGTGTAATCAGGATACAGAGCCTCACATGACACTGCTCAGATTCCTTTGTTCAAATTGAAAATTATTTAATTATTTAACACCAGACACAATATTGTTGTTTTTTTTCCAACAACATATAGAGAAAGTGTTCTATCTGCCTCATTTTAATTTTCACATTCAAAAGTGTGTTCATGGCATTTGT
Organism: Collichthys lucidus; assembly: GCA_004119915.2. Taxonomy (NCBI): domain Eukaryota; kingdom Metazoa; phylum Chordata; class Actinopteri; family Sciaenidae; genus Collichthys; species Collichthys lucidus. Next base: position 2,275,583 of record CM014085.1, on the reverse strand, counting down.
CTCCAGTTTACAATAATGTTACCATGTTGTACCTGGAAATGGTAGACAAATGGACAAATATGTATGCTGGAATTACTGATAATTAATGTCAGTTTATGATTTGTTTTGTTATCTGTTAAAGAAAGCCTTTGTGTATAACATTGCAGATATAACACTGTACATGTTTCACTTATCATTAGGTATCGTTCACTGACACTAAAAGGTAATGAAAACAGCAATGAGTGGTATGTGAGATATATATATATATATATATATATATATATATATATATATATATATGCGGTCTACTGTATATATATGTATGTATGTATACAGTAGCCAATTTCTCTGTAAGAATATAAAACCGGACTTGAATAAAATATTTTGAAATGACTACACAGCTGTGTAAGCTGTTCTTGCTTTTATTGTTCAACAGTACATAGTACAGCGCAGGAGAAAAAATAACAAAGGTTCAAGGATCAGGTAATAATGAAAGGATGGGGGCAATACTTCAAAGACCATGAGGTCCACGTCACACAATTATACAATACAATTAGGATTAAAGGGGCAAAAGAGATAACAGGAGATAGGGATAAATTATCACAAAGGGAAACGATGTGACTCTCTCTCCTGACCTTCATTAAGAGAGAAAAAAGCTAATTTAGAGTTGGCCTTCTTTGCAGGGGGATTTGAGGCTTTTACATGAGACTGTGACTCACTATTTAAGATTTAGGGAGTATAAATGGAAATCTGATCCACTACTGAACAAAAACATGAAACATATTTTCATAATAAAACAATACAATAAATAGTGAAAAGCATATATAAATCATACGATAAACACATTTTAATAATATTAATGAAACAGGTCTAGGCCATATGAAGCATAGCTTTACTGTCAGGACTAAATGTTGAATGATAGCATTTAATATTTTTTTTTCAACTCTCACAACAGTCTAAGCTACTCAGTAAGTTGACACATTATAGTTGTTCACTGTTTCTATGGTAACCATGAGCATGCACATAGCGTGTGTCTATTCAAATAACAGCTTCTATATTGACAGTGTCTAAAAGAGAAACATCCAATAAATGATTTGGCTATAGTGCAGAGATAATTAACCAGTCAAATCAATGTAAAACTGCTGCTTTAGTCAACTTTAGAAGCTGTATAGTGTAAAACGCGGGATAATCTTCCCCCTATTCTATTAAGCTACCCTATACAAGAAGATCGAACTCTTCTCACAGACAGTCTTTCACTAGTTTTGAAAATTTGAAAATTAGTTTTGGAAATCCTTTTCACGTTTCCAGCTTGACAAAACACAACAGCTTCTGGCTGATGATGTCTTAAGAGTGTGATCAACAAATTAGTTTTGGTATGTTAGTATATGGATGGCAAAGTTAGCATGGTGTCTGAGAAACAACTCAAAAGAAGCTCTACTAAATGTTTTGTTTGCGATTTTGCTCTGTTGCCACAACCTTTGATGACTGAACCTGCAGCCAGAGCATATAATGTCCTTAGATAGCATAGTAACTGTCCTCTCATATTGGTTCAATGAAACGCCTCATTGTCTTTTGTCTGAAGGTGGATGCCCCTGACATGGAATTCAGGTTCTCCTTCTACAAAACAACAAAAGATCGAGGAGCTGACTTCCTTCCTCTCTTTAAGTCTGCTAAACAAACGATGGAATCAGCCACTGAGAACTGCAGACTATACAGGAGGGAAAACCAAAACTCTCTTGGACTGACTTAGCTTTTATCTGGACAGCAAGGCCCAAGCTAACAGTGAGCCACTTGGACTCGATTCCTCTTTAATTTTTTTAGAATGTTCTCAGAGTTTCTGCGTTAGGAACCTCTTCTCTTCCCAGACCAGGATAAATACATGGACAGTGCTTTGGTATTTGTCAGGCAGATATGGCAAACACTCTTGTCCATGGTGCTGCAATACTAAAGAACGTCAGCAATCCCATTGTAGACAGCTGGCCTGCTGTACATCACGGTCTGCAGATGAAGGTATGCCTCTTTACTAAAGATCTCCCAAGTTCATTCAGCAAGTCACCAAACGATTGTCCTTTTAAGTTCCTGCTACTTTACTTGAGTCTCCATCAGTCCCCTGACCTCAATTCCGAAGCTAACACTGCCACCACGCCTGATCATCGTTCTGTCCACTGCCTGCTGATGGTTCGCAGCTGTGACAGGGGTTTGCAGACCTTCTTCACTGGCGGTCCCAAAGAATGCTCCCAGATCTTTTCTTCTCTCCTGTGCAACATATGGACATCACACAGGAGAAGAGTTCCTGTCATGACTATGTCAAGAAAATGAATCGTGGGTCAAAGGATTATCAAAAAATAGTCTAAGTCTTCAGAGTCCTCATTTGAATGCAGCACACACAAAACACAAAACTTTTGAAAAAGACCAGCAGTTTGATGCTTGAAGGCCATACCCTGAGGGGACGATGGAGTTGTTGCGACCTTGAGTAACACAAATCTCTCAAAATCCTGCTTAAATGATGAGTGTTAATTAGTTAACACAAAACTGGATCCATCTTTTGTGCTGATTAAATTTTTATTTTGATTAATAGTTTTTTTGAGAATTTATATATTTCACTCATACATTTATCTGTTTTAATAGATTCTGAAAAAGTTCCACTTTCTTAATGTCATACAATGCTTGAGGTAATATTCATTACTAAACACTATCATTGCTGACAACATGGTGATGTACATGACTCACCTCTGACAACAGTTGCTTCCCAAATCACTGTGCTGTGATTCACTGTTGTACTACATTTTGTATTTGGGGGTTTTCTCAAATGAAATAGCTGCTGTTCTTTTAAAGTAAAACATCCATGATAACACCTATGACACATTTATACCCACTCATTACCTCTCATTATAGCCTGTAGCTATATCTCATCAGTGGACGTAATTTGTTGGAGTACGTGCCGAGCATTGACATTCAGGCTCTGTCGGTGCTTTTTAATTATTGCAAGAATACTTTTTAATAAATACAACACAGAACATTGTGAAATATAACATTTTGATTAATTGGATTTGGTGGTTATATTACAGTGTAGACACCCAGAGGTAAAACGCACAATGTGGCATTTACTTGGAAAGCACATTTTGGTGGTCAACTGTCCTGTGAAGAAAGCTACATAGTAAGAGTCAAGTAAAAACAAGATCAATGTATATTCCAGTGGGTCAACAATCCCATGTGAACATCTTTTACTCATATTTATTTTACCTCTCTTAGTTAGGTGTTAAATTAAAAAACTCACATTGAAAATTAATATTCCACAGTGCTACTCTTGAAAACTGCACATATCAATCAACCCACCTTTGTGCCTTTTCTCCATGTTTTGTTGGTATCCTGGATTATGGCGGGGAAAAACCTTTATGGGACAAAGCAGCTGCTCGTGAACTCTGAGCTGGACTGTAGGTATTGTAAAAATCAGAAAAACAGAGACATGTCAGTGAAATAAAGTGTAAAATAATGAAAAATAGACCGTTGAATGTAGAAGCTTTTGAAGCCAGACAGACTGATGGAGAAAAAAAATACAATTCTACAAATCTGTATCAGTGAATGATTAATTAATTTTTGTTGAATGATCTGTTTGAGCCTTGTGAGATATCAGTTTCCATTTCTCTTACACTTTTACAGAAGATCTCAAGAGACCGCAAGTTCAAAAGATGGTTCAATTTAGAGTTCCCATTGGAAATGGTTTCAGAGAGTCTTTGCCATACATTGGGCTTTGATGTTCTTTAACTGTCATAATCTTACTGTTCAGAGATGGGGAAAATAAATTTTGTTCATGTTTTCATTGTAAGTGCTCTTTCACTTAGATACTTCAGAAAAAAATATGAAAACAATATCATAGAAAAATCTCTAAAACTTTTTGGTTTGTTATATACAGTAGCATCTTCATTTTTTTCTTTTCAATTATACACAGCGTATAAGATACACATCAGTTTGTACTAGAACAATGATCATAATTCTATTATTACGAAGCAAAGTTCTACTTTCATGTATTGTCCTTGACTGTTATCTTCAGATGCTATTAGAAAAATTACCTTTTTACTGAAAGAGTAAAAATTTGATTGCATAACTGCTATTGTTTAGTGTATGGAGCTTAACCTCCATCATGTTAAAACTGGAAGGTGAGTCAAAGAATCTGCTCAGGTCATTTAATAATGAAAGAAAAGACTGATTTCCTGTCATATGCTTTTTTATATAAAGCAGTTGTCTTTGGCTCGTGGTGATGACCCACACTTTGCTTTCTAGTGAGTGTCACATTTAGATATATGCATTTTCAGGTAGACCAAACCAAACTTGAAAAGAGGATATAACCTCAACTCAGAATTCTGGAGGGGTGGACTAAGATTGAAATTGGTCTGACTCTCTCTCTGTCTCTCTGTCTCTCTCTGTCTCTCTGTCTCTCTCTCTCTCTCTCTCTCTCTCTCTCTCTCTCTCTCTCTCTCTCTCTCTCTCTCTCGAATTGAGGGTCTATTGTAGTATGTCAAACAAAAGGTTTTTTATCAGAAGCCCTTAATGTAACCCCCTCCCCTCACTCTCATGGCCACCAACTCGTTCTTCTCTTCCTCTCTTTTCTCATTCATTTATTCCACTGTGTGTGGAAATAGGCTGGGCAACAATTAATTTCAGAGTGAATTCAGGCAGGATCTATTACCCCTCTCTGCCTCTATTGCTCTAATGGAAATCTATTTCACTTCTCTTTTGTGTCCAATATAATTTAATGCCCATTTTATTAATGGCCTGAAATAATTACGGAAGGCTTTTGTGATTCTTGAGTATGTTTCATTTAATTGTGTAATAAATGTCTAATCAGAGCTCCCATCTGAAGCCATTATGGCATTAAAATTAACAATTACGCCACAAATGTCTTGGTGAATACGTTGGGGTCTATAGAAATCGCTGCTGATAACAAGACACATATAAATCATTCATGAGATTTTTTTCAGAGAAAAGCGGAGTGAGAGATAGGAGGATGGGAGGGAGAAAAAAGCAGGGGAAGAAAAGAGGAGAAGAAAGAGGCTGAGTTTTCTTTATTCCATTGAAAAACTGGGGATGGCCAAAAGATAGGGCATTTTAAAACTGTGTCACCCTCTCCAGTCCCTTTCTTCCCCTGTCTCGCTCTATCTCCCTTTAATTTGCCTTCCTCTTTATTTTTGAAGTGACAGATTTCACTTTGGGAATTCATTAACTGTTAACTTGGGTGATAAAATATCTATCAGGCCCTCTGCCCGGTTCCTTTGCTAAGCTGCGTGGCGCTCCGGTTCAACGTTGTGGGTGACCGAAGGCAATTAAAGAGGCTTCACACTCTCTCACTCTCCCAGTGTCACTTACTCAGTGAAAATAGGAAGGCTGCTCAACGTACCAGCAAGAATTGTTTTCTTAGTAGCCAAGTATACAAATTTCATGGTATGAGGAAACTCCATCTGCTACTAAAAACCCTCGTCAGTTCCTCTGTGTCATTTTCAAGTTAATAGACTACAATTGGTTTTGGTGAATCTATTTTAATAGCATAAGGTTTTGGCCTTCTTTGTTCTCTATTACCATGATGCACAAAGGGCCTCCCCAGGCAATGGATTGCACCCTGGTCGTAACCACATTCTTTCAAGTGACAGAGTCAAGGCAGTGACTTTGATGTAGATGAAGTCTCATGTTAATGAGAAGGTTAATTTTATTCTCAATCAAACACCTTAGATGAGTTGGTTGATATCAGCCCATGTGAGCAGGGTAGACTGCTGCTGCTAGAGATTCAAGAATTCACCAGCCAGAATGAATGTGATTGGATGAAATGATTCAAAACCTTAGTGCAGCTGTAGTTTCTGTACGTCTAATGTTTATATATATATATATATATATATATATATATATATATATATATATATATATATATATATATATATATATATATATATATATATATATATATATATATATATATATATATATATATATATATATATTAATCGGGCTGCGTCCCATAGTGGAATTAGGAAACTTCAGCCCACTCTCCAGCACAGTGGGTGGCAGTAATGCTCCTTAAACACCATTAAATAAAAGAAGAAGAATTAGGCTGCGTGGTACCTGCTGGTGTCACCTCTGAGTCGGGTACCACCAAAACCTGCTTTGTAAGCATGATGGAGACACCTCTGATGTTAGCGTTAGCAGCCAGCCACACTCAACCTCAAACAGGCATTCAGACGCAAACTGAGGACAGGCAGAGGTTTGACAGAGACCATCCTCTGTGATAACGATTTTAATTGCTTGATATATATATATATATATATATATATATATATATATATATATATATATATATATATATATATATATATATATATATATATATATATATATATATATATATATATATATAAAACAACATAATACATCTGAAGGAAATCTGATTTGATTTGAACTGTAATTTTCTATGAAGATATAATGTTAACTTGCTGGGCCAATGTTAAGTTAACTTTATGTTGTGTTTCCACTGTCGTTAGTTAGAGGATACTGTTAGTTCAAACTCTGCTCAACATTAGTCCAATAATTTGATATGAAATATTCATTCTAAAGTGCTTTAGTTGCATCGCTAACATTTGTTAGGTACATTTGCAACATGCATTGTAAGATCAGTCATACTTTTTTGGAGAATTCGTCATGTCTTTCTCAAGCAGAACTTCATAAACACACTAACAACTTTGTTCTTGGAAAAGTTGAGTAAACTCCGTTATCATGTTCAGAAGCCCCTTACAATCAATTGTTAGAATGTCATGATTCTGTGGATATTCTTGATAAAAGAAAAATCAAAAACGTATTTTTAAGCAATGAATTCAATTTTTTTAAATGTTTAAAAAGCATATTGTAATGTAACAAAACATAGCTGAAACAAATCATGGTAACAGCGTCAATGTAAGAGATTAAGTAAGAGTAAGAACAGCAGGCAATTTTCAAAACTCTCATGTAATCTTGACAGAAACAAAAGTTGTGCTTCAGCATGATTATTCAAGTATCTCAAATGGATTTTTATTGTGTATTGGCATTAATGCAAACCAGTGGACAAAGCACCAGGGTCCATAAACATGATTTGAGTGGCTACTCTGTCAGAAATACTAAAGAAGAAGAGCTACTTGTGTATCTGTTTACAGCACCAGAATCTTGTGGGGTCATTTACAATTCAGTCCAACAAGGTAATACTGAATGTCATTATGTAAAATGTGCACACGCACCATCTTCTATCCTCCACATCATGTCCAGTCCAGTCACATCCCATGCATGGGTGCACAATTTGAATCCTTCATGGAAAAGATGGGCTCCACTAGCATTAATGAAAACTATTATAGAGAGAGGCAATGCACATTGCAAACTGACTTTTTCTAATATTCAATAACTTGCAGTGATAGATCTTTTTGGTGACCCAGCCAGCCTCTCACAGTTCATCAAATACACGCTGTCCTTCCTCTTTGTCCTTATGTCCATTCTAATATTGTCTCTAAAAATGAACTCCTGATGAGTCTGCATGAGGAGGAGCTGTGTACACCCACAGGCGCCTACGGAGAAATGCCAAACTGAACACAAATCACTTCAACCATCTCAGCTATTTACTACATTTCTCCTTATGAGGGTTTCCTTTGTCCAAACAGATTTTCTCCTATTTAATTATGCATTTAACTGATGTGCAAATTAACCTTGACATTTTCACAAAGACACTTGTGTGTGTGATCACACTTCACACCTTTCTCCTCCCCTCTTCTTCCAACCAATTTAATTCCAAGCTCCAGATTTCATGGTCAATTTTATCTCACCCACTCTCAAAGAGTCATCATCAATTCTTCACAACTTTTCATGTCCCCTTTCTCTGCAGATTCACTGCGAAATTGCCTATTCAGGTTATTAAATAATTGTGACTGCTATACATTTACGGCAACACCATGTGTTTTGAATATGCATCTGACCTCCAGCAGCAATTAGTCTTAGTCTTTGTTTATCTTTTGCACAAATCACACAGCTCTTTTCTTTATTTCACACTGGCAAAGAGTAAAGCTACTGGTCTAGGACAGATGTCATTTCTTGCTACATGTACAGCTAACTTTATGTGGTCTGGGTTCACATAACCATTGCTGCCAGCTGCCATTTCTAACTGAAATTTCATGTTCTGCATGTTAGTTTGCTGGAACTGACAGACATCTATCGAATTGGGGGATGAGGTAAGAAGGTTGTGGAAATGCCAGAGTAACTGCCATGTACAGATTTACCTTTTAATGTATATGCTGTCAAAACACTGAGGTTTACATGCATCCACCAATGTAAAGTCATTCAGTGGCAAACCTCTATAAGCAGAATGACACAAAAAGTTTGCAATAAGATAAAAGAGCAGTTCATGTCAAGGACTAAGCTCATTGAATTGAATTATTTAGTCTACACAAACAGATTTAACAAGTAATAAATAGCAATCATCTGAGCTTTGACATCTAGCTGTTGTGCTTCTGCCAAATACAATCTAAGGTGCACTGCATTGTTATTTGTTTCTTTGTTTTTCTGGAAAAAATTTGATTTTTTTATTGTTTTTTTCCTGGCAAAGCTACTCTATACTGCTCTATACTGGAAGAAGCAATAAAGAAAAAGGCAATATCTTTATGACACTTAGTCACAGAGTCTGAGTCCTTTCCTTTGTCTTTAAAGAGACCATGGGCTGTAATTGGAGACCAGTGCACATCGTCTCTCAGCTGAGAGGGTAAATGAGGGATCCCTAAACTCCAGGATTACCCTGTTATTGAGAAGATGTTCCACTAAGCCTCCACCACTGACACATATTCCTGTTCTATGGCCTATTCACTTTAAAATATGTCTTGTCAGGGAGGCTTACAGAAATCTACATAATCCCTTTTCATCACAATTAAAGATACCACTGAACAATAAAATTGCTTGCTTTCTGGTTTGTTTCATGTTGCTTTGAGGAGAAAAGGGGTGAGGGAACTGCGGCTGAGCTGTTGAAGGTTGCAAAAGGCTGAAATGAATTTTGGGTTGAGGACAACGAGGAACTTGACCACATCCTCTAACTGTTACGAATGCACAGCAGTCGTGTCAGACAGGAGTGCAAAACATGTTGTATGATTTAAACAGATTTTGGTATTTACTGAGTCATGATCATAAAAACCTTCTCTTTAGACTAAAGTCTGTATGACAATTAAACAATCTTCATCACAATCAGTCGGACATAATCCTTCATAATTCATCCATTTTATATATATATATATATATATATATATATATATATATATATATATATATATATATATATATATATATATATATATATATATATATATATGTTCATAGCTATAGATCATACTGATGATATGAGAGAAAGAAAAAAAACAAATTAGCAGCATTATTTCCATGCTAAAAATAGACAGAGACACAGACAAACCACAGCTCTCTTTCTTCTTGTTCCAACTAGTCTCCTCATCAAGTCTGTGCAGTGGAAAATATGCAACAACAAACAGGATTACAGCGAGGCTAACAATTATACTGTATGCATCTACAGTAAAAGACATTTGTCACGTGTAAGATGGTTGTTGGATGGCGAGCACTGTCTGTGTGCAGAGGATACTAGCTGGTTATTTCATCAAACATCAAAGGTTCTGTCCATACATTCAAGTCAAAAGAGATTACAGCGAGATCACAGGTTTATATCCCCTGCGGTGGCATTTTATGTGTGGTGCAGAGAAATAATTGCTGTTAAATGACTTGAAATAGTTTTACAAATCAATCAAATGTGCCAGATTTTTTTTTTCATAGATATTAAAATCTTTAGATTACAGCAGGGCAAGCATCAACAGCAGACTGGTAGTGTCTAGACAAAATTCTCTTTGCAAATTGTCCACATGATGCATGTGTTTTTAGTGCTGTGCTCTTTTACGTGTCATCCAATTGTTACATTACCTGTTATCCTGGATGGCCTGCTTCAGTTAAAGATGTTCTATGTTTCACAGAACGACTATTGACAACAGAAAAAGGTCATGGAATGTAGATGAATGTGAGCACAGGGACATATAAATAGATGGGAAGTATCACGGTATAACAAGGTCAACAACACAAGACATAGCAGCCAGCTAATATTACTTAGCAACTCTTTTCATGCCATTATGTCTATAGAGGCTGTTGAGCCTGGTTACACTGCTTAGCTCTGCTTCCCGTCTGCATTTGCTTGCGACCCATGCCTGAAAACCTTCTATTCCCAGTGGTCCAAAATGCTTCTGATACAAACAGTCACACTCCTCTGTGTTTTGAGCTCACAGTCCAGGCAGCCAGGCTAACAAACTGAGCTAACATTAACTATTAGCAGCTAGACGTGGCAAAAGTTTACTTCACTGTCCAGCAGGAAAGTCCGTAAATCACAGAGAGTTGAGGTGGAGAAAACATTTTCTCCATAAAATATAATCCAGTTTCACTCAAAAAAGTCAAACAGTTGGTGGTGTGTGACTTGGTGCTGTAAAGTGTTACATCTTTTTACACAGTGCAAGAACAGACGTACAAGGTGTGGCAGTGACACCATTCACCTGATTACACGTCAGTGTAACATGAACATGATTTAAATCAGTCACAAACAAGAAGTAGTTAGAAGAGAAAGATTTTGTATTTATTTGTATTTTTTTTTTTTAATTCTATGAGCTATTTCAATGCAGTGTTTCATGGAGTTTAACTCTCCACAAGTTTAATTCCCATGCCCAGATAGTTTGTGTGGTCTATTGAAGGTAGAGCCAGTGGAGGAGTTGAAGTCTCTCCATCCTCTACATCAGCTTCCTCCCTGTGTGACAGCAATGAGCATATGAATAAGTCCTTGCTCTTTGACTCTGAAGGGCCGACACCAAAACATGACATCTGACACTGACGTTCTCTTGCTTTCCTATGACCTGTAATGAAAATTTCAAAACCTGACAGTGTCAGTCGAGTTTTTCACAAGGAGGCTGCACTATTGACTCACACTCCCAGAGTTTGTAACCCTTTTGAAGAAGTAGTAGCAGTAAAGTTAACAAGTAACGCACAATCCACAGACTCCTGCAGGATTATTTGAAGTACAGTGCAGTGAGGAGGGCACAGGGATGAGGGCAAACATAATATTGCTTAGAATGCCGAAAAGCTGGAGTTTTACATCTGTTGGTTCTTTCATTTCTTGTATTCTCTGGGTCCTTACATACTGTATGAGGTCGGCTAGTGTCATGACACAAGGCCAGTGCTAAAACACCACACAGGATACAAACAGCCCTCTCTCTTACTACTCCATCCCTGTGACACACTCCATCTTCAACATGCCTCCACTAAAATGTGCTTCTGGAGAGCTACATCACATCTTCGACATTCTGTTGTTTCTGAAGTTGTGTTGTAAGGTGCTGCTATTGTCATTGCACCATGACTCGTTAAAATGAATCAGTTTAGGTGTCATCTTGTATTTCAAATGTGATTATTATTTTTTAATTCTTTGTGACACCTTATCTTACAGCATATCATACTCTGTTTAAAATAAAATAACAATAAAAAAAATACATAACATACATCTGTACTGTATAGTTCAGCATTGTAATATGTGAATATTAGTCTAGTTACATCTGTATCATGCACTCTGTTAACTTATTAATTGCACTTTATCTGCACATAATCTCTACATATTATGCCTTTGTGCTACTGTAAATACTGCATTAACTGTATATGTATTTATACATGCGTAATGACAATAAAGTTGAATCTAATCTAATCTAATCTAATTTAATATCCTGACATCCTGGGTGGCCATCTCTAATTTACAGCATACACTGGCTTTGTGTTAAAAAAGTTCTGAGGTTAATTTAAGAATGTGCTTGAGGAGACACACATATTACTACTGTCATTATTACTACCATATCTGCTACTGTGGTCACTTTATCATTCATTGTTATTCTGTCAGTCATTGTAACTGTACAAAATGTTTATGTTGATTGTCCTGTACACGTGACATCCATTGCACGTCTGTCCGTCCTGGGAGAGGGATCCCTCCTCTGTGGCTCTTCCTGAGGTTTCTTCCACATTTTTTCCCTGTTAAAAGGTTTTTTGTGGGCAAGTTTTTCCTCACTCGAACCGAGGGTCTAAGGACAGAGGGTGTCACTCCCTGTACAGATTGTAAAGCCCTCCGAGGCAAATGTACTTTGTGACTTTGGGCTATACAAATAAAATTGAATTGAAATTGAATTGAGATTAAGGGCAAATAACCTACAAAAAGTTTCATAATACATACATAATATATTTTAAATTCAATACATCTGTTAAATCAAGCACATGCAGGTGAAACTGAGATCGTTCACATGACTGTGCTTTCCTAACTCTCCTTTAGTGTAACCCCTCTGTATGTAATCAAAGGTTCAAAGGGTACAAAGGGTACAAAGTTTGAACTTGTAGTATTTATGCCTGCAATCTGCAGCCCTCAGCTCTCACAATCTGCAGTCCTTGTTTTGTTGTTTCAGTGTAATCCTTGACAGTAAAGCTAATTATCTGCAGCAGCAAATACCAATTTGTAACTGTTACTGCAGCTGGGTGGTGTCTAGAAGGGATATGGGAGATTTCAACAGGTAATCTCCATTCACACTGTATCCTCAATGGCTGCTGGTTGATTTGGTTCAGAGTGGATGTGAAAGTAAAAAAAACCTAAACTAAAACTATCTGCCAGGCAAAAGGAGATTGTTAGAACAGGTGTGGAGAGTCACAGCTGCCGTTGAGCCAAAAGTGAGTTATGAGTCAAAGTCTGATTTAATAAAACACATCAGGTATGAAGTCCTTTAATGCTGCTACATGTAGCATTTTTACATATGCAGTACATCATCACTGAGCAGCATGCTAACAGCTGATAAAGGCAGTATTAAAAACTGTTTAAAATGTATTCAGCAAAGAGACACAAGTCTTAACATCATTGTGACACATTATACTTTTTATTTACTCCTAATGTACATACTGTACTGATCACACTTTTCACTAATTCTGACTTTGTGTAAAATAAATCAGTCCCATGAGCCCAGATCAACCCTAACAGCATTAGTCTTTCAGGGTCATGTGACCTGCTGTTCTCACTTTGACCACAATGCTGAAATCGCAGCAGGACTATAGAGCTGTTCCTGGTGGCTTGCTGCTGCCTTTTGGCCAGGTTGTCATTGTAAATGAGGAATAATAAATTATTTAAATGAAAGTTAAATAACGGAAAATCACAAGAAGCGTTGTGTGTCAGTACACACACATTTCCCAACAGATGATGAATCACTTTTACTAATGACTGTACCAGTCATTCGACCTGTCAAGAAAGAGCCTACCCTTGCTGACTTCACTGATTTTGAGAATCGTTGGTAGATTTAAAAAAAATATTTAAAAAAATCAAAAATATTTAGTGCTCTGCTAGGGCCATGCTCTGTTCAATATATTCATTCTTTGATTTTGAAACAGTAGCCTGAGGCTCGTGTCCATACAGCACTTTACATTTGGAAATCATTTTACATAGAATACAAAATAATTCCAAGTAATTAGTAATAGTGTAACCTAGACTTTGTAGGTCAGCAGTTCTTTTAAGGAAATTCCTTTGGAAATAATCAACTGCTTTTGATCGAAGCAGACTAAAATCATGAGATGAGAATGAGAATTTGTCGTGATTTGCCTGCAAATTAAAATCAAATCACACAATCCTTCAGGAAACTGTTGTGACTTTTTAGGCAATAATTTAGAAAAAACAGACCTGTATAATAATGTGTAACGACTGCTTTTAGCGCATGCATGTAAACATGTAAGTTTTATATGTTGTGTGGTCAAATCATCAGCCAATGAGCCGTCAGTGTTCTAGTCTGGATATGGTAGGCTGTGATCCTAATTGTGTTGTGTCTCTGTTGTTTCAGTCCACCATGATACTCATTGTCTGTACTCGTCTGTTTAACACATGAAGCTCAGAGCCAATCAAAATGAACTGATGACTTCTGACCTTGATAAAGGGACGCTGAACCCCCATGGTCTCATAAGCTTTGTGTTGATGGGTCAGGGAGAGAGTTAGCTTAGCATATAATTAATGTTAAATAACCCCTGGTTGTTTGTCAACACTTTTCCCACTGTCTTTTTCCATGCCTTATAATCTTCAGAGTGCCTGCAGGCACAGCATTCTCTGATAACATCTTAAGCCTCTTGTTCCAATACCCTGGCCTGGCAGTAACAACACTGGCCAGTCACTCATTTACAAGCAAAGATAAATGCACAGTCCTTAATCTATCTCCAGTTAGGGCTCCAGCAACACAACACAGGCCAGGCCCACACCTTTAACTCCTCCTCAGGCTTAGCTGCTCCATCAGCTGCTGCTGCCATGTAGGCTGCCTCCGCTCTCACCTCTATCACCTGCCACACAGGTACACAGCGATAAGCACACATGCGGCCGTGGAAAGGTCTCCCAGTAATTAGCATGACATTTTAGAGCTTTTGTCCATGTCCATTATTTCACCACTGCTACAGACACATTTTAGAGTGAGGTTACTTCAATAGCTCATTTATATCTTTTGGAATTTTGTTCTACATTTTTTGGATGAGGATGAAAAGTGCTCATCATTGGCTGACTATGAAAATGTTCTGCTTTTCTTTGTCTAATTGTTGACTGAATATCGTATACATCTGGGTTTTCAACTGTTGATTTGGGTTTTAGTAGAGGGCGATGAGCATTTCTGACTAAATTGTGACTGGGTTAATCACAAAATAATTGTCAGATTCACTGATAATAAAAATGATTGTTAACTGCAGATCTACTCAGGATAGTTTGCAATGCACTTAATCAGTGAGCTTTAATTTTAATTTTCTCCTAATTGTTTCTACATCAAACACACAGTGGTTACACACTCATCAGAAAGTTATTCTGCACTGGTGTGTTAGATATTTTTGCCTTTTCCTGAAGGTAAACAGCAGAGCGTTCAGTGATTCTATTTATGATGCTAAAACACTGATATGTGCTGCACTAAAAACATGAAGTGATGCAAATAATAAAAAGATATCTGTGTAGAACTGGTATGTATGTTTATACAGTATGTGCAAAGTGAAACAGCTTGATTTATACTCCAAGAGAAAGAACAGATGAAAGAGCATGTTAACTGTGAAGCGGGAAGAAAAGTGGAGTAAAGAGACAATATTAAAATGTAATTATACTTTTTCAAATTTGGCATCAGGATATATTTACAGATATGCAAAATCAACAATGGCAAATTTTCACCCTTGTTTACTTCCATTCTATTTAAGTAAACCAGATTAAACAATAGACATACATGATGCTTTAGAGGTGCTAATAGGTGTACTTTTGATCTGTGGACAGAGCCAGACTAGCTGTTTCCTTTCAGTTCTTAATGCTAAGCTACGCTAATTGCCTCATCAAACTCTCTGCAAGGAAGCAAATAATCATAATTTCCAAAATGTTGCACCATTCCTTCAAAGCTGTGCTAACAATAATGCAACTTTTTGCATTTGTTCAATCAAACAGGCCGACTGGTTTGTGTATCAGTTACTCCATTTGTTTTCTAAGAGCATTTGTTGGTTTTAAATTGTTCCTGATTGTGAGTATTTCTGTCTCAGTCGCTCCTGAACTTAGCCAATTTAAACTGTCAGGCAAGCACAACAAAATCACTGTCAGTGCCATATAATAATTGAGGAAGAAAGAAAGAAATAATTAAATGTGAGTCACTTACACAAGCTCATTAAAGCTTGTGCTATCCACTCTATTTTCCTTTTGGTTTGAATGAGACAAAGGGAGAACAATATCCCATTAAAGGCTGTTTCCACATCCTCATTATTTGAATTGGTACTGAAGTGTCAGTGTTTTTCTGTGGATTAAAGTCTGATAGCACTCACAGGAAGAATGATTCCCTCGTTTAAAGACTTGCGAATACACACAAGGAAAGAGACAGCAAAAGGCAAAGAGGAGCAGACAGAAAGAGAGAACAGATGAGTGGGAAACATAATGGAAGGATGCGTCTAATGCACTGTCTGTAGAGGGCGAATTAGGAGGCAAATGGTGTGATTATTGTGTGATGTGGTGGTTGTAGTGGTGGTGATGGTGGGATCTCACCAGCCCCAGGATGCAGATAGAAACCACCAGGGGTACAGGAGGGGAGCAGGCAATTGTGATTTATGGGTAGCAGCAGGCTGATAAGGCAGCTCCCTTCATTTATTGCCTTATCGGCTGCGTTAAAGAAAGGCCACAATTTGCAGCATTCTTAAAAGCCCCAGATGTGACTAATCTCTGCAACCTTCCAGACAATCTGTCTCAGGAAAAAAACTATAGATCACCCACTTGTCTCACTGATCTCAGCCTCTTCTCCCTTTAGCGTAACCATAGTGGAAAACGGTGGAGGCAAAATGTGTGCCTGTGTGGCTCCAACCTAACAGTTTACCCCAAAAAAAAAAAATACATCTTAACATCTTAATCACAACGACAGGACTTTTAAATATCTGTATTTAACATAATTAACATATAACATCATTCAGAATAATTTTCAATGATGAATGTACATGTGAGTGATCCTATCCTGTAAGACAATATCTGCACATGGTAACTGTAAAATTTCATGCATTTGTATAGGCAACAAAAGCACTTCAGGTTAAAGTTAGGGTCGTAGTCCAAGGCAGGGATGTCCAAACACCTTTAAAGAGGGCCAGATTTGACAATGTGAAGATGTCCACACTTAAAAAAATATTTTGTAAAAAATGTATGTAATAGTACTAATAAACTCAAAATGGCTGCATTAATTTTCTCTGGGCAAACAAATTGTCTTTAATAATACTGAATGCATAAACCTGGTTACTACTACACTAACATGTAGTGGAAGCACATTGAGTTTATTAGTAAATGGACTGTACTTATATAGCGCCTTTCTAGTCCTCCGACCACTCAAAGCACTCTACACTACATATCTCATTCACCCCATTCACACACTGATGGCCTTGGCTACCATGCAAGGTGCCAACTGCTCATCAGTTTGAGGACCTAGCCATTCATACACATTCACACACCGATGGCACAGCCTTCGGGAGCAATTTTGGGGTTCAGTGTCTTGCCCAAGGACACTTCGACATGACCGGCAGACCGGAGGAGCCGGGGATCGAACCGCCGGTCATCTGATTGGTGGACGACCCGCTCTGCCTCTGAGCCACAGCCGCCCAGTACTAGTACTATTACATAAATCTTGAACAAATCTTCCTTTCTTTCACATCTGGAGTCGGATAACAGAATATAACCTCATGTTCATTTTAAACATGTTTATTATGAGTAAAGTCTGTTAACACTTAAGTTTAAAACACACACACACACACACACACACACACACACACACACACACACACACACACACACACACACACACACACACACACACACACAGCAGTTATGTCCAATCCTAGCAGGCCATGGATAATATATTATAGAAATGAAGCCAAGAGCCGGATGAAATCTGTAATTTTGTGATTGTCCCCTGGGCCGGACTTTGGACATGCCTGGTCTAAGAGAAAAGTGAAGTTGTAAAAGTGAAGAGCGAAGCTAACCCTAACCCCTTACATGGGATTATTTACTTAATAACATTGAATTAAATTCACAGTCTTCGCCAAACCTTAAGTCATTTGTTTGAGGTTTTTGGATATATGTTTCCAGAGAGTTAGAAAAACTAAGAATATTGATGCCACTCTCATCATCTCAAAACACTGCGTCCTGATACAAACTCTATTCAGCAATTGATTCACTGGGAACACTGGCAGTGAACATAAACAGGACAGCAATACATTTCCTGCACAACATATTTGGTGAAACAAATCGGCGTCGTATATGAATTTAAATGTTTCATTGATGTGGAAATGCACAGAGAAGAAAACAAACTTCAGTGAGGAGTGGATTATTCTCCTTTAAGTCAGCACAGCTTTATGATTGAACTTTATTTACAGACACACACACACACACACACACACACACACACACACACACACACACACACACACACACACACACACACACACACTCCAGCACTGTGTCAGGTGTCTTGGCACTGTTCTACCAATAAAATACAAAGCTGACATAGCTGTGCCGCTGATCAATACTAATCACAGAAATAATTACTCACTGGAGCTTAGGTATGCCATTGATTTTTTAAAGGCAGTTGTTTGCATTACTGTCATATCTGATCTTAATAATCTTAAAGCGCATTTTTTCTTGAAGTTTAAGGTCCTCGGCCATGTTGTGTAAAATGTATGAATGTCATTGCAAGGTCTAATCAATGTGTACTGATGTATTGAATACCAGCTAAAGTGACTTTCATGTGCATGGCTGTTTGCATGGTTGGACTTGGACAATCTAGGAAAAATGTATACAAGAGAGCAGGTGAAAACTGATCCACTTAGCCACATGTCACAGAAACAAAAGTACATTTTTGCCAGCAGCCTCAAAGGAATTTGACAATAGTAATGAAGAGATGTCACACAGTTGTTTGCATATTGACAACTCATAAAGGTTTCTCCACTCGCTCCAGCATCATAGTTTATGTAGAAATAGGTAGAAAGAAGTGGAGCATTGTTCATCTTCAGGTCAATCATCTGCAACCTGACATCGCCTGGTAATCCCTCCTGCTCTGTCATTCACCTCTGTGGTTAGCATGAGGAGCTACAATTCTCCAAACGTACGCCATATTTGACTTTAAAGCACTCCTCTTTTTTTAAATTAAGTGCATATATTTATTTTTCACATGCTTCACTGTGTTCTACAAGTGTAATTAGTCTGGGATACTCAGCAGTTGATTTTTTTTCGCCTCCAAGTATTCATGAAAGCCAGTGATCTGATAAATGGAATTTTTCAGCACGGTAGCATCTTGCATCTCAGACCTTATTCCAACAGATAATCCTGTTTAAATATCCGGCCTGGTTTACACAGGCCAAGTAGGAAAGATCAGCAATTGAAATGCTTATACATCCATACTTATGCACGTGTGCACCCTTGGCCTCTCACACCCCTACATAGAGTAAATGCATCAAACAAACAAACACAGACAGCATGTCATTTCCCCATTAGTGAATAATCAGTGAAGACTCTTGTTGTATTTTTTGTTGTGTTCAGAACTCAGCGGTCACCTGACCTCTTTGCTTCTGTAATGTGAAATGTCTTACCGCCTAACAGTATCTGCCGCTGGACTGCTCTAGCCTTGACTTTGGCGTGCCGGTCTTTTCTCAGTTCTCCGGGCTAATTCATCATGAGCGCTCCTCTAACATCAAGGTCGGTTACATAATGAGGGGTCAGCGTGATAAAGGCAAAGCTTAGATTGGATCGCAGCAAAGGTCCAAAGATGACCACCTTACAGTTTCACATTTGCTCTGCAACCTCTGTGACTTAACACTTAACATGACCCACAGACACTGTTGCTGTTATGTTCCCCTCATCCAATGTGCCGCCCACAGGAGCACTGGCAGCTTGCGTATTGTTTACTCTCCTCTCTTTGTTGTCGTGGTCCACTGGGGAATATCCTACAAGTGAACTGGCATTTGACGGGGGTTTGTATGATGTGGGAGGAAGGGGGTGGTGCAGTGTGTTGGGAGTCACCTATTTCCTCAGGAGGCAGGGCCTTTTGGTCTGCTGGTCCATGCCGTGTGTGCCCCATCCACTCAGTCTCCTGCCCCCTCCTCTGTCTCTGTCTCCCTGTGTTTTCCCACTGCTCCAGCCCGCCTGCATGCCTGACAGACAGACAGATGTTATCTGCCGTGCATCTCCAGCTCTGGGCCTCTATCACTCTTCACAAACAGCCCATTGCTTGCACACAGGCTGCAAATTCTGTCTGCCTCTCTCCCTTTAGATAAGGGGCAATATCAGTGACAGAACATATTTTATGTATGAAATGTAGCTCACAACAAGCAGTCAAGCATTAGGTTTGTTTAAATAGATGATCCTTATCGCTATTCTTTCAACACAGAGTTTTGACATTGTTCTCTGCTTATTTTTCTTTGCACGCAATTCTTTTTTTATGCTATCTAGCTTCACAACTGGATGCTGTCCGGGGGTTGAATTCATTGCTATTTTAATTATAGGCGAGCAGTACAGCAGGACAGACTTTGTGAGGAATATTTTCTGCACGGTTGTAGTTCATCCTCCTAAACCCATCTAGTCAACATTCCAGCAGATTATTTGCCAGGGATTTTTTCTTGTCAAAGAAGCAACACTATTCCCCCTACTGTTGGCTGTTGTTAGCATCAGATATTGGATGATTTCTATTTAGTGCTCAGGTTATGTTTGTCAGTTTGTGCCTGGCATTTTTGTAATGATGGAAATAAGATCTTACATACGCCACAAGTCTAGCTGACATAATAGTTTGGTTTGTGTGTGTATGTGTGTGTTTGAGAAAGATGGTGGAAATATCAGCAACAACAAAAAGCTTAGATTTAATATTTATTAAGATAACATCATACCTTTACTTTAAACACGGACAAATTATACATATATATATAAAACAAAGTTCCATATTAATTATGCATCCCAAAAAAATCTACTGTAAATGTATACTGACTGGATAAGGATTTTTGGATAATTCAAGCCTTGTTTAGTCATGAAAAGCCCTGCCCGGTACATCCTGTTGGGTTTGCCACCCCTCCCCAAAGAAACCAAGCCTCACCCCCAACCGCACACACACAGAATAGGGGAGGGGGCGGGCGGCATTGAGGTCATTACCATAACAAGCTGGCGTGTTTCTGAAGATACACTTGTTCAGAATAGACAGGGGCAAGAGGGGGGTAGGCCGAGGTGGCAACACAGGCCCAGTTTATTTCAATAACAACAGCCAGACACAAGGCCTATCTAGTCGGACTTTGAATGAAACACTTGGGCTCTGATGGAGCGATAAGACACAGATGCTAAAAAGGAGGACTGCTAAAACGGCCCGTTGACCGTCGCTTTGTTTTATTACCGAGGGGAGCAAATAAAGAGGACACAGTAAACACAGTGTAGTTTTATGCTTAAAGTTGCACTATTTTATCTGTTTTGCATATTTATTTATTATTTAGGACTATTTATATCATGCAGGCTGAAAAAAAGACTGCACCCTCTCTACCAATTTACTCTTGTGAAAAGCTGAATTGTTAATTACAGGCTGATCATTTTCACATGAATGGCTGTGTGTTTACTGTGGGACAAGTGATCCATCCCTGGAGAGGGCCATGTCAAGTGCTTTACACATACAAACAGATTCTGTTTCTTTTTATTTCTGAACACAGGTAATCCTCTGGGTTAAATCTGTGCTAAACTCGACAGTGAAAAAGACCCTGCGCCTTCTTATTTGTACAGACAAAGCGCACACTTAGATTCAGAGGGAGATGTCCTAAATCTCAGCTTGATTTCCTATGTTAACCATGGCTTAGCTTTGGCTGGGCTGGATGCAGGAGAGCCTGTTGAGAGTTAGTGGAGTAGTTGTAAATATGTGGTAACACTTTCAGTGGTAATCCTCCTGCACAAAGAATTGCCAGAGATTATGGACCGGTTGTCTGACAGAGAGAATCCTTCGGCACAATCAAATTCCTATGGCTGCTGAGATTTGTGGAGGGCACTATGCTGTACTGCTTGGCTCACCAGTAATGTGAGGGCGAGCCATTCCCTAGATGGAGCACTAAGAAGCAAATATAGCATGAAGTGCATATTAAGTATACGCAGGGTGGCTAAAAATATAGCACCATGACTGAGAATGGTAGCAGAAGAAAGGTGTTTGACTTGTTTTTTTTAAGGGTGATGCTCGTTGCTGTCCATTGAAGTGCACTTCATCAAGAGAGTTTGACCTGTGCCTGTCCTCTCCTGTTGATGCCCCCTCCACCACCACCACCACCCGACCCTCCGTGCTGACCTGAGCTGAGAAGACGTGAGAGCCGCTGCCTCCCCCTCCGAGTGCTACACAATCGCCCTCGCTGACACATTTTGAGTGGGGTTTAAGGAAGTGAAGTGAAGAGAGAGTGTGAGGGAGTGAGAAACCCCACCACAGCCCCATAGCCCCGAGGATGAATAGAAGATAGAAGCCGTTTCATTTCAAAATCGGCCTCTGCACTTGGCTGAACCTACAATAAAAAGTTGATAATTGAGAAGTGAAAGAGTAGGATCAATATGACTGTGAAAAAAATGGGGGCTTGGGCTTATGTTTAATGCAGTTTAACTGATATTTAATATTTTCTGCTTTCTCTCTCTTCTTCTCCTTTTGTCCACATTAAAATACTTCAAAAAGAATTCTAATAAAGTGGAAATTAAAAGGAGCGTAGATTGGGGTTGGAAAGAGAGGCCTCTAATCCCGCTATCTCTTAATAATTCAAAGTCTCTTTTATTTTCTGAATAAAAAGCGGAATTAATCTGGCACTGTGAAGCTGTCCTCTCTTCTCACTGTTTAAATAAATCCCCGTTCGTACATTAGACGCGAGGAGGCCGGCTCTGGCTCCTCGCCAAGCTCTGTGTCAATTCCCTCCTGCCTCCTTCCTTTCTCTCCCAGCCCCTCTTTATTCCCTTTCTTTTGCTTTCTGCCAGGGAGGGACCTATGAGAGAAGCCATGCCACCAGAGAGCTACTATCTCCAGAACCTGCTCAGCACACAGGCCTATCACAGGCAGCTAAGACCACTTAGCTCAGGCCGCTAAAAGGCACCCTTATGAAACTTTACCCAGATATTAGGGCACTATGAAGCCAAATGATATATTACAAAGGCATTGTGTAAGGAGGGTGACCATTTATAGTATTTATATAGGGCTGCCCCAGCTTTCAGAAGTGTTACTATTTTGGCCTTTAGCAGAAATAGAAAGGTGGGCATTGCATCCTTCCACACATACTATTGTGCTAATAATAAATACAGATGCAGAGTAAATTCTAATAATGAATGATATCATTATGTGTTTTGTTTCAAGATTTAGCCAGTGCTTCTGTACAACAGACAATTTCAACAATTCAACAATAAGTCCACTCCACAAATGGACAGCTAAGTCGCACAGCTTTTCATGAGACAAAAGACAAGCCTTTGTAAAACTGAGTAAACGTAGCAGTCAGAGCAGTGGGGATATAGAACAGGCCTGAGAATGAGCACCAAGGCCTGCAGGCTCCTTGATTAGGACTGTCCCCTCTATCAGTTCACAGACTGCCCGTCTTCAGAAGCCTCTCAGCAGCAGGTCTTTCCTCTGTGTGCGTGGACTCCCTCCTCTGGTTGGTGCTGTGGGGTAGGAAGCTGCTCCAGTCAACACTCTGCTACTCTTCGCATCCCAATGATGCATCTGTAGAGGCTGTCTGTGCTCCGATAGACGCCTTTTGTGGCTCTGCAGAATCTAAGATCCTAGGCTCGATCCTGGATTAGCCTTCCCGCTCTCTCCTCTGTGGTCAGAGATTTATGGCGTTGACCCCCCACTCTTGCGATTGTGACAATACTTCTTCAGAGACTCTGGATGAAAGACAAACAATGGCTTCAGACTCTTCGTATTTTCTTCTGCGACTATTCATCCAGAGAGACGCCGTGTTTGAAAAGCACACCAATGTCATCCAATTGGCTGTTTATGATTTAACAATACACTGGAAAATATCAGTATCTTCTCAAGGTGAAGCCTTGGACTTGTGCACCCTATAACCAACACACACATCTCATTTTATGTGTTGAAAACACCCTGATTTTGTGAGGCTGTTGGAAATGAGATTGGCATTCCAGGTCGAGGGCCAAGTCTTTCTAAAACCCAGCACGATTCTTTTTTTCACTGCTATATTGCTCCTCGCAAAAATCTCTACTTTATGTGTTATCAAATGATAAAAAAAATATCAAGAGAAGTAGGAAATAGAGGAGGCCTGGAGGGAAAGTGGAAAGGTGTGTCTTAAGTTCCC
The DNA here is from genome assembly GCA_004119915.2 of Collichthys lucidus. NCBI lineage: Eukaryota > Metazoa > Chordata > Actinopteri > Sciaenidae > Collichthys > Collichthys lucidus. The sequence continues at coordinate 2,251,697 of CM014085.1, read as the reverse complement.
TGAAGGCAACAAAAAGTCATTTTCACTGAGGTGTGCGCTATTTTTATTTATATACCTCCTTTGCTCTGTTTCTTCATACATACTGTTTGTGGGGCTATCATTATACCAGGCAGAAAGGTGGGGGTAAAAACCATTTGCATTAGCATCACTGTCTGACTCCAGGCACTAAGCAATGATACTTTATTCCATACCATTCAGAGGGCCATTATCACTCTACCCCCTCTGTCCCCTCTTCCAGCAGGGAGCTCACACACACACAAATGCACACGCAATTACACGACGCGCCGCACACACAGTTCTCATCCAGCTCCTATCGTGGATAGCATCTCGTGCAACACTGGCACAGAGGTACAGGACGGGTGAAGGAAGTGGAGGGGAGGGACATTTCCGGAGGGGGGTCCTGGCATGTAATTGTCCTGGTGAGCACTCAATAGCACCTTAAACCAAGCAGGCAATCTACAAAGCTGTGCAGTGAAGGAGGGAAAGGCCCTGTGGCTATGGGGACCCTAATAGGAACTTCTTTCTCACAGAGATAAATGGAGAAAGTTCCTTTTATTTATCGGTAGCTGCTGTTTGGGACTGGGGCTATCAAAGCGCAGCAGTGCTATTTATCCCACCAAAAAGGATTCGTCCGACACAGGGCTGAGGGCAAAACAGGGAAAGAGAAGGCTAAGGAGGGGGCGACCACGGGAAATTGGCAGAAACAGAAGGTCAAACTGTTTATCTTTTTATTCCCATGTCTCTCTCCTCTCCTTCATTCTTCCACAACTGTCCTCTCTCAGTTTACCTGTTGTGGTGAGATACACAGCCACAGTAATAAAACTCTTTTGGTAGCTGTTACTGCATGGACAGCGGATGGATTCATGTCTGCAGAAATTCAGTGAAAGATCAAACTAGCAGGGTTAAACCAGTACAATGCAGCTAAGGTGAGTAAATAAGTAGGTTTCATAAACATTTTTTTTTAAGTAGGAATTGATTGCTCTGTAACTGTTACATTCTAATACATATGTTAGCTTATCAAATAGAGATGCCGAAGCAAGAAGTGGGCCCTCAAACATCTCATTTATTAAAACAACAGTGAGTGAAATGTCACAAGCACAAGTGCTTGTAGCCTCTGTGTCCTAAGCGTCACACGGAGAACAGCTCCACTGTGATAAAGCATTCATTTCGCCATGGATGAGTGAGCATTGTTAAATAAGCAGCTGTCTACATGTCGGCTGTCATGACCCTGCACATATATTCTGCAGAGTGCGTAAAGCTACAAGACTCAATACAGAGAGGAGCAAAAGGTAAACACTAAGTTCTTTGCTGAGACAGGTTTTGTAGCAGATTTTCACAGTTTCACAGTAAAACTATTCATTTTTCAGTGAGATCATTTTACTGAAAAATGCAGCTGTCATGCTGTCAGCTAGTGAATCATTTAAAACAATACATGGCTGTTCCAAAAGTGATCCATGTGTATTTTATGATCTGCCCTATCCCTGGTTAAGGTTTATTAAAGCTACATTATATATTCATATTTCTATTAACAATAGATCAAATGACCGTGTGTGACGTTAAGGGGCTCAGAATCATTGGTCGATTGCAGTTACCCTCAGATCTACAGAGCGGTTTTTGTATCTTTCAACTCATTGTTTTGGTTTTACAGAACTTTACTGTTTTCCCAGAGCCTTCATAATTATTATTTTCAACCACAGAAGACTGATGTTTTTAATGCGAGAGATCTGATACACCCACTATATGCTACCTGTCCAAAACAAAACTTATTAGCAAAGAGCTAATAAACATAGTGGAGAATTTTCAGCTAAAAAGCTAGACATGTTTCTCAAGGATTGGTGAAGACCAAAACAGAGCTTAATGGTGAGCGAATATTGGACTTTTATTCATCAGGTGTACAAAAGTAAGATTAATGTTGTTCCATCTCTACTGAATCAAATCAAATCAAATCTAATTTTATCTGTATAGTCCAAAGTCACAAAGTACATTTGCCTCTGAGGGCTTTACAATCTGTACAGGGAGTGACACCCTCTGTCCTTAGACCCTCGGTTCGAGTGACACAAAAAACCTTTAACAGGGAAAAAAGGTGGAAGAAACCTCAGGAAGAGCCACAGAGGAGGGATCCCTCTTCCAGGACGGACAGACGTGCAATGGATGTCACATGTACAGGAATCCTTCATAAATGCACAAAAAATATCCAACAACGCTGCGTCAAGTTTAGTCCACTAAAACTAATTTAACAATTCATTTGTGAGCATTCAAAAGAAATAAAAACTACAGCTCACACAGTATGTCACTGTACTCTCTTTTCAACTGTTAGCTGTAATATCTAATGTTGCCAGCCCATCCTGTCCATTCTCATAGCTATTCACTTGACTTTCTGTAGTTAGAATTGTGGCTAAAAAAAGGGATAAAAAAAACAGGAATGTTATTGTTGAAATTGTGAATATTACTTTATTGCAAATGTCAGTTTGTGATTTTGAAGACTTACTTACTTCTGTAACTTAACCTATTGCTGTCTAATGATGCACAATTTATAAATGAATTTTAAAAAATCAAGTCATTGTATAAACATGAAACTGGCTAAATAAAGATTTGTTAAGCAGCTGATACATAAAACATGAGAACTCATACCTTTTTTGTAAAGTAATATTAGCCACGTGTCCCAATTCTGCCAACAACATATGGAAGTGACCTTACGACAGTGATGGATCATCAAACCAATCTCAAATTAATTACATCAGTCTCATCTACAGAAAGTGTCCTGGCAAACGGAGCTCAATGGACGGCTCTCTTTGAAGTCGAGCATGGTTTAGGAGGTGAAGGAGGACTGGGCAAACTGCACAGTGGTGATGAATGACTTCACTGATCCATTACTGTCTATTTTAGTCCCATAATCCAAGAGGGAATGCCCACATCAAAGCCTGGCTCCTTCCTAAGAGGAATTCCCCTCATACTTGGACATGCAAATGAGCAGAGCAGGGCCTCCTCCAGGCCCCCACACCTGATTGAGGCATGCAACGCCATTGCCAATGACGTGCCATGGGAATTACATACCAAGGGATGGCATCCAATTGGACCAAACTCTCCCTAAGCAATTTGCTTTGGCTTTATTCACTGGCATAGTCAGGCATGGCAGGACTTCCTTTATTTCACAGCCATGCCGCAAGATTTCTGGCTGGACCTCGCTTGGAAGCCATATTATGACTGAGAAAAGGAGGGAAAGAGGGATTTGGTTTTTACAAAAGAATAGAACATGGATCTGTGTCGGTGTCTTTTCTCATTCAGGTTTTGGTGATGTTTTCACTTGTTGCCTGAGCTTATGATGAGATGTTTATGATTCTCTTCCTGTTCCCAATCCTATTCAAACAAAGCAATTGTCAGAGTTAGTGCTGCCAAACAAGTTTTCACTTCCAGGAACAAAAACAACAAATAGATATTTCAGTGAGCAATTCTTAGCAGGAAAGGGGAATTTATGTACATGTAGATGAGAAGGAAGAAAACGGGTCAGTGACTGTGATGGACCATCTTTTTGGATAAGAAACCCAGCTGAGGGAGCAGGAGCACACGTTTAATTTCTGCTCAGTCATGCGTTCACTGGACAGAACAGACACTGCTCTCACTGTGCCTACAGTCAAAGATCAGGGGTCTCTTTACGTCAGGGTCACAAAGTGAGCTTTTCTCTCCTTGTAGATAATGAGATAGCAAATGGGCGAGTGCCACAGCCCTTTTCTTGGAGAGCTCTTATATGTGGCTCTTACACCTCTGTGGGTTCATGCTTTACCCGGGCTCTGCTCGCACGCCCCCACCATAATTAATTTGTCTTAATTGCCCTGCTGCTCTGGTCGCTGTCCCAACATTATTTCTCCACTCTCTGCAGATTTACCGTTTCAAAAAATCTCCCCAATCAGTCAGCAGGGGGACTGGCGGAACAGTGAGCCTTTTGTGTCCGGAACAAAGTCAGCAAAACAACCACAACACTGGCCTTTGTGTTGTCATCACAGGAATAATGTTTATTACTTTTACAAAAGAAGACACTGACTTCCAATTAATAGTCATTTAGACTAAATATTTCCCCTATAAATGCTGTCATCATCACTGTGGCATTTTTCATTGTTTGAAAATACATTCAAATTTTGGTCAATTAAAATGATAATAAAAAAAAAACATTTAGTCATTTACTTTTCATATTATTATTACTAATAAAAATCTTGCTTTCAAAATATCCTGAGAGAACCACACATGTCCTCAAAACATAACATAAAAAATGTTTTCAGCATTAGTAAGAGGAAATTTTCAGATTATCCAGTGTTTTTGTTTAGAATTAAACTGCTGATTTCTTGTAATAATTAGTAAAGAGGAACATGTAATCCTTCACACAGAGCTAGAATAAGGTTCTTACTGGACAGTGATGGTAAGTATTATAATAATGTATCTTTGTAAAGTTGCCATCAAGGCGACGTTATGCTTTAGCTGCTTGTAAAACTAACCAATCTCTGCTAAAGCTTCTGTAGTCTTCTCCTGAAATCATTGTCACATTTTTATCTGTTTTTTAATTATTTTTATCATGTCCCTTTTGTAGTTTATTTATCAATTATTGAAAGACTTTCACATCTATCTGTATGTTTCTGTGTTTTTGCTGCTTCAAATGAATTGGTCCCAGTGGGATTAATAAAGTTGTTACAATACAGAAAACATTTTTTGGTGCTGGTTCAGGTAGTGCTAATATTAAGTATTTTACATGTTAATTCATAACAATGCAGATGAAAGATAAAAGTGGGGTAAATGACATTTTTATTAGAAATGTAGTAAAGTATGAGCAGCATAGAGTGGGAGATTCTCAAATAAAGTAGTCACTCTGCACCACCAAAAGACATGTTAAAGGCTGTGAGCATCACTCTCACAGAAATATTGGCAAATAAAACCGAAAAATGAGGATTGGTGTTCAAATACCACGAGAGGTAAGTGAGAAATTCTGAAATTGTAATTTTAATGAACTTGAATTTTAAACAAATGTTTTGAATTCAGCCCTTTTTTCTGTTAGGAGTGAACCTCCACACCTTGTTCTTTGGCAAAATGCCCTTCTTTCTCCTCCACAAGGATCCCCCACCCAGAAAGTCCTGTCTGGCAGATTTGTGCCTCTCTTGTGCTCCTTTCATAGAGCAGAGAATGCAGCTGAAAGGCAGGGCAGGCTTCCTTGTTGCCCCGGGACCAGTCCAAATTGTAATCCTATTTCTCTGTTTATCAAAAAGAGGGAGAGAGCAGAGAGAGGGAGGCATTGAGCTGACAGCTTGATTGTGATGCTCCTGTCTGATAACTCAGCTAACCTTATCCATCTATTTCACCTCAACCTTGCAGCCATGTCCCCAACCGCCGTCCACCTGCTTCATCTCTACACTGAGAGCCACGCGCACACACACAGGCTTACCTTGCGCAAACACACACACACAGACACTCTCTCTCTCTCTCTCTCTCTCTCTCTCTCTCTCTCTCTCTCTCTGTCTTTTTCTCTCTCGTTCCCGTAATACACACACACAAATAATCACTGCACACCTCTGACCCCTTTATCGAGTGTCGGTGTTAATCCCCATCTCTCTGCTCAATGCAGAGCACAATCACATAGACCCACAGGACCTGCAGTTAGCGCTGTGGTTAAGTAGCCCACGGTAAAGAAGTCTGTGATAAAGGTGGCACAAAGGGTCAGTAGCTGCTAGGAGCATGGGCCCGAGCCCATGACTGGCCATGGCCTTGAGACAGGACAAAGAGGCAGGGTGCGGAGGACATGCAGGGTAATAGAGGGATTGAAGAGGAAGTGGAGGACAAAGAGAGGATGTGCACAGCAGAGGTTAGGCTAATATACAGGGATAAGATGTGAGCATGTTGGCCCATGTTCATATAAAGATATCTTAAGTATTTCAAGTTGTTTATTAAAAGGCTACAGTGCTGAACATCTTAAAGGTCTTTAAAGTCTGACACGGTGGGCCCCTCCAGCTCGGACAAAGTCAAGACAACTGCACCTGCTTTTTTCTTTCCTGTAGCCTATATATTTTGGCAAATTGGCACTATTAATGGTATACTGAACAAGATATTAGCAGTTCCTGTTTGCAATCTGCCAATTAATGTACAGACAGCTATCACTGGATTCATTTGACATTGAAGAAAACTTTGACTGTGATGATTCTGAGTCAAGTTCTGGAGTTTCTCATTTCTTAAAATATGTGAATCATGTTTATGTGTTCAGAGGGAGAGTGTCATTTCTATTCAAATTGCAGCAATTGAGTAAAAATACCTTAATCGTCTCTATGACCTACACCAGATAAACTACAATAACTAACTTCCTGGTGTTTGGAGATCACAGTTGACCCACACAGTCTGAGAGCCTCTGCGTTAAAGGTTAGAATCCTATATGTGAGTTGAACTTGCATGTACATTAGTCAGCCTGGCAGCCACCACATGTCAGCTAAGTTAACAGATGTTTTGCAATTAATGTAATCTAATTACTGTATAATGAGAAATTACACACTTTCCCATTAAATGAAGGCTCCAGAGGATTTTTACGTTGATGGACTGTGGAGTGTTGATAAGTAACATATTTAAATTGAAGCCATTTGCAGGTTCTATGTTAACATCCAGTGACTGTGATTCAGCAAATCAATCAAGCAGGGCACAGGTAGCTTTAATGATATTCTCCTATGTTCAGAAAACATTCATCTTCTCTGCTCATTCCGCTGTAGCCCGCTCTGAGGATTGTCCTTGGGACACCCATACGACACACACGACATGCACCCAGCCAACACAAGAGACACAGGCGGACCCACATATACAAACACACATGCACACTCACATAGGCAGACACACACACACACACACACACTCAGAGATAAATGATGCCTGACACTGTGGCCTGGAGAAATGGGCTGACAGAGCAGCAGTGAGATGAAGATACTTCTCACAAAGGTTCTCTGAGCCAAACAAGTAGTGTCCCTGGGAAACCTGGACGCTGACTTCTGTAGCTCGAGGGCCACGTGTCAGTCAAAACATCCTCCAAACAACCAGTTTGAAAGCTGGCAAACTTTATCGCTTAGACACTAACTTGTAGATTGACAACTTAATGGCAGAATGTGTTCAGTCCACATGACGAGTTCTAATAAAGACGTGAGGGGAAAAAAACGACATCTTCATTCAAAAACAAATCAGGAATTGGTTCAAATGAATGGACTTATTACCGCACATCTCTGATATTCATTAATATTTTTTTTAGATTTAATTGTCAGAGCTAATGCTCGCCTTTGATTCTTCTGTTGACAAAGACTGATGTGAGTTCAAGACGATACAGAGGACTTCTAATGTGATGACTGTCTTTTGTGCTGAGAAACAATAGCAGCTGTAGCTTAGGGGCTTCTCTGTGCTGTGGGAGCCCCAGACACAGACAGAAAGGGAACATTATACACAATGAGACCTATCCCCTGGATGATCGGATCAGTCAGTCAGAGGGGCCCTCCGCGGGCCCCATGGTCAAGGGCCACGCCAGTCAGACAAGACACAACAGAGGCACTGTCGCTATGTGAGAGGTGATTGCGTATAAATGTACACAGAAGAACTGTTCAGAACTGTGTTGTAGAAGCTTTATCACACGATGACATAGGACACAATGAGAGAGAGAAAAAAAGATAGAAAGAAAAGAATAGAATAAAATTTGCTGTAAAACTGCTCCAAGTGCCTCTGTCTAAAAATATCTGTGGAGGATGAAGAAAAGTGAGAGAAAAATAAGAAAAAGGAAACCTTTTACAACTTTAAAGAGAAAGAGGCTGTGGACTGAACGGGGGAAAATATTTACTCAGGGAATTAGTTCAGGATCATTGTGTGCATGCAGGGCTTTAGTTCCCTGGCTCCATTTCAAGGCCCAAGTGGCTCAACTGCAGCTCCCTCCAGGGCAGGCCTAATTATCACAGGGCTAGGCCCATTAAAATGCTTAACTAACCTCGTTCCTATAAACCGCACAGATTAACGCCAGCCTCCAGCAAAGTGTCGGGAATAACCCTGCTGCCTAATACCCTCTTTGATTTTTTTTTCTCTTGTGTGGAGAGGCAGAGGCAGAGGACTGGCGTGGTAATAGTTGTGGATGGATAAGAATACGGAAAGTTACAGTTCCCTCAACCCATCCTTTTATTGTAAATGCTGCGCAGGTTGCAGGAAGAAGCTGTGGTAGTACTGAAGAATAGACTGTGCACCTGTCTCTCTCAGATAATGAGATGCACCACATGCTTGTATTTTACAGTCATTGATGACATGAAAGGACAGTGAATGTGTCCAGCTCAATGTAACTGAATCAAAGAAAGCAGAAATCAAGAGGCGAGGGAAATAAAACCTCTTGACTAAAAAACTTTTGACTACTGTTACAATATTCTTATGGAAATCTTGTCTGCCTTTCAATTTGTACTGTTATCTGAACATTTTATTTTGGTTTGCTCAAGAGTGCATGAATACATAGGGGGGAGGGGGGCAGCTGATTGACCCACACTTGTCCCATGCACAAACACCTAGTCACACCAGAAAGTGGCACAATAAAACTAGAAAAAATTCTAAGGAAATTTTGAGTGTGCGTGACTCTGGATCCGTCGTCCCCATGCATTATTACTGACACTGCTCAGAAAATTCAGTACTAAGAAAGAAATTTTGAGAGTGACGAGTGGGCTGTTGCTGGGGGTCTGTATCCAAAAAGCACACCTCAAATAGTCATTTTTAACATGTTTATTTAGACACAGGAGCAGCAATCACTTACGTGCTAGCAATTAACATTAGCATGTTAACGCTGATGCGCTGGCAGTTAGCATTAGCATGTTAGGATTGGCATGTTAGCATTAGCATGTTATCATTAGCATGTTAACGCTGATGCACTAGCAGTTAGCAATAGCATGTTAGGATTGCATTTTAGCAATAGCATGTTAACATTAGCATGTTACCATTAACATGCTAGCATTAGCATGTTAACATTAGCATTTTAGCATTACCATGTTAACATTAGCATGTTAACGCTGATGCGCTAGCAGTTAGCATTAGCATGTTAGGATTGGCATGTTAGCATTAACATGTTAGCATTAACATGCTATCATTAGCATGTTAACATTAGCATGTTAACGCTAATGCACTAGCAGTTAGCATTAGCATGTTAGCATTAGCATGTTAGCATTAACATGTTATCATTAGCATGTTAACGCTGATGCGCTAGCAGTTAACATTAGCATGTTACCATTAGCATGCTTGCATTAGCATTATAACATTAGCATGTTTGCATTAGCATGTTAACGCTGATGCGCTAGCAATTAACATTAGCATGTTAGCATTAACATGTTAGCATGAGCATGTTAAAGCTGATGCGCTAGCAGTTAGCATTAGCATGTTAGGATTGACATGTTAGCATTAGCATATTAACATGTTAACATTAGCATGCTAACATTAGCATTTTAGCATTAACATGTTAACGTTGATAAGCTAGCAGTTAACATTAGCTTGTGGCTAATGCTCATTATCATTAGCATGTTAACGTGCTAGCTGCTGTGCTCTGTCTGCCATTTTAAACAGACAAGTTCAAATTAAGTGCCAAGAACTACTAAAATGGCTGCCGCTCGGCATCTGCTGGCCCCTCCCCCCTCTCCTCCTTCAAGCAGGCTGAGGTTGCCAAGCAACCAGGGCGTAATCAGCAGCAGCTGATCTGCACCTGTTAGAATTAACATGAGTATGTTAACATTAGCATGTTATTGCTGATGCGCTGACATGTTAGCAATTAACATTAGCATGTTGACATTAGCATGTTAACATCTCCCTTACCGAAAACCCTTCTCTCTCTCTATCTCTCTATCTGTGGCCATCTGTGGACATGTCTTATTAATGCATGTTACTAACCAAACTTCCCCGGTTTCTGTGCTCTGTCGTCCAGCAGGTTCTCGTGGATTGTGGCTGCTGCTGTGATCCTGCACGACGTCTACTACATATATTATTACTACCATATCTGTTACTGTGGTCACTTTATCATTCATTGTGATTCATTGTCATTTTGTCAGTCATTGTAATTGTACAATATGCTTGTGTTGATTTGTCCAGTACACGTGAGATCCATTGCACTTCTGTCCGTCCTGGGAGAGGGATCCCTCCTCTGTGGCTCTTCCTGAGGTTTCTACCACATTTTTTCCCTGTTAAAAGGGTTTTTTGTGGGCAAGTCTTTTCCTCACCCTAACCGAGGGTCTAAGGACAGAGGGTGTCACTCCTTGTACAGACTGTAAAGCCCTCTGAGGCAACTGTACTTTGTGACTTTGGGCTATACAAATAAAATTTATTTGATTTGATTTGATTTAGTAATTAACATGTATTTAATTCCTAGTGGCTAATGTTAATTAGCACTAATTTTAGCATTGGTCGCTAATGTTAGCAAATACCATGTCTTTACAGCTGGCACGAACGCGCCTGCTGCTCTGCTGTCTCTGTTTGCCATTTTACACAGACAGGTTTAAATTAAGTGCCAAGAACTACTAAAATGGCTGCCGCTCGGCTTCTGCCTGCTGGCCCCTCTCCTCTTTCAAGCAGGCTGAGGTTGCCAAGCAACCAGGACTAACTAATCAGGGGAGCAGTTACTGCACCTGTTAGAATGTCAGTTAGAGACTGAGAGAAAATGCTGAGACCTTCCCTCGAACAGGAAGGATTTCTGGGCAAAACCATATTTCCAATCATTGAACCAGCTTAACTTCGAACATCCTGAGCCCTTCCTGATCATCTGCATAGTCGTTTTGTGTCGATAAATGAAGAAATGTGCCCTAAGGAGCAATTCAGAGAAGCGTTACTTCTGCTTTCCTCAAGAAAATTTCCTGCCTTTTTAACATGGGAGTATATGAGGATGGGAGTTGCTGCCGCATATTTGTGTGTCATGCCAAAACTATATATCTGACAGCTACAACAGTGTTATCACTGCGACCGCCTCAAATTTAGCTGTGCATTTGCAGCCACAGTCGCAGTTTACAAATTTATTTTTCGACGACTTTTTCTCTCCCCCTCCACTCTAGCGATGACATCACTCACCCTACACTCAAAAAAGTGAATCTGGTGGGTTGTGCACTGAATACAATGTTTATGTTTTCAGTTTAATAATAAAACATGTTTTTGTTGAGTTTACATATGTTTTTCTAATAAAGTCTATGTAATTGTGTCTTTCGTTATGTGTACAAAATAATTATGTGTTGGTTCATCACAAACCATTTAATTTAAGTCAATTATAATTGAAATACTTATTACACCCGTGTTGTGGAGAAATTGCTGAAGTCAAAGGTCAATGGTGAGGTCAGGAAGGAAGAAAGTGTTCAGGAGCCTCTGATGTCTTATGCTGTATTATTTATTGATGCTTGGCCAAGGAGAATTAGAGACACTCTCAAAGTACACCTGAAGTGCTTGAGTCGGTCTCACATTCTGACGAACTCATGCTGGTGGTTACACTTTAAACCCTCATAGATGACGCCACAAATTCTTTACGCCCAAAATAGTCAAAGGGAAAGCATTTACCCATGTTCGTGTTCACCTTCAACACATTCTAGTCTGGAGACACTGTTGTCTGTTCATACTAATGGAACGTCAACAATTAGCTATCTATTATGTCTAGGAATGCAGCAACAGGTCTCTTTGACCCTGGACACCACAGTGTTGAGATATGGTGGCACCCAGACAAAGACAAACAGTTAATACTGCTGTGGATCACAAGGCTTCACACGTGACCTCGTGTAACCCAAAAAGAGAAAATTCCATAACAATCCCCTCTTATTGATCATAAGATCAATACTAACTACCGAATAATAATTACCAAATTTAGAAACCACCAGGGAGTACAGTCAGAATGGGAATGACACAAACATTATAAAACATTTGTAATCAAACTGAATTATTCAAAAGGCCATTCATAAAAATCATCTTTCAAACAAAGCAGTCGGTTTAGATGAATTCATACAATTAGTGAGAAACTCTAAAAACCCCTCTTATGTACCCCATCATCCCATTCCCATGATGTGTGAGTTCCACTTTTCAGGTCAACAAGGGCCTTTAAGCTAGCGAAGATCCCCTACAACACCAAGGTGTTAAAGAAGGTCACCAGGAAGGTCACAGATCATGTGCAAATATGCCACTGGGAGAGGAGCAAGATCAAATTTATTATTTCACCTAATAGATAAAACCCTGGCAATTAGAAGGGGTTCCATAAAACAATTAATTTAACATTTTTAGAGCAAATTTCTTCTCTCTTTGAAATCAATCACAACAATCATCGTTGAAATCAAGACATTGCAAAATCTTCAACCCATGTACATTATGTACAGTAGAGGGTCACCACCATGGAGAGGTTACTAGCACATACGATGCATGGTGGCGTGGAATCCATCTTTGTAGAATTTTCCATGAACAGTCGATATCCATCAGTTGCATATCATCATAACATAATTGTAACTTTGAACTTTTAAACATGTATTACATTACTGTGAAAACCATAATTGAAAATAGATTTTAAAACTGATTCATAAAATGGCAATTCCTAAATGATTAAAAATCACATCTTTTAGAACACCAAACAACCAGTAAAGCCAGAATCATCACATAAAGTTAACCTAAAATGGAACACACAGGTAACAGAAAACTGATTTTATCCCCGAAGATAAAAAATATTTCTTCTCAATTTTATTTATTTTTATTCATCCACTTAACCCCCTGTTGCTCTATAGACACCATACATTTACAGACCATAGGTCTCCTCTTCATCATTTTCACCAAGAGAAAGATCATCAAGGTCAAAGCTTCGAATCCTTTCCTCAAAACCTTCAAAATTATAATACCTCTTACCCACTGGATTGGCAACCTCTGGGCGTATACACACCTGGGGTGCTTAGACCACTGACCTTGTTGTCTTCTTCACCATTAGTTTAATCAATGAGATCATACAAGTGCAGAGGAAAAGAATAAGGAGTCCACTGAAAATCAGAGTAGCCAAAAATTTAACTAACCCTGATCCCAATGATCCCAAGGTACCAGAAAAGTCCCCAAAGTTAAACCCATGTTTATCATGTAACTCTTTAATACCTCGAGCTGTGTCATGCGCCATATCCATGACCTCAGCAGTCGCGTCAGAGATGTAGGAGCAACATTCAGTACCTATTACTTTACAAGTTCCTCCCTGTGCTGCCAACAGGAGATCAAGCGCCATACGATTCTGTAAAGCTACAGTTTTAACTTCCTGCAGCTCCCTATGTTCAGCTAACATGGCTCTACTGGAGGCATTGAGATGATTCTCTAGGACTTTAGACAGAAATTCAAGCTCCTGTTGAGTTATATACATACCGTACCAAGGCAAGAGGAAGCTGGCTATCTTTTGAGATGTTGAGATTTCTCTTTTATATTTATGTAGAGGCGGGTATAATGAAGCAATCTCAGTGGATTTCACTTCCCTGATCAAGGGAATTAGGTATGCCAAATAGCAGACACCATGAAACAACTCATAGGGCATGCAGCAATAAGCTTTATCTCCACAGACTAGATACACTCTCTCAGGTAACGACGACTGTCTCAGAGTGACATCTACTACTGTTTTACAGCTGCTTTGTCCTAAATTATCAGGTCCGTCTCCTACTCCCTGAAAACACAAGGAAACATTTTGCAGTTAATGGGTGAACACCAGAGGAACATAAGTTGAGCAATCACGTTGTGGAGTTCGCTCCATCTGTTGTGGCACTGAGCAGTTACGTTTCTGTATCTGAAGTGACTCCATGGACCTAACACCGGACCACGGCTGCACAGAAACTACGGCCTCCACCATTAAAGATGCAACATATGGTTGGGGAACACACACCTGATCTCCAAGAGGTTTTGAACAGTTTGTTTGGGCCAAAACTATTTGAACTCTCTATTCAAAACCTAATTTCACATACATCTGTATATGAATAATGCGAAAAAGTGTAGTATAATTGAAACTGCTCGGTAGGTACCGTTCATTAACTGTTTTAGCAACGTATAAGGCAATTTCAGCATTACGTGACTACTTTGCAGAATCTATAGGGTAGGCAGGAGTATAGCACTCATCTGCTTCATCTTCAAATCTCATGGCCAAATTATTCCAGTTTAACACTTTATAATTCACTCTAGTGAATGGAATTAGATGAGACATTGGTGAGTATATGGACGAAGGCATATTTTGACATAGCCAACAGTAACTGAGATTACAATCGCAAGCATAATCATTCATTAGACTAAAGGCCAAGTTTGTTTTTTTTTGCACTAGAGTTTGAGAAACTTCACCTGTACTTCCATCACGCCTTGTTGATTTAGGTTTAGTGTATTTATAAAAGAAAATTGACCAATATATAGAAAACTATCACCCTTACCATTTTTCACCATAGTACAGATCTTACCGCTCTGCACCTCCCCTGGAACATCTCAGTAATTAACAACCCACAGTTTATAATCAGGATAACTGTTCAATGGCTGTTTAGTGAAACACCACAGCTCCAGAGGTTCAGTCAAAGGTACAGCAGCTGTGAATGTTACCTTCATTACCTGGGTGCACTCAGCACTGTCTTAATCCGAGCTTTGTCATGTGTTTTCCACGACCATTTACCTTGAGAGAAAGTCAGGGGGTAAACAATATAACAGTCATCACATCTGTCAATTGGACAGTCAAACATAACAGGGTTAACAGTTTGGTTAGTTTGGTTAGTTTGGTTAGAGCACAGGAAATACAAGTCCTCATTGTCACCAACACCTGGTTCCATCTGGAAGACAAAAACATTTTTTTTTTTAAATAATTTGATTAATACAAAATTTCCGTCATTAAAAGGATGAATTGGTTCCTCCGATGGTTTTGTGAGCCGTTCAGACACCTGTAATGATAAAATTTAAAAGTCAATTAATCTTTTACATATTCAGCCACAAACTCATCCGTCCAAAGCAGAGAAGTTTTGTTTGGTGTCAGAGGTTACCTTGTCCCTGTGGACATTAGTCTCCCCATTAACATCTCATGAGGACACAGTCCTGTTGTTGCACTTAGTGCGCTTTGGATGGAGTACAGCACAATAGGCAGTGCATCAGGCCATTTCAGACCTTTTGTCAGTACTGTTTTGGTCAACCGTTCTTTGATAGTTGTGTTTATTCTTTTCACTTGACCAGAACTTTGTGGGTGATACGAAACATTCAACTGCAACTTGAACCCTAAAATTCCTGACATTCCTGCATGATTTTTTATACAAAAACTAAATTTTGTCACTATCTATATTCCGTGACTTTTCTTTTAGCAGTCAGTTAACAACTGTTTTTGTGTCTTCTTTTCTTGTTGTGAAACCACCATCTCACTTTGAGAATCGCTCAGTTATGACTAACAAATATTTATAGCCTTAACATATTTTTCATTTTTCGTTTTCACAATTCACATTTTCATATGTACATTTATTATTCTTTTTGCAAAAATAACGTGACAGAGGTTCCAGATGGTCATGCCTCACTGTGTTCTTCTTCTATCTGGTCTGTTGACACGTCATACAACTGTCTACAAGTGTTTGTGAGACTTGTGTAATGCCTGGTGCAAACCATTGTGAACGAATAACATCATCTATCACCCCTCTTCCGACATGTGTTGGTCCATGTGCCACACGTGCCAAGACATGTAGGAGAGCTCTTGGGCAAACTAGTCGCCCATCCGGGCGGAGCCAAAAGCCAGCCACAACCTTTACGCAACCAAAGACTTCTCTCCCTGTTATCAGCGCGATCTTGCATTTTCACGACATCATTAGCGGAAGGTACTGGAATTGGATTGACGGGTTGTGTGGTGGTATATTGATGGACCATGGAGGAGGAGGAAAATGCGGCTTGTTTGGCTGCAGTATCAGCCATTGCATTTCCTCATGAAACGGGACCATTTCCTTTAGTGTGGGCTGCACATTTTACAATCACAAGCTGTGACGGACACAAAATAGCCTCTAATAGATCATTTACCAACGCGTGATGCTGTAATGGCTTACCAGAGGATGAGACAAAACCTCTCATTCTCCATAATTGTTCAGAGTCATGCGCAGCGCCGAATGCGTATCGCGAGTCAGTGTAGATAGTGGCAACTTTACCAGAAGCAAGTATGCAGGCTCTATTAAGAGCATACAGCTCAGCTACTTGGGCTGAAGTTCCATGAGGCAAAGATCCTGCTTCAATAACTTCAAAGTCATTTACTACTGCATAACCAGCCAAATATACGTTGTCACATGGTCTACTAGCCAAACAATCAGTATAAAGAACCATATCAGAATTTGGTATCGGTGTTTGCAGCAGATCTAGTCTCGGAGATGTGCACATTTATACAGTCATGCTCATCATCTGTATCAATCAATGGTAGCAGAGTAGCTGGATTTATTGGAGGTGAGCGCTTTAAAGTTATGTGGGGACTAGAAAGAATTATTGCCTCGTAACCTGTGCTGCCGTCATGTGTTGTGTTGCACGTGTTCAAAATGTGTAATACTGCATGTGGAACGTGCACGACACAGTCAAGAGCCAGTACAATGGGAGATTTGTCGATCAAAATGGCAACAGCGGCCACTGCTCTTAGACAACCTGGCATACCGAGAACTACAGGGGTCAGTCGAGAGGAGTAGTACGCAACGGGACGATAATGAGAACCATGTTTCTGTACCAGAATGCCAGTGGCGAAACCATCTCTCTCATGGACATGTAGATGGAACGGCTGATGATAGTCAGGGAAACCCAACGCTGGAGTCATTGTGAGAGCACTTTTCAGATCTTGAAAGGCTTTGTGTATCTCCTCAGTCCACTGTACCACAGGTGGAGCCGATTGCAGTGTGGCAGCTCGCAAAACCCATAGTTGCATATTCAAAAATCCAGTGTCTGCAGGAATTAGCCATCCCCAGAAAAGAGAGCATCTGTTTCTTGGTTGTGGGGGGAGGCATGTTTACTAGCAGTTTCACCCGCTCCGGTGACAAAAGGCGTTGTCCATCCTTCAGAACACGACTCAAATATGTCACCTCTGGTCGACAGAATTGCAACTTTGCCAGCAACACTCTGTGACCACACTCGGCCAGTCTCCGTAGCAGCAAGATAGAGTCTGTGTGGCAAGCTTCTTTTGATGGAGAAGCTATTAGGAGGTCATCAGCGTACTGCAAGAGAGTGGAGCCACCTGGCAGGTGGAGCCCATCTAGATCTCTTTTTACCGCCGCTGTATACACCGTGGGACTCTCAACAAAACCCTGCGGCAACCGTCGCCAAGTGTATTGCTTACCTTTGAATGTGAATGCAAACAGATACTGGCTATCTGGATGCAACGGTATCGAGAAAAATGCAGAACTCAGATCAACGACTGTGTAGTGCATGGAGTTAGGTGGTAAAGAAGCTAAAAACGAATTGGTGTCAAGCACAATTGGAGCGGCAGGTACCACTATATCATTAATAGCTGCAGGTCCTGCACTTCATCAGGGCGATTTGCTTTAGGCTGGTGGTTTGAACTAGCACGTCTTGATCCAACAGAGACTGAATGACACTTTCAATTTCTACTACAGCTCTGTGGCAAATTATATTGTCTAATCATAGGTAGCTTAGCATTAGGCTTAAGTGTGACTTTATGTGGCGGAGCCGAATTTACAAAACCCAGATGATTTTTATGTTTAGCCCAAAAAAATAGGTGAAACCTCAGACAATTCAGAAGGAGGTCCATACTGTGCGGGAAGAGGCGGCTGATGAGTAACAAATGTAGACATCAGTAATTGCATATGTTCATCTAAAGACAACATATACAGTTCCTCCTCTAAATATGTTACTGTTTGGTGTTGAGAAGCTGGTACAGCTTCTCTCAATATCTGGCACTGAGCCACCATGTGTCCAAGGTGTTTCAGCTCACAGCCAGGTGTGACGGCCACAACCAAATGTAAGTATGAACTTTCAACATTAAACAACCTCTGCTGTTTACTAGATAGTTGGACTGGTATGGCACATCCCTGCGGACCAACAAACAAACATTGTTCACACTCTAACCCCTCTTGTTTATTTAAAAACCTGGAAACCAATTGTATATACTGCTCATAAGGGTTAAATGCTGCAGTACAATGACAATGAAAAAGAGGCCTCATTGTAGACATCAATGTTGCACATGCTGGAAATGATTTGGCAATTTTCTGAATATCTAAAACAGTGAAACTGGGAAGCATATTAAAACCTATCAATTCCCAGCATTACAAACTGTCTTCCGTACTCTGCAAAAACTGAAATGCTAGAGCAGCTTTTTCATCAGGGAGGGTCAAAAACAATCCATCCGGGGTGCACTGAATAGTAGCATGCAGTTTACAAAGCAGATCCCTCCCCATGAGATTAATTGGGCTTTTATCAGATATCAGAAAAGAACGCATCACTTCAGAGCCTTTAACAGTTATTTTAGTTCTCTGAAATAACGGTTCCGCAATGGGAACCCCGGAAACGCCTACAGTGGTGATAAAGTTGGATGTAGGTGTGCATACATGCTCTGCAGTTTTTACAGTAGAAATAGTTGCCCCACTGTCTACTAAAATTTCAACGGTATTTCCATTAACTTGAACGGGCATTATCGGGTCTTCGGCGGGATTACTAGAAAGTTGAATAGTTGCAGCTTGAATATGAAATGGTTGTTCTGATCCCGCCCCTCGATGGCCATATGCTTGATTGTAATATGTTGGCTGCATGTTAGCAGCTTATGTGGGTGGGGCTGAAAGAGCAGGAAATGACGTAGTCGTTTGTGGAGCGGGCACAGCCGGAAATGATGTAGTGGCTTGTTGTTGGTTCTGGTTATTGGATTTATTCCGGCGACGACGACCGCTCTTACACTCTTTAGCCCAAAGTCCCTCTGCACCGCATTTGTGACAATTTCCACATTTTGGATTATCCCTGTTTTTGTTATTGTTTTAACCACCCTGCTGTGGTACATACTGCATCATCTGTTTTGAGCTGGGAGCATTATTACTTATTATTATTATTATTTTGTTCATAGTTGACTTCGAGTCAAGGACTGATAGTTTGTAAGCGGCTTGAACATTCGGTCTTAGATTTTGCACAAAAATTTGCACCATGAGACATTCATGTTCATCTCACTTTATTCCAGCATTAATATCCCATATTTGTATGAATCTGGCGCTGACCCTCCTGCTTCTTGAACACAGTGAATTATCTTTGAAATCTTTAAAAGTCAGCACCCTTTCGTGAACATTTGGTTATTGCATTTTTTGCTTCCACATTTAACCAATAAATCAAAGTTTTGGGTGAGGCCAGTACCCACCCTCAGCTGCTCAGGAAAAACAAACTCATTTTTTTTTTGGTATTCTTCCATGAACTCAGAAGTCCATGGTTTTCAAACTGCTATGTTGTCAATCATTATTTTTACAAGCATTTATTGAAGATGTCTGTGACACTTCAGAGGCAGGGGAAAAGTTGTTTTCCTATGTGCCTCTGTGTTTCTGGTCTGTCTAATCGAGTGTAACATCAGATTTAGGCATTTATGTAGTAGCGTGAACAAAGTGTGCTTTTAAGTAGAGCCAGTTTGATTTTTTTTTTTCAGCTTGACATTGCAGTTATTTCTATTATTATTTGAGCATAAACCGCACAATTATCGATTCATAATGAGCACCATGATTGGAGTTGAAGTTGATTCTGAGTTGATTTAAGGTGTGTGAAACATATTCATCAAGTTGAAACATGTGTTAATCAAGTTTAAAGAAGATTGTACTACACCAAAATAGTATGCCATGATTGTTACAATACTTAACTTAAAACACTTGAAACATTTCTTCTTTGCAGTAGAAATAATCCTATGACAATTTAAGTAAAAAGGTTACTTTTTAAATTAAGTTGAACAGAGCTAAACTTTAATAGTATAATCCTTGAAGGGGGAGAGCAGAGATGTTGTTTTGTTTTGGCTTTACAATCTGCACTTCCTCGTCACTAAAGTATGTGTGAGGCTCCTCCTCTCTGGGTCTGGCTCCTTCTCCTTCTAAATCTGACTCATTAGACTGTCTGCTGTCTTCCGTCTCCTGTCTGTGCATAATCTTGACTTTCCTTTCTAATTCACTACTGTAGCTGTTAGTAGGAAAAGTTCATCCTTTGCCTTAGTTTGTGATGTGCTTTGTTTGGTTGTTCATCTACAGTATCGTTGCATTGCAAGATTGCCTTGTATTTAAAAGTTGCAGAAAGACGAAGAGCACTTTTCCATTGTTTTTTGTTCCGACAGTGTTATCCCGATCTTGGCTAAAATATTCAACAATTCACGAGGAGCAGGAATCTTAGCTTGGCGCTTTTCCCAGCCATACATCATAGCTTTTGCACAATTTTCCAAATTATCAACATGTCGCTGCTTTATCTTAGTCATTTCTAAAGCTCTAGTTTACAACTCAGCTTCTAGTACTTGCATTGACCCATTTGGCACTTAGATCAGTTACTTTTTTAAGTCACTGGATTTAAACTTTGCAGCTTTTGTCATTCACTCTCACACCACCACTACATCTTTTTACAGACCAGTCAACCACACTTGCATACATTATTGGATGCATCTGGACTCATAGGATTGATTTCCATCATTAAGGTTAACATTTATCTCAGCCATTAGCAGCTTTTCTTTCTCAAATATTCCCTCATACGGTCACATGCCATTCATCCATTCACACAAAAGAGACACGAAATCCAATCCTTCCAGTCTACCGACAAGTCCAACAGAAAACATCGCCTTAAACTGCGATGCCTGGTCAGCTTTTAGCACACTGCTTATCAATGACAGGTTGACCATCTAATTTCACATTGGTTGTTTTTTTACAGAAAAATATTTTGTCTTTGACTTAGCTTTTGCTGAGTCAGTTTGCATATTTTCAGGTTTGTGTACTGCTTTGGACAGATCATTACCCATTTTCGCTTGCGCAGTAGGACATTACACATACAGACAAACAGATTTCAATCCACAATACAGCAGCATCAGTCTCCACACGTTTGTAACTGCAGCAGTGGTGATCTGAGGTGAAAGGAGGAAAAATTTACTTTTTCTCTCCCAGTGTATACACATTTAAAACCAACGTTTCCCAAAGGACACAGAGCAGATCCCCGATCTTGATTCAAACGAGGGTGTATTTAAACTCCCCCGAAAATGTCTTTTCTATAGTTTAAACCTCAGGTGGGTCTCTCTGTGCCGAGTGCAGCCCGAAACTGCCCCGGAAACAAACAACCACGTAGTGGCAATGCAGTGGGTCATAAACCCAACCTGCCCCCCCATCAGATCCACACACTGTACACTGCTCTGTAATCAATTATTGTTACAGCTCCATTTTTTTTAAAGTCGTTTTTTTTTTTTTTTACACCATTGTCAGCTTTCTTGATTTCTCACTTTAAATCAATATGCCGAATTGAACATCTAACTGGGATGTTTGTATGACACATACGTTCCAAACAACGCCAAAGGTTTCAGCCAGGACATTGTCCCCAAGACCTGAAGCTCCTGACCCCCTGGTGGGTCTTAGATGTTTTTATATTCCAGGCAGATTAAATAAGCACATAGTTTTTTATGATTTCGTCAAACGCAGACATGGTAAGGCATAGTAATAAAACTTTGCACTTACCACGTCTTTGTTCTGTTGAAATCTTGTTCGTGACGCCAATTGTTGTGGAGAAATTGCTGAAGTCAAAGGTCAATGGTGAGGTCAGGAAGGAAGAAAGTGTTCAGGAGCCTCTGATGTCTTATGCTGTATTATTTATTGACACTTGTCCAAGGAGAATTAGAGACACTCTCAAAGTACACCTGAAGTGCTTGAGTCGGTCTCACATTCTGACGAACTCATGCTGGTGGTTACACACCCTCATAGATGACGCCACAAATTCTTTACGCTCAAAATAGTCAAAGGGAAAGCATTTACCCATGTTCGTGTTCACCTTCAACACATTTTAGTCTGGAGACACTGTTGTCTGTTCATGCTAATGGAACGTCAACAATTACAACAATCTATTATGTCTAGGAATGCAGCAACAGGTCTCTTTGACCCTGGACACCACAGTGTTGAGATATGGTGGCACCCAGACAAAGACAAACAGTTAATACTGCTGTGGATCACAAGGCTTCACACGTGACCTCGTGTAACCCAAAAAGAGAAAATTCCATAACAACCCGCAAGGTGGCAGTAAGAAAAAGATTCATAAGGTTCGGACGACGCATGCGCGAACCTTTTCTGAAACACCTGCTTCCCCGTTTTTGGCGGTTTCCCTGAAGTTGCCAACGGATTGCAACCATTTTCTGACTTGAGAGAGGTAGGAGGATATTTTTCATCCATAACGTTATGTACTGTAGTATTTCTTATTTACCATGATTTAATTGTGTATCTGTGAAGAAGTAAGGTGGTTGTTTCTGAGAGCAGTAGACAACGGTCGGTCTGCTTTTATCCATATTACAACTTTTCCATCGGCAAACTAAGTTACTGGTGGTTAGTGTTATTGTGAAACGTGACCTTACAGGAAATGCTACATGTTTTAAATGGCAAATAACGTTGGTCTTCTCGGTTACAAGAGGACCAAGAGTTGGCAGGTAGGTTAAGTTAGCTACTGAAATAAAGCACTAGTGGCATTTGAACAACAACTGGAGCCTGTGTTAGGGTGTAACGAGCAGTAGAGCCATTGTGGTGAGCTGGGAAGCGGGCGTTAGCGCGGATGCTAACCGCTAGCCGAAGTTAGCAACAAGCTGTTAGCGCGGATGCTAACCGCTAGCCGAAGTTAGCAACGAGCTAGCTTAGCACAACAGCCCTCATACTTGTTAACAGTCAAGGTTTTAGTTGTCAGTGACAGGCGTATATCGGTCTGCAGCTTCAGGCCTTCACTCCTGAGAGAGAGGCGCTAGTACTTGTAAACATCTACGACAGTTAGCTTAATTGTTACTGTTACAAGTCTAGCATTTATTTTGGTTAAAAAAAAAAAAACCTTTAGACTCTAGCTTTTTAATATAAGGTTATGAATTATGACATTTAGTGTATTTTTTTTTTTTTACCTCACTGAAGAGTTAACTATTTGGACCCTCTTGCCATTTGCAGGTGAAGGATACAATTCAATGCTGCTCTTCATCCTGATATGATCATTTTTGAAGACGTCGCTTTATATGTAAGTATAATTACCTTAACTGTTAATTAACAGTGTTGTTTTTGTCTTTTATTATGTTTATTATTGTTATTTTTATATTTTTTTATAGAATGCTTTGGTAAGGAGCTTTTTAGGTTTTTTGTATGACACAGTCACAAGGAGGATTTCTTGTGGTCCTGAAATGTTGAGCTGTAATTGGTGATTAGAAGTACCCATTACCACAGTTCACTATTGATGTGAATTTTAATTATGAGTTAAAGCTGTAGAAGTCAGGTACTAAGTGAAGTGAACATAACAACAAACAATATATGCTTGCATTTATTAAGTAAGTAAAGTTTCCCACATCACTCAGCATCAATCGGTTTCAAAGCATTATAGCAGGACTCATCCACTAGGTGAATTTATGTACACTATGGAATCTTTTGAGGTGAGTAAGGTTGTTTTGTTTTGTTTTTTTACTTAGTTTGGTCATGGTGAGGACTGACATGAAAGTAGGTTTAAAGAAAATGTATCTACTGTAGGATCCTGTACAAAGTACACCAATAATTAAGCTGTTAAAATGTTTAGATATTTTTTTACATTTTCTCTCCTTTTTGTCTGTCTTTTCATGCTACCTCCTGTCTGCCCATAGCACTGTACTCATAACAGGTCTGATCACAACAAGCTACTTTAATTACTACAAATTGAGTTGCCAGAGTTTTTATTTTAAGAAACATTTATCAGGTGACGACAAATTAATTCTCTTGGTCTCGTTCTGAACATGTGTTTTTATTTTTTAGATTTCTAGTTATCTTTAATCTGTTGCTGAAGCTTCAATCAAAGCACATCCACGTTTGAGAGAACAGGAATCCTTCAGTGGTTTCTATGGATGGAAAATAAGCCTTAAGTATACAATGGCAAACTACAGGACAAAACTTAGAAACCTGGGGTGCCCAGAACTGAGCATCAATTCCCTCAAGCACAAACCTGCAGATAGATGTCAGCCTGCTTATGATATCAAAAAAAACAAGGAAAGCAGAAGTAAATTTTTGTCCTCCCTATCCTGCTGGCGAGACCCAGGGCCGCCTTGAACTGGAAAGACTGGCATGAGTTGTAATGGCTTCCATTCAGAATATTAATCATTTTGTATAAAATGTAACACAGGAAATGCTGTAATATTACAACACACCCTGTTTTTTGTACATTCTCATGAGGGTATTTCTGTTTTAAATGTTTAAATAGGTAGCAATAATATAAAATATTTTTGTGGACATTATGTTTTCAGATGGAAGCAGAATTTGTGAGGATCACTACTTGTCCCCTCGTCTCCAAGTTCAACGCACAACTTGACCAACACACTAGTCAGCTCATCAAACTGTTCAAGAAGAAAGGAGGCTCTGCAGGGACCAACATCAGCAGGACTTTAATTTTAACCTCTGTGGGGCTGCTCCCAAGGCCACTGATGTTAATGGTCCTTTCTTTCTCTCTTATGTAAAGGACAACGATGGTGCTGCTTTCCAGAGGGAGATTGAACAACTTACCCTTGGCATCTACAGCATCAAAGTCGAGGGAGGTGATGTCACCACTCCACCAGCTGATGTTGGCATAGTTATCGAAGGTGTTGAAGTTCTACAGGACCTGAGAGATGTCGCCTCTGCATGTGCACTCTTAATGGGGGTAATATATGCAATGAACTGGAGTTATCCTAAGGAACTGAAGACCTTCTTAGAAGTGCTTCAAAAGCTCCTCCTGCAGCTGGATGCTGGTAGATTGTTAACCAAGGTACAGATGCTCAAGAACAAATTGTATGCTTGAACCAACTGTTTGATAACCAGTTCAGAACTCCTTGTAGTGGCTGCAACACGAGCTGACATGTTTGTGAAAATGTTCATTTGAATCATATTTGTGTTTCTACACTACTAAAGGTTGACAGCAGCATGTGTGTTATAATGTGACTGCAGTTTTTTAAAAAAGAATTGAGAGCTACATATAAATATAAATAAATATAAATAATATAATATAAATATACTGTTATACAATAATATACAGGGTTGTTTTGTTGGATGTTTCATTTGACATTTCAGGGTATTCTCTCCACAGTTGACAGAAGCACATGTGTTGTGCTTAGATTATTATGCTGTCAAAAAAAGTTGTTGTATTGTTTGACTGCAAAAGCAGTTTAGAACTGTTGATATTATTTTGGACCAAGTGGCAAGTTGGTGAATAAAGTAAATAACAGAAATACGTTGGGCGTACAAAATTCATTTGTGTGGAACCTGTTGACAAACTAGAATTAGGATAAACTAACTAGTATTAAATAAGTTGGATAAAAACCTATGTTAATAAATTCAATTTAAATTTATCATTTTACCATGTTAAATAGACAAATGTAGAATATGTAATCTGTAAATATATTATTTATGTCCATATAACATAACTGAATTTGATTGGATAAGCTTAAATATCTCTTCCCCTCCTGGAGCTGCCACCTTACCGTGGTGGAGAGGTTTGCATGTTCCAATGATCCTAGGAGCTATGTTGTCGGGGGCTTTATGCCCCTGGTAGGGTCACCCAAGGCAAACAGGTCCTAGGTGAGGGTCCAGACAAAGTGCAGCTCAACATCCCCCTGATGAGAAAGACAACAGATGGCACCAAGTTTCCCTTGCCCGGACGTGGGTCACCGGGGCCCCCCCCTGGAGCCAAGCCTGGGGGTGGGGCTCGTTGGCGAGCGCCTGGTGGTCGGGTCCTTACCCATGGGGCCCGGCCGGGCATAGCCCGAAAAGACGACATGGGCCCCCCTTCCCATAGGCCCACCACCCATGGGAGGGGTCTCAGGGGTCGGGTGCTTAGAGAGATGGGCGGCAGTCGGAGGCGGGGACCCTGGCGGTCTGACCCCCGGTTGCAGAAGCTGGCTCTGGGGACGTGGAACGTCACCTCTCTGGCGGGGAAGGAGCCTGAGCTGGTGCACGAGGTTGAGAGGTACCGGCTAGATATAGTTGGGCTCGCCTCGACGCACAGCGTGGGTTCCGGAACCAGTTTTCTTTGAGAGGGGCTGGACGCTCTACCACTCTGGAGTTGCCCCCGGCGAGAGGCGCAGAGCGGGGGTGGGACTGCTTGTTTCCCCCCGGCTCGGCGCCTGTACATTGGGGTTCACCCCGGTGGACGAGAGGGTAGCCTCCCTTCGCCTTCGGGTGGGGGGACGGGTCCTGACTGTCGTCTGTGCTTATGCACCGAATGGCAGTTCAGAGTACCCACCCTTTTTGGAGTCTTTAGGGGGGGTGCTGGAGAGCGCTCCCTCTGGGGACTCCCTCGTCCTCCTGGGGGACTTCAATGCTCACGTGGGCGGCGACAGTGAGACCTGGAGGGGCGTGATTGGGAGGAACGGCCCCCCTGATCTGAACCCGAGTGGTGTTTTGTTATTGGACTTCTGTGCTCGTCATGGACTGTCCATAACAAACACCATGTTCAAGCATAAGGGTGTCCACATGTGCACTTGGCACCAGGACACCCTCGGCCGTAGTTCGATGATCGACTTTGTGGTCGTGTCGTCGGACTTGCGGCCACATGTTTTGGACACTCGGGTGAAGAGAGGGGCGGAGCTGTCTACTGATCACCACCTGGTGGTGAGTTGGCTCCGATGGTGGGGGAGGATGGCGGTCAGACCTGGCAGGCCCAAACGTTCTGTGCGGGTTTGCTGGGAACGTCTGGCTGAATCTCCTGTCAGAAAGAGTTTTAACTCCCACCTCCGGGAGAGCTTCGCTCATGTCCCGGGGGAGGCGGGGGACATTGAGTCGGAGTGGACCTTGTTCCGTTCCTCCATTGTCGAGGCGGCCGACCGGAGCTGTGGCCGTAAGGTGGTCGGTGCCTGTCGTGGCGGTGGCCCCCGAACCCGCTGGTGGACACCGGCGGTGAGGGATGCCGTCAAGCTGAAGAAGGAGGCCTACAGAACCCTTCTGGCCTGTGGGAGCCCTGAAGCAGCTGACGGGTATCGACATGCCAAGCGGAATGCGGCCTCGGTGGTTGCGGAGGCAAAAACTCGGGCGTGGGAGGAGTTCGGTGAGGCCATGGAGAGCGACTTTCGAACGGCTTCGAGGAGGTTCTGGACCACCATCCGCCGGCTCAGGCGGGGGAAGCAGTGCACTGTCAACACTGTGTTCAGTGGGGACGGTGTGCTGCTGACCTCGACTGGGGATGTCTTGGGTCGGTGGAGGGAATACTTCGAAGACCTCCTCAATCCCACCAGCACGTCTTCCTTGGAGGAGGCAGAGCCTGGAGACCCTGTGGTGGTCTCGCCCATCACTGGGGCTGAGGTCGCTGAGGTAGTCAAAAAACTCCTCGGTGGCAGGGCCCCGGGGGTGGATGAGGTCCGCCCGGAGTTCCTCAAGGCTCTGGATGTTGTGGGGCTGTCTTGGTTGACACGTCTTTGCAACATCGCGTGGACATCGGGGGCAGTGCCTCTGGACTGGCAGACCGGGGTGGTGGTTCCCCTCTTCAAAAAGGGGGACCGGAGGATGTGCTCCAACTATAGGGGGATCATACTCCTCAGCCTCCCCGGAAAGGTCTTTTCGGGGGTCCTCGAGAGGAGGGTCCGCAAGATTGTCGAACCTCGGATCCAGGAGGAACAGTGTGGTTTTCGTCCTGGCCTTGGAACTGTGGACCAGCTCTATACCCTTAGCGCGGCCCTGGAGGGTGCATGGGAGTTCGCCCAACCAGTCTACATGTGTTTTGTGGACCTGGAGAAGGCGTTCGACCGTGTCCCTCAGGGGGTCCTGTGGGGGGTGCTCCGGGAGTATGGGGTTCCGGACCCTTTGATACGGGCTATCCGGTCCCTGTACTGTCGGTGCCAGAGCTTGGTCCGCATTGCCGGCAGTAAGTCTGACCTGTTTCCTGTGAGAGTTGGACTCCGCCAGGGCTGCCCTTTGTCACCGGTTCTGTTCATAACTTTTATGGACAGGATTTCTAGGCGCAGCCAGGGCGTTGAGGGGCTGCGATTCGGTTGCCTCAGGATTGGGTCGCTGCTTTTTGCGGACGATCTAGTCCTGTTGGCTTCATCGGATCGTGACCTTCAGCTCTCTCTGGAGCGGTTTGCAGCCGAGTGCGAAGCGGCTGGGATCAGAATCAGCACCTCCAAATCCGAGGCCATGGTGCTCAGCCGGAAAAGGGTGGAGTGCAGTCTCCGGGTCGGGGATGAGATCCTGCCTCAAGTGGAGGAGTTCAAGTATCTCGGGGTCTTGTTCACGAGTGAGGGAAGGATGGAACGGGAGATCGACCGGCGGATCGGTGCGGCTTCTGCAGTAATGCGGACTCTGCACCGGTCCGTCGTGGTGAAGAAGGAGCTGAGCCGAAAGGCGAAGCTCTCGATTTACCAGTCGATCTACGTTCCTACCCTCACCTATGGTTACGAGCTTTGGGTAGTGACCGAAAGAATAAGATCGCGAATACAAGCGGCCGAAATGAGCTTCCTTCGCAGGGTGGCTGGGGTCTCCCTTAGAGATAGGGTGAGAAGCTCGGCCATCCGCGAGGAGCTCAGAGTAGAACCGCTGCTCCTCCGCATCGAGAGGAGCCAGTTGAGGTGGCTCGGGCATCTTGTGAGGATGCCTCCTGGACGTCTCCCTGGTGAGATGTTCCGGGCACGTCTCTCCGGTAGGCGGCCCCGGGGAAGACCCAGGACACGCTGTAGGGACTACGTCTCTCGGCTGGCCTGGGAACGCCTTGGGGTCCCCCTGGGAGAGTTGGCAGAAGTAGCTGGGGAGAGGGAAGTCTGGGTTTCCCTGCTGAAGCTGCTGCCCCCGCGACCCGATCAAGGATAAAGCGGAAGAAGACGAACGAACGAACGAAATATCTCTTGTTGAACAGAAGTAATTCCATCTAGTTGGGTCAATACACATTGTGTTAATGTAACACAAATTCATTAAGTTAGATGAACTTAATATTTTTGCTTTTAACTAACATAATTCATTTTCGTGGAACCTGTTGACAAAATAAATTTAATTCAATGTTTCACTTTTTTGAGTGTAGCTCTGGAAAGTTCTCGCAATACACACCCATTCATTTTTTGGCGTGGTTTTTGGCGATTTTTGGCAAAACCGTTTGCTGAAAGTCATAGCACACATGTCCCGGCTGAGCCGGTCGTTTTGATACCCGTTTTGTGTATGTGCGACAAAAACTCTGGGAGGAGTAGCGAACCAAAAAACGGGCAAGAATAATAACTAGAAAATTTCTAAAGAAATTTTGAGTGTGCCTGACTCTGGCCCTGTCGCCCCCATGCATTATTACTGACACTGCTCAGTAAATTCAGTACTAGAAAAGAAATTTTGAGAGTGACGAGTGGGCTGTTGCTGGGGTTCTGTGTTTAAAAAGCACACCTCAAATAGTCATTTTTAACATTTATATTTAGACACATTTATAACAGAGACAGCTTCAACAGTGTTATCAGTGGGTGTGTGTGTGTCTGTGTTGCTGTGTGTGTGTGTAACCCTTCTGAAGCAGAAAAGTATTAGTAATGATAATAATAACTTTAACTAATGGCCAGAATAAGAAACAGAAGATTTAAATTCGACTACGGAGCCCAGGTGTAACCAACTGATGCACAAGAACGACACGACACTGTGGCTCTTTTTGTTAATGAGAACAATGCTCCCCTATTTTAATATGAAGCTGGGGAGAATAATAAAACACATGAAATACATACAACAGCCTTACCCGGGTAGGTATAGAGAATAACAAACAAAATAAAGGTTTTCGCAGCTGCGTGTGGTTTTTCTTATTGTTCTGTTCACTTCACTATATGTGCACCCTTTAGGTGTCAGTCCAGCCACACGGTTGTGTGGGTGTGTGTGTATGTGTAAAAGTGAGCAAAAGGATTCAATTCACGGTGTACGTCTAAGATCCTCCAGGGTCCGGCTCGCCATCAACGTCTCTCTCTGGCTCCGTCCTCCAGACAGGCTCTATCCAAATCCAAGGGTTCCTCAAAAACCTGACCTACAATAAGTAGGATCAGAACATATTTCTTCAATTTCTCAGATCTTAAATTATGAATTATTGTACATAAATCACTTTAAATTGTCTCTATATTATGTAGAGGATAAGTGCTTTAACTAACTTGTATTGCAAAATAAGATTTCAATTTCTCAGTAGCAAAAGGTGAATAATTCAAAGTATATTATGATACCAAATGATTATTTTTCGAACAGTACCATCACATATATATATATATATATGCTATTAACATAGCAATTAACATATTAATTATCACAAATAACCAAAATGTAAACTCTTGTAATGTTCACAGTAAGAAACCATAACTTAATGTGCTTAAAATAAACAAATATGTTCACAGTCACACACATGGCACACCATAACTCAAGTAAAAGCTAGACAAAATTGTTACATCAGAGCTTGGTGTGACTGGCAGTGCTGATTAGCCCCGGAGCTAGCGCTCCGATATTAGCATTGAGCTAGTACTTAGCTCACGGAGTTAGCCGTTTAGCTTGTAGAATTAGCGTTTTAGCACTTAGCATTAGCACAGCAGGACGATCTCTCACCGCTGCGATTCTCCACCCGAGCGAATCCTCCAACTGCACTCCTGCAGATCGTGGTTGTCCGGGGAGATTCCTCCTTTGGTTTTGTCCGAGTTTTTAATCACTTTTTTCCAGTTTATCCACTTTTATGTTTTCTCCGTCCTGACATTAAGACCGTGTCCAGAACATGCTTCCTCTTGCTCCTTCTAGAGGCTACGGCGAAATGTGAACCTGCGTCAGGTGGGATTACAGACCGCGTCTGCTCCTCCGACTGTATGACAGATCGGGACCACAAGTCATCCCTTTCAAATTAAAGTTCCCCTAGTTTTTCTACAAGAATAACCACAAATAGTCTTTTCTTCATGAATTTGACAGTCTTTTAACTCACATATTCTCTCTCTCTTTTAGATATAAAATATACCTTTTTAATACACATGTTTTTTTTTTTATCTGGGTTACATGTGTGTCTATGTTACTGTGTGTGTGTGTGTGTGTGTGTGTGTGTGTGTGTGTGTGTGTGTGCGTGCGTGTGTCTGTCTGTCTGTGTCTGTGTGCGTGTGTCTGTCTGTCTGTCTGTCTGTCTGTGTCTGTCTGTCTGTCTGTGTGTGTGTGTGTGTGTGCGTCTGTCTGTCTGTGTGTGCGTGTGTCTGTCTGTCTGTGTCTGTGTGTGTGTGCGTCTGTCTGTCTGTGTGTGCGTGTGTGTGCGTGTGCGTTTGTGTGCGCGTGCGTGCGTCTGTCTGTCTGTGAGTGTGTGTGTGTGCATGCTTGTGTCTGTAGAAATGTTCTAAATGAGTTGAATCTCAAAAAATAAGAATAAAAGTGTAATAGTACAAGATCCTGTTAATCCTGCACCAGCGCATGTTAGCATTACCAAGTTAGCAATTATAATGTATTTCATTCTTAGTGGCTAACAATAATGGTGGCGCCACTAACAGGCAGAACTAACAGGCATATATTAGTGGCTAACAGTAATGACGCGACGCATGAGGGTTTTCTGAATAAAGAGCACTAACATGTACATACATACATATATATATATACATATATGTGTGTGTCTGTCTGTCTGTCTGTCTGTGCGTGTGTCTGTCTGTCTGTCTGTCTGTCTGTGTGTGTGTGCGTGTGTCTGTCTGTCTGTCTGTCTGTCTGTGTGTGTGTGCGTGTGTCTGTCTGTCTGTCTGTGTGTGTGTGTGTGCGTGTGTCTGTCTGTCTGTCTGTGTGTGTGTGTGTGTGTGTGTGTGTGCGTCTGTCTGTCTGTCTGTCTGTGTGTGCGTGTGTGCGTGTGTGTGTGTGTGTGTGCGCCCTCCCCCCCTCCTCCTCAAGCAGGGTGAGGTTGCCAAGCAACCTGGGTGAGCTGCAGGTCTCATTAATTAGACACAGGTGTTCATGCAGCATGTCTGTCTCACTGAAATGCACAGTATATGTCTGAATGATCCCCGTCAAAGAGGGCCAAAAAAACCCTATATGGTATGCCTCAAACCAAAATCTGAAATGACCAGAAGAATGCTCATCGTGTGTATAATGTCTGTGCCAAGTTTCAGGCGAAAATTGTATAAACTTTGGCCTCGAGAGTCAGAGCAAGCACAGGTGCGCCCTGCTCCTTCCGGTAAATTCTCTGCTTCAAAAACCATGGGAGTGAATGAGGCTGTGGATGGGAGTAGTCGATCAATCAACGTGTAGGGACCCAAAACTATACGAGCGACAGCTACACAGTGGTATCAGTGCGATTACCTTGAATTTTCCTACGTTTTATGTATACTTGGTGTCTGTAGTGGAGCATTTGAGCCCACGGTAGTGAAATACGTTTTATTTTTTCACAGATTTTTCTCCCTGCTCCTCACTCTAGCTGATGATGTCATCCACTCTAGCAAAAACATTCCGCCACATACACACCCATTATAAACCCAGAAATTTGACTAAAAACCTGCTCAACTTTGAGCCTTGATAGTTTAAAAACGGTAAAAGCTGTCGATGAGTGTAGTGAATCCATGAAGAGAAGGCAAGCATACCTCCGTTTTTAGTTTTTAAATGAAGTCTCTCGGTGAAAGTATGCCAGAGCAGTTCATTGTTGAAAATGTCTGTTGAAATTTATTTTTCTTCGGGCCTCCCCATTCATTCTTTATGGGAAATTATTCTCAGTTTTTCGCGAATAAATTCGCGAAAAACATGCGAATCTCTTAGAAAAGACATAGCACACGATTCCCGGCCGAGCCGGTCGTTTTGATACCCGTTTTGTGTGTGTGTGACAAAAACTCTGGGAGGAGAAGCGATGCAAAAAAAGGGCGTAAGAATAATAATAATAAGAAGAAGAACTAGAAAATTTCTAAAGAAATTTTGAGTGTGCCTGACTCTGGCCCTGTCGCCCCCATGCATTATTACTGACACTGCTCAGCAAATTCAGTACTAGAAAAGAAATTTTGAGAGTGACGAGTGGGCTGTTGCTGGGGTTCTGTTAGCATTAGCATGTTAACACTGATGCGCTAGCAGTTAGCATTAGCATGTT
This sequence comes from Collichthys lucidus, assembly GCA_004119915.2. Classification (NCBI taxonomy): domain Eukaryota; kingdom Metazoa; phylum Chordata; class Actinopteri; family Sciaenidae; genus Collichthys; species Collichthys lucidus. The sequence goes on along the minus strand of CM014085.1, from coordinate 2,218,568 downwards.
AACATTAGCATGTTAACAATAACGGTGGATAACATATAGTGTGCACTTTCAGGCACACTCAATAAGCGCGGTGGATAACATATAGTGTGCGCCTTGCACACACACTCAATAATAATAATAAGCCCGGTGGATAACATATAGTGTGCGCCTTGCACGCACACTCAATAATAAGAATAAGCGCGGTGGATAACATATAGTGTGCATCTTGGACACACACTCAATTAATATATGCATATGTAGATAATGTATGTGAACTAACATGTACTGTTAGCTGCCAAGCTAACCGCTGGGAAATGCTACAAGTCCCTTCTGTCTTTCTCCAGGCAGTGACAGTATTAAGAATGGACGGCGCATGAGTGACATCACCCAGTGAAGCACTGTTTTGAAGCTCAAAATATGCCAAACTGGCCACCACCATGTTAGCTGTACTGCCTCTTCCACCTCCTGGCTAATCTAAATATGAGCAAAGACATAGATCATCGGCTGACCTAAGGTACGTCCACGCTCTTAATTCTGCATAACTTTAAGCCTTAATATCATTTAGACAGGTGAGTTGTATAAACATTAAATTATTATGTGCACAAGGAGCAAAGTGGAAGTAGTAAGCAGGCCTTGCGCTCAACTACCATTTCCAAGGTCTAGAAATAACTTAAATGCTCTACTTGATACATATCTATAAATCAATCGTGTTCGCTCTGTACTGGATGGAAATATATCACTATAGACCTCCATCATCTAATTCAATGAAATTCCCTACTTTAAAGCAATAATCCTACATAAAGACTGAGTGTTAGTTTTGAACTGAAAAAAATAGGCATTTCTTAAAAACAGCTCACATTCAAATGTCTTCAATAGACTTTCTAACAGCTGCTGCTGAGAATAAGAATAAGAAATCAAACCTATGTATACTCTGTACTACAGGTCAATGCAATCTTAACTACAGGCAGAGACAAAGGAGCTGCTATAATTATGGGCCTCTAAAGACGATGTGACGATAAAGCCATGTTTAACCTGTAAAACCTTGCGAAATAAGACCTTCCTTTCGCTAATATTATATATATATGTCTTAACAATTCTGTTTAGTACACGATATTCAAAGTCAGCTGTGCATTGAACAGGAAACAAGGTCATTTGTATGCAGTGTGCCGTATAATAAATATAATTAATCTTGGCAATAAGACCCCACGCCTATACAGATGCCGATCATGTTTTAGCACTGCTTGAAATGAATTTGTTGTGCTACCCACTTTGTCTTTCAGGCATTGAGGAGACATGAATGAAGCGTCTGATAGCAGGATCACGCTCTTTGTTCAGGATAACACAGGTATTGGTTCATTTAAACAACTCTCTAAAAATCAGTGCAATGTAGCATGATTCTATTTCTTTTTCTTTTTTTGATCTGAAGGAAATCAAATTAAACTCAAATCCAGTCTTGTTGACTGGAACGATGTGCTTTATCCTTAAATCCCAATGTGGAGTCTTAACCCATTGCTTTTTACTACCTTATTATTTCAGCTTTGTCTTGCATGTATGTGGTTATTTTCTGACTTGTTTTTTGTGCTGTTAAAATGATTGAATATTATCAATGCACAACACGGCCAGATTTAACTTGGGCCTTGCCACTGTATGACTGTAAATCCGTTTAAATTCACCCTCTTATGAATTAGGTCTCATCCATTTCTACAGATGTTCCACCAAGTTTATCTTAAGATTCAGGCATCTTTTAATCATTCATCTCCAATTACATAACACTATTCATCATTCTATCAATGTATTATTTGTATAAACACTGTTTTATATACAGTGACAGGTGGTGGATCCCTTCAGGGAACCATCCCACTCTTGCAATTTTGTTGCATTGAGTAGACAGTTTGAGAAACACTGCTGATGTAATTGGGGAGAAGATGCTAACTGGGTGCAAAGTAAACTGGGACTGACTTTGTATTTGATTCAATTCAAATACTGCGAGAGAGCCTCATGTCACAGAGATTAGTACTAACAGCTTATGCAGTTGGTGTCATTGATTTTACAAGAACTTTACTGGATGGATTCTTTCAAAAGATATTGCCTAAGTTGATTTTTTGATGATGGTGGTCTCTATCAGGGTTCATCTGTCCAGAGCCTCCACAATGAGCTCTTCAGAAAAATGTGTGTGTTGTCATGCATGTGCTATCCATTCTCTATGCAGATATATATCATTGATCTGCAGCCCTCAATTACCTGTAGCAGACTAAAAGAACAAAAAGCCAAGGTGGACTTGAACACATGTTCATTAATATTGTTGGTGTAAATGTTTGAATTGTAATGCTTAAGATGTGTAAGAGTGAACTTTAAGTAAAATGTGTCTTCAGGATGTGTTGTGACAATAACTCTACAATTCTACAGATAATTATCAGTCCTTTTTGCTTCCTCTTGTTTACTGTTGTCTGTCTGCCCTTTTGTCACTTTCATACACTCAGAAGTCTTTGTGCCCCTCATCTAAATGACACTATGCTGAGGCTAATGCTGGAATTCAAGGAATACAACTCAGTTTGGCTGAATTAAAGTGGCACGAGCATTGCTAATTATTTTAGTTTTTTCACAAATAATCATTTTAGTAATATTTTGCCTCGGAAAAGGGGAGAAAAATGCAGTAATAAATAAATAAAACTCCAAATAAATAGAGACTGATTTGGATGCAGTGTCAGGGGAGATGTAGTGCAAAGGCGCGATAATAGCTAAGCTAGCTTATAACATCTTTGTTTTCACTGAGCACTGTGTGCCGTGGTCTCTGGGGCCACAAGAGGATTTTTGGCAAAGCTGTTCTTCTCAAGGTCCACACTTTGCAAACACTCAAGGAGGCTTCTCTGTGATATCAGTGAATCAGAATCCACTTATGCTCTCATCGTATTGGAGGTGGAGAAGGCTACTCATATTCAATGACTTTCCCCATGGACACACGTTAGACACTCGGGGAAGGCTGAAGAAAAAACAATGCAGCCAAGTAGTAGTCTTTTTAGGGAGATTAGTTCCACATTTTAAGGTCTTGAATGGAGTGCTGCATCCTGGATATTATTCTGTTCCACAAGCAAACAACACTTGCTGCTAAGACACTGAGAATTTGTTGTGAGTTCTTACATCCACAGTGAATTTATTGTTGTTTCTCAGAATTCCATTCTGCCTCCGTTTTGACACAAATAAATGACTTTGGGACCTTGAAGGTTTAATTTGAAATAACACATGTCTTGCAGTCAAGCTTTTCAGCTGGTAACCAGACATGGCAGAGGAGAAGTCAGGCATAATATTTATTTCCCTGCCCCTGGCGATGTGGTACGCTCATCCAATTCATCCACGTCTCCATCAGAGAAGAATGAAAGCCGTGGCTACAGAAAAAAAGTCCTTTTTATTACAGCAACATAGATCGTTTATCTTGTTGAGTTTGCTCCATCACATGTCATCGATTACAAGAGTTTGTTGAAACAGAGGAAAAGCACAGTTCAGGTCTCATGTAGGACAGTCTGACACAACAACTCATCATCTGAAATGTGACAGAGGACAGTAGTGATTATTCACTGTTCACACAGCAAACATATTAATACAAGTAAAGATAGACATGAGAGATAGGTTAACATTAATAAACTGTAAGAGTAGTAAGAATGAGAGTAGTTCAGTGTTTTTTCCTCCTTTGGAGTGATTTTTTGTTTCCTCTAGTTTAGGCCATTTTCATAGCCTCGGATACTGTCGACCTAAATAAAACAGCTGTCTGCCAAACTCTGCATCTGAGTCCTCATTGAGTCCCGGCCTGACACTTTTATTAAACACTACAATCACAGTGACCTCTGCTGTAAGTTCAGATCTAATAGCCAATCTTAGCTGATCTCTTAAAATATAGAGGGAGTTATTTTCTTCAACCATTCGTGTTAATGTGAAAATGTTGAGAGTATAAGTCTGTTCAAACCCACTTCAGCACTGTGTTGATGATGAGATAATACAATGAAACTCTTACAAACTTTTTTGTTATTGTGTCATAGATTACATACACTCATGTCTCATTAATGCATATTATTAACTAAATTTCTTCCCCGGTGTTTCTGTGCTCTCTCGTCCAGCAGGTCCTCATGGATCGTGGCTGCTGCTGTGGTCCTGCACGACGTCCACTACTATATTATTACTGTCATTAATGTTACCATATCTCCATTACAGTGTATAGTTTATAATTTGCTGCTGCTGTGCATCTGTGTCTCTCTATCTCTATCACAGGTTCCACTGCTACTGTAATCACTTTATCATTCATTGTGATTCATTGTCATTTTGTCAGTCATTGTAATTGTACAATATGTTTGTGTTGTTTTGTCCTGTACACGTGACATCTATCGCACGTCTGTCCGTCCTGGGAGAGGGATCCCTCCTCTGTGGCTCTTCCTGAGGTTTCTTCCACATTTTTTCTTCCACATTTTTTGCGTGCAAGTTTTTCCTCACTCGAACCGAGGGTCTAAGGACAGAGGGTGTCACTCCCTGTACAGATTGTAAAGCCCTCCGAGTCAAATGTACTTTGTGACTTTGGGCTATACAAATAAAATTTGATTTGATTTATTGTTTAGTCTAAATAAAAATATCAAAAAATGTGGCAAATTGTCACATTTGAGAAGCTTGTAAAATGTAAACAGTTGCCAATTTATTTTCTCATCATCATATTCAGTCGGACAATAAGTAGAGACTATTTCAAATTGCCGTGCAGAGTATGACGAACCTTCAAACTCATTGATCTGTTGCCTTCATCTCATCCACACCTGACCCACGGACACAGCCTGTCAGCCACTCAGAGAGGGAAATGGACAGCAGAGGTCAAAACTCAAGCAACTCGTTTAGTGTAATATAACAAATTGATTGTGAGACCCTGATTTTCGTCTTCTGGCTTTCATCAGGGTCACCATAAAAAGATATGATACCTGTATACACATACAATTAACGAGACATCCACAAAGGGATCATTGATACAGAGGACTACTCTGTTAGGGAGGGTTTGCAAAAAAAAAAAAAGTTACATTTTATACATGAGTACAATTGGAAGGGCAGAAAGAGATAAAGTTACTTTTAAATAAACAGTTAGGACTAAGAATATGAGAAACCATCAGTCATTGGTAAAATAAAATTGGAAGCTTAGCAAAAGAAGCTGTGTAGATTTAAACAGAAGCAGGTTCCTGTTGTGTCAAGTGCTCAATAACAAGCTGGAATTACTGGACATGTTGCTTCTGCAAAGCTATCCTTAAAACTACAAATAGCACGATTGGAGTTGAATCACAAAATATCAGCTGAACAAAAACAACAGAGGGACCAAAGAAAAGCTGATTCAAATATTTAGAACCCAGTTGCACTGACTAAGGTTCAATAACAATGACTTAACAAAACCAGAGAGTATTTGGGGGGAAATAGTTACAACAGTACTCTCTCTTGTTACACAGCACTGCAGGGATGTCATGAAAGTTTTCATCACTGAATTGTTCTTTTGTGGCCCAAACAAGTTAAAATCTAAATAATACATTTGTGTCTAATTTATACTGTTTTTACCTCTGTTAACAGAGCGATTATAGAAGGAAGGCAAAACATGGTGCACATCATGTGCAAAAGCAGTGTCAATGTAAGAGCAAGTAGTAATTAGAACACATTGCTATGATCTTTTGAGTGTCAGAATAAGGGTGGTAGATGAATTAAATGTCGTAGTGTCAAAATGAAATGACAAGTTGTTATACTGGCTTTTTGTCAAACTGACTAATCCTCATTTTTACCACGTTTTTAATTAATAATATATAATGAACCACCTCCTCATGTCTAGGGCCTTGCTTAGTGTTACTAACTTTCACATTAGAGAAAACTGTGAGAGTTAAAAGGCTCAGCTGTCCATCTCAGCCTCTTTAGTATTCTGCCCATGAAATGGTCTCATCCCCCATCCATCTATCTACCAAAGCATACGAGATAACTTTTTTTTCCTTCTCAACAGATGATATTAAGTGCCTCCTATTATCTCAGTAGGTCTGTATCATATTAGAATCTGCAATCGCAGGTCAGAAAGTATACGGCGCTCTTGTCTCTGCCGGTGCTACAGAACTACTTTCCTGCACACAATGGCTGAATAGGTTGAGGCTTTGTCATTTAAACAGCATAAAGAGGCCAGAAATTGATTTTTATTGTAGATCTTCATATCTAATAAAGCTCTGAGGATCTCCTTTCTTCATTGTCTGAATGGCCAGTGAATGCTTTCAATCTTCTTCTCTGTTTCATGCATAAAAGTGGTAGCTGGAATGATAGGAAAAGAATGAGAGGGAGGGGAGCTGCCATGCAAGTGAAAAGCATCCCTTCTCTTCTTCTCCTCTCCTTGGAAACTAGACCTGGGGAGGAAAGGAGAGGTGAGGGAGCTGGGGGTAATTGAAAAGTGAAATGTTAGAAAGAATGTGTCTTTTTTCAAAGAGAAAACATAACCAGGACACACTTCTGCTAAAGAAATCCCCCTTTGAAGCATCCACAGCACAGAAAGTCTACAAAGATATCAGTCCCCTTTCACTGTGGGTCAGGGAAGATTTAGGCTTATTTTCTCATTACTACAGTTTACATGTATAATCATAAATCTGCTGCTTACATGGAGAATCTGTTTGTTTGTTTGATTTTTATTTAAGAAACTTAAGTTTCTATTACACTTTTATATCTACAATATGTGAGAGATTTGCACAGTGGCATTGAAAAAATGGGATGCTTTAGTAGCGTATAAACATTTAGTGGATTTGACTTTACCCAGTATAATGTAGCTGTATACAGTTATGCAGTTTTTTTAAGTGTCTTTTAATGTAGTAACCCGGGACCTTGATACAATAATGTATGTTTGTTCATTTAAACTCAGTTTAAGTTGTGAAACTTTTCTGATTCTGCTAAAGGTTTTTCTGCATCAGTAACATCTGCAACAATAAAACTGGTATATCAAAATTATAACTACATTACGAGCATCGTAAAATTGTGTATGATGATGATGATGATGATGATGATGTGATAAAACAGACCTGATTTTAGTGTTGGAATCTGCTGCAACTGATCGTTTGAATCGACCTGTGGACATCACATGAGCTCACCTAGTCTGACATCATCACACAAATAAGCAGAAGAGCAGCTTCATTTATCAGTACATTAACTACTATTATAGCCACATTACATACCAATATTAAACCATTCTGAAAGACAAAAGGTGATTAAAAAAGACAGATTTTACTTCTTATTTAAAAATCACAATTGATCAGTTGAAATACCACGTTTGGTCCTCCTATACCACCTTTAAGATGAGGGGAAGGGGAAACAGATAGAATAAAAAGACTGTCAACGTTTCAGCATCAATAGTTTGCTTGTAGTATTATTAACAGGTCAAATGTTCTGGCCCTAGGAACTGAGCTACACTATTCTCCACACAAGGACGCCACTGGTATAGAGACATATTGAGAGCTAACACAGTGAGATTCACAGTTGTTGAGTTTGTTCCATCACATGTCATCCATTACAAGAGAAAAGAATGTCAAGATTATGGATTATTTTCGGGTGTTGACATCAGAAAACACATTTTGAAGAACAAGTCAACATAAATACGTGAAGGTATGACGGAAAATGATAACAAACTGTTATAAAGACACTGTACAGACAGACTGACTCAAACATATACGGTCTTGGATCTGTCTTATATACATATGAGTGTGTAGCAATTCAGAATAATGCCATCATGCTTTAGCCCATAATGAAATGCATGAAATCAAGGCAGAAGTGTAATTACTCCAAAAGCACCTAAGGATTAGTATTATTGCACAAAAAAATGAATTTCATGTTTGACTTGACTCAACAAATCTATAAGTTGTGAAACAAAAAGTGCCCCTGTTGCTCTTGTGATAAGACAGATTAACAATGCTAAGACTTGTTGACAAGAGTTTATTTCTAAAATGAACATAACCTGTCAAGTTAATGACTTTGCCTGTTAGAAACATAATAAGTAAACTAAAATGCTCTGATTGGAATATGATTTGAATGAAAAATTAAGGAAGCACATGCCGCTGTTCATCTGATTGCTGCTTGTTTAAACTAAATGTTATGCAAATGCACACCTCACCTAAGTCACAGGGCTGCATACTCCTCCCTCATTTTTCTCATTTTAGGTGATTGCAAATATGTAAACAAAATTTGTTTTCATGCATTTGAAAATGATTAATTATCACAGAGTAATCCAGCTGCACTTGTAAAGACTTTTCAGACCAGATTAGGAATTTCAAAGTGACAACCATGATAGATGGGTGCATTCTGTAAGTCGTAGATTAAAGGTCACAGCAATGAACTGAAGAACTCACACGGCATCGTTTAAGTTGAGGCAGATGCAATCAAAGCTGTGCAGTAAATAGACGAGCGCCTCAAACAGGCAAAATGATTATGGAAATGGGTATCTGCACACAACTAAACATATGGCAGCGCCTAATGCCATATAACACTAGGGGCTGGGTTTAATCAAACTTCACCAATTAAAAATACAAATGATATGCAAACATCTGAAAGTCTGAAGAGAAACTGAGGATTGTTATTAATGATAGGTAAGGAATCTATCTTCACTAATTCTCTCCATGTTTCCTCCACCGTTCTCCTTTCTGCAGATAAGACTGATCATCATCACTAAATAGTTTTCACAAGCGACACTTAAATAAACATGCCAAGTGAAAAAATGGCACCACGTCAAAAAGAAATCTACATTACATTTATGACCATATGCATTTATGTGAAAAAAGCAATATAAAAAAAATATATTCTAATTTTTTAAGAAGTTACTGCAGTTTAGATCAGCTCCATGGGTGGTTCACCAACCAGGCAATGTCCAGAGATCACTCTGCATCAACTGTATCAAACAAACACAGCTTTTTCATGACCTAATCCTGTGCTCTTGGTATTTCGGAGCTCAAGTCATGTTCTGTACACAGTATGTTATTTGAATGGATTTAGAATAAATCATGTAAAAGTCGACAATGGTACAAATCTTTTTCATACGAGACTGGAATCATGTGTATGCTTGTCTCTTTTGTTTATTCTCTTCATAAGGTTTGCTTTGCACTGACTGACACGCACATATATACACATAGATAAATAGACTGGGCCAAGGTGGTATTATTCCAGCATAGCAATTCTATAGAATCTCTACTAATAATTATTTTACCTATCGATTAGTCTGCAGATTTTCTTAATTAATTAATTATCATTTAATTTATAAAACAATAAAATATAGTGAAAATGCCAATTTTGGTTATTATGCAATTAATTAGGGGTTAAGGGTTTCAAAATTCTACTTAATGATTAATTACTTACCACAATTGTTTTGGTAATGTTATTGATAATTGTTTTCTGGTAGCAGGGGTCCAAGTTTACCTCCGTACAGGTTAACACAGCTGTGTTTTATTCTTCCTTTTGTCGCTGTTGTATTTTTATTTGGAGTGTATTAAAAAAAAACTCATCTGGACAGATGAGCCTTTTATTAAAAATGTTGACATGCAGCACAGCTAAATATTAATAATCATAGTCATACGAGTACATAATGTATATGTGTTGACCTCAAGGGCTATAAGGACATATTGTGATGCCTGTATTCATAGACTGATCTGCATGTGAGGCCACTTCAAAAAGCAGCGCCCCAGTGTGGCTGGAGCAGAGATAGAGGTGCTGTCACTAACACAGATGAAAAGTTAATGACATCAAATGACAAGACATAATTGTGTATGTATGTATTAACTTTAATAAAATTAATTTCAAACATTTTGCCACTTGCCCTGAAAATGTGGAAATGGTGCCAGTACAAGTATTTCCACTAAAAGCTGACAAGTTTAAGAAGAGGAAAGGGAAAGGAAACGTGCTAAGTAATAGTATCTTCCCATTTATACACTATACCTTATTTCTGCCTCTATAAATGTGCAGGATTCCAATAAACATTTAAACAGGTGTCCATATTTCTCCTTCTTAAAGGAAACTGTGACGCAGTATGTCAGCATGGAGTCATGGGTATTTGTAAGGAATTTGGATGCATTAATGACATGTGACTTGAGTCAGGTGTCTGCCTCCATATCTGCACTGATGTCAGTATTACTTCAGCAACACACACACACACACACACACACACACACACACACACACACACACACACACACACACACACACACACACACACACAAAGTATCCAGCCCAATCATCCCTCCCTGAATGAACAGTGTTGTTATTCCATCAGCTGGTACAGTGTGCACACAAACCCAATCCCATTTAAAATCCTGCAATACATTCACAAAAATATAGACTTACGGTATATAGTATTGCATTTGCTTTATGGTCACACAGGTTAAGTGAATGTAGATTATATATATATATATATATATATACACAGCTGGAAAAACACGTCAAATCTTTCTGAATATTTTCATGGCTTTCTGTGCTCATTTAAAAAAGCATACAGGAAGTGTGCACGCTGTGTAAGAATTGAATCATCAAACTGAAAAGAAATCTGAACATACTCATTTATTTGCATCCTAAAACATGAATGATGCTCCGCTTGTTTAGCACAGTTCATATTTCATGATGTTTTTAATACTCTGACTTAATTTTTTCCTATCTTTTCAGAATTATATGACCTTACTTATCCTTTGCAACTTACTGTAAGCTTGAATGTATGTGAACATCGCCAAGCAAATCATGATATTTTCATTCTAAACTCCCCAGCCCAGGCAAAGGTGAACCTGCCACTTGTCCATTATAGACATGACACGGGTATCCCCCCTCTTGGTCCCTCAGGAGAAGGTAGGGATGTAGGGTGTGGAAGAGAGTCAGGGGAGGGGGAGGCTTTGAGAGGATTCTTTATGCAGCTCTGTGTATTGCTTTCATGTTGTCCAGCCGGTAACTAAGTTGGGTTGCCCGGGGCAATGGCTAATTCACACCCTCAGATCACGAGCATGAAATGAGAGAGCAGGGAGCGCTAAAGCCCTGAGGTTAATGATAGCTCCCTGGCACCGTACACCCAACACCCCTCCATATAAATCTGGCCAAATAGTTTCATTTTAGATGATCCCCCAGAATCTCTATGTGAGGGGAAGGAGCTAAACAGAAGCCACCTGCGATAGTAGGCCTGATTTTAGTGATGCGAAGGACATAAATATATAGTTTGTTTTCTAGAAGCTTTACAGCTGCCTCCTTACGCACACACTGGTGTGAGTAATGCGTGCAATGTTATTCTTTGTATTATCCTAATGCAAGCTGCATGAATGGACATAGCAGGCAGCCCACACACAACCATTTTGTCATGATGGAAGCCTTTTTTTTCTACAGAGATCAGCAAAATAAAGAAATAAATATTAAAAGAAGAATACAACTGTGAAGGACTTTAAAAAATCTTTTTACTCCTCAGTCGAACAAGCTTGTGGATGAAGACCCACCCCCCTCTTTCCTTTCCACCACCACCACCACCCTTTTCCCAAAAACCCGTCTTTAAAGTTATTTCGAATTTCCCAGCAAGGCTTTAAGAAATCTGTTTGTTTGAGGGCAGCATTAGATGTGACCAGCGTTTTATTGTGACATAAAACTGCATTTCTTCCTTGGCAGATTAAAAATAAAATCGGTTAATAAGAAAAGCTGTCAGCAGCAGAAAATGGCTGACATAATCCGTTTATCCTCCAAGCAATAAAGATATTGGTCCTTGGGAGTCTATCTTTCCTCTTATGTTATTTTGCCCAAAACATTATCTTCTATGCATTTAGATGGATTAAGAAGTCATATGGGAGATAGAAAGAATATGACAGATATAAAAAAATATATAATATCCCTTTCATTCTACATCACACGCGTTCACAGGAGGGTACACACGCGATCCTGTGTTAAGTTAATAAATAAATAATAATTTAAAAAAAAACAGAGGAGAGGAAGAAAAGGAAGCGGGTCAGGAGGAGCAATCCTGAAGTGTGATGGTGGAGATGGCGGTGGGGTCGTCAGAGTAAAACAGTGGAGTGGAACCAACCCCAGCTCAGACTAAGATGGAGAGCATCTTAGCTTGTCTAGTCAAACACAAATGGATTGTGGCACGGCATGAGTGGACGGAAGAACACAGAACAACTGCTATGACGGAGAGGAGGCTCTAATGCAGAGTTTAACATCAGAGATGTACTTTAAGGCAGTGATCAAGAGTCTCGCAGCTTATCTCACCTAATGCTACATGGCATGAATCATGCTCTTACATGAGACATAGAAAAAAATCACAGTTTTAATATTTGATTGAACCTTTTTCATACAGCGCTACACTACACGCACAGTATTTCACAGTACATTGTGGTACTTTATCAACATGTAAAACATGATACAAAGCAGGTATTCACTGTGCGACTGTTGCCTTTAAACAGACAGGCGGCGTTATCCCGCCTGAGAAAAACTGGCTATTCACTGAGGTTTCCAAGGGAGGCTGTCGACGGCAGACGAGCTGCTCCTCAGGGACTCACATGACTGACAGATAAAGGCACGTGCAAAGTAAACGTGTGGTCAGAGATGTGATGCCGGTCAGGAAATGCTGATTGGGATCTGTGTGAGCCACTGAGGCCGTGCTGGGGCGCTGGGGCAAAGGGGGTTGGGGGGGTGAATGATGAAGGGGGTGGAGACGTCTCTGAGTGGCAGCCAACGTGTGCCACAGTGTGACGCTCCGAACTCAGACTCTGTTCTGTTTAATCATGTCGGTTTGGCTGGTAATGAAATTTGATTATGCCTCTAAAGGCAGCAACGTTGAACAGGGAAAGAGGGTGAGGGTGAAATATTAATATCTTCTGAGATTATGCATGAAACCCTGGTGTGTAATTTTCCCTCTCTCCTTGTCCACCACCAAATTGTTAGTAGTTCATCATTAGCATGGAACTTTTGCATTTTCATTCGTCTTTCTGTGCGGGCTTCGATGTGATTAATGCGTGCCTTGATTCATTAGTTTATCATCAATGTGGCGTTAACTGATCACTACAGATCCATCATGCACTCCACGGGGCCCTGCTGTGTAGATAAACACTCAGCATGCTCAGAAAGGCTATCTACACATCTATTTACTCTTATGGGGGGCAGGGGTGCATAACTCACTGGCCCCAGCCCACCACACTCAATGAGCAGCCATTGTACGTCCAGGCCTGAGAACACCCAGCAATTAAAGTGTCATCACATTCATTTGTAAAAAAGGAGTAACTACCCACCACCACTCAGCCACCCCCCAAAAAATATGCTGGGATAGAAAAACAGGCCATATAATTAAGTAGTCATGATCCTATGAAGGAAAGTTCCACCAGGCTTCATAATAATAATTGTCGCTGAGTAGAAAAGTGAAAGAATGGGAAACATTAGATTAGGAAGTCTGGAGCTACTTGCTGAGTTCTGCTGACTAATGAAGAACTACAGGCCTGATTTCTACTCTGTGAAAAATAGTGAACCAGAAGAAACTTTGCTAAAGAACTCTCCAAGTAGCAAAGCTTGTTATAATTTATATCTATGTGTACTGTTAACATCTTAAGAACCACTTAGTGATGCATGACCGGACAGAAGGTACTGTTTGCTTTGACAATGAGCTAAATGAATAAAGCTAGCTGGGTCATAGATTACTCTGTTTAACTTTAGTGCAGACTAGCTCACACTGGCTAATGGTGAAGTTGTTTAAACTGCAGCTAAAATGACAACATCTTTGGTATGGTGAAGCAGAAACTATCAAATGTAAGTCTAATGTTCACTGTCCTTTTAGCTCTGTTTTGGTCTCCATCAACGGCTGAGAAAGGCATTGTAGCTCAAATAGTTCTTTTCACCAACAAGTCACTCTCTCTGTTTCTCTGCTGCTTGTTATCATAGCATAGAGTTGATGTTATGAACAATAACTGTGTCTCCGCATTATTTTACTAACTAATTTTAACTGAAGGGGACTTCATCATTTATGGTCATTTAGGCTCCATATTAATCAGATGTAATTGTTGTTACTATCAGACAATGGCACACTGGCTCAGTCTGGCCTGATCAGCAGTACAGCTCACTCCAAGTGATTTACTTTTTTCTTGGTAGAGATATGACAATGTGTGTAATTATTCTTTTGAATTAGTATTGTCTTCAAATTGCAATAGCTGATAATCATTAGTAAATAATTTCAGCTCAGCTTCCTGCTCTCAGCCTACTAATCTGATATTCACCTCATGGGAGACAGCGCGCCCTTGAAAAGATCCATACAACTGTTAGAGTTTCAAACAATTAAAGCGTGTTCACTTACAGAAATAGCATAGAAACAGGACTTTGTGAAATTTGAAATTAGCTCAAATAAATTAAATATGTATGTTTTACTTAGAAAAGGGTCCACAGCATCATTAGAGTTTAATGAGAAGCATCAGCCTACTTCTTCTGCCTTTATTTAATGTGATGTCTGACTTCCATGCTACTGTCTATTCAGTCTAACATTCTGCTTTATGAAATACAATTTACAAAAAAAGTGCTATATGTTCCCTGATGATCTAATAATAAAACTGTTTCTATGTAACTGCAAAATTTGCTAACTTTTGTTTATTGTAAAAACATACACAGAAGCAGCTTCAGCTGACAGCCCAAGGAGACACTGATAAAGAAGCTGCAGCAAAACGAGAATGTGAAATGCAGATGACTAAATATTGTAAATGTAAAAACTTCCACATAATAATGGCTGTGTTTTAGATAACATACAGATCAGTTACAATTACAATCAATGCAGTGATTGTGCTAAAAGACTGAAAGCACTGTGTCATAAAAGGCACAAGCTTTTCAGTAAAGTGAGATTTTGCCATTAACACATAACATCAGTCATATTCAACTACTACAAAAGATGAAGTTCACAGTCCATCTGAAGGAGAAAAGATGAACCTTCAAAACATAATAATTGTGCAAAAAAGAAATTAATTTGTAAATAGAGTTTATGAATTCCATGAAATTAAATAACTGCCCATAGATATTTCCTTCCCAAGAAAGAATCTAGGGGCCAAGATGAGAGTGCAGAGTGGCTTTAGTTACCTCAAACCGCATCTCAGATGTCAAGTTAAATGTGGAGAACGAGAAAGATCTAATATAATTGGCTATAACAGAAAGACCTTGAGTATTCGTCTCTAAAAGCCAGCCAAATGAATGCACAGTTTTGAATTAGAAGGTTTCATCGGCTTTGTATCTGCTTTCACTGCCCTATCTTTTATCTCAACCTTGCGTTGAAAAGGATTTAATTGATTTTAGAAGCCAAATTTTCTGAAGAATGTCTTTACAGACTAAACACAAAATGCTGTGCCCTCACCTTATTTATAGTTGCCCCCTTGAAAGGATGCAGCCTCTGAGGACTACATGTTGACAAGTTCATGGAGTAAACATTGGAGAGGTTACATGCGGATGTGAAGGTGAACAACAGCCCATATTTAATGCTCCTACAATAGCCTTCTCTTTTTCTAATGAAATGTTGGAGGGAGAATATAGCTGTGTCTCTGCAGAGGGGAAGTGGCTAGCCAGGTGAGAATGTTCCACATGAAAACACAAGTAGCAGGAAGAGCTTAATGGAAAATTCAAATATTGCCAATCGTTGTACAGTCGTGACAATGTCACCACAGTGGCATATTAACTGAGCACTACTGATAACCAGGGCTAAGTCCAGCGCAAATCCATCCGCGTTCACTTACCGTGGCCTAGCAACCCCTATCAGCTCAGACCGGAACAGACATAGACTTAGAGCATCAAAAACTTAATAAGCACTTGGTCCCACTTAACACTAAGTGCTACCAGATATGCGTTTAATATCTGCTAGTCCAGGTAGTCCGAGGTTTAAGCTATAAAAATGTCATTTTACGTCTGTAATCCTGTCTATTAGTCTGAGGTTTTAGAGGTCTAAATGTGGCCAACACTGTTACATAAAGTGTACAGAGGCTCGTTGTACAGATGTTCAGCATGAAAGGAGATGCAATATCACACATTATTTTGCAATTAAAATAACATTTAACTGTGGTACTAACTACAAGTGTTCAGAGAGAGCAGGGAGAGAAGCTTGTCAACATGTGAGTTCCTACAGATATGTAAATCTGGAAGAGAGCAGCCAAAAGCCATGCATGACTGCACTAATATATACTTTATGTATTCTATTATATAATAATTGGAGAGAAGCTGAACTAGGACTTACCCAGATATGCGTTTTACAGAGTGTACAAAAAAAGAGGGTCGTTCTGACGTTATTTTGTGTAAAAAAAACGAATAAAAATACATTTAGTAGTAGTAGTCATCAATCATATGTCAGGGCCGACTATTCTGTCTCTGTATCAAGGCTTCATGTTTTCTTCATGAAAATAAAGTAGCAGCAAAGAAAACTTCACTCGTGTTCCACTGAGGGTCAATATACCCAGCCATATGACGCAGACATAATGTGATGGTTTGGCTATGACAGACATCATACATATATAAATACACACATATCAGACTAACATTATCTCATATTTATTTTAGAATTTGGACATGGTGACATAACCGAGTGTACGAGGCTAACACTGTAGTGTTATTTTGAGACATCCCAACCTGAATCATTTTTACACAGTACCTTAGTTCATTTAGAGGTGAATCTAATCAAACGCTTTTCTATATGTGGGTCAAATGTACAATTTAAATATCGTTTCATCTGCTGGGTAAAAAATAAAGCTTGCATTGTTTCAAACAAAGCGCTTGTTTGTCTTCAGTTTTAAAGGGATAGAGGGTTGAAATTCCCTTTCTTTCAGCCTGGACATACACAAACAGTGATGCTCCCTTGCTGCCTTTCTCCCCTTCTCCAGCATGCCTCTAATGCGTCCTAATCCTAGCTGAAGACAGACACGGGTTGTGTGTGTAAGAAATATCTCTTTGCTTTTTCTGCCTCAGTTCATTATTTTTCTTTCTTGTCACTTAGTGTGATAGGTTGGACAGAGGCGCACAGATGAGCACTGAAGACACAGTCACAAGGCCTTAATCTAGTCTTTAATGCGTGACTTCAGAGATGTCATTTATCTTGTGACTGCAGCAGGCGTCCACAAAACTTTATCTCTAATAATATATTGATGGATTAAAGGGGTCAGGCAGGAGACCAGGCAAGAAAAATTGCTTATTGACATCAAAATACAGTGCCCCAAAACCTGATAAACATAGGGACAGGAGAGTGGAAGTCAGAGAGAGAAGGAAAAGAGAGAAATGAGGGAGGGGGAATTGAGTTGGGGTATTGTAAATGTTTGCACCCGGTAATTTCCTTCCTTCACAAGAGCCTCTGGTGGTCTGAGCCCTCAGCTTGATAAAAACCCCAGCCTCTCCTGCTCTCGAGCTAGGCACTGTGCAGTTGCCGAAAGGAAAAAGCTGGTGACTGCTAGGTCATTTCCACGTTTATCTTGACATAAACTCCCCCACTACTACCACCTCAACACCCCCCCCCCCCCCCCCCCCCACACACACACACACACACACACACACACACACACACAACACTGCACCTTATTAATCACACTTAAGTGCTGTGTGAGACTGGAGCACTCGTGCGAAGGCTACTGAAAGCAGAAACCCGAATGTGTGGCATTATCAGGAAAAGCACTGCTGTACAAACTTGTGAGACAACCAGTAGTCTCCTCCATTTTGCCATTTCCTCACAGCTTAGAGAGGAGTGTATAGTGTTTTTATCTGAGCAAGTAGAGGAGTCTTTAGTCAGCTTGATTTTAGGATTGACTTTAAACACCTTCAGAGGACGATTTGTAGATGGAGTGAACTTATTTATCCAGACATACAGACAAAAGAATAATTTTTCTTAAGAGTAAGAAAAACACTAACATGTCAAACATAAAGCTGAAAATTAGTGTATATCAAAATATACTGGTATTCGTATTTCTTAAAAATCTTTTGAAGCTGCCGACAAAGAAACTTAGCTTGAAGTTACATTAGCTAACAGACGTTGTGTAACCGCACTTTTATTGACTTATTATGTCCGTCAGTAAGCCAATCACAAAGAGGAGTGAGGTTTGAATTCTGTGTGCAAATCAAATTACATACAGTCACATAAAGTACACAACTATGAGAGACTTTGACTTCTTCCTGACAGTTCACACACAGTCACACCACCTCCATTTCAGTCATGCAGTAATAGTGTGATTCTGTGCTGTACAGTGTGTACGACAAACACACAGGCCTGCAGCTGTAACTGAAGGCAGCCTTCTTTTTTAAATAGTATGGGCATTATACAGTAAATTAGTATGAAGCATAAATTCATAGGTGAATCCCTGTCAGTGGCCATGCTAAGTGGACTTTCAATTCCAATTTCAAGAATGCCACTCCTGGAAAAGTCTTTAATTACTCAAATCCCGCTCCTCGTGATGGATTGTGATAAACCGGTAGGCTTACTTAGGAAATCTACCAATTCAAAGCATATTTCTCTTCCCCGCTTCATCTTTTGCAGTCCTTGCGTGAAAACCGTGTTTGGAGTCAGTGGCAAGTCGCTCCAATCCCAAATAGAGTCAATTCTAACCCTTCACACACCTTCTTCCAGTCCAAGAAAATTAATACACTTTACTATTACAAGATAAAGCTATAGGGACATATTACACCGGGCATATCTGCAAGGCTGTAATACTACAGAGTCAGCATTCAATAAAAGACATTTGCAACCAGGCATTTCTCACAACAACACTTGCGAAAGATTTAAAAGCTTCTAAATTAGGTGCAGCTCACGCACGAAAGGTGCCTGGTAAGCAGGACGATACTTACTTAAAATGACAGAGTTGTTTATGAAGGGGGTGCCTCCCTCGCTTCAAGGTGGCATGCAAGAGGAGCAGTTTATGATCCACACACTGGGTTATTTAGCCTCAAACAGTGTGCATAATGTTGGGTGACAATCAGCGCACATAACTCACATCAGGTTTTAAGTGATCTCCCAGTTCATAACATCAGCCCTTGAATACTGATTGCCCTCTTATCACACCGTTTATCTGATGCAACTTGTGCTTCACCAAGCCCAAGCTCAAACAGGCACATTTCTAATTTGCGGCATCAGTGTCAGAAAGTTGCGGTGCTGTGGTGCACAATCCTTTGAGAGAAGAACAGAAATGTATTTGCAATAACCCGGTTGCACACTGTTGCAGCAGGGGTTTTTTTACGGCCAGGACAACTGCCCTTGGAGCCATTAAAAATTTAATCCAGCTAGCGTGCGCACATATAACATATCACCCATTATAACGGCAACTGTCTGCGCGAGACAGGAAAGCTGGCAAAAAGTGAAAAGAGAACAGAGAGGATGAGTCATTTTTCATCCTGTAACAAATCCCCAAGCATCTCTGGCTTTATTACCCGGATACTTTTAAAAGAATGCCGGTGTTTGTATTCGAGACACCAGCAGAAATGACTTAGCTAAATTTTCTAATGAGCTAACACCTCATCAGTCACTTTTGTGTTTACTGAGAGATGGTAATAAAGTGTGATCTGAGTTTGGATTGAACTGTGTGTGTGTGTGTGTGTGTGTGTGTGTGTGTGTGTGTGTGTGTGTGTGTGTGTGTGTGTGTGTGTGTGTGTGTGTGTGTGTGTGTGTGTGTGTGTGTCACCTGAAGGACAGGCAGTGCTCATCAGTTAATCCCCCTCTGGACAAAAAGCCAGGGGGGCTGTAAAGCAGGTTTACAAGCATGTTTGTTGCAAACTAAAAACGCCTGTATTAAACCTAGTAGATCTGTCTCCTGCTGTTACAATAGCAATAAAACAGTAGAGAACAGTTTTCCATAGAGCTTCAAGGTTGCACAAGACTCTAAAACCAAATATACTCAGTATTCAAAAGTAACAATGATAACAGTCACACAGCTGCTGTTTCCAAAGTGACAAAGTCATTGTAAGATGATTACATTCTGCCTGGAATTCACACCGCTCACACATCACTCAGCATCTTTATCGCAATCATTACTCACTCCTGGATGTGCATCACTCCCAAAAACACACTATGAACTGTCCAAACATGAGCACGATGATCGAGACATTATACCTCAATGCGCTGTATTGAAATGACCTACTGCATCAAAAAAAAGAACAGCATAATACATCTCAAATTCCACCAGGGAGTAATAAAAACACCAATTTCCATGATGAATAAAATGTTACTCTTTTTGTTGTTAGTCCCAAACAGAGGAAAGCATGGCCAAAAGGGTTGCCACAGTGTAATCTACCTTTGGGCGTTGGTACATTAATTCCATTTTCATATTCAGTGCCCTCCCCCCTCCTCACACTCAACCCTCTGCTGTGCAGCAGGCACAGAGGAGGAGGCCTGGGCTACTCCGAGGCCTGGGAATACCCCAGAGCCTGCACACCAGCACTACATAATTCTGGCCTGCCTCATTATTTAGCATGTCACCACTATTTTACATGTTAAAGCCCCTGCATCGCTGTTTAATTTATTATAAGAATATAGAATGGGCTAGACTGAAATGGGGTCACTTGCTTTCACGCAGCACAGGAAATAAATTCATACAAAGTCAGTCAAGTCAAGGTGAAAACCCATGTCAGCAAGATGCATTTTGTCATTCTTTGGAACAAGAGTATTTGAAAGCAGTGAGACTTTTACTGCAGTCCATCAACGTCGCCTCAGTTTCCCCTCAGTTCACTGTGAGTATTTAACTACTTTAATCTTTACTTTCATGCAGGGGAAACTCAGGTTCCTGAGCTGAAAGAAGAAGAAAAAAAGAAAATCCAGAGCAGAGTCCTGCCAAGAGTTGAATTGGCTTTGATGAGATTCAGCTGTAATTATTTCTCAGCAATAACAATAAGGACAACAACAACAGAAGACTTAATCCGCCAGTGAGAGGGTCTGATTCTCCTTCCTGGTGACAATGATTAGGACTAATCTAGGGTTTTGGTGTGTTCACTGGAGAAATGCGATTTTTAATGGCAGTGTGTTTTGTTTTGTCAGAGTTTCATTTGCACTAAATATATATGTTTATGCAACACTGGGAAGTGCAACCGACATCTTTTGTGGTGGTGATATTCAACAAATGGGGAAGCGAGGCTGCAACTATGGATTTATTTCATTCAGTGAAAAATGCTCACCATGATTTGCAAATGTCATGTTTTGTCCAGAGATGTCAAATCTATTCATGTAGACAGCAAAGGCTAGCCCTTCACAAGTACACCTGCCTCTGGTTTGCATTTGTACCATTGTTTCCTGAGATAATATTATTTGAAATCATTAGGGCTGCAACAATTGTCAGTGCAAATATTATTATTGTTAAGATACCTTTTTTTTAGTTGAATCATTTTAGAATGTCACAGTGCAAATAAAAACAAAGTTTCCAGCGACCATAGTGACATCTTCACACGAGGCCCAGAGATGTTCAGTTTACTGCCACAGTCTGAAATATATTCACATTATATTCACATTCTAAAGATCGTTTGGTGCTATGCAATGGTGTGATTGCGTAGCTTATCAAAATAGTTACTGATCATTTTCGTTGTTAATCAACTCATCCATTTATTAGCTAAACACTTTAGCTGCCGTTTGCAATCTATTCATCATCAGAGCTGCACCTAGCATTTATTTTAGAATTGATTTATCAACTGATTTCTTTCTTCTTTCTCATCCATTGTTTGGTCTGTTTTCAGCTCCACATCTCAAAAAGAACATTTTCAAATGTCTTTGAAAATGTTCTTTTTAATAGTCCAAAACCAAAAAACAGTCTGTTTACTGTCATAACTGACACAACATTAGGCTTTAAGAAATTAATTAGTTTGTTTTTTTGTTTGTTTTCTTGTTGTTGTTGTTGTTGTTGTTGTTGTTGTTGTTGTTGTTTTTTACTATTTTGGAATTATTTCAGAATAAAATACATTTTAGTTGCAGCTCTACCTCAGATAATATCATAACCAGACCCAGACACAGACAATACAATCACATTCGCAAATAATTCAGCAACAGTCATTTTAATTCAAGCTATGACTTAAAAATACTTTTCTTTAATGTTCCAATGTTCCAAAAGCACCTACATAGTTAGTGTAGTGATAATTTTCATTCACTCTGTCACAGTAACAGCCCTCAATCCCCCCAAAACCAACTGAGAAGCAAAGAGGATGGACTGGAAGTGGGAGAAGGGGAGAAGGAGAAAGGCCAGATGTCAGGGCGCTCCAGGAAGAGGATTGCTTAGCGGTATGAACATTTTTCAAAAATGATGTTTTGTGCCTCAAACATCTTGCTTACAGCAGCAGGGTCTGATCCAAGCATTATGTGCGAATACATCAGTAGCCCTGGACCCCCCTCTCCACAAGCACACACACACACGCACATAAACACACACACGCACACATTTCCTAGTAACTGAAGCCCGCTCCCCTCCTCCCACCCCCGCCACCCTTCTTCTTCTTCTACAGAAGTAAATTATCAAAACTGTGTTTGAAAGTGAATGAAGGGTGACTCGCTCTCTCTCTCCCTTTCTCTCGCTCTCTCTCCCCTTCCCGTTTGACATCTCAGTTTTTTTTCTTTTTTTTTTTCTTTTTTTCTTACTTGCCACCGTTTCTGGGCTAGGTGATAACTGCCGGTAATAGGATTAACATTGATTTCTTTTTGCAAGAACAGAGATGTGCCAGTTCCAGCTATTTATTGAACTGCCAGCTTTGAACTATGAAAACTGACTGCAGGAAAAGACCTAATGCAGCATTTTAAAGAAAAGAAAAGCCTATGTGCAATTCTTTCTCTCTTTTTTTCGGTTATTTCTTTCTCCTCTGTCTTCTTCTTCTTCTTTTTGTTGTTGTAGGATAAAAGAGAAAATCGGGGGCCTCTGTTCTAAGCTCTGGTAATGACTTCATTTATTGACTTTGTTGTTGCTTTTTTTTCTCTTTACGCCTCACCAGTCAATATATTTATGATTTGATCTATAATTTGTAAGAGCGTTTGACTTCTCTTTCACCTTGAAATGAAGATCCATACATGCTCTTTCTTTGTCAACATGGTGTTCCACTGGTTGTGAGCCATTCCTGTTGAACTCTCAATATTTTAGTAACTGAATGTTTGAAATGAGCTACTCATGATCAAATAATTTTATACATATTTTAGTTTTTTCAACAACACATCTTTACCTTTGTACAGGACATTGCTCCTTTAACTAATTGTTATGAACTGAATAGTACATTAATATTGGGACTTTTTTGATTTGATTGCTTATATTAAGATAAATCATCTTGTAAAATTTCACCACTTGAGTGTGACTCTAAATTAGCTCTGAATGGCTTCATTGATTACTTAGCCATGTCTATTGATGACAATACTTAAGCAGCTAATGGCTAAAGCCACACAAGTAGTGACTGTTCTGCAATTAGTGACAAGCAACGAATGTGTCATTATACTATGTAGCTCACCCCGTCAGTCATTTTGTTGCTGTAACTATATAGCTCAATAATAAAAATAATCTTAAATGACTAAATCATTTAACATTTTTGGAATGGTGTGGTGCACTGTGTGTGTATTCAGCCTACTTTGCCAAATCATTTAGTTAATGCATTTGTCAATAATGAGCACAAGACTGACCTAATAATCCAGATGGCTTTGGATAACATGTTGGATGAAAATAGATTGCAGCTTAGAATTCATTTTTTAATTGTTCTGTCCATAAAAAGGCAGAAAATAGTGACATGCCTATTATCATAGAAAATGTCAAACTATTTGTTTTATTCAACCAGCAGTCTGAGATGCAACATTCAGTGTACACTGAACGTAAAGAAGAAAATGTTCACACTGAAGAAGCTGCACCCAGAGCATGATGTCCGTTCTGAGTCAACAAATAATTCATAGAATTTAATTTGAACAAAATGTAGGTTAACTTCATAATACCATTGTTCTCCCTGCTCAGATAACTGATGTTGCTCCGTTAGATGAATGAATCACGATGAATTTGGTAAAGCATGACAACACAGTGACACATAATAATATTAATAATAATAATAATAATAATAATATTTTGAAAAATAGTTTAAATTACTTTGACTTGAAGGAAGCATATGTGGATGCAGGACACAAAAGTGAGAATGAGTGAGATGTTGTGTTGCGTCGTGTTGTGCTGTGCTGTGTTGTGCATGACAGCAGCACCCCCACACATGTCTCTTAATATCAGCTCAGCTGAAACAAGAAACAACTACCACTGTCACTACAAATGCACCCCCTATCCAAACCAGACGCCTGTCAGCCAGCTAATGTCCCCTGACAAAACACGCTGTGAATTAGAATAGCCACAAAAGTGAGTGTGTGTGTGTGTGTGTGTGTGTGTGTGTGTGTGTGTGTGTGTGTGTGTGTGTGTGTGTGTGTGTGTGTGTGTGAGTAAGTGAGTGAGAGAGAGAGAGGTGGAGGGAGGGAAGGGCAATAGAGAGTGAGGGAAAGAACTCATCTGTGTCACAACCTATCCCCTCGGGCAATCAAGGAAGAAAAAAAAAACAGTCATTAGCAACTGGTGGTGCTTGCTCCAGCAAATCGCCGTTAGAGTAAAGATTTATGCAGACTCTTGACTGGAAATGATTTATTTATTTTAGCAGAGGCTGTGAGATCATTAACCTCCGCTGTGTCTCTGGGGAATGACATCTGCGGCCCCCCACACTGCTCAGACAAAAGGCCCCCACGCGTCCCATGGCTTTATGGCTCAGGAGGAGGAGGAGGTGGTGGAGGAGGCCCTGCGGAAGGGCCTGTCTATGAGCCAGAGGGAAACAAGGCCTCTGGTGTGCAAACTGGATCTTTTAGCAATGATCAGGCTCACTTGTTGACATTGCTTTGACATATGATGACACTCTTGGCTGCGTGGTGTTCATGTAGCCGCTTCGCGTAAGTTTTGATTTTAGCTTTATTTCATGCATTTTTCTTTCATTCAGCACAAAATGATTGTCAGGCCGGACTTAAAACAGGACTCAGACGCAGAGCTGTCAATGAGCGTATTTATTGAAATAACAGAAAACCCTCGACAGAGTGAGGCTATGACAGGCTTAAAACCAAAATGACTCCAAAGGAGGAAAAACTCTAAACTGCTTTATAAAAATTATCAAAATCAAAATCACTCACAACGAGGAAAATCAAAAAGCTGCAAAACACTAACTGAAAATGTCTCCTGGGAGGCTGAAAAACAACTATACTAAACACTAAGAAACAAATGGCTATACCAAGTAATTTACAACAAAAAAAATCACTCAATCAAGGAAAATTAAAAAACTCAAGCTACAATGCTAAGGCTATGGACAATGAAACAAGGCTTTGGCGATCGATCTGATGACGAAACACTTCGGCACAGGACAAAGGGAGACACAGACAATATATACACAGGGTAATGGGGAACAGGTGGAAACAATCAGGGCGGGGAAGACAATCAGACCGGCGACACATGAGGAAGGGCAAGTGACCTGAAACGAGAAGGCAGGTTAATATCAAAATAAAACAGGAAATGACGAGACAGAACAAAAACCCAACTTGACCAATTACATAAAGAATGTCCATCCATTTGAATTACACAGTTTTTATATAAATAAACTAACAAATTTAATGTGAAGCAAGTAATAAGATTTATGTAATAGTAAACCTAAAATGACTGCATTTTTTTTCTCTGTTGGGTTTGGACAAACAAATTGTCTTTAATAATATTGAATGCATAAATCTTTTACTACACTAACATGTAGAAGCACATTGAGTTTATTAGTACTATTAAATAGATCTTATTACTTGCTTCAAATCAATTAAGTTGTAGTTAATTTATATTAAAACTCTGTAATTCAAATGGATGGAAATCTTCTACAGTATGTAACTGAATTGAGTCCTGCATTTTATTTATTTTTGTTTTTCAGTGTACATACATTATTATTATTATTAATTTCCAGTGTAGAAAACAGACGCATTAGAAAAAAAGGCATATATAAAGAAAATAATTACACATCACATAATGAATGAATAAGTACTCAATGAGTAAGGTAGATGGCGTACAATGGAATTTGCTGCTGTTCACGATCAGAGCCATATTGACCACAGTAATCCAGAAATGGCTGTCATACACCATAACATGTAAGATTGTCCATCATGCCATTGATGTAGCTTGCTAGCATCTGAATTCCAGGGAGAATACACATCAGGTCTTAAATGTCATACAGGTGAAGACATTTTCAAGGATTACTTAGTGGCACCGATTTTAACCTACTCGCCTTCCTAGCCTGAAGGAGAAACTATGGGGGAGCAAAACACTCAAATAATACAAAAGGCCATATGTAGAGCCACTGCACTGTTTAGTTTGTCCATTCTGGGCTGCTGTAGATACATGGTGCCACAACATGGCAGACTCTGTGGAAGAGGACCCATGCTGCCCATAAATGTAAAAGACTCATTAAGGTAACAAGGACATAACAATTCATTTCAGGTGATTATATAAAAAATGAAAACATAGTTATGCATGCAATATTCAATTCCTGCTCAATTTTACACCTTCAAATTGCTAACAGTACATAAACAACACTGAGTGGGCATGGGGAGAATGTAAATATTCTGACTTAAGCAACTCACTGAGGTGAATACCATGTGCAAACTTACAGAAACCACACGTATGACGCAAATGTAACATCTCTCCAATGTATATCATGCTCAACCAACCCTCATGAAATTACCAAATGCAATGAAATCTCAGTTACATTAAGACCGCATTAATGATCAAGTTAGATGATCCAATGCATATTTTTGGATGCTTTAATTTGATACAAGTTAAAGAACATGGTCTCTTAATATTCAAAGCATTGCAGATCAGGTCATCTCCAGGTGAAATCACAGTCCCAGTGCTTCCTGTACATCAATACTCTGTTAATGACATGTAACACTATATTCATGTCCATCTAATTAGAAAAGTTGAGGAGGTCCTGTACAACCCAAAACTGAGTAGTGGCAGGAGAAATTAGAAGGGTGAAGTAAAGGTACAAATCTGAAATTAATCAGGACTTGAACTGAATGAGGGGCAACATGTGTGTTACCCATGCCTTTTTAAGTATGTGTAATTGAACACTTATGGCAATCTCAGAGCTGCAGCAAAGAGCATCTGCATTAACCCACTGCACCTGGAGTGGAGGAGGACAGATTAATTAAATATTTCCCCATCCCCATCCCCAAGCACTGTGATCCTATAATTTCATTTGATTTCGCACGATCAGAACCATGATTCGTTTGGAAAATGCTATGAAAATGGATATGGAAGACAAGCCGGAGGGAGATGTAGGTTTGTCAGTTCACTGGAAGTGATGACTGTGCTACAACCTTATCAAGCAAACACTTGAGAGCACAACAAATCAAGATTTTTATTGGGGGTAATAAACTCTCCATCCAATTGGAGATGAAGAGTACAAATTTATGAGAAATGTTAACGGCAGCGTGATTTTCTCCCCAGCTGTTACGATGTTTTTGGATTTAAGGTGTTATTACCATCTAAATATGTACTTTAAACGCACATTTAATCTCCTTGATCATAAATATGTCAGCAATAGAAACATTTCAGAACATCTTTGTTATTAATATACATTTTCTGTTGAAAAAGACATACAAAGGTATTGATTGCAGAAATCTCAACTTTTCACTTGGATAATTGCATTAAAACCCCCAACAGAGCATAAAGAAAGTCTTAAAACAAAAGATATGAACTTTTTTTTTTAGGTTACGTTGTCTGGTTCTATAAACTGCACAACCCCAAAAAAAAAAGAAACAATAAATTCTGGACAAAAATGGAAGCATGTTTCAAATTCAAAAAGCAGCACAGTTTTACAATTTAATAAATGAAGTTGTGAAATATGCAGAATAAGTTACAAAAAGGGGAGAGAATAATTTGGCATGATTGGAAACAATATGGTATGGTGAGGGTGGAGCAGGATCAGGGATAAACAAACAAACCTTGACAAGGGCAGCAGTGGAGAATCAGCCTGGGGACCAGTGAGGTCTGCAGTCGGGTGCAGACAGCCCTGTTTGAGAGGGGGGCTTGCCAAGTACCGACCCTGAACTGCGGCACTCTGGTGCTGCCTGGCTGCACTAAGCAGTGGCTGCCAGCATGCACTGATTTATCAGAGGGGCAACGCCAGCCGCCACTTCGCTCTCCCTCGTGCCCTCCCTTTATAAAGAGCCTCCCTGACGGCTCTGATAGTGCAATCAGGGCTACGGCAGAGCCAAGGCAATTTCTCCTTCACTCTTTGATAACCCCATGCCTTATTGAAAGCCAATAGCAATGGCAGCAACAACAACTCAATTGGAAAGAGTTGCTGCATTTTGACGGGGGAAAAAGGTTACGCCTTGACAAAATGAGGGGGGAGTAAGGGATGTCTATCTCACTTTATATGAAAGACTCATTGTCCTCCAACAGGTGGCGTGATTCCTAAGTGACCACTGTCCCTCTGCTAGCTTGTCGTGGGGACTGTCAAATGTTTTTTTTTTGTTTTTTTTTCCATCATTGAAATTCTGACAGAATAGCTGGAGCTCACATATGACTTTTGCTCCATGTTGAGCAATAAATAACAATCTAAGGCCATGCTAGTGGATGTGTGAGGCTGTACTTAACAGTTCTTTGAACTGAAGGCTAGTATCAGCTACCATGCCTCACAGTAACAGTGCCGACATGCTGGAGTGGGTGAGGTCTAATAGGTCTATAAAAATCAGTGGGACACCAAATGTATTATAATTCATTGAGAGGAGTACATGAATCTTTCATGTGTTAAATTTCATCACATTACCATGGATGTTTCCAGTAAAGTTTTTTGACAATAAGATTTTAAGTTGAGTAGGTGAAATTTTTGACTAGCCGGTGGTGATACTATGAAAGTCACTAGAATTCATCATTTGGGGATGCTTAGGGAACAATTATTTGGGCAACTTTGGCTCAGAGGGCATGCAGTCCATGGTGGAGTAAACTGAACCCAAATTTTCTCCCAATGTTTAAGGATTTAAGGCAATGTTTTAAGCTACTTTGCAGAGTAGAGCATTGCCATTAGTGTGTGAGTTTGTGTGAAGTAGAGGCAAATTGCAAAGTGCTTTGAATTAAAGTGCTATATAAATGAAGCCATTCAACATTTGAACCAAAGTGGTGAACTGATCGACTGACATGCTGTCTCTAAAGCCATGATGTTAGCATGGCTTAAAAAGACAATTTGACATGAAAAGAAGAATTTTACAACCAAGATACAAGCTTTATCAAAATATGGCCCGTGCTACTTTGTCTCTTGTCTGAATTTGTTCAGTTCCTCCCAGATGTAAAAACTTGAATAGTTAATTGAGACCTAGGCAATGGCTGTTCACAAACTTCTGACACAATATTTGGTCCTTTTTTTGGTCACCAAATTTGTCTGAAAAAAAACACGAAAGCAGTATTCAGGGCATGTCATATGGAGATTTTTCTTCAAAGATATTTCTTTCATACAATTAACATTTCATGAAAATAAAAAGTGAAATAAAAAACTTTTTTTTATACCACAGGTTCTTCATTATTGGAGTGGGTGGAGGTTTTGAATAAATCCATTCTATATCAGGTTTTAATTGTACCAAATCTGATAAAAATATATAGATAGATTTTTGCTTAAAGTTGTTCTTGACTGCTTCAATACGTCAAAGATACAAAATTTCAGTGTAAAATTGCTCAAGGTTGTTGTACATTCATCTGCTGTCAGCTGAACGAAAGAACAAAAACAACTGTTATTTATTTTATTTATTTTTATTTTATTTTATTTATCATTCTCATTTTCACTGCGAGGTATGTATGTCAATGTAAGGCATTCAGTGATGCAGCAGGGTGTGGTACATATAACACACTTGGTACACTATGTATTGAAGAAGCCATACTTTCATTGAATATGCTCTTAAAGTAAAAGAATGCTGAACGATTGCAAGACAAATAGACTTGGTCGAGGTTGGATTTTGATGGTAAAGAGTGAAGCGGTTTCAAGAGATGATGGATGAGGACAAAAAGTCACACATCATCAAGACAATGTAGAGGAGAAGGTTTCACAGAGTCAACAAGTTCCAAATGATTATGAAATTACAAAATTATATGGTGTCTTAGAGGTTGTTAAGGATAAGAGCATAGCATAGCATCAACAGGTTACACAGGCCAGATGAGGTTTCAGAGTGTGACAAGCCTGAGGATGAGCTTTACAAGAGGATTGAAAAAAATGCAGCATTTATGTTGTTGAGGCATTACTGTGAGTACAACCACAGTGCAACAACTTGGCCTTTCTCTGAGGTGTCATGTTATTGCCTGATAGCTGTGACTGTATGTCACTTTTGTATTAGAGATCAAGGCTCCATTTGCAATACGGGTCAGTGTGGGCTAAATAGTTACCCAATACACTTAAATACAGAAATCAAACATCATTTGATAGTCAGTGATAATCATCGAGGACAAGTATTCAAGGGCTTTAAATGCCATCTGTTCTTATAGCTTACTCCCAATGTACAATGCACAACTTTAAGTTAAGCAGTAGTCCTGATTACAGCCACCAGAGTTTTGAAATAATTAAAGCAATGACAACATGTTTTGTCTTTTATGACTTTTAATACCCAACCCACAAGGATGCATGTACATGTATAGTGTCCAATTTCTGTACAAAAGCTTCCTCTCAACTCAGCTTTTGTAGTCGTGAAAATCACGACAGTCTCAGTGGCAAAAGCTGAAGTAGTGAAACGCTGTTATATTGTCTGAAAAACTCTAAGGTAAGGTAAGGTAAAAATGCTTGATGGTTGGGCTGGATGGTGGAGAATACAAAGTGTGTGATATGGACAACAGAGGCCGTGATTGTGTCCCATCTCATATCCACAGTCACTTTTCATTTTACAACCATGACCACCATTTTCCCCTATCCTTAACCCAGTCACTTTATTTGCCCATTAACTATTTGTGTTAATGGTAGCGAGGAGCTGTGTTCAGATATCAGGCTGAGGAATGTCAGGAAACATGAGTTAGTGTCTTCTCTTTTCTGTTCCTTCTCTGAGTCTGATTATTAAAGTGGATCTCTGTGCCTACCTTGGGATCAGGAAAATCATTTTATCTTTCATTTTATTTCATTATGTTTAACACCTACAATTACAGAATATATGAATTAATATTAACTAATATTTTTTATGATATCATTGAAACCCCTGATTAAATGTCATCTTCTTGTTCTTCGTGTATTGAGATTGCAGTAGAAGCGTTGGAGGGAGCAGAGTTGAGCGCTAGTTTATTCAGTGAGGTGTGAAAGAAAAGACAGAAAGATGAGAAACATCAGAGAACAGATGTGATATTGTAGGAGGTGGAGGGACACGTATGTGCTAGATCACTCCGTATCATGGTACAAAATGACAAGAATCAGATAAGACCCAGATTTATGACATCAATACAGAGTAGATTTTGAAACAGATATTGCTTTTTTGTTTGTTTTGACAGGTTTATTTCAACTGGCTTCATTTCTACCTTAGTTTATTTATTATTTAGCTATTTATTTCACAAAGTATGATCATATGGACTCATACAGTAGTCTGCACATCCAGAAGTAGACTCTGTGCTTTTAATGGATGTAGTTATGTGTAGTTGTAGCGGGTCCCGGCTTGGTCCCCGCAGGCAGATATATAGATAACCCTCTGATTGGAGGTTTCAGGACAACTGTTGCTCATTCTCTATTCATCCGGATTATGATTTATTATCAACTTCATTTCAACTTTTCACTGCAATCATGAATTATTTGTTATTTTGTCTGTATTAAAGCACTAGTATTAAACATTTTTAGGTAACATTCACATCAAATGTCTATTTTATACATTTTTCCAAAAAAAAATCAACTAATCACAATTTGTATTAAACCAAAAATAACATTTTCCCTTTAATCATGTCATCAGTCTATCATCAATCATGTATGCATTTAGCCCTTACACACATCATCTTCATCCATTGAAAAAAGTATTTTCTTTATATACCTGTACATAAAGTACGTTAAATATATTAAGTGCTCACTTAATATAACAGAATAATTCTCTCTTGCAGTTAACCTATTTCACATTTACACTATATGAATACAAACTGAAATAATAAACATGGCTAGCTCATAGCTTGCCGCTTTAACCCATGAACTCGAACCATATCATTGTTTACAATTTATGTGTGTGCCTTTTACCAAGGCCGCAGCCGTAGCTGATCTTAAACTGCACATAAGCTTTAGCTTCACGTTTCGAGCTATGCACTACACACACACAACTGATTTTCACACATACAGTAATAACTCACAAATGCCCAGGAGCCAAAAGAAACAAATGAAACTAAACATTTGGCTACGACATCGGACGCCACTACAATCATCACGTACTGTGACATTTTACTTCATTTACACACTTGACGAGCTTTTAGCTTATGGACCACACATCACCGGGGATTCATATTAGCTTATAAACATCTAAAATTACAGAACAAGTGAGTAACCAACCTGGAATTATAAAACAAAAATCAGCAAAGCAGGACAACTGTTGCTCATTCTCCATTCATCCGGATTATGAGCCTGCTTTCGCGCTGCTTCGCTACGACTCCCCGGTGGCGCTGCTAGTAAGTGCTGCCACCCAGTGTCCATTCCATGCAACAGCATGTCAGTGCGTTTCTTCTGAATTAGACAGTTAGACACACTGTAATAAAATAAATAATACAATAGCAATAAACTAAAGTGACTCTCAGTGATGAAATGAAATGAAATGAAACAATAATATCTCAACAAAAACACTCATTTTGTGGGTACCACATCCACCCCGACTAACAAAAAAGGCTCCCGACATTTGTTACAACCAAAAAAAACCCTCTTTTTTTTCTTCTTCCTTAATAAACATGTGTTGTGATTGGCATGTAGCATGTGCAAGACAGGTACATGTGTGGCGTGTAAGGGGCAGGTAAGATGAACTGTCTGATCATGTGTTGCATGAAAGGCAGGGAGGCTGCGGTGTTCTGTGGGGAGATGGAGTCTACATGGGTTTGTATTGAAGGCTGACCCAGTGACTCATAAGTGAACATTTGCCTTGGTCTCCTCTCCCTGGCTGACCTCCTAACCTCTCTGCGTTCATCTTCTGCAGGCAAAGTCCTTCAAATGGGAGGACTCGGTCTTTCCACCTGTACTTCAACCTGATAATTTTGGTCATCCTCTTCAGGCTGAGGTGACATCATGTTGTTCATTTGTCTCTGATTCATCACCCACCGATTCTACTTCTCCTCCTTTTACAGGGATGTTTTGTTTGTGCTCTCCTTCCAGTAAGTTTGTCTCATTCCTGTGTATATTGTCTCTTTCAGGTTCTCGTCCATCCGGCAAGTATGCATCCATAGGTTCGGTTCCTCTTCTTGGTAATGTCTCTGAATGTTCTCTGTGGATCACAGTTGATTCCCTTGGAGCCTGAACAGGCACTGTTGCAGGAGGAAACTGCTTGGACACCGACCTTTGCCCTCCCTCTGAGGCTGTTTGACTGCCACGTCCAGATTGATCATTTTCCCTCCTGACTACAGGTGTTCTCAACCAATAACCTTCTGCCCATTCATCCTCATCGTCACTGTGTCAGCTGACTGTACTGGGTCCTCAACAGGTAAGTCATTGACTAAAAGTAGCAAGTTCCTGTGTATGGTTTTGTTTCTCGCATTTGGGTCTCCCTCAGGATGAATGATGTATACAGGATTGTCAGAGATTTGCTCCTTCACCACATAAATCTTCTTCTCCCAGTATGAGCGAAGTTTACTGGGTCCACCTCGCTCGGCCATGTTCCAAACCAGTACTCGATCTTGTGGTTTGAGGACCACTCCCCTTGCCTTTTGGTCATAGTAGGACTTGTTCTTTGCACTTGACGACAAGCTGGTTTTGTTTGCGATTTTGTACGCTTCTGTCATCCTCTTTGACCACTTCTCAACGTAACTTTTGTGCGTCACTAATCTGTTGTCTTCCAATAATCCAAACAGGAGATCTACAGGGAGACGGGGGTGTCGTCCATACAGCAGATAATGAGGTGAGTACCCGGTGGATTTGTGGTAGATGTTCCTTCCATCTCTCCTTCTCTCTGTCTGTCAATGTCCGTAACATTTGAAGCAGTGTGCGGTTGAACCGCTCTGCAGGGTTACACTGTGGGTGGTACAGGGATGTTCGTGAGTGCCCAACCCCTGAGAGCCGTCCAAGGGTGCGAAAAAGGTTGTTCTCAAACTCGCGTCCTTGGTCATGGTGGAGACGATTTGGATAACCAAGACGAATATGTATGACGGTATGTAGTCGTTGTATATTCGTTCAGCTGCAGTTTGTCCTGATTTGTTTTTGGTTGGGTAAGCCTGAGCAAATCTGGTAAAATGGTCGATTACTACCAGAATGTACTCAAAGCCTCCTTTGCTCTTCTCTAGATATAGGTAGTCGATGCAGACCAGATCGAGAGGGGAAGCAGAGGTCAGGCCCCCCCATTGGTGCACGAACATGCGTGGAGGGTTTCTTTTGTTTTATGCAGCTGCATTTTCTTGTGACATAATCTCCTATGTATCTCTTCATGTACGGCCAATAGAAACGCTCTCTGGCGAGGTCGAGTACACGTTCTGTACCAACGTGTCCCATGTTGTCATGGAGGTGTTTTAGGGCAACTGAATGGTACTTGACAGGTAGGACTTACTGTTTTCTTTCTGCCGTCCGGCGGTACAAGACTCCATTCTCCAACTGTAGTTGATTCCACTCATGAAGGAGCTTGCGAGTAAGCCCACCGACTGACCTTCTGACCTCATCAGTGAGAGTCTTATTGGTCGCTTTCAGTTTTATTATTTCTCCTATTCCAGGGTCATCTCGTTGGGCTTTTGCCAGGTCTTCAAGGCTTATTTCAGGCAGAAGTGACTGAGGCTGTGGCAATATATCAGCAGAGGACGTGTAAAGTGCAGCTATCCATGCTACATCTTTCTTAACTGCTCTACCTCCTTCCCAGGTTGCATACAGCACGTCCTGAGACAGCTCCTCAGTGCATGTTGTCACATAGTTGTCAATATCGAGCGGGAAGCGTGAGAGAGTATGGGCGTCGATATTGTTTTTTCCAGGTCTGTATTTGATATTGAAGTGGAACTCTGACAATTCAACCCAGCGATGTCCGAATTCCATTGAGTTTTGCTGTGCTCATGATGTAGGTAAATGGATTATTATCAGTGTAGATGGTAAAGTGTGGAGCGTAAAAGAGATAGTCCCTAAACTTCTCGCACACTGCCCACTTCAGAGCCAGGCACTCGAGTTTTCCACTGTGGAGTCTGTAGTTTCGTTCCGCTGGTGTCAGAGTTCGTGATCCATACCCAATCACTCGCATTTTCCCACCCTCTTGCTGATAGAGGATTGCACCAAGCCCTTTCTCCGATGCATCGGTGTGTAGGACAAATGATTCTTCAAAGTTGGGGTATGCGAGGACTGGGGGTTTGGTCAGCATACTGACTAGCCTTTCCAAGGTGCTTTGGTGATCAGCCTTCCACTCAATAGGTGTTTTGGACGGGAGTTGGGGACCCCTGGACTTGCAGTGACGTGGGGGAGGTTGGGACATGGAGAACTTAACTTGGAGCAACTCATACAGTGGTTTCGCTATTTTAGCAAAGTCCTGTACGTAGGAACGATAGCTTAAGAAGCCGAGAACCCGTCGGAGGTCACCCACTGTTTGGGGTGGTTTGGTCTTTAAAGCCATTACCGCGTCAAGGTCTTTGGGGTCAATTCGAACTCCTTGAGCTGATGCCAAACGCCCAACATAGCGAACCTCGTTCCGGAACATCTTGCACTTCTCTGCCCGTAGCTTCACCCCATGGTGCTGCAGTGCTTGAAGAACCTTGAGAAACACCTCCACGTGGTCACTGAAGGATCTGGAGTAGCACAGTAGGTCATCCGGGTACGGAACGCAGCACTCGTCTCTCAGCGATCCCAACATCTCCTCCATGCTCCTCCCCTTGAATTATTCGTTATTTTGTCTGTATTAAAGCACTAGTATTAAACATTTTTAGGTAACATTCACATCAAATGTCTATTTTATAAATTTTTCCCAAAAAAAATCTACTTATCACAATTTGTATTAAACCAAAAATAACATTTTCCCTTTAATCATGTCATCAGTCTATCATCAATCATGTATGCATACACACATCATCTTCATCCATTGAAAAAAGTATTTTCTTTATATACCTGTACATAAAGTACGTTAAATATATTAAGTGCTCACTTAATATAACAGAATAATTCTCTCTTGCAGTTAACCTATTTCACATTTACACTATATGAATACAAACTAAAATAATAAACATGGCTAGCTCATAGCTTGCCGCTTTAACCCATGAACTCGAACCATATCATTGTTTACAATTTATGTGTGCCTTTTACCAAGGCCGCAGTCGTAGCTGATCCTAAACTGCACATAAGCTTTAGCTTCACGTTTCGAGCTATGCACTACACACACACAACTGATTTTCACACATACAGTAATAACTCACAAATGCCCAGGAGCCAAAAGAAACAAATGAAACTAAACATTTGGCTACGACATCGGACGCCATTTTCTCTACTACAATCATCACGTACTGTGACATTTTACTTCATTTACACACTTAACACACACACTACACATCACCGGGGATTCATTTTAGCTTATAAACATCTGAAATTACAGAACAAGTGAGTAACCAACCTGGAATTATAAAACAAAAATCAGCAAAGCAGGACAACTGTTGCTCATTCTCCATTCATCCGGATTATGAGCCTGCTTTCGCGCTGCTTCGCTAA
The DNA here is from genome assembly GCA_004119915.2 of Collichthys lucidus. Taxonomy (NCBI): domain Eukaryota; kingdom Metazoa; phylum Chordata; class Actinopteri; family Sciaenidae; genus Collichthys; species Collichthys lucidus. The sequence goes on along the minus strand of CM014085.1, from coordinate 2,181,797 downwards.
GACTCCCCGGTGGCGCTGCTAGTAAGTGCTGCCACCCAGTGTCCATTTCATGCAACAGCATGTCAGTGCGTTTCTTCTAAATTAGACACAGTTAGTTAGACACACTATAATAAAATAAATAATACAATAGCAATAAACTAAAGTGACTCTCAGTGATGAAATGAAATGAAACAATAATATCTCAACAAAAACACTCATTTTGTGGGTACCACATAGTGATGATGTACACTGAATAGAATAGAAGGTGCTGAGATGACTGAGGCAAAGGGTAACTCCTCTGCATAAATTAAATAAAGTTGTTGTTACAACTTTATTTTCACAAACTGTTTATTTAGACATTAATATACTTGTAGACAAGTTTGAAGCTGTGTAAATGTCAAAACTGGTGAATACATGCTCAGTGTGAAGGTTTCATTCTTGGTGTTGAAAATATCAGCTTGACAAAAAACTTTCTTAACTCAATGTCGGCTTACTGTATCTCTCATGGTCTTCATCAGGAGACTGTTTGCTCTGTTGTCCTGGAGAGCGAAGAATAATAAATAGATGAGAATAAATAAATAAATTGAATTGGATTTTGTTTTAGAGCCGTGATGTATTTTATTGTTGTTGTATTATTAATATAATTAATATCATCATTATATCAATAACTGTTTAATACCTGTTACAGTAGAGTTACAACACAAACACTTCAAAATGTATGTCCTTACAACAAAATTCAAACATTTTACAAACATTCATTAATAGTTAAGACAGTGCTTATTAATGCTACAAGTCCAGTTCAAGTGCAATAATAATGAGACCTTGGCTGTGAGATAATAAGATGTCACATTTCAGGAATATTGTACAAAGTTACATGGAATGTTTTTTTTTTCCAATATGAGTAATTCCAGTGTGTTTGTGGTGTCTGCCTCACCAGGTACCGGGCTAAGCACTGATCCTCACTTATTCCACATCTATCTGAACTTGGCTGTGCTGTGGTGGAGCAGCCGTTATGCCGGTTTGATCGACTTCAGGGGGCCTCAAGGTCACAGCACAATGCAATTCTGAGGTGGAAATCCTAGGTCTTATCAGAATGACCTTCAGCACTGCTGATACTACTGATTTCACAAATACAACAGTCCTTTGCTTCCTAAACAGCAGCAATATGGTTAATTCTTTAGGACTTCTGTGAAACAAGAGAACACTGTGGTGACTAATGAATGAAGTCAGGGCCGGTCCTAGCTATGGGCAATGTGGGCGGCCGCACGAGCGCCCGAAAATGATTTTTTTGTCAGTCAGTGTAGGACTGACTTTATTTGATTTGAGTGCTTAAAACTCTTGTTTGGATTGATGTCATCACATTATTGATACAGTTTTGAGTTGTGATCACTGATCCAACACATCTACTTGAATTATTTTTGATGTTGGATATACCCAATAGTAGTTTAATTGTAATAGTAGTAGTAGGTTATCATTTTCAAATGTCAAATCCTGCTGTATGCAACATATTTATAGAGAGTATAATAAAGTCATTTGGCTGGTGGTTGGTGATTTGATTAAAGAACAAATATTGTTTTTATTTACTTAATTATTTATTTCACTGATTTCACTTGATTTTGTCAAGTACATGAGGCTGCATGCATTTCACTTTTCTTAAAACTGGGACAACATATTCTGTTTATTGTGTAAACTGAAATGAATGCAAATAATTAAAACTGTTTCTAAAGCAGTGTTCTCACACATGGAGGACAACCTTTATATTCATAATATTGAATCTATTCTGAACTGTAAAAGTGCATGAAACAAGTGTTTGATAACGCTCCAAACAGCGTTGACCTCACATTCCATTCTCAGCAGCTGTAATGGCAGTGACAGCAGCTGTGGTATAGTGGCAATAGCAGCAGTATCTGTGGCAGACTCCCATATTTAGTCAGGTATGAGCCTCATTTAATGCTCAAGGACCATTCTTTTGAAAAGGAAAAGTAATATAACATACCCCTCTGTCAAGCAGCTCCTCCATCCATCGGCAGCAATCGCTGCAGAGCGACTGCTTCTGCCCATATAACTTTGTCATATTGTAATAACAATGCATGTTATTGAAGAGCCGGTGGTTTCAGTGTCAATCCAGTATTTCTGACTCCACTGTAAGGCCTACGTACAAATAAATCATGCAATAGACGTTTCAAAGGCTTACACTGTACACTAACTCTAGCAGGGTTAAGAGCACTACCTGAAGTTCCCACTTCAGCGTCAGTGAAAATGCTGTGTCACCTCAACAGGTGGTCAGATGGATTAGTGGTGTTCCCACAGTATGTCTGTGCAGACGTGGAGAAGCTGCACAATGCAGACAATTTGCTAATGTGTCTGTCGTTTGAAAGCTAAAGTTCAGCCATGTTTTGAAGATTAGCTTCATGGTAACACTGAAAATCTGTGAAAATCTGACACTCCTGCTCATTTGTGAAATGTAGGGTCAGTAGTGTTCATTCCTGTTATGATGAGCTGAAATGAGACAGACCCAGTGACACAGTTAACGAGCTGCATTTTTTTTTTTTAATAATTGTGATTTTATTGATTTTTACAGCATTTCCTATCAAGTATTCCTGAACCCAGAGATGATGATTCAATGCAGCTATTTCTGTTGAATCTGCAAACTTTACAGCTGATGAATTAATGCATGGAGGTGATGAATTGATTCAGGGAATGAATCATTAAACGCCTACTAGTTTCTTGGTTTATTACTTCAGTTCTGAATAAACAGACCTGCTTAAATGGAAAATGAATCTTCCAACCTGTCCACAATGTAAAAAAGCAGATTTCTTGATGTGCTTGTCACTTTTTCAATATCTTGTTAGTTTATTTTAATCTAAGACATAAACCTGCCCACAGACCACAGATAGAAATGAGTGTTTTGGTAAATCAGACAAAATAAAATAAGTGAAGTAAATTTCTTTTTCTCTGTCAATGATGCACCCTATTAATCTTTAGATAATTACAGCTACAGTTTCTGTATTGATTGTCAATACCCATGCATGGCTTAAATATTATTTAGCGCATAGCCATGTGTTGCATGCTTGACTGCATTTATATTCTGCTTTATATTCCAATATGGTGAATTGTTGCACTGATAATGTTCATTTTTCCACACAGGGCCTTTGTGTCAATGTTAGAGACAGTAATTAATCTAAGAATATTTTCAAGGTCAGGCTGCTGTTATGGTTACTTCAGAGCAGAGCTACAACCTAATAGATGCATTAAATTAAACTCTGTGAGGTAAGCAAATACATAATAATTACACATTGTCAGTGTGTTTGTAAAGAAGACTTCAAATATGATCATGAATAGGAACATCGAGATTCACAAGTATCATTTCCGTAAACGGGCATTAGATACTTCAAACTCTTCAAACTGGAGTGTAAAGCTTGTTAAATGAACATATTAAGAATAAAAACTGAATTTTATAAAATATTCACATTGTTCCTGTTGCTATTGAAGTTCTCTCCCTAATTTACAAAGAGCAAATTGATGAGCCCCTTAAAAAGTAATTAGGCTAGTCATGGCGTTAGGTGCAGCAGTGGACAGGGCTTGATGGCTGCAGTGCAGTCCTAATCCAGGGCAGCAGCTGAGCTGTTGATTTGCAGACTGTGGGCCTTGCATTGTGAGGGCTTTATGGTCCCTTTATGGTACGCCAAGAGACACCTGCATGGGCGATATGTTGCCTGGGACATTTTTCTCTCTCCCACTCTGTGACTCCTTTGCTTTTGTATCATTAGCAGAGCAAGGGAGCCGTGAATCACATGTCTCACCCCCTTGTCCCCCCCATCTTTTTCAACCTCCTTCCACCCTCTAACAGCCACCCCGCTCCCTCCCTCTTCTAGGGTGCTAAACGGCTTGACAGAAGGGTGCCCAGACCATTGGCAGTAGCCATCGACTGGAAGGGAGAAGCTGCCAGGAGTCCTTGATGGATAGGCTCATTTTCCAGCCGGCAGCAAGTCTCGGCGAAGCATCCGTGTCATTTGTAATGTCAGCCAACAAAATGTAATCAAACATTCCAGCGGTTTAATCACAGAGGGCTGCTCGAGAGATGATTGTAGTGTCAATATAATGCTATTTCATTATCTGTTTGTATTTTATATTGACAGTGTCAGATAAACAGTGTGGAAAATTAAGATTAAAAATATGGTAATTTCATTTCAATCACCCCGGCTACAGTTGCTGGCCCATTATGCGATTGATTACTTCTGAATTAAATTTGGGGCTGAATGTAAAGTTTAATCTTCTTTCTTCTCTGCAATTCAGCTCCCCAAAGGCCTCTTAGTAAGTAAGTACCCATTTCATTTGATCTTTAATGAAAAGTAATGGCCCAAATGAATTGTATAAATCAGCTGTCATGTGTACCTAGTTGACATTCTGTTTCTTTTTCCCTTTCATTTTTAATCCACTTCTTACACGTAAAGTATTATGACCCAAAACTATAGGCTAGGCGCCTTTTTATTTTTTTTTAAATATCAGGAATATCCTATTTGTTGTTACACTATTAATATTGCAATGATACTCGTCACTCTGTTTTTTTTTTAATGGTAAATGGACTGTACTTATATAGTGCCTTTCTAGTCTTCCGACCACTCAAAGCTCTCTACACTACATATCTCATTCACCCCATTCATACACTGATGGCATTGGCTACCATGCAAGGTGCCAACTGCTCATCAGTTTAAGGATGGAACCATTCATACACCGATGGCACAGCCTTCGGGAGCAACTTGGGGTTCAGTATCCTGCCCAAGGACACTTCGACATGCAGACCGGAGGAGCCGGGGATCGAACCGCCGATCATCTGATTAGTGGACGACCCGCTCTGCCTGTGAGCCACAGCCGGCATGTGTTTGTGTTTTTTCTTTAATCCATTAAGTGAGAGCAGATTTTATTTCTATTAAAACAGAAAAAAAGGGCAAATACAAGAACTGTGCAAAGTGCTTAGCGAAGAAATTAAGAGGAATGTTTTATAGCCTAGAGTGCCACTTTAGGGAGAAAATGCAACCCCTAAATCAGCCAAGGGGTGATAGACATTTTAATTACATGGTACATTTTGAGATTTTTCCCTGTGCCTGGGCAGAACTCTTAAGCACTGTCATGTACTCAAGATTTGGCATCAAATTCTCCCCATTTCTGCGGCTATATATGAAGTGACACAACTGTTAACGAGAGCTCAGCAGAAAAGGAGAGGTTGAAAAAAGGAGCTCTTCTTTGTGAGTCCTATTCAGCACGATTTGTCCCCCTTTGTAGTCCTAATTATGTGCCAAAGTAGGATAACAGAAGTTCTCAACTCGGCCATTATGCCAGCACAAAAAAAGAGACGCATACAAGAAGCTGATCACTTTGGAATTAGCAAACATGATACTATACGAGGAGAAAAAAAATCATTAATACCGTCAGGGATTAGAGGTTCTGATTAAAGGGTAGCTTCTACCATATGCAAATTAGTGATAGGCATTTATCAGCGCCTGGGCAAGCTGTCTTAGCTGCAAAGCCACATATGTTTTTTAGCTGATTAAAAAACTGCTTGAAGTTGCAGGCTTTTTAATGGTGGAGAGAGAGAGAGAGAGAGAGAGAGAGAGAGAGAGAGAGAGAGAGAGAGAGAGAGAGAGAGAGAGAGAGAGAGAGAGAGAGGTTGTGAGGCAACTCATTTCCTTTTGGCCAAATTCCCGCAATTGCTCAGAGCATTTGCCTTAATTCCCTCCTTTATTAGCTACATTCTTTTGTATATAATTAAAACATTTCTCAAGTGAGCATGTGCGTGCTTGTGTTATTTCCGTGCTATATTTTTCATCAGCAAACATACTGTATTCCACGAAGGAAGCCCTTTTTTTTTACACCGTATCACCACACGCTTGATGCTTCCTGAAATAGTTTAGAACAGTAAAAATAAGAGCAGAATTAGGTGAGAATTTGTCAGCAGTCTGCCACTGTGTAAGGGTCTCTGTGTTATTATATTTCCTTTCATATGGAGGTGACCCCTTTTGTGTTAACAAAGAACATGAGGATAAAAATGAGCTCTGTGTGCTTCTCACCTGCTGCTGATAATGCCGTGGTAACCCAGCACCCCCTCTTCTCCTTGAGGGAGCGCTTTAATTTATGCTTTTTCATCTCCCTGGGTGCAGGACTGTTAACCTGCTCTGTGCACTACTGATTCAAGGAAGGGAAACCTCTTATGTACACCAGACTGCTGCGTCAAGTCTCCCGTCTCACTGTGAAATTAGAAAGTTGGTTCTTGATGCACCCAACCGCTAAAAAGTGTTCAAATTCGAGTTACAAGGTTTATGTTTATTTTTACAAATAAAGACGTCACTCCCAGCATCACACTGTCTAGGACGGCACTGGTAACTCCCATTATCATCAATGTTTTCATCTAGTTTTTTTTTTTTTTATCAAAAAAGGTGTTTTTCTGTCCACTGACTTACAACTGATGTCATTCAAGCTAATCTCTCCCATATTTCTAGGTTGCAGCAGCCAATCAAACAAGACCGCAAGATACATTTCAATCCAGTCTGAGTGTTAAAAAAAAGTTCAAATGAATCAGCTACAATTAAAATACTGCCAACATTTTAATACATCTATAATACTAACTGAGTGATATAAGAAACAATACAATGATTTTAAATATAGTTCTGTTTTGTCTTTTTGTAAAAGCAGACTCTGCACTAATAATTCAAACTACTGAAAAGAGAAATATTTACTGAATGTAACAATGAACTGTTATTGCTAAAAAAAAATCCAGACAATAAACAGTACCAAAACGATGTTTAATGAACTTAAATACTATGACTGAATTCAGTTTGGAGTGTTTTGTAATTTGTATTTTTGCATTGCAGCTGTGCTACTTTTGAGTAAAGACTACTACTACTTTGTCAGAGTAAAGAGATTCTTCTTGCTCTATGTATTAAAGCTTTGTGTTTTAGTGCTAATATAAGTGCTTACTAAAGGGAATATGAAAGGTAAATAAACCTAAATTATAATTAATGAATTGATATTCATGTTAGACCTTACTGATACTCACAAAAATAACGTGGGATTAGGTTGCATCTCTCCCAGTGAATGGAATACATACTGCACAGACACATGAGTGGTGGCTTTTGTGGTCCGCAAAACCATTACTTATTCACAGTGGACCAATAAAAAAAACAAACCACTGATTCAATAGATGACATTATGGCAAAGAAGCCATGTAATTGAAATATCTAGATAAGGATAACAGTGACTCTAAATGATATAAAATGATTAAGACAAAAATAAATAAATAAATAAAAGCACGGTTCAAAGATGGGCTAGTGGTTACCTTGAACAGTCTGGAAGGGAAGGCCTAAATAGCAAAGCCATAGAAAATGATGAAAAGATCTATTGTTGCTTTTGAAGGGAACTCCTATCTCTCAAGGACATCTAATTAACAGACAACAGCTGAGTCCATTTCAAATGGTAATATGTTTCTCTTAAATGCATCATTTCAATGCCCTATTGCTTACTTCAACAGACATTAGTAGCTTTTTTTAAAGAGGGGTTTTTATTTACTGCACTATATATTGCTGGTCCTTGTACATGCATTTCTCTCTGACCTCTTCACTATACAATGGTGAATTGGTAGTTAATGAAAAGTAAGTGAGTCTTTGACTCAATACAGCATTTCAATTAACTACTTTCACACTAATTCAAGTCTAATCTGGTCATTAAGTAACCTCATTAAAAATCAAATCAACTGCAAAAGCCAGAAAGTCTCAGGCTCATATTTTCAAGAACAGTTGTCTTATTTCTGCTTTCGGTTTAGAGGCAAATCATCCTGACAGGTGCATTACATCTTTACACAAAATACCAGTATGATGTGGCCTTTTAAGAACCTTTACAGATGATGCATGGCACAACACCTGTATACTGTGTTTGTGCCTGGCATTAACACAAGTCCTGACAGTTATCCAATCAGCCAGTAACAGTCTGTACAGAGAACACACACTTCCTTTGGTGGTCTGAGATTCATGTATCCTTAAGCCTGTCAAAAATTAAATATAGATTATTGTCACTTTTTGTTTAAAGAAATATAAAGCATCATACAGATACTTGCTTTAAAAGAGGATAACATTTGTTTTGGCCATGTCTGTGGGAAGTGTTTAGGTTTCAAGCCTGTTGGTTCCCATGGCAGAAGCTAAAGCTCTTATAGTATTGAGGTAATAGAAAGCATGACATTCAATATGAGGTTTGTATTTTACTCTAGCCTAGGTAGCTAGTTAGGTTAACTAGCTTCCAATCGGAAAGTGAAAGCTAGTTAGCATTAATTCCTACTAGACGTTACCTGTCATTGACACTCGCTCACAGGTTCAACAGATAGGTAGTCCTTAGCACTCACTTTTCATTTCACCTCACCTTATATCACAACACAGAGTGTGTCTGTTGGAACTAAAGTGGTATTACTGTTTTTGGTGGCCACCCATTTGAACATTGTGCAAATTAAATTACCAGTAGGTCTATAAACATTCTGTGTCAAATATTCCCACACCCTGAAGAACACTAACGGGCACTATCATACAATTTTGACTAAATAAGCTAAAATGTATTTAAAAAACAGGTCCAGTGTGTCACATTTAGGGGGCTGAAAATAAGAATCAATACATTTTTGTTACCTTGGAAAGAAATTTTCATATCTATAGATGCTGTGGGTCCTCTGCCATGGAGTCCACCACGTTTAGGTGGCCTAAATCAGACAAATGCTGCCTCTAGATAGGGCATTTGCCTTTTTTGCATGCTCTGGAGTCACTGTAGTTACATGCTAGGAAAGGGAGGCCGAGGCGAGACATGTGTAATTTCACATTGACTTTAAAGCCACCTACATCAGGTCTTCTAAAAGGAAATAATACCATCCGAAGAGAAGCACATGCCCACCATCAGCTTCCTCAGGGAGCTTTCATTAGACATAAAAATCACACACATACACACACACACACACACTTAAACACAGACAGAGGTGCTAAGTACTCACACTGTGCATCTGACATTTTGTCTCTCCCATGGGGAGCATCTAAAATCAATAGCAGCTATGTTAAAAATGTAGCTTGCCATCTGACCTGTACTCCCCATATCTTCATCACAGGGTTTTCGTCTTTCTCTCCCTCAATGCCCTTCACCCCTCCCTCATAAATGATGTGCCCATGTGTTTTTAACAAGGCACAAATTGTTTAAGAAAGTCAGTCTAGGTGAAGTGAGTCCCATGTCCCCAGGCTGGCTGAGATGATGTGCAGAGGAATAGCAGTTTAGAGCCCAGACAAAGGTCTTGATGCAGCCCTTTAGTTTCCAATGTGGGGAATGGAGTGTGCTTAAATGTCTTGGGAGTCGTTGGCCTCTTGATTTTGGAATCAATGAAGGGGGTGAAAAGGGAGGGTGGAAGGTTTCTGTAGCAGAAAATGGCATTAGAGTTAATGACCAAGTTTGTCCCAGATGGGTAGTCCATATTAAAGCTATTTCAGCAGTGGCAGCACTCACCACATGACCTGACTGATTAATAACAAAACTGTGCTCAAATAGGAATAACAATAAGTGTCAGTCAGTATGAAAGGTAAACAATTATTCAGCTTCAGTTCTTATGTTTTATGGCCTTTGTTATGTATTAACAAGATTGCAGAACATTGTCAGACGTTTTTAATACTTTTATAAAAAAATAGGTTGATTCTAAATATATACTAGCAATTTTTATTATTAATTAATCTGTTGATTTGTTTTTTGACTTTATTTTTTTTACTGTTATTTGACTATTGATCATTAATACTTTAGTCTATGAAATGTCAATAAATAGTGAATGACATATCCTAAAGTCTAAAATGACATCTTCAAAGTACAGTCCAAAGCTTAAAGATATAAATATGAGAAAAGCACAAAATTATCACACTTCTATATTTAAATTGTTGACAATTATTTGATGTCAAACGTCAATTGTTTCAGCTCTGCAAGACAGTTACATCACACGAGTAATCTATTTTAAATTTGGGTTGTAAAAATTAAAATAAAATATGAAAACTAATTTACAAAAAAATATTTTTGCTATCTTCAGTGATGGGTGGGTCGTTTACAGAAACTGCAGAAACATGTACACCAGGCCACATCATCTGCAGTTTGGTCAAATGAGTTACAGTGGTTAGGGAGAAATGTGTAATAGTGATGTAATATTCATGAAGGTCAGAGGACCAGGAAGCTTCCTGCAGCTGAAATTTTAAGAAAATCTAAATATAGAAAAAGAAAATGTATTTCTGTAAGTATGAGGTCAGTAAAAAATATGGAAAATATAATGTCATGTCTGTTAACCAGAATAGTCCTTCAACACACTTGGGCACATAACCACCAGTTGAAAAACTCACATTATGTTGGGTATTGTTCCGAATGCTGATTGTATCGTTCCTTTGCGGTGGTAGAGGCCCCAACTGATATTTACCACCACGATTCTGCTTGGGGTGACAAGGGGGCAAGGCCAAGTCCCACATGTCCGGCTGGAGAGCAGATTAAAGTGCTCTGAAAAGCCACACACTGCTGCCTGCAATGAGAAAAATAATAATGTGGACATGGCCTTCCCTTTATGACAGTAACAACACATTCTCCAGAGACCAATCTTTTTTTATCAATTCCAAAGAGTGACAAACAGCGCACACCCAAAGCCAGAATTGTATGAGAGGATGTATGGAGTATTTATGATGCTTGTGTGTCCTGAAGGCGATGATGACAAAGGCAGTCAAACAAACTTATATCTGCCGTTTTTTATCCAAACTGGTACACTGTAGCTCGTTATTTGATTTCTTTTTAAGTGAATGAGGCAGGAGACGTACTCCTCAGAAAATCCTTGAACAAATGTGACTGAAGAAAAAAAAAAGTGTGAATCAGATAAGAAAAAGAATTATGTAAAGTAGCATGTTGGCCAGACATCATAATGTGACTAAGCCTGCTTTGAGTTTTTATATTTTTTTAATACTGACAAAGAAAAAAAACAGCAAACAAAAAACAGCATTCTACTGGCAAGAAGAAAACAAAAAATACAGTAAAGTAGTACTCAGATTCAAAAATATTTGAATACTAGTTTAAGTCATTACAAAATTTGACTTAAAGCTGCTATAATCAATATTTTTATTATTTCATAATTAATCAGATGAGTGAAATGTGTAACGTGAAAGGGTCAGTCTTATGAACCCACAGAAGATTGTCCCTGAAATCTGCAGGTCTTGTTAGCTTTTGCTAATTTACTGTTTTGGTTCAGTCTCAAGGTTCCCAGGAATGCTGTGACCACAATCAGTGATGAAGCTCACTGCATGCTGTGCGCTCAGCACCAAACAACAGACAGTTTCAGTAACTAGTGGTGAATATATGAGGCTAAAAAGGAAGACATTCTCAGGAAATGGTAAAAAGGAAGCACTAATAATTTTGCATCATATGTGCTAGTAGTGTAAATAAAACAGACACATTGGTTATATCAACTTAAAAGTTAATAAAATGGCAGTTGTTGTTTTTACAGCGTGTTTCTGCTGCCCCCAGGTGGCCAACAAAAATCACTGAGGGTTTAATTAAAAGTAAATAATACTGCAACAAAAGTCAAATGTAAAAGTATTTTTTTCTTTCTTTCTTTCTTTCTTTCTTTCTTTCTTTCTTTCTTTCTTTCTTTCTTTCTTTCTTTCTTTCCTTCTTTCTTTCTTTCTTTCTTTCTTTCTTTCTTTCTTTCTTTCTTTCTTTCTTTCTTTCTTTCTCCTTCTCTCTCTCTCTCTCTCTCTCTCTCTCTCTCTCTCTCTCTCTTGTAATTGTACAATATGTTTGTGTTAATTTGTCGTGTACCTATGACATCCATTGCACGTCTGTCCGTCCTGGGAGAGGGATCCCTCCTCTGTGGCTCTTCCTGAGGTGTCTTCAAATGTACTTTGTGACTTTGGGCTATACAAATAAAATTTATTTGATTTTGATTTGTTGTGCTGAATCAACATCTTTCAGTTATAGTATTTTAAATTTTATATCCATAATAGTCATGTTGTATTTTGTATTTATATTCATTTTACGCATCAAAAATCTGTTTACAGGTTGTGTACAGCTGCCTGTGAACAAACTGTATAAAGCTCTTGTGTCTCCAGAGGAAGCTGCATGAAGTCATAAACCTGATGTTGGAGTCGAGGACTAGAAGTCTGTAAATAAAACAAATCTGGTGATGTTGAGTTAGAAACGAGTGAGCTTACCAGACCTCTGCAGCCCGCATTAGCCACTGCTAGCATAACACACCTACTGTACATCTCTGACACAGCCATCAGCAGTTTAGTTGCATTATGGGTAATGTAGCCACCAGATTTTGAACAGAAAGAAGAACGTATGAATTAATAGATGCAAAATCTCTGATTCTTCTGCATCGATTTTGATCCTTTTTAACTGTCCATGTCAATTAGATGTACTGTGCTAAGATAAAGTACTTAAATGAATATATACATATTTGTAAAAATATATAAATAAGTACTTTTACAGTTTTTTCCAATCGCTTAAACACAATGTTGGAAACTAGGCTGGTATTATCAAAACACTGACACAATTCACCAAACCACACACCCAAACTGCAAAATACCTCATATATCCTGCAAAATGAAGCACTTCAACCAAAATCAAACTTTTGCACCAGATGGCACACACTTCATTTGTATTCGTAGATTTTTGTCTAACCAACTACACACTGTTGGGCATAATGAAACGCACTCCCATCTTTAGTATTCTTTGCCATCATACTAACATAGTTCAAACTGTAGAGAATTCTTCAGATTGCTCACATGCACAGACATATTTGCAGATACACACACGTGCTATTGAAATATTTATTTTATTATTTTCACCAAACAAGTCAGTGCAACATATGCACAGCAGATATATTTACATTGGAGTGAACTAAAATATGCTCACAAAACAGTGAGCTGAAAAATACAATTGCAGAAAAAATGTCAGAAAAAAATAAAGAGGAGAGCAAAATAATTAGACAACACTGCTCTACCCCGACCTCTTCCTCTTCTTCTTCCTCTCTCAGCAATGTCTTCCATTGTTGTTGTAAAAGAAAAAAAGATGCTCACCTGTGCTCTTTTATTGCTTACTTCCTGACTGAATTGTTAACAATTACATAACACCTGTTTGGACAGGTGGCACATGTAGTGGCCAATGAGCTCATGTAGTGTCATTTTAAATGGCAGTGTTTTGAAATTGCAAACATGTGGCGTTCAGTACACTTAAAAAGAGCCACTTTGAATTGCAAAATGTGTATAAAGCAGAAAATGTGTTTCAAGTTTTGGAGATTTGAGATGATGTTTTGCTCCTGTGTTTAAATAGTTGTGCTATCCATGTCATTTCAGTGAGTTAGCAACTGGAAAAAACTGTGAGTACCAAGCAAAGTTTACTCATGCAATGTAAAAATGTAGCTAAAGTGTAGAGATACACATGACACATACACGTAATATAGAATATTATGATATTATATCAATAATAAATGTCCTGTACATTGATTAAAAGAACAGCCACGCCACACAGGGTCATGGGATCACAGAAAATTGCTCAGAGCTCTTGTCACATCAGGGGAGATAGAGTATAGATAGTTTGTGTCTATGTTATGTTATCACTGAGATAAGCCCAGACTACATTTTGTATCATAATAGTGCATTGCAGCTGAGTTGATCTTTATTTTTCATCAGTGATTTGTGTGTGTGTGTGTGTGTGTGTGTGTGTGTGTGTGTGTGTGTGTGTGTGTGTGTGTGTGTGTGTGTGTGTGTGTGTGTGTGTGTGTGTGTGTGTGTGTGTGTGTGTGAATGTCATGCTGCTGTGTGAACTTTGGTCAGATAAAGAGCATGAAATCAGATTTATAATCTGGTTCAGGAAGGAAATACTTGATTCAGATGTTTCATGGTGTGTAAAGTGTTTTTGGATTCAAACTTGTGTGACTGTTTGAAATTACACTGACCGTGCTTTGTAAAGAAAATCAAGTTCTTGGGAAGATCTGCGTTTGCGCCCACGTGCAATGTGGACTCTAGAGGGAGCTGAGGAGACGGAAGGAAGCTGTTTGTGTAACAAGGGCTTTATTCTTGTATCTGTTTGAAACTGCAGAGTTACATTGTGACATGATTTTGGTAAATGAAATAAATTTACATGGATAGAAAAATATCAATTAACATATATATCAATAATATTAGAAAGGTATGGAACATGGCCATTTTATGATGTTAGGACAAGACACATTTTAAATGATGCAAATCCACCTTTACCAGGTGCAGTCTCCAAACATTTGGACAAGGTGTGAATTTATGTCGCAATGTTATTTTTACCAATAACTTAAAAAGCCTAAATGATAAGAACATACACAAGAGTGTGGAGCTAGTTGTGCTGCACCAGATTTAACTTCCAGATTTAATCACAGAAATCAAGAAGACAAATGACCTCAACTGAAGAGAAAATAAGTGAACACACATGTTAAGTTAAAGACCTAAAACGAAACATTTATATTGATATATGGTCAGTAGGAATTGATCACTAAATGATATAAGAGAGAAACTCTTTGATGAATATTAGTTGTTCATTGAATATCAAACGTGCAAAGATGAAATATCTGAACACAATAAATGCAGATTGGAGACAAAAGAAATAAATCTGTTCCAGATCTCAGCACACTTAACACAAAAGCACTTTCTTATGTCTCATATCATAGAATACTGCAAACGAAGTCGACAGCACATTGAAGGATACAAAAAAAAGAGGTATAAATAGATGTTGTTATTCTAAACCATCTAAACCATCTAATGTGAAACAACATCATTTTCCTGACAATGCTTCCCGGCTTCTTTGAAACCAAACAGAGCGCTTTAATACGCGCTTTTGTTTTGCCTGTCTCTCTGTTTCATTATTTCAAAGAATTGTTGCTCCAAATCTACAGAGGAACTCACATGCTCGAGATTAAACTGGTCACCATAATCAGGCTGCAGAATATAATTGTAAGAGCTTCTGCTGGCGCTGTTTTCTCTCTTTTTTCAGTCCTCCTTGACAAAAATCTGACAGTGGCTTTGCCTGGCAAACCTGTTTAATGAATGACTAATCCAGGAAGAGCGCATTATGGCAAACTGTCACACACACATTGTACCAATATTAACTTGAATTTACATTATCATCCTCTGGTAATGCTGGAATATTTGGATTTCCATTAATGCATGGCCTTTCTGTATGAAAAGCAAACAGCAGTGAACTAAATCTGTTTTTCACCTCTTTTCATTGGGTGTTGGTGTTAACGCTGTACAGAGGAGCTTTCTTTATTGCGATGACAGCTCCAAGGCTTCCCCACTCCTCGCAATCAAGCCCACAAACAAAAGATTCTGCTTGCATTACTCAAAACCTCTTCTCAACTAGCACCCAAACTCCTATTAGTCCATTGTACTGGTGCTGTAAATCAACAAGAACAAAGTGGAGAGGCACAATCACACAGGCCGTCACCATCATCCATATAAAACATGAACCCCAAGAACAATGAATCAGACACCGGTGGGGAAAAAAAGGTACTTTCCTCCTTTAGTTATATATTGTGTTTATCTTCTAGCTCTCTATTCAATTTTTATATTTTTATTATCCTATTTCTGACACTCCAGACTCAATGCCAAAATAAATCCACAAGGCAGTTCTGGACGGGTACCGTACATGGCCATAAGGTGTCTGCACTAAAGACAGATCTGTAAAGCACACAGCAAAGCATAGTATGATTTAATAAAATATGTAGCTGCCAGGCCCAGTTCACTGATGTACTTCTGGTAGTGTGAACTGGTGAATCACATCCTTTGTCCTACCAGTACTGCATGAACTTCTATCATTATTGTACCAGCTATTAGAGAAAAACGTGCAAAAGTCACCTTAATCTGTACACTTGTGACATCAGCAGGGACGGATTAGCAATCTGGCATACCGGGCATTTGCCCGGTGGGCCGACGTGCTATTTGGGCCGATAAATCCTGATTTTTTTTATTTTTATTTTTTAATATTGTTCTGACCGGCCCACAACGAGTAGATCACGCAGCCCAAACACACTGTTGAACAATCACTCTGTACGCTTTGGTCCCGCCTACAGGCACAAAAAAAAAAAGGCTGTGCGAGACTTTGTTTCCTTACCACCGGCCCTTACACGCTGACTGACAGGGGACCGGCCAAATCACATCACGAGACACCTCCCCCCTTTGGCTTGATGCGCCGGTGTGCAGTTTATTGATGGGTGAAACGCTATCAGATAAAGATGGAGAGAAAACGTAAAGGTGGCACAGAAAACTCCGTGATAAAAAAGAAACTTGCTCTTCGGGCAGACGCTGCTAAGTGTGTTAAAATCACTGACATGTTTGCCACAGCAGGGCTTCATCAGCTCCCATCGCTGATGACAGTGGTGCCGGTGGCAGTGGCACTCAAAATGTTGTTGAACCTGCGGTAAGCTGGACTGGACTACTGTCAGAACATGTATGAAATGCAACGAGTAGGATAAAGCCACCCAACCCCTTAATGGGTATGATAAAACATACTGTCAGGTATAACGAGGCGTTATTTAGCAAACTGGCTTTTATTGCCAACAGTCTTGTTACAGCACTTGGTTATTGTAGGCCATAACCACGCCAAGAACACATAACAGGTCCCACTCTGCACCCTCACTCGTGCCGTCTCTCTCCACACACGCATACACGCGCTCTCCCTCACCTGCTCCCCCGCCCCCTTGCTCTCATACAGGTGCATTTATGGACCATGGGAAACCATAGAACTCACATTGTAACACACAACACATTACTGCAGGGTCGCTACAATACATTGTAGGCTACACTGGCTGGAAGAGAAAATAAGCCTAGCTCAGTAGCCTACTTTTTATGTCTTTTATTCTAAATAAAAAATAGTCTTTAATGTGAGAAAACGTGTTCACCAGTCACCAACAATAACAATAAGTCTAATTTCTTATTAGACTATTATTGTCTGTGGGGTGAGTACTAGGCTGGCCTATTGGCTAAGTTGCTTTTTTGTCCTGCAGATATAGCAGTTCTTTATGTAGCCTAGGTGGTAGGGACAATGTAGGCTACATAAGTGATAGAAAATCTCACTTTTATAATTATATAATTTTGTCTATGTTATGTGAATGCAGCTGCAGGTATCTGTACATTCCATTAATTCTAGCCTAGGCATATTTAAAGCCACCAGCACTCACCAAAAATGTGAGTGAAAACTGAAGAGTCAGCACTCTCATTTTCTTTGTTCATCTAGTAGCCCTCGGGTAAGCTCTTATTTAGGCCTGGGGAAAAAAATGGGCTGTTTTATGTAGCTAGGTGGCTAAAGACAATGTAAGTTAGCCTACAAAGAAAAAAAATAGCACTTTTTAAAATGACATAATTTTGTTCATTGCTAGTGTTATGTCAATGCAGCTGTGTGTTTGTTTATATAAATATATTATAAACAGGCTGTATTTCAGTCAGTCATTGTAATTGTACAATATATTTGTGTTGATTTGTCCTGTACACTGACATCCATTGCACGTCTGTCCGTCCTGGGAGAGGGATCCCTCCTCTGTGGCTCTTCCTGAGGTTTCTTCCACATTTTTTCCTGTTAAAGTTTTTTGTGGGCAAGTTTTTCCTCACTCCAACTGAGGGTCTAAGGACAGAGGGTGTCACTCCCTGTACAGATTGTAAAACCTCAATGGAAAATGGACTTTGTGACTTTGGGCTATACAAATAAAATTGATTTAATATGATTTGATTATTTATGTCCTGTTGAGCTAGGTTGTTTTAAAGACTTGCACAGTTGCACTGAAAAAACTGAAAAAGTTATCAAATGTTGTGGGCCAGTCTGGTCCAAAATGCCAGGGCCGATTTTTTGTCCCAGTCCGTCCCTGGACATCAGTATAGAGGAAGGAGACCAGTCACTGCCTTGAAATCTGCATGCCTATACCTACACTTGTGTAGTATGATATATATATACACTTGTGTAGTATGATATTAATATTGCTGAAGCAGTGGCACACACCAGACTGCATGAAGGGCAGAATGTTAATGAAAGAATTTGGCAACCTAAGTGCACAGTAATTCCCTTATATATTCAATCATATCATTAATTTTCCGTAAAGTAAAAAAGGTCTGTAATGCTGTAATGACTTTAATAGTCCTGCTAAGACATACTTAAACATCATGACTTGCAGCAGGTATTCATAAAAGTACAAGATGATGTTATCATTAGAGTCTGGATAAAAAATACAGAACTATTAGCACCGTGATACCTTTCAGAAAACCTAGCCCTGTTTAAAGTTGATGGTCCAAAATACGATATGTTATCCTCATGAAACTCCTCAGCACCATATAACTGACTGATCACCACAAACTGCACAGTTTTTATTCATCATGTCATTGTATAGAGTCCAGTAAAGTCACTCTGTACGGTATATATATCATAGCTGTACATAACCCAGTGCTAGTACACTATATTATTATTTGTCACCATCAATCTATACTACTTAGTTAATAATGCCTACACATAGTTTAGTATGGTGGCAGCTTTTCACCAGTCACACATAATGACGAAAGAGTAGGTGTGGAAAGGACATCCATAAGCCCGAGACAAGCAGAGTGGTGCTGGGGAGACGGAAGAGCAAAGCAGCAAGTTTTGAATATTACTGACCCAGCACTTGGAAAAGGCAATGCACAACAAGACGAAAAATGAATGCTTTTTAGTCTGAAAATCCTTTCACCCTCTCACATTCAGCAGATCAGATTAAGAGAGAGGTTTAAGAAGATTTTGACATGCACAAAAAAACTTCTGAGCCACAGGAGGGGTGGTGGGGGGTGGTGGGGGGGTCGGGGGAAGGTGGTAGGGAGCGGTTTGTAATTCAGTGGCTTCAGGCAATTCATCACATAAATTGAGTTTCTAATGCAGCATCTTGTGAATCCCTTTTGCCCTGTCAACGTTTTAATACATTACATAGAGAATGTAAATCATGTTTGAAATATGGCACAAACTGCAGCCCCTACTGCGCTCGCTCTCACTGTATCGCACATACTAGGCTCACATTATACACACATACAGTACGCATAGGGTAACATGTGCATCATGCAAACATGCATGCTGTAGACAGGCAGACCTCAGGTCTCTCAGGTTTGGTTGTTGGAATAAATTGTAGCCAACAGAGTGTGTGTGTGTCTATACAAGGATTTGCTTGTTTCTTTTAATAACCATTTAACTATATACAAGCGATAGCTGTTTCTGTTTGAGTGAAGACACCAGTGTCACTGCTCCTACACCACTGATTTTCATGGCATTCAGCACTATGAGGTTTAGTTTTTAAAAGTCAGAGATACATCCACATATAGTTATGTGTGCAATTTCAGAATATGTTGTATAACAAAACATGATCATATTACCACATTTTGACCCCATTGTTACCCTTGTTTTCATCAAATTATTACCCCACCTTCATAGTGGCCCCATTATGCTATTATGTGTCTGCTGTTCACTATTACCCCATTATTATTGAGATAATATCATCACACCAACACGCGATTAGTGGAAATACATATTGTTATCATATTATTATCATGTTATTACAAGTTTCCTTCCCCATTTTAACCCCATGATTTTTCTCTATTATTATAAGAGTTATCTTGAGCCCATCCTAAGAAGCAGTATCAATGCCAATCTGGACAGATTTTAGTATAGCCAAGTCATTTTAAGTCTAAACTACAGCCGATCAAACTCTTACTGTCACACCGCGGTGAGGTCAAGCTGGGTTTTTGTTATGTCTTGTCATTTCCTGTTTTATTTTGAAAGTTAACTCTCCTCTCGTTTCAGGTCACTTGCCCTTCCTCATGTGTCACCGGTCTGATTGTCTCCCCCGCCCTGATCGTTTCCACCTGTTCCCCATTACCCTGTGTATATATTGTCTGCGTCTCCCTTTGTCTTGTGCCAAAGTGTTTCGTCTCTTGCAGCGTTCACCCAAGCCTTCTTGCCTTAATCCCACAGCCATAGCTTTTCGATCAAGTGTTCTTTTGTTTCTCCTCGTAAGAGTGATTTTTTGTTGTAATTTTCTAGCTTCAGCCATAGCTTTATAGCTCTAGGGTTCTGTTGTTTTCTTCCTCGTAAGAGTGTTTTCTGTTGTATAATTCTTAGTCTAGCCCCTTTGGTTTTCTAGTGATCAGCCTAGTGTTTTGCCAGCCTCGTAAGAGCGCCCTTAGTTAATGTTTTCATAGCCTTTGTTTTCTCTTCGTTGTGAGTGATTTTGATTTTGTTAACCTTTAGTAAAGTTAGTTCAGAGTTTTTCCTCCTGAGTGATTTTTGTTTCTCTTAGTTTAGGCCTACTTTATACAGTAGCCTCACTCTTTCGGGGGTTATTCAAGTCCTGATTAAAAAGCTACTCTCAGCCTTACTCTGCATCTGAGTCCTCATTTGAGTTCCGGCCTGACAGTACACTTTGGCCAGAATGGACTCAGCAGAGGCTGGCCAGTGGACGGCTGCGCTACGGGCTCAGGAAGCCCACATCGCCCGTCAGGAGGAGCTTCAGACGGCGATGGCATCGCATTTCGGGGAGCTCTCGTGCCAGGTGAGAGAGCTGGTGCACCACCTCCGGCAGACCATCCAGCCACCTGCGGCGCCGGAGCCTCCAGCAGCTGCAGCGGCTCCGTTCCAGGGCGCAGGGGTGGGAATCCAGCTGGCGCCCCTAGGAGCGTTTCTCTGGGGAACCAGGCCAATGCAAGGCTTTCCTCACTGATTGCTCCATCCACTTTGAACAGCTCCCTCATGCTTTCGTCACAGATAGATCCAAGGTAGCGTTCATGGTTTCCCACCTGACCGGGAGAGCCAGAGCTTGGGCCACCGCCGAGTGGGCTCGTGACTCTCCACTTTGTTCCTCGCTCACGGACTTTAAAGCTGCCCTCATGATGACGTTCGACCCAGTGTCTACGGACCGAGAGAAGGCCAGGGAGCTGAGCAGTCTGACACAGGGCAGAGACTCGGTGTGTGACTACGCCATCCGCTTTCGCACCCTGGCGGCGGAGAGCGGCTGGAATAACGCCGCTCTGTACGACGTGTTCCTGAAAGGGCTGGCGACGTACATCCAGGAGCTACTGTTGCCGCTAGACCTGCCTGCGGACCTGGACCCGCTCATCGCTCTCGCCATCCGGACAGACAACCGGCTTCGCGAGCTCCGGCAACCACGGAGCGGTTCGACACCGGAGAGGACCCCACGCTTCACGGCCCCGGAAAGGCAGGCTCGCTGTTATTCACCGCCAGGGCACGGCTATCCCTCTTCCACCGCCAGGGAGGAGGAGCCCGTGCAGCTTGGCAGTGCAAGGCTGACGCCGGAGGAGCGACGACGACGCCAGCAGGAGGGCAGCTGTTTTTACTGCGGCAAAAGTAATCACCTCGTCGCCGCCTGTCCGGCCAGAAAGCCCCAGGAGGTGAGTCAACCTCCAGCCACGGCTCTCGTTCCACGCCGCCTGACACCAGTTAAGGTAATGCACCACGCCACAACCACCGCACTAGGAGCTCTCATAGACTCAGGGGTCGATGAAAGCTTGATGGACTGGGGGTTAGCAGAGAAGATAGGCCTCAGGGCTGAACTTTTGGCCAAGCCCGTCCATGCCAGAGCACTAAACGGAGAGAAACTTTTCACCATCACACACATCACAGAGCCTCTCAAGCTCCGCATCGACAGACACACAGAACACATACGTTTTTTCTTATTCAGATCTCCTGCACATACTCTGATTCTGGGACATCCATGGCTCCTCAGTCACAACCCTCACATTGATTGGGGAACAGGATCCATTATGGGGTGGGGAAGGGATTGTATGACTCACGGCATAACCACACCGTCTCCGAGTGAGGACCGCGCGATGATTAATCTTGTGACTGTCAATCCCAAAGCAGACCCCGAATACCCAGACCTGAGTGCTGTGCCGCCCTGCTACCATCACCTCAAGGAGGTCTTCAGCAAGTCCAAAGCCTTGTCTCTCCCCCCACATAGACCTTACGATTGCGCAATTGAGTTAATCCCCGGTTCAACCCTGCCCAAGAGCCGCCTGTACTCCATTTCGGGGCCGGAAAGAGAGGCCATGAAGGAGTATATCCAGACCTCCCTGAAGGCAGGGCTCATCCGTCCCTCCTCTTCTCCAGCCGGCGCAGGTTTCTTTTTTGTTGGTAAGAAGGATGGGTCGTTAAGGCCGTGCATAGACTATAGCCCACTTAACGACATCACTATTATGAACCGATATCCTCTGCCACTCATGTCTTCGGTTTTTGACCAGATCCAGCAAGCCAAGGTGTTCACAAAATTAGACCTGCGCAACGCCTACCACCTGGTGAGAATCAGAGATGGAGATGAGTGGAAAACAGGTTTTAACACACCTACGGGTCACTACGAGTACCTGGTGATGCCATTCGGGCTCACTAATGCCCCAGCAGTATTTCAGGCCATGATTAATGATGTCCTTAGGGACTTTTTAGACCATTTTGTGTATGTTTACCTTGACGACATCCTTATCTACTCTCCTGACCTAGACACGCACAAGGCCCACGTGGCAAAAGTTCTCAGGAGACTCTTAGACCACAAGTTGTTCGTCAAGGCAGAGAAGAGTGAATGTCATGCCGACACCATCTCCTTCCTGGGCTTCATTGTAGCCCCTGGAAGGGTGCAGATGGATCCGGCTAAAGTGAGCGCTGTGGCCGACTGGCCCACTCCTGATAGCCGCAAAAAGGTCCAGCAGTTCCTTGGTTTTGCTAACTTTTACAGGCGGTTTATCAGAAACTTCAGCGCAACAGCAGCTCCGCTTCATGCACTCACCTCCACCAAGGTGCACTTCCACTGGACTACAGAGGCAGAGTCCGCCTTCCAGAATCTCAAGCGCCGCTTCACCACGGCCCCCATCCTCATCATGCCCAATCCTCAGCGGCAGTTTGTGGTGGAGGTGGACGCCTCCAATGAGGGCATCGGAGCGGTGCTGTCCCAGAGAGCCGAGGGGGATGGTAAGATGCATCCCTGCGCCTTCCTGTCTCGACGACTGTCCAAGGCAGAGAGGAATTATGATGTCGGCAACCGTGAGCTCCTGGCGGTGAAGGCGGCTCTGGAGGAGTGGCGGCACTGGTTGGAGGGGGCCACTCAGCCGTTTATTGTCTGGACCGACCACAAGAACTTGGAGTATATGAGAAAACCTAAAAGACTCAATTCTCGCCAGGCCAGGTGGGTGCTTTTTTTTAAAGGATTTTCTTTTTCCCTCTCCTACAGGCTGGGGTCCCGGAATGTCAAGCCTGACGCCCTGTCACGTCTCTTCGACCCCGAGCCTGTTGCCAAGGAGCCTGAGCCCATCCTTCCACTGTCCTGTGTGGTTGGAGCGGTTTCCTGGCAAATAGAAAAGGAGGTTAAGCAGGCTAATGGTGAGGCTCCGCCACCTAGTGGGTGCCCAGAGAATCGGTTGTTTGTCCCAGTCGAGTTGCGCCCACAGGTGATCCACTGGGCCCACACCTCGCTGCTTTCCTGCCATCCGGGAGTTCGGCGGACCATGTTCACCATCTCCCGGAGGTTCTGGTGGCCGTCCATGGAACCGGAGGTTCGGGAGTACGTGGAGGCTTGCTCGGTCTGCGCCCGCAATAAGACGTCCACCGGTTCACGCATGGGACTTTTGCATCCGCTTCCCATCCCCTCCAGACCGTGGGCAGAAATCTCTTTGGACTTCGTCACGGGGCTCCCGACATCGCAAGGCAACACTACTGTCCTCACTGTAGTGGACAGATTTTCGAAGATGGCGAGGTTTATTGCTCTGCCTAAACTACCCTCGGCCAAGGAAACTACAGAGATCATGGTCAACCACGTCTTCAGAAACCACGGCTTTCCCAAAGACATTGTGTCGGACCGGGGGCCCCAGTTTGTGTCCCGGTTCTGGAGGGAATTCTGCCGGCTCATCGGTGCCAAAGCCAGCCTGACCTCAAGATATCACCCGGAGGCAAGCGGCCAGACCGAGCGCCTCAACCAGCAGCTGGAAACCGGCCTCCGGTGTGTAGTGTCACAGAACCCAGCCACATGGAGCAAGCACCTGGTCTGGGTAGAGTATGCGCACAACTCCCTGCCCACCTCAGCCACTGGTCTTTCCCCGTTCATGTGTGTCTATGGTTATCAACCCCCTGTTTTCCCAGACAATGAGCCAGAGACGTCGGTGCCCTCCATCCAAGCTCAGATCCGCCGCTGCCGCCGCATCTGGGCAGCCGCCCGTCAGGTACTCATCCGCCAAGGGGACCGGGTCAAAAGGGCTGCGGACCGGAGAAGACGACCCGCTCCGGCATACCAGCTGGGCCAGAGGGTATGGCTCTCAACCAAGAACCTCCGTCTCACTGGCTCCGTGCTTCGTGTGTCCTTTCCCCATCACCAAGGTTTTCGGACCTGCAGCGGTTCGTCTTCATCTCCCCCGGTCTCTCCGTGTCCACCCTACGTTTCACGTAAGTCAGGTCAAACCGGTCAAGGAGAGCCCCATGGTCCCGGCCCTCCCACCCCCTCCTCCTCCTGAAGTAGTGGATGGGGGCCCAGTCTATAAGGTCAAAAAATTACTGGCTGTGTGCAACCGGGGCCGGCAGTTCCTGGTGGACTGGGAGGGGTACGGACCGGAGGAGCGACAGTGGGTTCCTTCGCGTCACATCATCGACCACAGCCTGATAGATGACTTTTATAGGGATCACCCTGACCAGCCTGGGCCGTCAGGAGTCGGCACACCGCGGTGAGGTCAAGCTGGGTTTTTGTTATGTCTTGTCATTTCCTGTTTTATTTTGAAAGTTAACTCTCCTCTCGTTTTAGGTCACTTGCCCTTCCTCATGTGTCACCGGTCTGATTGTCTCCCCCGCCCCGTTTCCACCTGTTCCCCATTACCCTGTGTATATATTGTCTGCGTCTCCCTTTGTCTTGTGCCAAAGTGTTTCGTCTCTTGCAGCATTCACCCAAGCCTTCTTGCCTTAATCCCACAACCATAGCTTTTCGATCAAGTGTTCTTTTGTTTCTCCTCGTAAGAGTGATTTTTTGTTGTAATTTTCTAGCCTCAGCCATAGCTTTATAGCTCTAGGGTTCTGTTGTTTTCTTCCTCGTAAGAGTGTTTTCTGTTGTATAATTCTTAGTCTAGCCCCTTTTGTTTTCTAGTGATCAGCCTAGTGTTTTGCCAGCCTCGTAAGAGCGCCCTTAGTTAATGTTTTCATAGCCTTTGTTTTCTCCTCGTTGTGAGTGATTTTGATTTTGTTAACCTTTAGTAAAGTTAGTTCAGAGTTTTTCCTCCTCAGAGTGATTTTTGTTTCTCTTAGTTTAGGCCTACTTTATAGCCTCACTCTTTCGGGGGTTATTCAAGTCCTGATTAAAAAGCTACTCTCAGCCTTACTCTGCATCTGAGTCCTCATTTGAGTC
Organism: Collichthys lucidus; assembly: GCA_004119915.2. Classification (NCBI taxonomy): domain Eukaryota; kingdom Metazoa; phylum Chordata; class Actinopteri; family Sciaenidae; genus Collichthys; species Collichthys lucidus. The sequence goes on along the minus strand of CM014085.1, from coordinate 2,156,377 downwards.
CCGGCCTGACACTTACCCTGTCTTTCCTGAACTCTGCTGTGTTTTGTCCACGTTAGTCTGCATTGGGTTGCAGCTCTCCATTACCACAGCTGGACTTTACAACTGTGCACATTTAACGGCATATGAGTGAAAATACAGTTTGGCTTCACTGGTAAGGTCAGACAAAGTATACTAAACTAGAAGACGTTTCACTCTGACACCAGTGTACAGAATTTCTGTATTTCTAACAAATCTAGAACAGAAAGATATTCTTCTCTCTAGTGGATCACTTCACGTCACTTTCATTCATATCATATCAGTAATTAAAATTTTGGCAGTCTGTAATGCAGATCGCTGTTATGAATAACAGACTTTTACTATTTACAAAGTTCTGATGTAAGAAATAAAATCTAATTTTAAATTGATAAAAGCATTTTTAAATCTTTGATGAAAACAAAGAGTGGGATAATGAGTTGAGTTGGTCACTGTTGATATAAAATAAACCCCTACATCGCTCACACTGTTTTTATTACCACAGAAACTAATCCGCATAATACACAGCTATGAAAAAGTTCATCAGTGTTTACCAGGGATGTAGTGGTGGGTAAACGCACGCCGTTTACCCACCTCCAGATTTTTGGAAATAGCGTTTACGCACCTCTAAATACAGTTTGCGCACGTTCAATCATAGTTTATCCACCTCTACATACAGTTTACGCACCCATATCTCTTGTTTTATAAACTACAGGTATTAATAACGCTTTCCCGTTATTTTTCAATTGCCTTTAATACGATTTAATGAGTATGTTAAAAGTCAGCGTGTTTGTGTTTGTGTCTTACATCCTTTAACGGCAGCGCTGGGTCGAGCTAACAGCGCCGTAGCTGCTGTCTGTCAAAAGCCAAAGCAACCAGAGCTAACTAGCCGTAGGATGCTAACGCCAGATAGCTCTCGGTTGTCACCGTCAGGTTTTGTTTTTATTTTGTTTTATGTTGTTGTTGTGTTTTTACCAGGCACACTGGCAGATGGGAAAGTGTTTGACTCCTCGAGGTCCAGGGGAAAGCCGTTCAAATTCAAGATCGGGTACCAGGAGGTCATCCATGGCTGGGAAGAAGGAGTAGCCCAGGTGAGGAGCTTGTTTTGAAACTCCTGCACTTGGACTTTACATACACGGTTTGTTTCGAAGTAACGCCAGCATGCTGTGTCTCCTCCAACAGATGAGCGTAGGTCAGCGGGCCAAGCTGATCTGCTCGCCAGACTTTGCCTACGGCAGCAAAGGGCACCCGGGGATCATCCCACCAAACGCCACTCTCACCTTCGACGTGGAGCTGCTCAGCCTGGAAGCCTGAAAACTTTTGTGCACTCACTTTGTTTTAATTCCACTTCGAAATTTTCAGGGTGAGAAGTAATGCAAAAAAATGTCTATATAATGTGCACAAATCTAACACACATGCATGCCTGTGTGACCCCAGATACTGTGCATGAGGAGGCTTTAAAAGGCCCTGTGTGAAAGATCTAGGAAAGAAATGTAGCTTATGTTTTCATTATTGTAAATTCACCTATAGATAGATAGATAGATAGATAGATAGATAGATAGATAGATAGATAGATAGATAGATAGATCATAAAGTTAAAGGTCCAGTTTGTAAGATTTAGGGCAGCATATGGCAAAAATGAAAATATAATATTTATAAATATGTTTTCGTTATTGTAAATTCACCTATAGATAGATAGATAGATAGATAGATAGATAGATAGATAGATAGATAGATAGATAGAAACTTATGACATTATTTTCTCTTTATTAAGATTTAATAAACCTCAAACATGATACAGAGTAGAGACCTCAGGGAACCCTTGTCACACACAAACATACATACATGCATTCACACACATACAAGTACACACACATGCACATTTACAAACACTCATACACACACAATCCTATGTGTCAGAAAAGTTGTTTCATAAAATACACATCGTAGCCTCCTTGCGTCATGCTTGCGTCGACTATGAATTGGCCCTTACAACGATGTGGTCCCCCGATCCCAAAATGTATAGTTTACCCACCTCTTTTTTTACCACTACATCCCTGGTGTTTACCAGTAATCATCCTTAAAACTGATCACAGGCATCATAATGTTGCAGTTTCTACTTAATGCAGTAATTTAAAAAAAGGGTGTGCAGTATGAACAGCTTCAAAATTCTTTTATCAAAAATCATGCTCAAATTGTTAAGGAGAAGCACACAATGTAACAAGCGTGTGGTGTTTTTGACAGAAAAGATGCCTGCCACTTGATAACAGCCAATAAATCATTGCAGTTCTCTGAGATTCATATGTTAAATCCCTAACTGTTCATTATAATGTCTGAATAAATGTTATTATTAATGTTTTAATTAACCCACACTAGCCATCAAATCACACCAGGCTCTGAACTTCTGGGCCATTTCTTCCTCAGTAAAACATTAAAGCAGGTTCAGGTTCAGGGCCTCGACATAATTATGAAAACTAGTGAGGCAAATACATAATGTGTCTCACTGTGTTTTAGGTAAGTCAGTCAAATAAAAGGACAAGCAAAGGACAGAAAATAACAAAATAACTTTTGGGCGACAGTTAAAAGCAATTAAACATCAATTGATTAGTATTATTGCAGATATTCTTAAAAATGTTCAAGGTCCAGTGTGTAAGATTGGGCACCTTGATTTTGACGACCTTGATAAGGCAGACATGAAATATAATATCGATAAATAAGATTTCAAGCATGTATAGTCACCTGAAAATAAGAATCTTTTTGTTTTTGTTACTTTAAAATGTTTTAAACAGCATGTTTCTACAATAACCCAGAACATACAAAAAAAATGAAATACTAAACTAAACTAGTGATGTGTCAGTCACAAACGAGCCGGTTCAAAGAGTATTTTGTTTTGATATTGGCTACATCAATTAATTGATATTAGAAAATGTAATCTTTACTTTTAAAAACATAGAAAGGATGTATTGAATAATTTAAATTAACTATGCGTATATATACAAATCATAAGTCAAAACAGAACTAAATTGGTTTAAGTGGTAAAATGAAGAGCCGTTTGGGAGTCAAAAGAGCCAGCTCTTCTTGGTGAGCTGAGTCAACTGATCCGACTCCCTAAAAAGAACCGAACTTCCCATCACTAAACTAAACTAAATACTGACTCTAGACAGGTGTTTGTTTCTCCTTCAAGGCAATTGCATTTCCACTTGATGCAACTAAATCCTACACACTGGACCTTTATCGGTCCCATATTCTCTTTACACTTCATTTACATTTTGATATGCATATGATATGATAGATAGATAATGATTGGCTGACTGTTTTCTCAATGACAGGCAGCCCATCCACAGAAAACAGATTGCAGCCTACACTCAAAATGATTTTTAGGCCACTTATGCATTTCAATTACATAGAAAATGTCCATCCATTTGAATTATATAAATAAATTAACAAACTGAATGTGAAGCAAGTAATAAGATTTATGTAATAGTACTAATAAACTTAAAATGGCTGCATTCATTTTCACTGTTGGGTTTGGACAAACAAATTGTCTTTATTAATATTGAATGCATAAACCTGGTTACTAATACACTACTGTGCAGTGGAAGTACTATTACATAAATTCAATTCAATTCAATTTTATTTATATAGCACCAAATCATAACAAAAGTTATCTCATGACTCTTTTCTACAGTGCGACCGTACTCTTTATAATATTATTTACAGAGACCCAAATCTTATAACTTGCTTCACATTAAGTTTATTAAGTAATTTATATAAAACCTATGTATATTCAAATGGAAGGAAGTTTGCTATGTGATTGAAAAAGTCCTGCATTTTGGCTTAAAACATTTTTTAAGTGTACGCAGACATGGTCGACTGTGCTGGGGGCATGGCTAAAGGCAGTGACCTAAAGAAGTCTTGGCAGCTTGTTTAAAGGTACAATTTCTATATGCAGGCTGTGTGCATTTTTTCTGTGGATTGAGTGTATGATACTTTGCAGTGTTTGTATAGCACCTAGACCTGCTTCATAATAAAATTTAAATCTCACTTTCTACAATATTGGACTGAAAATCGTTTTTCAATGCAGAAGTATACTCCAGGATATGTTAGTACATGCTGTGGCTATTGTTTTCCCAGTCCAGTTTTGATGAAAGCGACGTGGGCCCCTGAATCTGATGAATTTACTGTTTAGCAGAGAGTTGTGAGCAATGGGAATGTCAATTCTGACAGACTATAAGTTACCAGTTGGAGTCGAGCACAGAGGATGTGTACTGTTCTCACTATGTGTTATACGTCCAGTATGTAAACATAGGTAGCAGGTGTAGCCCTGTACAAAAAGTCATAAGGTACAGAGCATAAAAAATAACAGTATATTAATAGGTTGTATTAAAAAAGTTCATAAATAAATGAGTTCATAATAGTTAAAAATGGTTTAAAGTGTGTGTTGATCAAAAAACATAAATATATGTACAGTTAATAAATAAGACTATTTACAGTTAAAAGATACATTCATATAAAGGTCTTTAAGTTCAATTTGATTGTAAAATATCTGTGATCAGAGATAAGAGAGAATAAGAAGCAGCGTTTGTGTAACCTAACCTGTCACTTGTTATGTCAATCATTTCATTCCTGTTTTACCTTTGGTTATTTGGGATCTCACGAGCCAATTGGAGTCGCTGTGTAAGGGGCGGGACTAGTGGCACAGGTTAGTGTGGGGAGTAGTGCGCACATGGAAAAGAGAGACGCTATGATCAGAGCTAAAGAGAGGAGGCATTGTTCGTGTGGGAAGCATTTAAGTTTAATCCTGGAGGTCGACTACCCGTGGTCCTGATATAAACTTCTGTGTGACCTGCAAAGAGGTGAATATAATGTGTATGCCTGTATTTTGTGCTATATCTAACTGTTATAGTGAATAGAGACTGAATGTAATGAGTTTGGCGACATGCTAACTAGCAGTAGCATTTGGTGCTAATGTGCCTGCATATCATAGCTTTTGCATTGTGATATTTCTGAAGCTAAAGCTAAGGCTAATTCGACATGAAATGGCATTGGATATTGTGGCTCAATTCAGATATTATGCTTTAAGGAGACGGACGTTGGAGAGAGAGAGAGACGGATTTCCAACCGATGACCCTGCTGTACTCTGCTGTACTCTGCTATACTCTGCTGTACTGTGCTGTACTCTGCTGTACTGTACTGTGCTGTACTGTGCTGTGCTACACTGTCGTGCTATTCTGCGTTTGGATGCGTCGGGCCGAGCCCTGCTGCTGCTGTATCTTTTCTTGTGACTTCGCCATTGCCGTGAGACTTTTTCATCCACATTCTGCCCTACTAACAAACCCTGGATTCGTGAGTACTAACATACACATGCACGTACTTTTATTTTGTGCTCAGCTTTGAGTGAAGCTGCCATTACAGTTTTTAGGCCACACCGCACACAAGCTTCAATAACAGGCCTGCAACGGGTTAAAAGCTCTTTTAAGTGTGTTTTCCTCTGAATGTGTGTGGGCCCACAGGTAAAATATTGAGTTTGCGTTGTTGTGAAATAAAGAATACGGTTTTGAAGGTAACTTAAAGGTTAAAAAAGGAATTAATATTATTTATTTTGAAGACTAAATACAAAGCTAAAGTGTTTTTGGTTATAACAAGAGTATAAAAAAGGTTTTGTTTTAAGTTAAAGGAACAGTGTTAAACCAAAAGAAAGAAATTGCAAATTTATTTTGAAAATCTTTATTAACTCTGTGAATTGTGCATTTATTTTTATGTTATTCTTTAAAATCATTCAGCTATTATTCTGTCTATATTAATAAATACCTGTAAAAGGATTATTTTTGCATTTAAAGTACAGTTGTGGTGGTCATTATTTTAAAAGTAGTAAACCTTATTAGAGGTATACATTCTAAAAGTAACATAAAACAGTTGTATTTTCCTACAACGAGCCCAGGCCCAGTCTCATAGTATTAACCACTCTAGCTTTATTTTAACTACATGGGACCTGGGTTACATAAAATGGAGGCACCGCTGGGATTTTTTCAACACAAACTGAGATTTCTTAAAATAAATTAGACAAAAGTAACTTGACCCCACAACTTTAGTGTATTAGTTTAAAAGTAACGTGCTAACAGTAACTAAAGGTGATTAAAATAAAGTACAGCAATGGCAGTCCCGACAAACAACCCATCACAGCGTGAGCTAATTAACTGGTGCAAAGCAGAAGCAGTAGACTTAAAGCATGCTCTCTTGTTATATGGAGTGCCTGAAAGTGCATCAAGAGCCGACATTGAAAATACAGCAGGGACCATCAAAGCATTGGGAAAAGTTGCAGTTAGAGGCAGAATGCTTCACCCTCAACAAAAGTCGCTGATGGTGTTATGTGAGTGTCGTGAAGAGATCAACCCCTCTAAAATTCCACCTGAGCTAATGCCTGTAAGTGAAGAAAGTGGTTGGAAAACTGTCTGCTACCAAGAGCCTCAGATTGACAACTTTGAAGAGAAGTTGCTGACCTTTTTGCAGAGTGAAGGGAGAACCTTAGAGGACATCCAAGGTCTATGCCCTCCTACAGAGACCAAAGAGAGTAACAGCAACCCTGAAGACATCATCCGTGCAGTCGGTGATGTCCTGAGTAGAACAAACAAGCAACCTGATAGTCAGCCATACAGACGTCTACGGACATTCTCCGGGATCAGTCCCACTCCCACTGGAGAAGAGACCCTAGACAACTGGCTGGAGCAAGCAACACTTCTAGTAGAGGAAGGTGATTGCTCAGACAGAGAGAAACGACGTCGGATACTGGAAAGTCTCAAAGGGCCCGCCTTTGAAATCATTCAAGCTGTCCGCCTGACTCAACCTGATGCTAGCCCACATGAGTACATGAAGGCTATCGAGAGCATTTTTGGTACAGTAGAGTCCCCAGAAGAACTATACCTGTCATTTAGAGCCCTGCACCAACAGCCTGGTGAACGTCTGTCCGAGTTCCTACGAAGAGTAGAGAGATCCCTTGTCAAAGTAGTACAAGGAGGCGGTTTATCTGTTAGCGCTGCCAACAGCGCTCGTTTAGAGCAGCTTCTCAGAGGGTCCACCTCTGAACTCATGTTGCTTCAGTTGAAGATTAGGGAGCGGAGTGGTAATCCCCCTACATTCTTGAACCTGTTAAGAGAAGTGATCGAAGAGGAAGGTCGCCAGTCAGCTAGACAAAGTCAAGTGTCACACCATCCCCAACGTGTACGCACCGTCCAAGCTGAAAAGGAGAAAGAACCTGAATCGGTCTCTAGAAGTGAACTGCAAGCTCAGATTCAAGAACTGAGAGCGCAGTTAGAGCAGAGAAGCAACCTACAGCATCAGATCCCACCTGATGAGTCCTGTAAACGTCCTAAAGAGAAAACAAAAACCGGAAAACGAGTCACAGAGTGAACTGCAATCATTGCGAAAACAAGTGAAAGCCCTAGAAAGTAAAATAAGTGTAATGACAGTAAAATACACATCAGACCCCCCAAGAGATCACACAACCCAGCCCCACCGATACAAAGCAGCTACAAGTCACAAGCCCACTCAGTCTAGAGTCTTCTCTCCCCGACCAGACAGTGATGAGTTTTTCTGTTATCGGTGTGGGGAAAATGGCCACATAGCCACCAGATGTACAGCCCCTGAGAATCTTCAAAAAGTCATCAGAAAACTCATACGCTTGGTGCGAGTTTCCCCCCTCCCCAGCAAAGAGAACCTAAAGCCTACAGGTGAAGAGCCGTATGTAGCTAGAACCAATAAGGTTGAAGTCCCAGAGATCAACACTGACTTACCTGAAGGTCTTGTAGGTCCCTCATTTATTCACACCATCAAAGTTAATGAAGTGGAACCACATTGGAACCACCTCATCGACAGTGGTTCCAATGTGACTATCATCTTTGAAAGCTGGTACCACCAACACTTATCTGATGTCCCGATAAAACCTCTTTCTGGCCTTGGACTATGGGGCCTCGCTGACGCAGAGTATCCTTACAAAGGATACGTTGTTGTTGAGATGGAGTTTGCCGAGGAGATCACTGGAGTGTCGGGACGAGTAGAAGTGCTAGCCTTAATTTGTCCTGAGCCAAGAAACCAACAACAGACCCCTGTGCTGGTTGGAACCAACACATCTTTGTTCCGCCGCCTATGGGAACTGGTGAAGACAAGTGACAAGAACACTGTGCACTCAATGAGGATTCAGTCTGTTTATGCCCCTGTTACAGCACAAGAGCAGTTAATACAAAATGATGTCTTGGGACAGATAAAGTGGAAAGGACCCGGTTCACTCTCCATTGCTCCAGGTGCAAAGTATTATGCAACGTGCAAAGTGGAAAGACAGAGTGCCCCGTCCAAAGACCTTGTACTGATTGATGCACCCACTGCCCAGTTGCTCCCCGCCGGTCTGCTGGTACAGCCTGGTGTGCTCTCAGACACCGACATAAATGACAACCGTTTCACTGTTCTCATTCAGAATGAGTCCACAAAGACGACTTCCATCCCAGTTGGGACCGTTGTAGCTGAGATGTATGCTGTGGACACAGTTACCCCCGTCCAGCCTTATGATCACACAGCTGAAACCATAGACCCAAGTCTCTTCAGTTTCGGAGACTCCCCCATTCCCGAAGAGTGGAAGAAACGTCTTCAGCAGAGGTTGGCTGAAAGGCGGAATGTTTTCTCACTGCATGAGTGGGATGTTGGCCGCGCCAAGGGTGTTGAACACCACATACGCCTGCATGATCCCAGACCCTTCAGGGAAAGGTCAAGGAGACTAGCCCCTGCAGACATTGACGACGTGCGGCGGCACAGACAACAACTACAGGCCACTGGCATTATCACCGAGTCCCGTAGCCCCTACGCCTCACCGATCGTCGTAGTCCGCAAAAAGAACGGAAGCATCAGAATCTGTATCGATTACAGAACACTCAACAACCGCACTACACCAGATCAGTACACAATGCCACGCATCGACGACGCCTTGGATTCCCTATCAGGCAGCCAATGGTTCTCGGTTCTAGATTTGCGCAGTGGCTATTATCAGATAGAGATGGCTCCGGAGGACAAAGAGAAAACCGCATTCATTTGCCCTCTCGGTTTCTTTCAATTTGAGCGCATGCCACAAGGAATCACAGGAGCGCCTGCAACGTTTCAACGCTTAATGGAAAAAGCTGTTGGCGATATGCATCTCCTGGAAGCCCTCGTGTACTTGGATGATATCATCATATTCGGCAAGACACTTGAAGAGCATGAGCAACGTCTTTTCAAAGTATTGAATCGACTAAAGGAGGTCGGTTTGAAGGTCTCTATTGACAAATGTCAATTCTGCCAGCCTGAAGTTAAGTATGTGGGTCACATCGTTTCCGCCAATGGAATAGCTACTGATCCAGACAAAGTGGAGGTAGTCAAGCATTGGAAAGAGCCCACTCACCTGAAACCGCTGAAGTCCTTCCTTGGATTCTGCAGTTATTATAGAAGATTTATTGCTAATTATTCTGCCATTGTACGTCCTCTCTCCGAGCTCACTAAGGGTTACGCCCCCACGTGGAAAGACCCCAAGTTCAAAAAGAGTGTCGACCCAAGCAAAGTCTACTTCAAGCCATCAGACCCCTTCGGAGAGCAGTGGACTCAAGCCTGCCAGGACACTTTTGAGCGTATCCGTGACTGTCTGATCAATGCTCCAGTGTTAGCCTTCGCTGACCCCATGAAGGAGTACATTTTACATGTGGACGCCAGTATGAACGGCCTAGGCGCTGTCCTGAACCAGGAATATCCTGATGGCCTCAGACCAGTAGCCTTCGCTAGTCGGAAGCTTAAAGACTCAGAACACAACTATCCAGTCCATCAATTGGAATTTCTGGCATTAAAATGGGCTGTAGTGGACAAATTCCACGATTACTTGTATGGAGCCAAGTTTATTGTTAGAACTGACAACAACCCGTTAACATATGTGTTAACCTCCGCCAAACTCAGCGCTGTTGGACATCGTTGGCTCGCCGCCCTTGCCACTTATGACTTCTCCATCCAGTATCGACCCGGCAGGCACAATATCGATGCTGACTTGTTGTCACGCCAATACACTCCAGAGGAGGATAAAGAGTGGACTAGTGTTCCACCTGCTGGCATCAAAGCCCTCTGCAAAAGAGCCTGCATCAGCGGTACCGGAAGCTTATGTGTTCCCAGTAAATCTTAGCGTGAATGTGCTGGACCAACAAGTCCTAAAGATATTCAGGTAGCACAAGACATGGACCCAACAATTGGGCCAGTAAAGAAAGCAATGGAAAAGAATAAAGGACTGACTCGCTCAAAAAATGACTCATCGGAGACTGTGTTGCTCCTACGCGAAAGCCGCAAATTGGAGTTAAATGATGGATTACTCTACAGAGTAAAGGAAAAAACATGTGGAAAACAGATCAAACAACTTGTCTTACCAGCAAGATATCGCCCAATGGTGTTAAGGTCGCTACATGATGAGTGCGGACACATGGGAATGGAACGCACCACTGAACTGATCAAGGACAGATTTTATTGACAGCTGAGGTCGAGCAGTACATTCGAACCTGTGGTAGATGTATCTCCAGGAAGACACTCCCTCAGCATGCTTCACCCTTGAACCAAATAACAAGTAATGGCCCTTTAGATTTACTATGTATTGACTTCTTGCAGATAGAGCCTGATTCTAGAGGTGTTGCTAATGTGTTAGTAGTGACGGACCATTATACACGTTATGCACAAGCATTCGCTACAAAAGATCAAAAGGCTCTCACAGTGGCAAGAGTATTGTGGGACAAATATTTTGTGCACTATGGTTTACCTGCACGGATACACTTGGATCAAGGCCGAGATTTCGAAAGTCGTTTAGTCAAAGAACTCTTGTCCATGCTTGGTGTACGGAAGTCAAGAACATACCCCTACCACCCTTAAGGAGACGCACAACCAGAGAGGTTCAATCGAACACTCTTAGCGATGCTTGGTACCCTGGACGCTGTAAAGAAACAATGTTGGAGTCAACATATCACCTATCTGGTACATGCATACAATTGCACAAAAAACGATTCCACGGGATACTCACCGTATCAACTAATGTTCGGGAGAGACGCCAGATTACCCATTGACATCTGTTTTGGAATCTCGCCAAATGGTGAAAGTGAAACCTCTTACCAACAGTACGTCACTCGGATGAGGAAAGACTTGCAAAAAGCTTACCAGTTAGCATCTGATGCTGCTTTAAAGAGTCACCTGAAAAACAAAGCATGTTTTAACCACCGTGTGAGAGACTTACCTTTGAAGAAAGGAGACAGAATTCTCATTCAGAATGTTGGTCTAAAAGGCAAGCATAAACTCCAAGATCGATGGAAATCAACACCCTATGTTGTTGTGGAGAAGTTGCCTAACCTGCCAGTTTATAAGGTCAAACCAGAGCATGGTACAGGTGTATTAAAAACTCTTCATCGAGATCACCTGTTGCCTATTGGTTACATGGTCAGGATGTCTAACCCATTCGATGACACACACTCTGTTCAGAGACCTGTAACAAGAGCTCAACTTACCCGGAAACGTCAAGCAAACAAGTCTGAAGAAAGTGCCTCAGAATCATCAGACTCAGAGTTTGAAACTGTACACAATCCTCCAGATATTGATGTAAATGAAATCAGGAGACAATTGGATGTGAGAAATCAACAATCTGTGGAGAATGAAGAGAGTGAAAGTTCTGAAGAGAGAAGAGAAAGCTGTGAAGATACAGAAAATCAACAACGTACAGAAACAGAGTATGAGGAACCGCCTGAAGGTGATGCACCTCCTCTGTCGGATACTGAGGTCCAAGAGACAAACACTGAATCTGTGGGAGAAGATTCACAAGAATCAGAAGAGGGAGAAAGTTCACCTCCATCAAACAGAACCAGACATGACAAAGCTGCTAAAAGCACTAGAAGGGAAAGTGAAAGGTCTTCTACAGTCTGAAAATCACTGAGAAAACCCAAGCCATCCATGAGATTCACTTATGAAAAACCTGGTCAGCCATCTTGTGAACTAGTTACCATCATGCACCATGGCATGGTCATTCAACTCAAGTTGAACCCTCCAGACAAAGAACAAAGGAAAAAGTCCAAAACATCCAAAAGGTACATGGATGAGGAGAAAAGGAATCACCCTTCAAAGTTGAAGAGAGACAAGAGGTGTGATGAGGACATCTAGGGGCGGCTGTGGCTCACAGGCAGAGCGGGTCGTCCACTAATCAGATGATCGGCGGTTCGATCCCCGGCTCCTGCGGTCTGCATGTCGAAGTGTCCTTGGGCAAGACACTGAACCCCAAAATTGCTCCCGAAGGCTGTGCCATCGGCGTGTGAATGTGTATGAATGGTTAGATCCCCAAACTGATGAGCAGTTGGCACCTTGCATTGTAGCCAATGCCATCAGTGTATGAATGTGTGTGAATGGGTGAATGAGATATGTAGTGTAGAGCGCTTTGAGTGGTCGGAAGACTAGAAAGGCGCTATATAAGTACAGTCCATTTACCATCTACACATTCAGAAGAGGGGGGGTGTAGCCCTGTACAAAAAGTCATAAGGTACAGAGCATAAAAAATAACAGTATATTAATAGGTTGTATTAAAAAAGTATATAAATAAATGAGTTCATAATAGTTAAAAATGGTTTAAAATGTGTGTTGATCAAAAAACATAAATATATGTACAGTTAATAAATAAGACTATTTACAGTTAATAGATACATTCATATAAAGGTCTTTAAGTTCAATTTGATTGTAAAATATTTGTGATCAGAGATAAGAGAGAATAAGAAGCAGCGTTTGTGTAACCTAACCTGTCACTTGTTATGTCAATCATTTCATTCCTGTTTTACCTTTGGTTATTTGGGATCTCACAAGCCAATTGGAGTCGCTGTGTAAGGGGCGGGACTAGTGGCACAGGTTAGTGTGGGGAGTAGTGCGCACATGGAAAAGAGACACGCTATCGATCAGAGCTAAAGAGAGGAGGCATTGTTCGTGTGGGAAGCATTTAAGTTTAATCCTGGAGGTCGACTACCCGTGGTCCTGATATAAACTTCTGTGTGACCTGCAAAGAGGTGAATATAATGTGTATGCCTGTATTTTGTGCTATATCTAACTGTTATAGTGAATAGAGACTGAATGTAATGAGTTTGGCGACATGCTAACTAGCGGTAGCATTCAGTGCATATGTGCCTGCATATCATAGCTTTTGCATTGTGATATTTCTGAAGCTAAAGCTAAGGCTAATTCGACATGAAATGGCATTGGATATTGTGGCTCAATTCAGATATTATGCTTTAAGGAGACGGACGTTGGAGAGAGAGAGACGGATTTCCAACCGATGACCCTGCTGTACTCTGCTGTACTCTGCTGTACTCTGCTGTACTGTGCTGTACTCTGCTGTACTGTGCTGTACTGTGCTGTACTGTGCTGTGCTATACTGTCGTGCTATTCTGCGTTTGGATGCGTCGGGCCGAGCCCTGCTGCTGCTGTATCTTTTCTTGTGACTTCGCCATTGCCGTGAGACTTTTTCATCCACATTCTGCCCTACTAACAAACCCTGGATTCGTGAGTACTAACATACACATGCACGTGCTTTTATTTTGTGCTCAGCTTTGAGTGAAGCCGCCATTACAGTTTTTAGGCCACACCGCACACAAGCTTCAATAACAGGCCTGCAACGGGTTAAAAGCTCTTTTAAGTGTGTTTTCCTCTGAATGTGTGTGGGCCCACAGGTAAAATATTGAGTTTGCGTTGTTGTGAAATAAAGAATACGGTTTTGAAGGTAACTTAAAGGTTAAAAAAGGGATTAATATTATTTATTTTGAAGACTAAATACAAAGCTTTTAGTTGGGAAAGTAAAGTGTTTTTGGTTATAACAAGAGTATAAAAAAGGTTTTGTTTTAAGTTAAAGGAACAGTGTTAAACCAAAAGAAAGAAATTGCAAATTTATTTTTATTTTTTAACTCTGTGAATTGTGCATTTATTTTTATGTTAATCTTTAAAATCATTCAGCTATTATTCTGTCTATATTAATAAATACCTGTAAAAGGATTATTTTTGCATTTAAAGTACAGTTGTGGTGGTCATTATTTTAAAAGTAGTAAACCTTATTAGAGGTATACATTCTAAAAGTAACATAAAACAGTTGTATTTTCCTACAACGAGCCCAGGCCCAGTCTCATAGTATTAACCACTCTAGCTTAATTTTAACTACATGGGACCTGGGTTACACAAGCCAAACAAATTTTTCACGAGCCAGGAAGCGAGCGCCTTGCTCCTTTATTTCCAAACATGGCAGGTGAAACACTCTGAGTAAAACTGTAAACAAAAGAGAGAAAATATCTCTTATTAACACACTAACTCAATAGGCTAAAATGCTTCGCGATTAGCATTAATGCTAACAAAGTCATTTACTGCTATCAAAACAGATATACAAAAAAACTTTTCTCCGGAACAGAAAACACATCTAAGACAGTCAAACTTGTGCTTTAAGGTGCTGAATGACCAAAACTTACAGCCATTGCTTACTAGGGTGTCAAGACTGAGTTTAAGACGCTAGGAAAACTTTCATCCTTCGTCAGAGCTTAACTCGTCTGTCCCATAATACCTAGCGTATTTTTTTTAGACATTACATTACATTACATTGCATTTAGCAGACGCTTTTATCCAACTTACACTTACAGGGGAGGCGCCTTCAAAGACGCCTTCAAAATAAGAGCATACCATGAAACGATGTAAGCAACGTAATATTATCACCTTTTTTTTTTAGCTGTAAATAGTATTTCCTTTTTTAAAACATTTTTAACATAACACGAATTAATTAAAGGGCAGATCACAACTTTCACCAGAGGGCAGAACAGGATGTATTATGTGTAGCTCTGGTTGTGTGAGTGTCGGCTCTGGTTACAGCCAGTGTCAGTGCTAATACAGCAGATTGTAAGTTGTAAGTTTCCCTGGAAGACTGCTGCTCAGGATCAATCTTCCTCCATTGCTGCTCTTTACAGCAGAGTTTAGAGCCTTGTTCAATTTTACACTAGAATTGCAAGCTGTTATTTAAATGGTGTTTTACAAATGGCGCTCGGCAGTAGGGCTGCCACGATTAGTGGATTAGTCACGACGAACAAAATCGTCGACAACAAGTTTAGTAAATGACACATCGTTTTTTGTTTTTTTTTACTTTGCTTTTCTCTCGAAACTGCGGCTGCAGCTTCCACTGTCACACACACACAAACACCCACTCCTACGCACGTGTGCAGTAGTGGTAATCGGCGTCAGGCCTGACTGTACTGTAAATGATACTATAACACAGAACCTCCAGGAATTCGCAATGTTGCGATTTGCAACTTCAGTGAATCCCCGTGAATTCAGGGCGGTGTTGTAATTTTAACCAATCACCAATCATTCCACAACATCTAGCAGTCTGCCCCAGGGATTTAACCCGCGAGCTTTACAGCGCCCACCCGCTTGGACCTGTTTTTATTTTCAGTTTGCTACTTTAAGCTGAAAGCTAATGATCTGATCAGCTGCATGCTGGTGCAATAATCTGTATGTTTTACAGTCAATTTAAGTATGATCCGATTAGTCGACTAATTATGGGATGCAGTTTGTAAAGCGTCTCGCTCTGAAAATAACAGCAACATTTTGTCACATTTAGCTAAAAACGATGTTTAAAAAACTGGTTTGAATTTTTGAGAGTCACTTTTTTGCACATTTAGAACAATATTTGTGGACTTAGAGATATTTTAAATATTTAAATCCAAATGTTAAATGTAAAATCGAAATGCTAAATATAAATCTAAATGTTAAATATAAACCTAAATATAAATGTTAAATATAAATCTAAATCTAAATGTTGAAGCTAAATGTTAAATATATATCTAAATGTTAAATATAAATATAAATGTTGAAGCTAAATGTTAAATATATATCTAAATGTTAAATCTAAATCTATCTATTTAATCTAATCTAAATTATCCGGGGAAATGGACTCTTGGACATGGATTATCGTGATAATAACTAACTAACACTTTGACTGATCTGTCATTTTCGCGGTGTAGGATCGTCTACACCCGTCCGCGTTCACCCAGGTAAACTCTACTGTCGGACATACCTCTGCAAACATGTAAATAAGTGAGTCAAGTCAAAGTGAGCCCCCTCGTGGCTGGCCAGGGACGGATTGGCAATCTGGCATACCGGGCATTTGCCCGGTGGGCCGACGTGCTATTTGGGCCGATAAATCCTGATTTTTTTTATTTTTATTTTTTAATATTGTTCTGACCGGCCCACAACGAGTAGATCACGCAGCCCAAACACACTGTTGAACAATCACTCTGTACGCTTTGGTCCCGCCTACAGGCACAAAAAAAAAAAGGCTGTGCGAGACTTTGTTTCCTTACCACCGGCCCTTACACGCTGACTGACAGGGGACCGGCCCAATCACATCACGAGACACC
The DNA here is from genome assembly GCA_004119915.2 of Collichthys lucidus. Lineage (NCBI taxonomy): Eukaryota > Metazoa > Chordata > Actinopteri > Sciaenidae > Collichthys > Collichthys lucidus. Next base: position 2,139,911 of record CM014085.1, on the reverse strand, counting down.
TCCCCCCTTTGGCTTGATGCGCCGGTGTGCAGTTTATTGATGGGTGAAACGCTATCAGATAAAGATGGAGAGAAAACGTAAAGGTGGCACAGAAAACTCCGTGATAAAAAAGAAACTTGCTCTTCGGGCAGACGCTGCTAAGTGTGTTAAAATCACTGACATGTTTGCCACAGCAGGGCTTCATCAGCTCCCATCGCTGATGACAGTGGTGCCGGTGGCAGTGGCACTCAAAATGTTGTTGAACCTGCGGTAAGCTGGACTGGACTACTGTCAGAACATGTATGAAATGCAACGAGTAGGATAAAGCCACCCAACCCCTTAATGGGTATGATAAAACATACTGTCAGGTATAACGAGGCGTTATTTAGCAAACTGGCTTTTATTGCCAACAGTCTTGTTACAGCACTTGGTTATTGTAGGCCATAACCACGCCAAGAACACATAACAGGTCCCACTCTGCACCCTCACTCGTGCCGTCTCTCTCCACACACGCATACACGCGCTCTCCCTCACCTGCTCCCCCGCCCCCTTGCTCTCATACAGGTGCATTTATGGACCATGGGAAACCATAGAACTCACATTGTAACACACAACACATTACTGCAGGGTCGCTACAATACATTGTAGGCTACACTGGCTGGAAGAGAAAATAAGCCTAGCTCAGTAGCCTACTTTTTATGTCTTTTATTCTAAATAAAAAATAGTCTTTAATGTGAGAAAACGTGTTCACCAGTCACCAACAATAACAATAAGTCTAATTTCTTATTAGACTATTATTGTCTGTGGGGTGAGTACTAGGCTGGCCTATTGGCTAAGTTGCTTTTTTGTCCTGCAGATATAGCAGTTCTTTATGTAGCCTAGGTGGTAGGGACAATGTAGGCTACATAAGTGATAGAAAATCTCACTTTTATAATTATATAATTTTGTCTATGTTATGTGAATGCAGCTGCAGGTATCTGTACATTCCATTAATTCTAGCCTAGGCATATTTAAAGCCACCAGCACTCACCAAAAATGTGAGTGAAAACTGAAGAGTCAGCACTCTCATTTTCTTTGTTCATCTAGTAGCCCTCGGGTAAGCTCTTATTTAGGCCTGGGGAAAAAAATGGGCTGTTTTATGTAGCTAGGTGGCTAAAGACAATGTAAGTTAGCCTACAAAGAAAAAAAATAGCACTTTTTAAAATGACATAATTTTGTTCATTGCTAGTGTTATGTCAATGCAGCTGTGTGTTTGTTTATATAAATATATTATAAACAGGCTGTATTTCAGTCAGTCATTGTAATTGTACAATATATTTGTGTTGATTTGTCCTGTACACTGACATCCATTGCACGTCTGTCCGTCCTGGGAGAGGGATCCCTCCTCTGTGGCTCTTCCTGAGGTTTCTTCCACATTTTTTCCTGTTAAAGTTTTTTGTGGGCAAGTTTTTCCTCACTCCAACTGAGGGTCTAAGGACAGAGGGTGTCACTCCCTGTACAGATTGTAAAACCTCAATGGAAAATGGACTTTGTGACTTTGGGCTATACAAATAAAATTGATTTAATATGATTTGATTATTTATGTCCTGTTGAGCTAGGTTGTTTTAAAGACTTGCACAGTTGCACTGAAAAAACTGAAAAAGTTATCAAATGTTGTGGGCCAGTCTGGTCCAAAATGCCAGGGCCGATTTTTTGTCCCAGTCCGTCCCTGTGGCTGGCTATAGTGGCTACAGGTTATAAGTCCCGCACCCTTCATAATAGTGACACTAAAAACTCAAAGTACTCTTCAAATAAAGTTTCTCCAAACGTGTTTGTTCATCTAGGTAGTTATTATCACGATAATCCATGTCCAAGAGTCCATTTCCCCAGGTAAGATGGGTTTTATTCGTTATTTGCCACTATAAAGACGCTCTGACCTTCTCGAGCTTTTATTTTGGCACTTCCGGTTACCGTCATTTGAATTTGCATTTTAGCTAAATATTTAGTTTCACCCGAAACATTTAGCTTCAACATTTAGATTTATATTTATATTTAACATTTAGATATATATTTTACATTTAGCTTCAACATTTAGATTTAGATTTATGAAAAAGTCGACTATGAAAATAATTGTTCGTGGCAGCCCTATTCGCTATAACCACACACTCACCTTTGGATCAGGCTTTTCTTGTCGTTGGAAAGTATCTACTCGGATGTAGATACCCAGTTTTTGCAGCAACAACAACACGTCTAACAGTGGATTTCTCAAGTCATTCATTCTTCATAATGCTTTTTTTTTATCATCACTTGCACAAATACAGCACTGCAAGCATGTCTTATTTGGTGGAGTATGCCACTCACACTGCTCCGCAAGTTAAAGTGCACAATGAGCACATTTGCTTCAAATATGGAACTATCATTTTCAGTGTGGGGGATCATAGTATTCAAATCCGTATTTAACCTTTCAAAGCAGAAAGATTATGCACCAAAGTCTCCATTCTGAGCGGTTTCCTCGCCCCCTACTCCCCTGCCATAATAATGATCATTATCATCATTGTGTGAAAAGAGGATTATCATATCGTTATATAAACCCAGGAACACCCCTACTATTATGAAGTAATTTCACTCTCATCAGTGGACCGGTACTGTGTATGACAGTCAGCTGAGTTGTCACAGGTGACCAGTTTTCCATCATTCCCTGAGCTGGCAGAGTCTGCTCTAAAGGAGAATCGAGAGGCAGTGTCTCATCTGAACCACAAAATAAAAAAGATTAGAAAGCAGAAATCATTGTCTTAAACATGATGCCTAAAGAACTTCTGTAATGTCTGTAAAAGCGGTCTGTAAGTGTGGTGGTCCTGAATGAAAATTATCCTTTTCAGTTGACTAATTTACTAGGTTTATATTATTGAGTGTGCCAGAAAGGCTGTTTCTACTCTGTGGTGAGAGAAACATGAACATTACTCTACTTTACCAAACAGCCACTGCACACGGGGTGGCTGTGGCTTGGAGGTGGAGCGGGTTGTCCACTTATCAGATGATCAACAGTTTGATCTCTGGTTCAATCCCCTCCAGTCTGCATGTCGAAGTGTCCTTGGGCAAGATACTGAACCCTAAACTGATCCCGAAGCCTGTGCCATGAATGTGTGTGAATGGTTAGCTCCTCAAACTAACAAACTAAAATGGTGACGACGATGTACCACTGTACTGTTTTGTTGTTCACATATTATATTAAAGTTGATTACAGCTGTGATGACAATAAAGTGCATCTCCTCTTTCTTTCAATAGTTTAGAGAAAATGACCACATGGAAAGACATCATTCTTATTACATTTTACACGTCCAACAGTCTTTGCAGATGCAAGTTGATGCGGCAACCGTTCTCTCCTTCACTCTTTATGACCATTTCCGTATAGTGTGCTGCAGCCAGAAGCCTCTTGCAGTGTCTTAGTCTGAGGTTTTGGGCACTCAACAGTACTTCTGGGGCTCTCATCTCTATATACTGTTTGACATGATTCTTGTATAGGTGCTAATACAGTTTAGTGGCGTTTGAGCCTGTTGCAGGGACTGGGTCTACAGCATAATTTGTAAAGCAACGGTACCTTCTTCTGGTCTGTTTAAGAACTCCCTGTTAGTCTGTGTTGTTTGTCTCTATGTGTCGCCCTGTGATGTACTGCCAATTTGTCCAGGGTGTACCCTCCTCTCACCCAATGCCAGCAGGTTCCAGCCACTCGTGACTAAGGATAACCGTAAGATAAAACAATAGACATTTTTCTTTCACCACACAATATTTATCGTCATATCACACATTTCTAAGAAGTAAACTTCCCCATGATATATTTTTGACATGTACAAGAGAAAAAGTGAGGATTGCTTGTTTTTGTTGTTTAACAGATGAACAGAGTATTGAGCCTATCAGTGAATAACCATATAACATTAGCTGCCTGTGCAACGTACTTACATACAGCAGTCAGGCTCTGACCATCAGTTACCTTCCACATAATAATCAAATTCCTGCAGTTATACTTTGAATATTAACATTATAACCAACTGGAATATATATCCCGGACATTCAGAGCTGAACAGCAGCTTGCTTGGATGTTAAAGCCCCCCAGAAAAGGGCCAAACAGAAAGCTGACTTTGAGAATAGGGACTTTCAAAGCAGGTGGGGGGCAGAGTACCTGTATTTGTAGGAGGTAAACCTGTGTGCCTTATTTTTGAAGCTATTGTGGCTGTACTTAAAGACTCTAACCTAAAACGGTACTACAACATCAGCAAGTACAAAACCTAAACACACCAGAAGCCACAGAAGGCAGACAAGCTTAAAAAGAGGCTGGTTATTTTCACAAAAGCAACATCACAAAGTTAGGCTGCCATGAAAGCCATTGTCAGTTGCAGAAGAGATCAGGCCATTTACAGAAGGAGAGTTTGTGAAGCAAAGTGGTGTATCATTATTAAACTTTAACATTTTTATGTAAAAGATTTGCATATTTTCACCAACCATGTTTGAAATATTCTCATTTGGCTTGATGGCACAGTTGAAGAAAACAATTATTTTTTAAATTTGATTTATTTTATTGAGGAAGAGGTTGCAGTGTAGCTGTTCTATTTGAATCAGTCTCACTTTAAGAGTTTAAGGCAATGAATGGTAAATATGTAAATACTTCAATAAAAAATCATCTTGGTTGGCCAGCAACTTAAACTGCCACCAGGTTAAACCCCAGCACTGTGAGCATGAAGGTTGTAAGATGTGTATTCATTAATGCACTTGATTTACATATGAAAGCAGTGTCTTTTCTGAAAGGGACGCTAGCACCATATTGTGGATGAAGTCAGCACTACTGGACATTGATTACAAAAACTAAAGGTGACAAACACAGCCGCCTTATTCAAACGCTGATTTCTTTTTAGAATTATTTACTCTGTGCTGCACACTGTCATTTGGAAATTCAATAGCAAGGTCAGTTCTGTCAGGCCCAGTGTTTCTGCATCTCCGCATGTACAGTCTTAAACATATGGACTGTTTTAATTAAATCATACTTTGACTCAGTCCTTCTCAGTCTTACTGACAGCAAGGTCTTTAAACTATTAAAGGGAGTCACAGGCAAAATTGTTGTGAGCAGATTGAGGCACGAAAGGTTAATTAAATAGCCATTGCTTCTCCTTACCTCAAGCAAATCAGCATTTTTCCATCCCACATAGGCCAACATGAGAGAATGTGGCTTTTCTTTCTTTTTTTCTCCTGCCATACTAGATGTGTGAGTGTGAGTGTGAGAGTCTATTCTTTCCTGTGCTGAGGGTAAAAAAACGATTTGTCTGTAAAAATATCTATATATTTTTTCTTTCTCTTGCAATGCTGATACAAAACTGTGGTCTCTTTCTGTGAACCCTGCAATACAGTAAAACTAAGGAAACAAAGGCAGTGAGATAGCACTGTGTGTTTGGTTAAGGATTGTCTCAGGGATAATTCTAAAACATCCACATACTGTATGCTTATGCTTTTCTTATCACTGTTTTAAGAAGGGGTCAAGATTTCATCAACACCATCATCAACCTTATTTCAAATAATTAGTTTTTAAATCAGCAACACTCTGTTCATTAAAAATTAGTCTCATTTGGTTTGTCCTTGCAAAGTTTCAAAAACATTATGCTCTTGCAGTTTTGAGGCATGTTGTGAGCTAAACAGCTTATTGCTTCCTATATTATTAACAACATGTTCAGCTTTAGCACTGACAAGGTTTATCTACCTCAATGTGTATGTGTATCTGTAAGATATGTCCTTTTTAATATAGAAACATTTCCCGCAAATCAAATGCTATTGTGAAACATAAAGATCTTCATTCCTTTCCTTTGATTTCACGAAGCCAATCACTGAAAAAATGTAATCTCCACATTCTTCTCTACAGCTCTGCCTTCCTGCTGCTGTTAAGATTTTGTGGTAGATCAGAAACAAGATGGAATCTGTATTGTGGCTACAATCACCGCCGACTATTATAACCACCTTTGCGTCAGACAATACAACATTTTAACTGTGGACAGCTGTAATGGATTTTACAACAGCTGGAAGTGATACTTTACAGATCTGGAGAATTTTATTATCTCCATGCCTGCTGCTGGAACTCCAAAACAACCTTTCAGTGTTTTGTCTGTGAGTTATCTCCAAAAGCTATCTGTTTTTGTGATAATCTGCACATACAGTATATACTACCAAAAATTAATACAGTATAAATGAAGTTTACAAACATTGTTTAATATTTTAAAGATCAGATAATAATAAGCACTGTCCATTCCAAAGAAGTAAATATGAGAAGAACTACATTTTTTTTAATCCTCCAAGATGGTTTGGATTTGTCAGATACGTAGTGTTAAAGGTGGAGTCAGCCATTTTCTCCAATGCAATTCAGCGCAAGTCTCCTTGCAGTTTCCTAGCTGTCTCCTAACGGTCTCCTAGCTTTCTCTTAGCTTTCTCCTAGCTGTCTCCTAGCTGTCTCCTAATGGTCTCCTAGCTTTCTCCTAGCTGTTTCCTAGCGGTCTCCTAGCTGTCTCCTAGCTGTCTCCTAGCTGTCTCCTAGCGGTCTCCTAGCGGTCTCCTAGCTGTCTCCTAGCGTTCTCCTCGCTGTCTCCTAGCTGTCTCCTAGCAGTCTCTTAGCTGTCTCCTAGCAGTCTTCTAGCTGTCTACTAGCGGTCTCCTAGCTGTCTCCTAGCGGTCTCCTAGCTGTCTCCTAGCGGTCTCCTAGCTGTCTCCTAGCTGTCTCCTAGCTGTCTCCTAGCGGTCTCCTAGCTGTCTCCTAGCGTTCTCCTCGCTGTCTCCTAGCTGTCTCCTAGCAGTCTCTTAGCTGTCTCCTAGCAGTCTTCTAGCTGTCTACTAGTGGTCTCCTACCTGTCTCCTAGCTGTCGGGCACTGCTCAGCCCTGACTTTGTAAATGGTAAACAAACACCACCATTCCAGACATTTAGCAGCTGGTGGGGTTTGTACTCATGCACAGGACAAGCAAAATGGGAGGGTGAGGGTAGATGGCTGGAGCAAGAGGGATGGTAAATCTGGCACATGTTAATGTGCTGAACAAAAGGACATACAGTTGAAAAATCGTTAAAGAAAATCTAAAAAGAACTGTTCTGACAAGGACAATGAGCTGCAGTAACATCAGTGAGTCTTTCCTACAATGAAAGACCCTTCAGAGAGTTGAAGGGCATGAAGACGCATACAGAGGTTGGACTGTTGACTGCTGGACTGACTGTGTGCTTCCTGCCTATTACTAACTTTAACATTTGGCTAGAGACAGATTTTTGTGGAGAGAACAGAGCTAAAAGAGGAGTGAAGGTTGGCTTTGGATTCATCAGACAGCAACCTGGCAAACATGACACAAGCAAAATCCAATGGCTGTGTTAAGCACATTTTTTTTACCACAAGACAGAAAAAAACAGCATCTCGTTTACCATGTTATGGCTAGCATGTTAATAACAGATTGCTTAGTTACTTTAGATGGGATCACCTTGGCCTCCAGCTCCACTGTAAAGAATCTTGGATTTGTTTTTGATCAGGATTTGTCCTTTAACATCCACATAAAACAAATTTCGAGGACTGTATTCTTCCACTTACGTAACATCGCTAAAATCAGACGCATCGTGTCTCAAGTGGATGCAGAAAAACTAGTCCACGCATTTGTTACTTCTAGGCTGGACTATTGTAACTCTTTGTTATCAGGCTGCTCTAATAATTCTCTTAGGACTTTGCAGTTAATTCAGAATGCTGCTGCACACATCCTGACAGGAACCAAGATCAGAGATCACATTGAGGTAGCCAATGTTAATTAATTAAATCTAAAATAGAATTTAAAATTCTTCTCCTTACTTACAAAGCTCTTTATGGTCAGGCACCATCATATCTAAAAGAGCTCATAATACCTTATTACCCCTCTAGAACACTGTGCTCTCAGGACGCTGGGTTCCTTGTGGTTCCTATAGTCTCCAAAAGTAGATTGGGAGCCAGAGCTTTCAGCTATCAGGCTCCTCTTCTGTGGAACAAACTACAATTCTGGGTTCGGGAGGCAGACATGGTCAACATATTTAAGAGTAGACTTAACACATTCCGCTTTCTACTCTTGTCTTCTTCTCTCTCTCAATTTGTACACACTCGTGTCTCATCAATGCATGTTACTAACTTAGTTCATTCTCTGGAGTTTTCCTGATTTCTCATCTCACAGGTTCTCATGGATCGTGGCTCCGCCAAGATCGGTGATTGAGCCTGCTGCTTTGGTCCTGCTTACTGTTATATGCTATATGGAAAATGTCATTAGATGACTTTTGTTATGATTCGGCACTATATAAATAAAATTGAATTGAGTTAAATGTTGAAGAAAACTTCTAAATTTTACCCCCTCCAGCAGCACAATCCCCTTCTCCACTGTCCATTCACATTGTATGCCAACTATGTTAACACTTAGAGTTTCTCCAGAATGTACAAAGTTAGATTAAATACACTGCTTACAATGCCTTTGTCACTTGAAAAAAGCTAATGAGGTGGGCTGCAAAGTAAAGCAGTTAGGCATATTATCCATGAGAGTTTAGGATTTGCAAGAAACACAAAACAGACTTATTATTACAGAGACACAATTGATATGTGCATATTCACACATGATTTAGTTGTTGAGGGAAATAAAGATGAGCTTTTAGCCATTAAACATACCAACAATGACCAGTACGATTATTCCATTGGTTAAGTGAAGCTTTGCAGTTCATGAAGACAACAGTTAAGACAGAAGCACAGAGTCCCAGGTGAGGTGTTAGAACTTGTGCCTGTGTAATTAAAAAGCATGAAAGTGCTGGACTCAATTATGAGATACAGCGCATTGTTTAAAGCACAATGTGGTAGTTCGCGATGACTATACTCAGAAGATGAAGTTAGCATGGCCTCATCTTTTGTGTCCACATGGCATGCAAGCATGATCAATGAATTAGTTCGTCAGGTGAAGGTGCCGAGGGGAAAAAGAGCAGCAGGAAGCGCAGGTCAGGTCAGACAGTACTATAAAAAATTTCTTTTTATGTTTCCTATTTATACAATTCTAGTATAATAAATGGACAAAAAACAGGTACAAATGCAACATCTAAATCACTGCTGGTTAGTTTGCTGTTTTTCATTATGCGATCTACACTACCACCTGCATTTAGTTACATGCTGACAAGGCCACTGCAAGAAACTTCACCAAATACATAGCAAGCTTTGTATTCCTTCTTGTTACTCTGTTATCAGAAATGTAACTCATCATTAGCTTTCTGTGTGTATCTTCCCCATTGTTAGTCCGACTGGACCAAGGTACGTTACATATATTTTAATTGCAGGGCTCTTTACGCAACTAATCTGAGAAAATGTTCTGTTGGAGAGCTGCGATATAATTAATCATCATCACTATGCACAAGGGTTCTTTATCCCACTTTCACCAGATATGATCATCCGTACTGTATGGGGGGAAGTGCTCAATTCATTCTTTAAAACAATATGCACTGTTTATTTCACAGTAGAACAGATATGTGCCATTCTGTTGTCTGAGGACAATGTCAAACAAAATTCTGTTCAGAAATTAGGCAATTTAATGTGGCCTTGATTGACTGCGAATGTGCATTATTAGACAATATATTGTAATATGACTCCTCCTTGTCATATTGGCCTACTGGAGTAGGGGTTAACCAGTACTGCTGTAGTAATGCAGTGATTGCTGCCAATCGTCACTTTTTCTAAAACAGAATGCAATTAAGCAGCAGGAGATCAGGTGCAGTCTCTTAGTATACAAATGTGTTTGGTGTTAATGACCTGCTGCCAACACAACCCAAGCCCTGATAAGTGACAGAAAATGAAGAAAAGAGAAGACTCAAAGTTTGTTTAATTTTTAATTTTGTCAAAAAATATGTGACAATGGCACTTCAGGGCAGTATCCTCCAAGCTATCAGTTATCTGTTATACAATGATCATTCATTTTTAACAACTCATATTAAACATATTGTTGCATGGAACACAAGTAGTCTAATATGTATAACATTGATTTAGAATAGTGACTCAACTGAGGACCATTTATTGTTTGAAGTTCATGTCTTTCAAATGTTGGTCGTGTGTTGTTGCATGGCTCTTTTGACACACATGATTAATAGCAACAGGCTACCTTTGAAACACTGAAATACAGCTCATGTGTTTAAGTTGTACTTTAATTTGAGTTAAATTATAGTTAAGTGGCAAGATTGTCACAGCCCTACAACCAAAGTTTGACCTTTGGAAAACCTGAATCAGCTCCTAATACTGAGTCTGAGAAGATTAAGATGAAGAACAAAGTTCAGGGTCAGACTGGCAGATAAAGTGTGAAGTTTAGTTGACTGTGCAGTACTGCTTGTAATTATATACAACAAAACCAGCTATCCATCTCTCTCTTTGACAGTGGTCAGAGTCAGAGAGTTGAGTTAAATGTGGGGACGCAAAATTGCCTTCATTGCTGCCCTGGCATTACCTATGCAGATCTTTATCAGAAGGGCCAGTGACTCTATTGTGACTGTTTTGCTGGCCTTACAATGGCTGTCTGTGCACCCATGCTAGCAGGAGATTGGCTGGAATTATATTCTTTTCATGCTTGGCTAGGCTGCAGCTTAGAAACAAGCTGCTTATGGAAGCCAGGGGAAGATTGCTGATAATAGGCGCTTCACATCTAGTTGACCTTTTTCCTACTCTCTTTCCTCCTTCGCAATAGCTCAATTGCAGTGACAGGAGAAAAGAAAACAATCTGTTCCGTAGAGGACACACAACCTGCACCATCTAAGCCAAGGCCTTGGCACTGAATGGTGACGTCTTGGCTCGGTGCAACTAATACTGTGATTTCCACTGGGCCTAAAAGGGATTGCCCGGGCTTACTCATTATTTATGTCTGTCAATTTCCACATCTCCTTGCATCTTGTTGCCTACAGCTGGGATTCCAGACCATCAGGTCTTGGACTTGCAGCTGGCCACAGGGCAGCAAAACATCTGAAAATCTTCAATTTTATCTGCCCTTTGTACAACATATAAATACAACTTTATAGGTAGAGTTACAAAAATATTGCTGTACACAAGGTTAGAGGCCTTCATACCCTGATTTCACCAAGATAAACGTAGATAAATAGATTTAAAACATAATTAGACAAAAAGATATCGAATGAAAGCTAACAATATCGAATCTTATCTTCTGTACAGTATGGCATGTGACCACAACAGTATGTTAGATCCCGAGTTATCCCCCGTACAGGTGGTACCGGTCCAGCTCTCCGTCTCACGGGTCCGACCTTCCAGGCCCTCTCGGGACTGTACAAAGGACTGTTTAAGCTGGTGGCGAGGAGATTCGCCTAGCTTCTAACTGCCTTCATCCGCACGTCTACCCTGCTTACTCTAGTATAGCACCTGACCGAATAGCCTCTGTGGGCCAAGTACTACACTAGCCGTGTGCGTTTACGGCAGCTCTCCTCTCATTGATCTGTGCACTTGGTATGGTTGCTAGGATATTTTTTAGTAGCTCGGACAGTGAGCCCCAAGGGTCTGTTAATTTCAGTAGGCTAGAGTAACCTGTTAGAACCACTAGATGTTGAACGCACTATACCTCATGATTACACCATGTAGGGGATGTCATAACTGTGAGGTCCACAACTTAGTCTTTAACTGCAGTGGATATATTTATTGCAAAGTTTAGCAAGGGCGAGCATACAGTTTAATTCATTTAAATATGATTAATTTTATTCCCTAAAATCACTATCCCTATATTAATAAATCGCCAGCTGTGGCTCACCGAATTCTTCTCTTGCGATGTTGGGCTGTTCGTCTCTTCCTTCTCTGTGGTTTGGAGTTTAAGTCCGTAGATTCAATGCTCACGTTGAGGTCTGTCGTCCAGCATGTCTCGAACGTGGGTGCCGGCTGACAAGGATAACCCTGATCTCCGTTGTGCAGTGGCTCTTATACTCCCCGTTTGTTGTATTTTTCCCCTATCAGGCTACAATGAGTCACTTGCCGGAGTCCAACCATATTAGGTGGTGATTGTCATAGTTCATCCTCTCTGTTTGTCCCTCCAGATGTTTCCTGTTTGCTTCACTTATCCCCTTCTCACCCTTTCTCTAGACTGGTTGCTCAAGTTTCACTTCCTCAACCCCTCAGCATGATTTAGTTATTATTACTTCTTTAGCTACTAGCTGTTGCAATAATTTCACAATTTCCAGTAGTCAGAATCTTCAGTTATAATCACAATCTTTTCTTATGGTTACACTCATTTCAATATTTCATTTTTGCATTTGGTTAAAACACAGAATCATCATTAATCACATTTTAGCTTAGCTCATTTTTATCTTTATGCATTACTCACATACTCATATATATTTTTTAAATGTCCAAAGGCTTACCATTACTGGCATGAATGAAAAGTCCCTTCGTTCCCCATTTTCAGGCCGTCTGCTGGGGGGGTTTCACTTCCCCATTTGCAAGGCCAGACAGTGAGATGCTCTGTCATCCGTCTCACAGGTTGTTATTTTAACTTTTCCATTGTGTCAGCGGATCAGGGATCTTAACTCACTTGACAAGTATGATTAAGGGATTACTTAGTTATTTAGGGTCAGTTAATCCAAGTTACAAAAACTTCTTCAATACTTCCAATGAAAACAATATTCTTTGGATTATCCAGAGTAATGGGGTTACTGATTTATTTTAGTGCTGTAATTTGGCAATGTGCCTCAAACTAAATCTATTCAGCACCATTTTTATCGAGGTCAAGGCAAAAACTGGATGAATAATAAAAATCTTCAAGACTAAATACAAGTAGAGTCAAGAGAAAAATATGTTGTTGTGTATTCTGTAATTTGTGTTTCAAAAGGAAGGTTGTGGTCAAGGTTAAATGAGATACAGGAAACCAGTCTGCCAATATCAAAGACAAATATCCATGTACTCATCCACCATCTAACATTCCCTCCTTTACTTTTCATTCAAATGTATTAGTGCCACATCACTTCCTACACCAAACATTGCAGCTGAACACAATAGCTGAATATAAACATATTTTGAAGAACATGTGGTGTGTAAGCATGAGTGATGTTAGTATTTTATTTATATATATATATATATATATATATATATATATATATATATATATATATATATATATATATATAATTTGATGTACAATATAATCATCCCTCGTGGGCATAAACTACTTTTGAGAATCACTTAATGTCTGTTACAGTGACATGAATGTGGTCTTGGAATGTGTCAGATGTATATATGTATCATATGTGTCAGAGTGAAGTGGACTTTGATGCAATCAACTAACCGTCCTCTTCAAATGTTCTCTGTAAAGGTTTTGACCTTGGCCATGAGTGGGTTCCCCCGTTTAGTGACAAGCAACGTGAGACACTTTTGCGAATGGTTTAACACCATTCCACTGATTGACAGTTAGTACGTGTAATGTGTCAAAAAACAAAGCAATGAGTTTGTATGTGAATATTTTAAGTCAGTCACATCTCAGAGGCAAATATTGTACTGTGCTTTCTACTCTCCTACATCTGTCTGCTTTAGTAACTTAAGTTTTAGTTACTTTTTTAGATTACAACTTAGGTCAGGTGAAAATCAGGCGCATCAGTAAGTGTTCCTTTCTGAGATGAGAAAATTCTCCTTCTGAACTGAAGAAAATCTATCTTTTTTAAAAACAAAAAAAAAACTTGGTTAAGATGTAAACTGCTGTTTTTTCTGGGATCATGAAACATTGCGATCAATTTTAATATAATAATAATTCTTGATAATTTTAAGTCTGTACGCATTTATAATGGTCTACTCTATGTATAGCTCAGAGTCATGTAAAATGCATTATTTGTTCAGTGCAGAGGTAATTTGATACAATAATTAAATTGTGACTAAAAATGTCTCCATCTACTTGTCATGTTCAAGAACAGTAGTGGTACAATAGTAGTCTCAGGACAGCAGAATTCAAAGGAGCAAGCATAACCAAGGAACGTATGAACATACATACATGAACAATCTCATGGGACTTTAAATGTTTGTACACCTGTGACTACACTATTTGCTTTTTCTGTGGTCTTTGTGCAAAAATCAGTCTTCTTCTACCTTCTCCATAAACAAGGGGGGCCCAGAAGATGAAGTTTACTAGTCACAGTGAAGGAGTTAAAAAACTTCAAATAGAAACATTTCTCTATAGAAACATTTATCAATTCATCCAGAGGAAGCTGAAGTTGTTTTAAAGCGATATTACAAGGCCAACTCTGAAAAAAAATTTCACCTAAATTAGAACTACACGCTTGACTTGACCCAGACTCAGTGCCCACTTATATCATTTTATATTTAAAGGCAAGTCATACTACTGAATAAAAGTCTTTCATCTTTTACATTATTTACGTGATTCAGGAGTCTTTAAACAATCTACATTAGATGAAATTCCACAAGTCAATTTGTAAGTTAAACGAAATGTGCCTGGAAGCTTAATTTTGACTTTTTCACTCCATGTCAGCGTTAACATGAAGGGATGCCCGCATTTGTGGTTTCTAAAGCAGCCTCACAATAATTTTGTACTTACAGTGTTGTATAATGCAAATACACAACTTGACCTGTTGCTAGGATTTGCACAATTTCTTTTAGATTTCTAGTTCCAGTGATGAGAATTTCTCAAAGAGTTAAACTGACAAAGTCTCACATTTTCCCACCCCTTTCAGATCTAAAAAAAAGAAGAAAAAAAAACAGGAATAAAAGTGATCCAAGAGATAGCACTGGCCCTCATGTGGGGACCAGTGGTTGCAGGGGATATGTATATCTGCAGATAAAGCCTTCTGTTCCGAAACAGTATTTACCAGGCCTTTTTAGATACACATCAGCTGTAAAGCCATGGGTCCAGCCTTCATTATACTGTGTGAATCTTCCCTCATTTAGCAGGGATAGCATCTCCTTTCTTTCACCTCCAAATACCCCTATCCACATTCCCATTCGCTCTGCACAGCTAACAAGCAAGATGTTGCCATTGATGGAAACAAATGTCTTTGTTCAGTCTTGCTCCAAGAACCCCCAATCGTTTGTGACAAACCCCGAAAGAGCAAGGGAATCAGAAGGTGCTCAAACAGACGACACAGAGTCAGGTGGAAAAACTTGCAAAGCACCAGTGCCCGTTATTAGTAGTTATCGGGGAAGGAAAAGACAATAAATCACAGAAATGCTGTTGATCTTTAAAATGGTGATACAAAAAAAAAAAAAAACAGTCCCTGATTTTAAAGTGTTCAGTCTCAGACACACAAATTTGTTTTGAATTATAAAATTGTCCAGACCTTCACTTACAATATTCCATCCATGATGAAGAAAAAAGAAGAAGAGGCAGTAAAGGTGTGAGGTGTGTGAGAGTCTCACTGATGACCTCTCTCGCAGCGGTAATTAGAGACATTCTGTCCTGAGCTTACCACGCTGAGCACAGCCAAAGAGAAAGAAGACTCCTTTATATCCACATGTATAGACACGCATGTTAAGTAGCCACAAATAATCACATTCTGCTCCTTGCATGCATAATTAACCTAGTAAAAAAAGACTAATTCAAAAAACTAAAAATATAGTTTCTGCTTCCCAAATTTTAATCTTCAAATAATAATGTCTTAGTAAAGATTTTATGATTGTGCACACTGATGTATTTGCCATTTAGGTCTGAAGACACCCTCTCATTGGCAAGATGCTCTCAGTGACACTCTATTGACATTTTTCCCCTGAGAACAGAAGGCCCGGGAAACATAAACATTGGCTTCCTAGGCGTGCACTTGCGCTGATGTAGAGATGGGACCATTCCCCTATCAGATTTCCGTCATATTTCTCCGGTTGACTAGACTAAGCACAAGTCAGAGGTATGAGCCGATAAAGGGTGTCTTTCACACACCAACAACACGTACCAGTGTGCTTATCACTTCAGTGCCTAACATGCAATCACAAGGAGGACAGGGGGAAGATTGTTACATTTGGTGATTTTTTTTTTTTGCTTTTGGGGACTGATAAAGAATGTGGAATCTGAGCAGGAAAGCCTATCTGTGCAGGCATGACATGAGCCGCTGCTGAGGCAGGCCTAGATTTGTTCCCCTATGTCTTAATGTAAATAAAATGCTTTGTTGGGTGATAACTGCAATAAACAAAAAAGAAAAAGGTGCAAGTCAAAGTCAGCAGATACAGCACAAAGAAACTGAAATTTAGATAATGCAGAAGAAAAAGAATAAGAATGTCTGTGCTTGACAACAGGAAGAAAGATAAATGCAAAAAGACAGAAAAATGCATAGAGTATCAAATGTGTCTATTTATTACACGAGCTCTTTAATGTGAAGCAGAAAAGCGCTTTTATTTTCATAAAAAATGTTTTATGAGCTTAGTGTGAGAGCCACTGAGGCTCAGGCTCACCTTTATTCCTTTAGCTGTAATGGCAGCAATTAAAACATTTAAGGTAAACTTTTAAACAGTCTTTTCTCCAGCATGAAAAACACTGTGTAGCAAAATGGTAATAATATATTCATCCCTAGGTAAACATCCCTGCCATGTCCTTTATAAACAACGGTAGTGAACAAAATGAAAGTGATAATTTCTCTCCCTTTGAGAATTCTCTTCTTTAATTCTGACAGTAAACTCGTGGCTGTTACGGGGTGTTAAGTAGGATTTAAAACTTGTCAGACAAGCCATGTTTGAAATTGCTTTAAATAAGTGCACTGTGTTGCTGTCAACCACAGGCTTAGAGGAAAATATCCCTACAATTGAAGCACTCATCTGGGCTCAGAGAGCTGTGCCCCAGCAACCACGCCAAATTCTTCCTCCTGCTTGTGGAGTCGAAGCTCTGTGAGCCAGCACCCCCTGCTGGACCACAGCTGAGTCTCTCTTCGCACAAGAGTCAAAGATGTTGTTCCCTTGCTCTTTTTCATCTGCACGGTTAACTCTGAATTCTAACACCGTAATTTTAAAAACAGTAAAAAATGATGTCAGGTGTGGAATCAAGGGCATTTTTGACCCCCCAGAATCTTCTTGCTGTTGGTGGCTTCTAGATTTAGTTTTTGGGCTCTGTATTTAAAACTCCACCCTTGAGCTTTTACTGGAACTATTTTGTGTCCAAATAATCCAGCCTCAACCATTTCTATTGACACAGCAGAGCCAACTCCACATGAGCCTCCGTTTGGCTCAGATATTAGCAGCAAACTTAATTTTAAAATGTCTGTATTGTCAGTTGTAATGGTAATGCTGCTGCATAACAACGATACAGGATCAGTACCAGTTCACCTAACAGGATTTTGAGAGTCATTAAGTTTCTATACATAATAAATTGTGATTTTCTCAAATGCTTAGGTGTATTATCAGTATTTCCACACAGAAAAAGAGCAACAATATGATTTTAATTTCACACCCCAGGACATTTTCAGATTCCCTCTCGAGTCTTTTGATTCCTGCAGCCTATAAAGCTCCACTGAAAAAAAAAAAACACTGATTCCTGCAATAAAGAAAAAATGCACCAACATATTTTTAAAAGGGAAAAAAAATTACAATCCTCTAAATTCACTCACAGGGTGATAACTTCTCTGAGTGATTGCTGTGAGGACTTATTTGCATATAAGTCAGTCTTCATCCTCACTCTGTGCTCATTGTGACTGAGAAAGAACCAGAGTTTAATCTGTCACAAGAAAAGAATACCTTTTCATTTGTAATGAAAAAAAAGGAATTCAGTAACAAAAAGCTAGTATTATTTTTATGTGTTCAGTATTGAAGTACCTCAGATATTAGAGCATATTCTCTTTTTTAAACAGAATCATGTGGTTTCTATTCTCTAAAAGGACAATCACTCGTTGAAATTACAAGCGAACACTACTGAGTTCGATATATGTTAATCCTGAAAGAACTTTTTTAGCATGACACAGTTTTTGACTATTTTGATGATCTATTAAAACAATAAACCTCTCTGTGAAAGTAAAAATCTTTTCTATTTACCATGCATGGTCTCATCATGGAAATTGTACTGAATATTTTTCCACTAGGAAATCGGCAGATGAATGACTAAGTGAGCAACACACTCACTCAAATTTACTGTTGTGCCATTCAGCGTGAAACAGTAAGAGGCCACGAGAAGGTAGCATAAACCTACATTTGTCTGGACAAACACACATCCTGTGTGTGACTGGAAAGTGTTCAACCAGCCGTTGTCAAATGCATCACACAACTTTTTGTATTAGTGCAATAACTTTGGGGGCTGGGACTCATACATGTAGAATTTCCCAGTGAAAAGAGGAGGGAAAGAAAGAGTCGGGTTGTGATTTGAGGGACTAAACCTCTGTAGCACCTTGTCCTGTGATCTGGCACACTCTCCTGCCAAGACGAGTCTTTATCATACAAAAGGATTAGATTGCCCAGTGTAAGTGCCTTCAAGTTATTAGCACCTTCTTATACAAAGTATAACAGCAAACCCAAAGACATTGATTGCAGGGAACAGTTCAAATATGATTTCCTTATAGCTATTAATATGTATGCCTTAAATAGAAGCACACCGCTAAGCAGCTTATGATATTATGAAAAGAATGTTCCCTCAGGGGCATAATATGCCAGCAGTGACAGTAAGGAGAGATTCGTATTTACCCAGATTGGCTGTACTTACGTCAAGCATTCTCAGAGCTTGTGGGAGGGAAGATGGGGCAGTGGCAACAGCTTGGTTTCGATAAGCACTTACCGTGAATAAAAGACAAGCATGAAAGTGAGGTTTAGCCTCTTTAAAGATTCCCAACCAAATGTAGAGGCAGATAGGGCAGGTGCCTTTGGTTCCGGACGTGATTAGCTGTCTGTGCAGCACTGTTCCCACAGAAATGAGACATACCAGAGACATTGTCCAAGCTTGTCCAGGTGGGGGACCTGTCATCCCAAACCAGAGCTTAGCAGTGCAGTGCTTGGAGCGAAAGATTAGGACCCAGGAATTCAGATTTGTCTTTTTTTTTCTTCAATGAATGCTTAAATTATCCCCCCTTCGTTCTGCTTGCTTCACATCATCTTTCTTTCTATTTTATTCATCATTACCTTCACATTATATTGATCATTGCTGCCTTGTCTCTCATGCCTCATGATGGCTTTATACGCCTCTGTGTCATGCAGACATTTTTAGGTACAAATGTTCTTGACAGATGCCGTTCGTGCAACAGTGAATAATATGAGCCCGTGCTGTTTCTCCTGCTTTGTTGAGCAATATGCAGCAAATGAACACTGTTTAACTGTATTAATTCTTTCTTGTGACCCGAGCTTAGATCATCTAAAGAAAAAAGCAATCATGTGAGGTACATCAAGTGCAGGATAAACACTGACACATCTAGTTAGGGGGAGCAGGGTTTTATTCTGGATCTTTCATTGTATCTTTCACTGTATTAGCTGTTTTGCTTTGAGTTTGCGATTGCAGGACTCATCAGCACAAATCCACATCCACAAAGAATGGAGAAAATTTTGAAAATTGAAAAAACAGTTTTTCTTTCTTTAGTCAAGGTGGTCATGAATGAGCAC
Source organism: Collichthys lucidus (assembly GCA_004119915.2). NCBI lineage: Eukaryota > Metazoa > Chordata > Actinopteri > Sciaenidae > Collichthys > Collichthys lucidus. The sequence continues at coordinate 2,120,426 of CM014085.1, read as the reverse complement.
CAGGGGTCAAAGGTGTTTGTGGTTGAATACATAATTGTAAACCAGGTCACAACTGAAAAAAAAGTACAGTTTTTAATACACTGTTGAAATTATTTGAAGAGTCAAAAGGAAATTATCTTTGCAAAAAATGTCCTTCTCCAACATCGTCCCTTTATGGGGCTTTAAGGGGCAATGAGTCAGATTTACTGTCCCAGAGGTTACGAATGGATTGGTAGGATTATTGATTCATACCAATGACTTTATGCCGGCTTTGCAAAAAAAAAAAAAAGATAGAGATTTGTTGTTTTCAAAACTCACTTTCCTGCCTATAAAAGTGGAAATAAAAACCCTTCATGTCTCTCCACCAACCTCTCCCATCTGCACGTTCAAATATTACATCACATACTATGTGACATATATTTACACACACACATACACACATATTTACACTTGATGTCTCTGATAGCTGAGATTGGGGCAGCTTACTCATCTCTACTGCGAAAAAACATGACTTCATTGTTTATCCATCGTTACTTATAAGAACCAGGATGCATGACAAATTTGGGGAAGTGAGAGTGGATTTGTGTGGGAGGAGATGATGAGTGCTGCTGGAATTTATACAGGTCACCACACGATGCTGTGAAGGTCATGGATGACATATTACTTCCTTTTTAAAGTGGCATTACAGCAATGTGCATCAAGAGGAGCGTCTAAAAATCATATCTTTGGTATCATGAACCACTTTCAGTAACTTATAAATGTACTGAACGTACAGTATGATAGTTAAAGTACTTCAAATGAATCCTAAAGTATATGTAAAGATGTTATATAATGAGATTATAATTACCAATCCATTCATGTGTAAGTAGCATTTTAGTGCTCCGTCTCAACCAGCTACTGTTCTTTAGTATATAACCTCCAATCACATTTCTGCCTGCTTTTCTTTATCCACTCTAAAGAGATCTCTCAGCTCAGTGTGTATGTTACAAACATTTGTCATTAATTCAGATCAGCTGATTTAAGTGTTACTCTCCACCGCAACAGTCAGATAAATTAATATTAAGTAGTAATCAATGCCACACTTTTCCTTTCACATTAAGAATCCACATTAGCTATTGATGACATGTTATTAGATTACACTGTACACATCCAGGTTGCTCTCTATGTTCTGCTGAGCTGCAGAAGCTGCTCCAAAAACAAGAAAATACTCTGCAGCTGTGCTTTTACCTATCCTGTGAAGTGTTGACCTGACCGTCCTGTGAAATTACATCTGTGATTGAAATTAAAAAAACACGTAGCATTACATATACAGTATATAGCACTCTGCTTATTGGTTTTACTGGAAAGTGAGATGTATGATGTGTCAAAACTACACTGAAGCATGTGTAGCAGCAGTGACAAGAGCAAGTATATGTTGGATAATGTAGAAACAAAGTGGCATACAGTATTGTGTGATGTCAATGAAGTGAGGGAATAGCTACTGTGCATGTGACATAAAACAAGCTGGTTTCTGGTTCATCAAGGTCATGCTGTCAGTCTGCTGTCAGTCGGCTGAGTGTCAGCACTGAAAGGATGGACTGAATCACATCTGCTTTCTTCTCTTTACTCTTGATCTGTAGATCAGTACACCAGTACAACACTTTGAGATTTCAAATGTAGAAGAATGTAGAATGTTTTCTTCTGCATTTAACTTTTGCCAAGCTGAGACAACAGTGGTTAAAAGGTGTAACAGTATCACAACCACAGAAAAGTCAGATAGTTCGAAAACTGACTCGATACTACCAGTTTCAACCAAAGTTTTCTAGCATTAGCTAACAGAGGTAACTGGTCATAGCAGACAATAAGTATTGACCTAATCTAGAGATCTTTTTGCTGCTCATTAGTTCAACGTTTTGTTTATTACAGGAATAAAGTGTCATTTTCCAGTTTTAAAAGTGATGGTGTACTAATACACATTTAGTACAGTTTTAGTTTTCTCATTTTAAAACCATATTTAAACTTCATCACACATAATGTTCCAGTATATATTTTTATTATGTTGAATGATTGTGTGGTGATTTATTAGCTTTCATCATATATAAACGATACATTAATGTATTATTCTCAGCCATGCCACGTGTCATCTGTTTGTTAGTTTGCAAAAAATAAACTCTTTCACGAAGTAGATCAGCATTAGGTTGTAGCCGTTTTTACATTTTGATTGCAAAAATTGATCATGGAGGTTCCGTCAACGTCATATAATTTTTTTGTTGGTTGATAAATCCTGACCTATAACTATGTGAAACCAAGGTACAATGGCTCTGTTAGCAGTGACACTCTGGGCTTCATCTCATCGCTGCGCTAGCCAGATGCTGAGCACTAGTGACCAGCAGCAAGAGCTCCAATCAGTTAGGCTGATGTGCATATTCATAACCAATCACATCCGTCACAGTCACAACATTCTCCGGGGTTAGATCAAGGCACATTGATATTTCATGTGGCCTATTTCTACTGAGCATGTCACAAATTGTACACATAAATTGTACATCATAAATGTAGTCTGGTGCAGAATTAGACTGGTCATACTTCTTAAATTTTTCATCTCAGATATCAAAATAAATTGCACAGTGGTTGCAAGTTGCATTATAAGATGCAGCTCTATGCAGAAAATGCTGTGGCAGGCAGGCAGTCACAGTGTGACCCTGAATGTCCTGTTAACTATCCACACAATCACAGGTTTGCAAAGTATCCCTTCTTGGGGTCAATTCTCACTGTTATGGCAAATGACAAAAATATGGTAATATGTGTATTGAGATTGGAATAAGCACCTCCTGAACAAGCCCTGAACAATGTTCTCACCCTGACCCTAATGTTTATCGACTCAATTATCCTTCTATCTCCACATTTGGACCGTACACACTCGGACTACTTATTTGTCCCGTGTAAAAGATGAAAGCGAGTGAAAAGTGTTGGGGAGGAAAAAATGAGGGATGGGAAGAGAGTCAAAGAGTTTCATTTATGAGAGGAGGGAGGTATTATGAGCACATTTATCCAAAATTGGAAAATAATGAAGAAAGATTAAAGCCCTCCCAGTATTTTAGATGTTCCAAATGGACAACCAGTCCCATAGTTGACAATGGACCACAGAGAGTTCCAGACACTATTATGTGCCTCAAATGAGAGAGTGACAATGTGAAAGCCTCTTTGCAAGATAGAGGGAAAGAAACTTGAATAGGGTCTACTTGTGCACATCTCCTTTTATACATTTTGTGCAGTGGTGACAAGACAAGAGGTAACGCTCACTGTCCTAAATGAAGTAAAAAGTATAAAGAGGCTTTTACATTGCCCATTTTGGCTGTTTTGTACCCTTTACGAGTGCAGCAGCTCGATCCAGGCTAGTCGTGCTGACCCCTTATTCCTCTGTTCTCCTGCAATATGTGGAGCCAACATAAACATGCATGTGGCTTGCTCATTCAGTCTTGTTGCCGCCTCTGATTTACTTCCAAAAAATGGGAAAATATCCTTTATTAGTTCTGTTTTTCATTACACTTTCTTGAATGATTCTGCTCCCATGAACTGTGTGTGCAGTTTTGGCTACACATGACAGGCTGAGCATTTTTGTTCAGCAGAGCTAGATGAGAACTACAGCTCCGATCACCTCGACCTAAGCTGAGAAAATACAGACAACCAGGTCACAGAAATTCTGTCACAAGTTATTGGGCACCTAAGAGTGTGGGAAATCCTATGGTACAATATTATTCTCTGTAAATCTCAAACTGTGAATAACACAAGCCAAGCAATTTAAGCAGGAAGGTCATAGCAAAGTAAAGCAGGAAAATTGCCAGGAAAAAAAAACAGGTTTTCTGAGAGAGTGAAATAGATGAGAGATGAAGGGAGATGAAAAGTTGACAGGCTACCCAGGCAGGTCTACAAAAAGTAATGAATATCCCTTGGTGTGGAGCGATTTTGAGGAACTGTCATTCTGAATGAAGTGAGATAAAAATTATATTTTGCCCAGATAAAAAAAAAAAAACAACCAATACAAAAGCAGAAAGGACATATGTCTGCCTGATGCTGCCCTTAATCCAAGACAAGGCCTGTCAGCCTGCACCATGAAATGTCAGAGTGACTGAAGCATCAAAACAGTATGATTATACAGCACATACAGCCAAAAAAAAAAAAACAGCAGAGCATTGAGGAAAAAATTAATAAAAGCTGAATTTATTGCTACGATGCTGAATACAATCTGAATCAACTCCCATCTTCAGCAACTTTTGGTTTTATCTGTGACACTCCTGTAAAAGAGAGAAATAGAAAATGAAAGATGAATATGTGTCATTAGTCTGGAATGCAATTTGTTTTATTCTGCATTTATAATTAAAAAATAAATCAAAGTTTAAATAAAGCATTCACTGTCATATCAAAAAGTATGAATCGAAACCAAAATGCATGTGATGTCATTAAATGGCTAAACATGGCTATCAGCTCTAAAATGTGCATTAAGCATTCAAATATGTTCCCTATCTATGAATTCAAACTAACTTTTTTTTCCTCTGCTCCCTCAATTTTTAATCAATTCAGTTTCTTTTGTGAGCACATAATAATTTGCAGCCATAGTTTCTGCCTTGTGTTGTAGAAAATAATGTGTCCTTTGCAAAAGAATACAGTCATGGTTCTCATTCCAGAGTCTTAATGCTTTTTCCTTGAATAAATCATCCGCATCTATTGACTCCTTTTCACTTTGCAACACAAGCCCACCATTCAGAGAGAAGAGAATAGAGTGAATTACTTCAAGCTGGAGAGTTACCTTGCATAGAGCGGAATTAAGGACCATTTGCCAATACTGTGGATCAACTATGCTGAGAATAAAAGCAGCATTCTTGCGTTACCTGGCTGGGGAATATAGCCACAATGGACTTCAAACAAGGACCAGCACACAATCCATGTATTGATTTTTACTTGAGGGACCTTGGACTTTTCACAACAAACATTTTCCAGCAAAGACAAGCATAAAGGGAAGCATTTGAATAGTCGTTGTATTACCTTCTCACCCTTTGTCAGGAAGAATGTAGGCTGTTCATTGTACGTCAAGGGATGATCTCAATCTCATAATTTATTATCGTGGCACGGCAAAGTAAAAAGCTCCTATGGAAATGGTTGTTTTGCATTCTTCACAAGCTATTTGGTGTGGTTTATAACTTGCAAACTTTTCTTGCATTTTCGTACACTTGGCACCTTCACTTGTCCTTGTCTGTTTTACAATGGCCTACTAATAGAGAATAACCCAAAACAATGACAAAGGAACACACAATAGCCACGATCTTTGTCGAGCTGAGATTAAATTAAACTCGAAATGTTTTGCCATCCTTTTCAGCCACACAGGAGAAACATTGTAAAAGTTCCGGCTTCTGATTTCAAACAAATCTTTAAAGAATGAGTCAACGTGAATATGAGGGTCTGATGATTGTCAGTACTGTAAGCCAGCTGACTTTCCCTGCTGCTCTTAAAGGTGCCCACACTCCCACCTGAGTGACACTCACTTGAGCTCTGCTCCAGTCTCTAGCCCCTCTAACAGCAAGATAAGACTCTTATCACCTCCAAGAGTGAAGATTTGGCCTCAATTCAAGAGAACCAACGGAGCAGGAAAACCACTGTCTAGACACTTAAGGTGAACTAAAAGCAACAATGCTCTGTTTGACAGGAAATACTAAAGGGCTGTCGCTAAGGCACGGCACGCAGAGGAGGCTGTAGTTCAGACAATGACATTGTGCGAAAGCGCCTCACCAAATCCTCTTTCCTGCAGTCATTTTTCGTCACCATCTACCATGAACCTTCTGCAGGACAGGGAAGGTGGGAGCACACATGTTTTCTCAGAATGCCGTGAGTTGCCATGGTGTTAATTGCTGTGACACACATGAGTATGCTGAGGTGATCTGATGCAGTAATAAAGTTGTAATTGCACTCGGTTTCTCACCTAAGCTATCTCTGCATGTATCCGTGAGGCCAGACAAGCGCGATAAACTCTTTTATTTCCTCATAAAACATCTTGCATTGATTACATTGATCAGTTGCTAGCCTGAAGTCGTCTTCTTTCTTGCCTTTATTGGTGATTTTACTGCGTGTTACTGTCACCAACTGTCGAACAGCACAATGGCATGAAACTGTAAAAACAGGTACCTAACTCAAACTCAAAAACACTGTTTTACATAGTGCTACTATACCTTTCATTTGGAGGTCCCTTTTTTTCATAATCATCAACTGTACCATTTCCAGCATCTATTGGTTTCCATTCACTTCTGTATAATATGAAATATGTACTCTTTAGTTTATTTTAAGAGTTAGAAGAGTTAATTTGCATTTATTTTGTTTATCTTATATAATTATTGTGCGGTGTAACAGTGCTGTATTCCCACACCAGCAATTTAACATTGACATGAATTCAATCTGACTCCATGTCCACTGTGAAAAATTACTAGAATCTAATAATATATTTTTATACAATACAGAAATAAATGGAAATTGAACTTGGAAAAATAAGGCTGTTGTTGATGGCAACATCCAGCTGCATCCACAGAACTGTACAAAACAACAGAAAAAGAAATATATTGCCTTTATATAAATACGGAAAAACACATTTGCACATCATGAGCTAGAGCTTCAACAACAAGCAGCAGAGTGCTGTGCCATCTCGTCTATACATCAGCTTGTTGTGGTAAGGTTCATCTTAAACAAGGCTGAGCTGTGAGAGACAGGAGCTGCTGCAGGTTGGAGCGTGCACAAACAAGCTATTTGTGCTATCTAACACCTCTTCAGGGAGGAACTCACCTGAAGGATTTGGGGGTTTTTTTCTTTCCACACTTTGTTTTAGTTGTAAAACACACACTGGGTCACTTACACCTGAATGTGTTCAGGTACAGAACACAGGAATGATATGGATGAGAAAAACACTTCAGTCCACGTGAGGCTAGACGACTGAGATGGGAACTTATTTTTATAAAAATGCTAGAAATTATTTAGGATTGCTAAGTGGTTAAGGTCTGACCAGTAATTATAAACAGGTATGTTTACATGTATCACTGAAGGATTAGGGTTTTGTTTCTTAACTGATCATACAAACATTAATGATGACAAATCTTAAAAAACTACTGTCGAGTGTGACACTAGAAGCTGTTTTCAAATGTATCAACTGAAGGGCCGTTTAAAATGTTAACCTATGAGCCTGATTGTGACACAGCAAGTCATTTGGAAGCCAATCAACATACAGTTTACACAATCTCCAGTGTACATACACTGAGAAGGGATCTTTCTGTAACATCTCACAGTCAAATGAAATCTATTTACATATTCATAGATTCTGGATTTTTCTGTGAGGTAAAGGAGGTGAATATGCTTTTAAGAATCCATGAGTAGTTTATTGAACCTTTTTTGTGGATAAACCAAATCAGATCAAAATATTATTCAAAACAGAGCTTGAAACAGCTTGAAACATGTTTAATATAATAGATTGTTGTCTGGTTGCTTTGCATATTAAAAGACCTGCCAGTCACTTGACAGACATGCAGCAGATACTGTGCGTACAGAGTAGACAGAAAATAAAATAGCTAAATTCCAATGTGGAGGAACAGAGTGACAATAGACTGCAAACATCTAAGACGAATCATAGCAGATTGTGTGTGTGACCTTCTTGTTTACATCTGATTGGTAAATAGGGCCTTTAAGGGAGCAGTGAATACCCTGGCCACATGTGACCCCTACTGGTCACTGTAACATCATTAAAGCTCGCCTGTTCACGTCTCTCCTTCAGCTTCCCCTCTCTCCTTTTTGACTGCACAAGTGCTGACACAGTCAAATAAATATGTGAGGTGTGTGGACTAGCCTTTCTCGTGCCAAAATCTTAAGATATGGTGCTCATGTCCTGTCAACAGATTCAAGAATGCCACCAAATGTGGTTGCTGATTTTCAACTTGACCGAGCCAAAGCCCAATGCAGGGAGAATCAGGAGGCAAATTGGATGTTTTTTCTTTTATCTTTTTTTTTAATGGAAGTTCAGAAAAATTTCACTTAGCCAAGCCTTTTTTGGAGAGTGTGTCAGGGAACATTGTATTCACTTGCATGTGAATGTGTCGCCTCTCATCATTTGATTGAACCCTGCCAGTCTCGATCACAGGGTATTCCACAGTCTGCCTTATTTATTTATTTATTTACTGAGACAGACACACAGATGGGGTCTTTTTTTTAGCAAATAAAATATTAAAATTACTCATTACTGCTTTTATACAACTCAAGTGTTTGATAAATCCGTTGAAATGGGAATGTAAAATATATTCCTTAAGCAGAGATCGCTGTAAGCCATCCATGTATCTAAATGTGATATTCGCTGTTTAGTAATTAAATCTTTTTAAAAATGAAAAGGTGCACAAACATGGTATTTCTAAACTGATCTGGTGCTTAAGATAAGTTCATGTACATTTCTGTTAAAGATACAAGAAAACAATTGTTTTCAACACAGATTTACAGAGAAAAGGAAAGTGGACATATTGGCACAAAATAATCCTCATAATGTTACACGTTACTTGATTCACCTAATTTTAAAAATGCATTTTGCCAGATTAATTTAGTTTAATTTGATACTGTAATATGTACAAGATGTATGAGGAGGAGCGTGAAGGCTGGTCCTGGCTGAGAGAATATCAAATTAAAGTCTATCAATGCCATCTAGTGGAGGCAGGAATTTTAACTTGATCCTTCTGCCCTCCCACTGTCTGTATAGACTGGGGCTATTTAATACAGTCATTGTTGGGGCTACAAATTGGAGGATACTTAAAAAAAACGGCCGATAGTGGCTATGCAAAGTGTTCAGACTTATATGATACGTTTTACACGTAATGACAAAGCAAACTAAATAAAATACAAAAAATAAAAGAAATTTCTCATTTACATAAATATTGATAAACATGCCTTTGTGGTTTTAGGTCACCTCCCTGAATACTCAGTTTGGCCACAGGTAGTCCTGTTCAAGTGGCACACAGGTAATACAGGCACTAAACATTTACACCCAGTAACTATCAGAGGACTAATAAACAATAATAAATGAAATTAAAGCTGCAAGCAGCGATGGTCGGGCCCTCGCACATGTGTGCATGTCGAAATGTGCATAATATTGGTCTTAATAAGCACAAGAAGTTTCAGACAGCATGTGCTTCCTGCCGATTTCTTCTTTATATCTTTTTATGGATCGCCACGCCCACACCACTTCCCTAAAATTCATAATTTTGATAACTTTTACTCAGGAAGTCTACGTGAACACACCTACCAAGTTCTAAGTCAATTGGATAAAATTCCTAGGAGGAGTTCGTTCAAAAAAGACCCCTTCTTAACCAGCCGAAACACAGAAAATGGCGATATTCATTCTTAAATATCTCGCTTCCTGTTCATTGTAGCCCATTGCTCCAAGATACTTTTTTGTAGGTCCTGCCATGTTCTACAATTCGGCTGAGGTTTCATAATTCTGTCCAAAACTGTGGCGGGGCTGCCTCAAAAAAAAATTCAAGGGGGGCGCTATAGAGCGCTTTTGCCCCGCCCCCTAAATAATTATGCAGCCGAAATTTGCATAATATTGGTCTTAATAATAACAATAATTAATAATAATGTCACCAACAGGTGGCACTATGAAAATCACCAAATTTTGTCATGGAAATGTGTTCTATGCCTGCCATTATATATCAGAGGTTTGGGGAAGATTGGAGTATTTTTCGCAAAGTTATAGCACGTCAAAATTTCACAAAAACACGGCGTATTTCGTGGCCCCACCCTTCCTATGCAGAAATGTGAAAACTTACGATTTTGATAACTTTTCATTGTGGAGGCCTTAAGAACACACACGCCAAGTTTCAAACACATAGGATGAAAGCCCTAAGAGGAGTTCGTTCAAATCTGACCCCCGGAAATGACCCCAGAAACACGAAAAGGCTAACTTTAAAACAAAATGGACGCCGTACTCTTCGCTGTAGCCCGGGTCACTAAGAGACTTTTTTGTGTGTCTCGGTATGTTACATACTCCCTCCCTCCTTTTGTCGAGAAGCTCCTCCGAAAACATACATCTAGGTGGCACTGTAGAGGCATTTTTGTACGTCCATGTGATAGACCCTTATTCGCACCACATGCTCGGGCCCTAATAATAAAAAGGAAAAAAAATAAACATTCGAAATTCAATAGGGCCTTACACCACGTGCTCGGGCCCTAACAAGAGACACAGCTAATGCTAGCTTGCTAGCATTTGACCTGTTTAGATGGAAGAGCACAAGAAGTTGACATAACAGACCTGACCATTGATCAAAATACTGTTGAGAAAGACTAACTGGCCAAATAACATTGGTAAGATTAGCACAATTTGTGGTTTCCCACTCCTTCTAAATGAGCATTACTGACACAGGAACAAGTCCAAGACATGTCAGTTAAGTTTAATATATCATTTCACCCCTCAAATGGTTTGATTTGGAATGTGACTTCTTGTCTAGTTGTTCGTAACTCACTAGTTTGTTTTATACAAAAAAAATAGTGAGTGCGTAAAACACTTCTTTGAAAGGTACTGTGTGTAAGATTTAGGGCCTCTATTTTCAGAATAAGGCAAACCTACGTAACATTTTTTTCATGCATTTATAATAACCTGAAATTATTATGGAGAGGGTCCTCTTTCATGGAGGCCGACATGTTGAAACACGGTGTATCTACAGACTAAACTAAACACTGACTCTAGACAGGAACCTTAAACTATTGTTTCTCCTTTATACTAGGAAGGTGAGGGTGGTGTGAGGAGAATGCAGTGTAGCGATTACACCACTAGATGTAACTAAATTCTACATACTGGACCTTTAACTGTTATCTATAGCCAGGGCCGGTCTTAGCTATGGGCAGTGTAGGCGGCCGCCCAGGGCGCATTTTCCGTGGGGGGCACACGAGCGCCCGAAAAAGAAAAAAACCTCGCGAATTTTCGATACCACTCATTAAGTTAGCGGAGCGCGCGCCCCCGGAGCGGGGGGTTGACAAGGCAGAGGGGGGTGCCGGTCAGACTGATCGGGGCGCATCCAGGGGCGCACGGGCGACCGTGAGGGCGCACGAGAAATTGTACGCCTCGGGGTGTTCGCCCAGGGCGCAAATGTGGCCAGGACCGGCATTTGCGCCCTGGGCGAAAATTCGTGAGGTTATCTTCTTTTTCGGGCACTCGTGCACCCCCCACGGAGACTGCGCCCTGGGCGGCCGCCCACATTGCCCATAGCTAAGACTGGCCCTGAGCCCAATTGTGCTGGCTCCAAATGGTTTTATTATGATTCTTACTTTTATTCTTTAATTCCAGATTTGTGCCTCAACACAACTGGCTGTTTTCACTGAAGATATTTTGACGTGGAAAAAGTGTAAATGGCTGAATTCCATTTAGCTGCTTGAGTTTCAGGCTCCTGGTACTGTGCACGTTGGCTCACTGCCATTGCTTACTGGAACACTTGAATAGTTATCTTTATGTTTTTAGTAACACCTGAGCAGATGTCTGCTGTTTGAATGTATGTGGTGTTTGAATGTATGTGGTGTACAGACAGTCCATTGGACAAATGTCATGAAGTGGGGGACCTTAAGATGTGTGCCTTTCTAAGTCATGTACAATCAGGTGAATTTGCGTGGTAGTACAAGCAAAGCTAAATGAGAGTAGAAAGATGCACCTGAGATGAACTTGGAGTGCTATAGCAAAGAGCCAGAATATTTTTTATGTGTAATGATGTGCAAAAAATGCTTTTTTCTTATTATTTGTTGTGTGCAAATTGATTTCCGAAAAGAGCATTTATTATATTTCAAGTAAGTGTATTTATTATTTTGATTAGAATTACTGTTAACACTTTATAATGTACATATTTTAGCTTAATTAACCCGCACTGTATAATTACACTTATACCTGCAATCATGACTGTTGCAGCTGCTGCACAAGCTGTTTATGTCTATGTCTGTTCATACTGTATCTTGCTATCATAATCATAATTATATCTGCACTGTGTCTGTTAATATGGACATTACTCGGCACTTTACTGCTTTTGCAAATGTTTTGATCCCAAACTGTCTCAGTACTTTGGGCAATGGCAATAATGCAGTCAATAATGATGGCAATAATGATGCAGGCATGAATCCAGCAAACACTTTTACAATGAAAACAAGTCAAATACAAATAGAGATCTGATATATTGTCACTTCTAAAAATAAAAATCAGATTTCTCACTGAGATTTTCATTCCGCTGTGTCATCCCCTGTCCAGGATTGGTCCCCCGGGTTGGAGCTAAGGCCGCCTTCCTGAGCGCCGTCCCCTGTCGGCTGCGTGATGCGGCTGTGGTGCGCCCAATTGGAGTTCAGCATCAATCGCATATTCTGTTTAAATAGACTGGGCGTTTTTAGTTCATGGCGGCTTTGTGTGTGTGTATTCTGAAAGCTTGCCTCATATTTTGCGGTTTTTGAATTCTCTCAAGGTTGATGTCGGAAGTTCTGGGATTGGGCAGGGTTTAGGTTTTGATTTGCACTGATTATTCATGATGAGACTTTCTGTTAAATTAGGGTGACCATATTTGGGTAGTTGAAAAAGAGGACCTCAAGACTAAAAAGCAGTGACTGAAGTTGAGGAGGGCGTGACTAATTTGAGAGCGACACAGAGAAACCTGGAATGGAGTAAAACGGAACGGAGTGGAATTCTATTGGCAATACATTGTGTTTTGAGACATTCGCACGAAATCCCGGACGATTTTGAAAATCCCCCCGACATTTTTTTAGGTCCCAAAAGTAGGACATGTCCGGGGAAAAGAGGACGTCTGGTCACCCTAGTTAAATTCACTAGAATAAGGGGTGCTGTTTTTGATGTTTTTTGTTATTAATAACGACAGGTTAAATAGTGAGGTTTTTGTTTATGGTTTTCTTCTTTGATTTAGTAAGGTATAGGCTCTGGTAGAGTTCTTTTTTTGTTATATTTGTTTGTTCTTTTAAACTGCACTAATGTGCCCTTTTTTGTTCCCTTTTCCCTCACCACCTTTTGTTAAATTGAAAAACAAACGGACAAACCTAGAGCAAGTGTCAATTTTCTCTTTATTTCTTCTCTCACTCAATGTTACGGCTCACCTAACGAGTCGGGTCGTAACATAAATAGGGGCTCGTCCGAGATAGGAAATAATTGTGAATTGATACTGCAATAGGTTTGTTTTTGTTTAGTTAATTGTGAACTCTGTCCTCTTTAGTGAGTGCTGTTGGCGGCTGAGCACCATGGCAGGCAAATTTTGTTTGGAAGCGTTTTTGGTTCATCCTACAGTTGAACGTGTACATGGTTGTAGGAAGGATGAATTAGTGGAGATAGCTGCCCACTTCAACATCCCTATTACCAAAGCCATGTTAAAAAAAGAAATTAAAGAGCGGCTGATGAGTGGATTGGTGGAACAGGGAGTGATTGCTTTGACTGAGCAGGTGAGGTCTGTGTCTCATCCGGGTTCCTCTGCAGAAGCAGAGAGTGAACCCCGTGCTGGAACTCCCTCCGATGCTGGGCAAGTCTACCAGGCACGTGAGCGGGGGAAGACTCCATTTACCCTGCCTAGGTATGATCCATCCCCGCAGAGCAGTACTGGTAATAGTGAGGCCGGCTGAAAGTCCGCCTAGCTCGGCTACAGCTGGAAGCTTGTGAGCGGGAGACACAATCCCAGCTCCAGCTCCAGCTGGAGATACGGAAAGCCGAACTCCAGGCTGAGACTGGGCAGTGAGACTGCGACAGCTCAAGCTCGATGCCTCTGACGCGGGGCGGAGCACCCCTAGTGCATCAGGTATGTCACCCCCCTCCACCACTTCCACCCGTTCACCTAATATAATATTTGATATCAGTAAGCATGTGGCTTTGGTACCTGTGTTTCGGGATAATGAAGTAGACTCATATTTCAATGTATTCGAGAGGATAGCGGCTGCGTTGCAATGGCTACCTAAAGTATGGACACTCCTACTTCAGTGCAAAATGCATGGGAAAGCTCAAGACGCTATAGCCGCACTCCCCGTTGAGGATAGTTTGGACTATGAAACTGTCAAGACTGCTATCCTGAGAGCGTACGAACTTGTGCCTGAAGCGTACCGGCAGAAGTTCAGAAGTCACAAAAAAACTCCTACTCAGACTTATGTTGAGTTTGCCCAAGAGAAGGGGACTCTATTTGATAAATGGTGTGCCACGTGTAAAGTCAATGATTTTAATGCGTTGAGAGAGTTGGTCCTAATAGAGGACTTCAAGAGGTGTACATCTGAGTGCATCGTGGTATATTTGAATGAACAAAAAGTAAGCACAATGTCTGCGGCTGCTGTGCTGGCCGACGAATATGTCCTAACTCATAAATCTGTTTTTTCCTTCCACCTCTGCTGTTTCACATCCCTTCTCTCCTTACAGACCCACTAATTCACGGGGGCTGAAAGAGGAAAGGGACTGTTATTACTGTCACCAAATTGGCCATGTTATCGCAAATTGGGCAACATTGAAACGCCAAGAGCAGTCCTCGCGCTCTTCCCAGGCTAAAGGGGTAGGATTGATTAAGACAGATCGTGGAGTGAGCACTGATTTGGAAATTGATGACTGTTTCAAACTGTTTGTATTTGAAGCATTTGTGTCACTGACTGGCGAATCCACCGATAAAGGTCTGCTCTACCTTTTTCTAATAAATCTGCTTGTCACTACAGTTCAGTCCTTAGAGGGGTTGAGATGTGTTACGTGCCACGGCCAGTGCACCGCATCCATATTCAGTCCTCCCTTGCTACCGGAGTTTTTCCAGTAGCGGTTTGTACTGAACTGCCCATCACTGGTATCGTACTCCTGATGGGAATGATGTAGCACGAGGTAAGGTAATTCCCGCACTGCAGGTTCTAGATCAACCCCGGTGTGAGGAGATCCAGCCATTAGATCAGACGCACTTAAATGTATTTCCGGCTTGTGCTGTAACTCGCGCTCGCTCCCGTGACATTTGCTCTGACGATAGTGAAATTTTTATTGTCTGACAGTTTTTTCATAGCAGCTGTTTCAGGTGACGAAAAGAAGGAGGCTGAGAGTTTGGCGTTGACTGTTCACGAGGCATCTGCTGATCGAGCGCCCCCGGCTGACCTGGAACAGCTGTTAGCGGGAGGTGCGGCATTTCCAGCCAACTGAGCGCGCTTGAGCCAGATGCAGAAGGCAGACCCGACACAACGAGAGTGCTTTGCCAAGGTGGTGAGTAACAGCAAAGCAAGGGGTGACAACGTAGCTAACGTTATGGATGGGGAAGTGCTGCTTCGAAAATGGTCCTCTTTTGCCACTGGTGATTCTGACTGTGACTCTGTTTACCAGATAGTCGTTCCTGCCGGATGCCGCCAACGTGTGATGTCAGTGTCTCATGAGAGTAAGTGGGCAGGACATTTGGGCATAACCAAAACATATCAAGCCATCAATCAATACTTCTATTGGCCAGGTTTAAAGTCGGACATTATTAAACATTAAAGTCCATGCTCAGGAAGTATTGTGTTGAATATGAAAAACAATGGGACGAGGGGATCCCTTTTGTTTTGTTTGCTGCTTCTGATGCTGTGCAGAAGTCTATTGGTTTTAGTTCTGCACAGCTTGTTTTCAGTCACACCCCACGTGGGCCGCTTAAGTCCCTACACGACCAGATCTTGCCATGTGAGTCTGCACCCAAAAGGCATGCGTTAGACTATGTCACACAGTTTCACGAGCGCCTGCAGCAGAGTTAACGCCTTTGCTAAAGTCGCCCTTAGTAACTCGCAATCGGCCATGAAAAGTCATTACGATCGTTCCGCTGTGTCCCGCAGTTTTGAAGCAGGTGACCAAGTTTTGGTGCTGCTGCCTATCACCAAATCCGTCTTTGCAGCTAAATTCTCCGGTCTCTATGTTGTTAAAAGGCGTCTTAGCAACACTGATTATGTACTTTGCACCCCAGACAGAAGGCGTAAGACTAGAGTGTGTCACATAAACCTATTGAAACGCTACCAGTCCTGCGAAAGCAACATTGCCTCTGCTGTCCCTTCGTCCTTAGTAGCCGAAGCCGCATCAAGTGTCAAAGCTGCCGCTATTGTTGTGACAGAGCCTGTGGACGCTCCCCAGGGAGATGATCCACAAATGCCGTCTCTACACAACGGTCGGTTCGCCTCCCAAATTCCGAAATACTTGCAAAGCTGACATGTTATTTGCAACCCTTAACCATCGAACAACAACACGATTTGGAGGTGCTGATTGGCCGGTACGATTGTTTATTTAACGATGTTCCCACCCGCACGTCCGTTTTGAAACATGACATAGAAGTAAAAGATGCTGGACCCATAAAACAACATCCTTATCGTGCCAATCAGAATAAACGATGAAACAGGAGGTAGAGTATCTCCTGCAAAATGATTCGGCTTCGGATAGTTCCAGCCCCTGGAGTTCCCTGTGTTTGCTAGAAGCAAAAGCCGATGGCTCCCCCAGGTTTATGACCGACTTTCGTAAAGTGAATGCAGTCACTGTTAAAGATTCATACCCTCTTCCTCGCATGGAGGACTGTATTGATAACCTTGGCACCGCCAAATTTGTTAGTAAGTTGAATTTGCTAAAAGGTTATTGGCAGGTACCTTTAACGGACCGGGCCAAAGAGATTTCCGCTTTCGTCACCCCCGATCATTTCTGTCAATACAATGTGATGGCTTTTGGCACGTGTAACGCTCCCGCTACATTTCAGAGACTAGTTAACACCGTGTTGTCTGGACTGCCAAATTGCAGTGCCTATCTTGATGATCTGGTCATTTATACATATACGTGGGAGAAACACATGCGTGTACTGGAGCAGGTTTTTGACCGTTTAGCCCGAGCTACATTGACAGTAAATTTAGCCAAATGCAAATTTGGAAAAGCCACCGTAGTTTATCTCGGACAGCAGGTTGGACAGGGACAGGTGCGCCCCGTGAAGGCGAAGATCATTGCCATTAAGGATTATCCCATCCCAGCTACGCGTAAAGCGATGCGTCGGTTCTTAGGAATGGCCGGTTACTACAGTAGTTATTGCCGCAATTTTTCCAGCATTGCCTCTCCGCTAACGAACCTCCTCATCCCTAAAGTAGACTACGTGTGGACTCACAACTGCCAGGTGGAATTTGACAGCGTAAAGAGTCTGTTAAGTCACGCTCCCGTACTCGCGGCCCCTGACTTTTCCACGCCCTTTAAGCTCGAGGTAGATGCCAGTGCAGTGGGAGCTGGGGCAGTCCTGTTGCAGGAAGGGGAGGATAGCATTGATCACCCTGTTGCCTACTTTTCCCGCAAGTTCAACCGACACCAGGCAAATTACTCCACCATTGAGAAAGAAACCCTTTCTCTGTTGTTAGCACTACAGCACTTTGAAGTATATGTTGGGTCTACCTCCCTACCGGTTGTAGTGTGTACAGATCATAACCCTCTTGTGTTCCTGTCCCGCATGTTTAACCATAACCAACGGCTCATGCCCTGGGCATTGCTGATACAGGACTTCAATCTTGATATCCAACACAAAAAGGGGTCTGACAATGTGCTTGCTGATTCTTTGTCTAGGCTATAGGTCATGACCATGCATATATGCCTGTGTACTATGCATGTAGCCGTAACGTCAAGCCAGAAGGGCTTGAAGTTTAAGGGGGGGGGGTGTTACGGCAGCCTCTGGCTGCCGTTTAGGTTATTGTGTTTCCCAGGCAGGTCCGCTATGTCATCCCCTGTCCAGGATTGGTCCCCCGGGTTGGAGCTAAGGCCGCCTTCCTGAGCGCCGTCCCCTGTCGGCTGTGTCATGCGGCTGTGGTGCGCCCAATTGGAGTTCAGCATCAATCGCAGATTCTGTTTAAATAGACTGGGCGTTTTTAGTTCATGGCGGCTTTGTGTGTGTGTATTCTGAAAGCTTGCCTCATATTTTGCGGTTTTTGAATTCTCTCAAGGTTGATGTCGGAAGTTCTGGGATTGGGCAGGGTTTAGGTTTTGATTTGCACTGATTATTCATGATGAGACTTTCTGTTAAATTAGGGTGACCATATTTGGGTAGTTGAAAAAGAGGACCCCCCCCCCCCCCCCCCTCCCCTCCCCGAGACGAAGATTTTCTCGTGCGCACCTGGATGCGCCGTGCGCCCCGATCAGTCTGTCCGGCGCCACCTCTACCTCGTCAACCCCCCGCTCAATGAAATTTTTGCCTAGCGGGCCGCAACCATATAAAGCGCTGGCGAGACCCATGATGTCAGTGTTTCAGCCCAGCACTTGCGTTTAGGCATTGTAGCTGCGGACGCACATGTGCTACTCTGCTCTGCTTCCGTTTCGCTTGTGAACACACTAGCAACTCAAGACTAAAAAGCAGTGACTGAAGTTGAGGAGGGCGTGACTAATTTGAGAGCGACACAGAGAAACCTGGAATGGAGTAAAACGGAACGGAGTGGAATTCTATTGGCAATACATTGTGTTTTGAGACATTCGCACGAAATCCCGGACGATTTTGAAAATCCCCCCGACATTTTTTTAGGTCCCAAAAGTAGGACATGTCCGGGGAAAAGAGGACGTCTGGTCACCCTAGTTAAATTCACTAGAATAAGGGGTGCTGTTTTTGATGTTTTTTGTTATTAATAACGACAGGTTAAATAGTGAGGTTTTTGTTTATGGTTTTCTTCTTTGATTTAGTAAGGTATAGGCTCTGGTAGAGTTCTTTTTTTGTTATATTTGTTTGTTCTTTTAAACTGCACTAATGTGCCCTTTTTTGTTCCCTTTTCCCTCACCACCTTTTGTTAAATTGAAAAACAAACGGACAAACCTAGAGCAAGTGTCAATTTTCTCTTTATTTCTTCTCTCACTCAATGTTACGGCTCACCTAACGAGTCGGGTCGTAACATAAATAGGGGCTCGTCCGAGATAGGAAATAATTGTGAATTGATACTGCAATAGGTTTGTTTTTGTTTAGTTAATTGTGAACTCTGTCCTCTTTAGTGAGTGCTGTTGGCGGCTGAGCACCATGGCAGGCAAATTTTGTTTGGAAGCGTTTTTGGTTCATCCTACAGTTGAACGTGTACATGGTTGTAGGAAGGATGAATTAGTGGAGATAGCTGCCCACTTCAACATCCCTATTACCAAAGCCATGTTAAAAAAAGAAATTAAAGAGCGGCTGATGAGTGGATTGGTGGAACAGGGAGTGATTGCTTTGACTGAGCAGGTGAGGTCTGTGTCTCATCCGGGTTCCTCTGCAGAAGCAGAGAGTGAACCCCGTGCTGGAACTCCCTCCGATGCTGGGCAAGTCTACCAGGCACGTGAGCGGGGGAAGACTCCATTTACCCTGCCTAGGTATGATCCATCCCCGCAGAGCAGTACTGGTAATAGTGAGGCCGGCTGAAAGTCCGCCTAGCTCGGCTACAGCTGGAAGCTCGTGAGCGGGAGACACAATCCCAGCTCCAGCTCCAGCTGAGACTGCGACAGCTCAAGCTCGATGCCTCTGACGCGGGGCGGAGCACCCCTAGTGCATCAGGTATGTCACCCCCCTCCACCACTTCCACCCGTTCACCTAATATAATATTTGATATCAGTAAGCATGTGGCTTTGGTACCTGTGTTTCGGGATAATGAAGTAGACTCATATTTCAATGTATTCGAGAGGATAGCGGCTGCGTTGCAATGGCTACCTAAAGTATGGACACTCCTACTTCAGTGCAAAATGCATGGGAAAGCTCAAGACGCTATAGCCGCACTCCCCGTTGAGGATAGTTTGGACTATGAAACTGTCAAGACTGCTATCCTGAGAGCGTACGAACTTGTGCCTGAAGCGTACCGGCAGAAGTTCAGAAGTCACAAAAAAACTCCGTACTCAGACTTATGTTGAGTTTGCCCAAGAGAAGGGGACTCTATTTGATAAATGGTGTGCCACGTGTAAAGTCAATGATTTTAATGCGTTGAGAGAGTTGGTCCTAATAGAGGACTTCAAGAGGTGTACATCTGAGTGCATCGTGGTATATTTGAATGAACAAAAAGTAAGCACAATGTCTGCGGCTGCTGTGCTGGCCGACGAATATGTCCTAACTCATAAATCTGTTTTTTCCTTCCACCTCTGCTGTTTCACATCCCTTCTCTCCTTACAGACCCACTAATTCACGGGGGCTGAAAGAGGAAAGGGACTGTTATTACTGTCACCAAATTGGCCATGTTATCGCAAATTGGGCAACATTGAAACGCCAAGAGCAGTCCTCGCGCTCTTCCCAGGCTAAAGGGGTAGGATTGATTAAGACAGATCGTGGAGTGAGCACTGATTTGGAAATTGATGACTGTTTCAAACTGTTTGTATTTGAAGCATTTGTGTCACTGACTGGCGAATCCACCGATAAAGGTCTGCTCTACCTTTTTCTAATAAATCTGCTTGTCACTACAGTTCAGTCCTTAGAGGGGTTGAGATGTGTTACGTGCCACGGCCAGTGCACCGCATCCATATTCAGTCCTCCCTTGCTACCGGAGTTTTTCCAGTAGCGGTTTGTACTGAACTGCCCATCACTGGTATCGTACTCCTGATGGGAATGATGTAGCACGAGGTAAGGTAATTCCCGCACTGCAGGTTCTAGATCAACCCCGGTGTGAGGAGATCCAGCCATTAGATCAGACGCACTTAAATGTATTTCCGGCTTGTGCTGTAACTCGCGCTCGCTCCCGTGACATTTGCTCTGACGATAGTGAAATTTTTATTGTCTGACAGTTTTTTCATAGCAGCTGTTTCAGGTGACGAAAAGAAGGAGGCTGAGAGTTTGGCGTTGACTGTTCACGAGGCATCTGCTGATCGAGCGCCCCCGGCTGACCTGGAACAGCCGTTAGCGGGAGGTGCGGCATTTCCAGCCAACTGAGCGAGCTTGAGCCAGATGCAGAAGGCAGACCCGACACAACGAGAGTGCTTTGCCAAGGTGGTGAGTAACAGCAAAGCAAGGGGTGACAACGTAGCTAACGTTATGGATGGGGAAGTGCTGCTTCGAAAATGGTCCTCTTTTGCCACTGGTGATTCTGACTGTGACTCTGTTTACCAGATAGTCGTTCCTGCCGGATGCCGCCAACGTGTGATGTCAGTGTCTCATGAGAGTAAGTGGGCAGGACATTTGGGCATAACCAAAACATATCAAGCCATCAATCAATACTTCTATTGGCCAGGTTTAAAGTCGGACATTATTAAACATTAAAGTCCATGCTCAGGAAGTATTGTGTTGAATATGAAAAACAATGGGACGAGGGGATCCCTTTTGTTTTGTTTGCTGCTTCTGATGCTGTGCAGAAGTCTATTGGTTTTAGTTCTGCACAGCTTGTTTTCAGTCACACCCCACGTGGGCCGCTTAAGTCCCTACACGACCAGATCTTGCCATGTGAGTCTGCACCCAAAAGGCATGCGTTAGACTATGTCACACAGTTTCACGAGCGCCTGCAGCAGAGTTAACGCCTTTGCTAAAGTCGCCCTTAGTAACTCGCAATCGGCCATGAAAAGTCATTACGATCGTTCCGCTGTGTCCCGCAGTTTTGAAGCAGGTGACCAAGTTTTGGTGCTGCTGCCTATCACCAAATCCGTCTTTGCAGCTAAATTCTCCGGTCTCTATGTTGTTAAAAGGCGTCTTAGCAACACTGATTATGTACTTTGCACCCCAGACAGAAGGCGTAAGACTAGAGTGTGTCACATAAACCTATTGAAACGCTACCAGTCCTGCGAAAGCAACATTGCCTCTGCTGTCCCTTCGTCCTTAGTAGCCGAAGCCGCATCAAGTGTCAAAGCTGCCGCTATTGTTGTGACAGAGCCTGTGGACGCTCCCCAGGGAGATGATCCACAAATGCCGTCTCTACACAACGGTCGGTTCGCCTCCCAAATTCCGAAATACTTGCAAAGCTGACATGTTATTTGCAACCCTTAACCATCGAACAACAACACGATTTGGAGGTGCTGATTGGCCGGTACGATTGTTTATTTAACGATGTTCCCACCCGCACGTCCGTTTTGAAACATGACATAGAAGTAAAAGATGCTGGACCCATAAAACAACATCCTTATCGTGCCAATCAGAATAAACGATGAAACAGGAGGTAGAGTATCTCCTGCAAAATGATTCGGCTTCGGATAGTTCCAGCCCCTGGAGTTCCCTGTGTTTGCTAGAAGCAAAAGCCGATGGCTCCCCCAGGTTTATGACCGACTTTCGTAAAGTGAATGCAGTCACTGTTAAAGATTCATACCCTCTTCCTCGCATGGAGGACTGTATTGATAACCTTGGCACCGCCAAATTTGTTAGTAAGTTGAATTTGCTAAAAGGTTATTGGCAGGTACCTTTAACGGACCGGGCCAAAGAGATTTCCGCTTTCGTCACCCCCGATCATTTCTGTCAATACAATGTGATGGCTTTTGGCACGTGTAACGCTCCCGCTACATTTCAGAGACTAGTTAACACCGTGTTGTCTGGACTGCCAAATTGCAGTGCCTATCTTGATGATCTGGTCATTTATACATATACGTGGGAGAAACACATGCGTGTACTGGAGCAGGTTTTTGACCGTTTAGCCCGAGCTACATTGACAGTAAATTTAGCCAAATGCAAATTTGGAAAAGCCACCGTAGTTTATCTCGGACAGCAGGTTGGACAGGGACAGGTGCGCCCCGTGAAGGCGAAGATCATTGCCATTAAGGATTATCCCATCCCAGCTACGCGTAAAGCGATGCGTCGGTTCTTAGGAATGGCCGGTTACTACAGTAGTTATTGCCGCAATTTTTCCAGCATTGCCTCTCCGCTAACGAACCTCCTCATCCCTAAAGTAGACTACGTGTGGACTCACAACTGCCAGGTGGAATTTGACAGCGTAAAGAGTCTGTTAAGTCACGCTCCCGTACTCGCGGCCCCTGACTTTTCCACGCCCTTTAAGCTCGAGGTAGATGCCAGTGCAGTGGGAGCTGGGGCAGTCCTGTTGCAGGAAGGGGAGGATAGCATTGATCACCCTGTTGCCTACTTTTCCCGCAAGTTCAACCGACACCAGGCAAATTACTCCACCATTGAGAAAGAAACCCTTTCTCTGTTGTTAGCACTACAGCACTTTGAAGTATATGTTGGGTCTACCTCCCTACCGGTTGTAGTGTGTACAGATCATAACCCTCTTGTGTTCCTGTCCCGCATGTTTAACCATAACCAACGGCTCATGCCCTGGGCATTGCTGATACAGGACTTCAATCTTGATATCCAACACAAAAAGGGGTCTGACAATGTGCTTGCTGATTCTTTGTCTAGGCTATAGGTCATGACCATGCATATATGCCTGTGTACTATGCATGTAGCCGTAACGTCAAGCCAGAAGGGCTTGAAGTTTAAGGGGGGGGGGTGTTACGGCAGCCTCTGGCTGCCGTTTAGGTTATTGTGTTTCCCAGGCAGGTCCGCTATGTCATCCCCTGTCCAGGATTGGTCCCCCGGGTTGGAGCTAAGGCCGCCTTCCTGAGCGCCGTCCCCTGTCGGCTGTGTCATGCGGCTGTGGTGCGCCCAATTGGAGTTCAGCATCAATCGCAGATTCTGTTTAAATAGACTGGGCGTTTTTAGTTCATGGCGGCTTTGTGTGTGTGTATTCTGAAAGCTTGCCTCATATTTTGCGGTTTTTGAATTCTCTCAAGGTTGATGTCGGAAGTTCTGGGATTGGGCAGGGTTTAGGTTTTGATTTGCACTGATTATTCATGATGAGACTTTCTGTTAAATTAGGGTGACCATATTTGGGTAGTTGAAAAAGAGGACCCCCACCCCCCCCCCCCCCCCCCCCCCCCCCCCCCCCCCCCCTCCCCTCCCCGAGACGAAGATTTTCTCGTGCGCACCTGGATGCGCCGTGCGCCCCGATCAGTCTGTCCGGCGCCACCTCTACCTCGTCAACCCCCCGCTCAATGAAATTTTTGCCTAGCGGGCCGCAACCATATAAAGCGCTGGCGAGACCCATGATGTCAGTGTTTCAGCCCAGCACTTGCGTTTAGGCATTGTAGCTGCGGACGCACATGTGCTACTCTGCTCTGCTTCCGTTTCGCTTGTGAACACACTAGCAACTCAAGACTAAAAAGCAGTGACTGAAGTTGAGGAGGGCGTGACTAATTTGAGAGCGACACAGAGAAACCTGGAATGGAGTAAAACGGAACGGAGTGGAATTCTATTGGCAATACATTGTGTTTTGAGACATTCGCACGAAATCCCGGACGATTTTGAAAATCCCCCCGACATTTTTTTAGGTCCCAAAAGTAGGACATGTCCGGGGAAAAGAGGACGTCTGGTCACCCTAGTTAAATTCACTAGAATAAGGGGTGCTGTTTTTGATGTTTTTTGTTATTAATAACGACAGGTTAAATAGTGAGGTTTTTGTTTATGGTTTTCTTCTTTGATTTAGTAAGGTATAGGCTCTGGTAGAGTTCTTTTTTTGTTATATTTGTTTGTTCTTTTAAACTGCACTAATGTGCCCTTTTTTGTTCCCTTTTCCCTCACCACCTTTTGTTAAATTGAAAAACAAACGGACAAACCTAGAGCAAGTGTCAATTTTCTCTTTATTTCTTCTCTCACTCAATGTTACGGCTCACCTAACGAGTCGGGTCGTAACATAAATAGGGGCTCGTCCGAGATAGGAAATAATTGTGAATTGATACTGCAATAGGTTTGTTTTTGTTTAGTTAATTGTGAACTCTGTCCTCTTTAGTGAGTGCTGTTGGCGGCTGAGCACCATGGCAGGCAAATTTTGTTTGGAAGCGTTTTTGGTTCATCCTACAGTTGAACGTGTACATGGTTGTAGGAAGGATGAATTAGTGGAGATAGCTGCCCACTTCAACATCCCTATTACCAAAGCCATGTTAAAAAAAGAAATTAAAGAGCGGCTGATGAGTGGATTGGTGGAACAGGGAGTGATTGCTTTGACTGAGCAGGTGAGGTCTGTGTCTCATCCGGGTTCCTCTGCAGAAGCAGAGAGTGAACCCCGTGCTGGAACTCCCTCCGATGCTGGGCAAGTCTACCAGGCACGTGAGCGGGGGAAGACTCCATTTACCCTGCCTAGGTATGATCCATCCCCGCAGAGCAGTACTGGTAATAGTGAGGCCGGCTGAAAGTCCGCCTAGCTCGGCTACAGCTGGAAGCTCGTGAGCGGGAGACACAATCCCAGCTCCAGCTCCAGCTGGAGATACGGAAAGCCGAACTCCAGGCTGAGACTGGGCGGTGAGACTGCGACAGCTCAAGCTCGATGCCTCTGACGCGGGGCGGAGCACCCCTAGTGCATCAGGTATGTCACCCCCCTCCACCACTTCCACCCGTTCACCTAATATAATATTTGATATCAGTAAGCATGTGGCTTTGGTACCTGTGTTTCGGGATAATGAAGTAGACTCATATTTCAATGTATTCGAGAGGATAGCGGCTGCGTTGCAATGGCTACCTAAAGTATGGACACTCCTACTTCAGTGCAAAATGCATGGGAAAGCTCAAGACGCTATAGCCGCACTCCCCGTTGAGGATAGTTTGGACTATGAAACTGTCAAGACTGCTATCCTGAGAGCGTACGAACTTGTGCCTGAAGCGTACCGGCAGAAGTTCAGAAGTCACAAAAAAACTCGTACTCAGACTTATGTTGAGTTTGCCCAAGAGAAGGGGACTCTATTTGATAAATGGTGTGCCACGTGTAAAGTCAATGATTTTAATGCGTTGAGAGAGTTGGTCCTAATAGAGGACTTCAAGAGGTGTACATCTGAGTGCATCGTGGTATATTTGAATGAACAAAAAGTAAGCACAATGTCTGCGGCTGCTGTGCTGGCCGACGAATATGTCCTAACTCATAAATCTGTTTTTTCCTTCCACCTCTGCTGTTTCACATCCCTTCTCTCCTTACAGACCCACTAATTCACGGGGGCTGAAAGAGGAAAGGGACTGTTATTACTGTCACCAAATTGGCCATGTTATCGCAAATTGGGCAACATTGAAACGCCAAGAGCAGTCCTCGCGCTCTTCCCAGGCTAAAGGGGTAGGATTGATTAAGACAGATCGTGGAGTGAGCACTGATTTGGAAATTGATGACTGTTTCAAACTGTTTGTATTTGAAGCATTTGTGTCACTGACTGGCGAATCCACCGATAAAGGTCTGCTCTACCTTTTTCTAATAAATCTACTTGTCACTACAGTTCAGTCCTTAGAGGGGTTGAGATGTGTTACGTGCCACGGCCAGTGCACCGCATCCATATTCAGTCCTCCCTTGCTACCGGAGTTTTTCCAGTAGCGGTTTGTACTGAACTGCCCATCACTGGTATCGTACTCCTGATGGGAATGATGTAGCACGAGGTAAGGTAATTCCCGCACTGCAGGTTCTAGATCAACCCCGGTGTGAGGAGATCCAGCCATTAGATTAGACGCACTTAAATGTATTTCCGGCTTGTGCTGTAACTCGCGCTCGCTCCCGTGACATTTGCTCTGACGATAGTGAAATTTTTATTGTCTGACAGTTTTTTCATAGCAGCTGTTTCAGGTGACGAAAAGAAGGAGGCTGAGAGTTTGGCGTTGACTGTTCACGAGGCATCTGCTGATCGAGCGCCCCCGGCTGACCTGGAACAGCTGTTAGCGGGAGGTGCGGCATTTCCAGCCAACTGAGCGCGCTTGAGCCAGATGCAGAAGGCAGACCCGACACAACGAGAGTGCTTTGCCAAGGTGGTGAGTAACAGCAAAGCAAGGGGTGACAACGTAGCTTACGTTATGGATGGGGAATTGCTGCTTCGAAAATGGTCCTCTTTTGCCACTGGTGATTCTGACTGTGACTCTGTTTACCAGATAGTCGTTCCTGCCGGATGCCGCCAACGTGTGATGTCAGTGTCTCATGAGAGTAAGTGGGCAGGACATTTGGGCATAACCAAAACATATCAAGCCATCCTTCAATACTTCTATTGGCCAGGTTTAAAGTCGGACATTATTAAACATTAAAGTCCATGCTCAGGAAGTATTGTGTTGAATATGAAAAACAATGGGACGAGGGGATCCCTTTTGTTTTGTTTGCTGCTTCTGATGCTGTGCAGAAGTCTATTGGTTTTAGTTCTGCACAGCTTGTTTTCAGTCACACCCCACGTGGGCCGCTTAAGTCCCTACACGACCAGATCTTGCCATGTGAGTCTGCACCCAAAAGGCATGCGTTAGACTATGTCACACAGTTTCACGAGCGCCTGCAGCAGAGTTAACGCCTTTGCTAAAGTCGCCCTTAGTAACTCGCAATCGGCCATGAAAAGTCATTACGATCGTTCCGCTGTGTCCCGCAGTTTTGAAGCAGGTGACCAAGTTTTGGTGCTGCTGCCTATCACCAAATCCGTCTTTGCAGCTAAATTCTCCGGTCTCTATGTTGTTAAAAGGCGTCTTAGCAACACTGATTATGTACTTTGCACCCCAGACAGAAGGCGTAAGACTAGAGTGTGTCACATAAACCTATTGAAACGCTACCAGTCCTGCGAAAGCAACATTGCCTCTGCTGTCCCTTCGTCCTTAGTAGCCGAAGCCGCATCAAGTGTCAAAGCTGCCGCTATTGTTGTGACAGAGCCTGTGGACGCTCCCCAGGGAGATGATCCACAAATGCCGTCTCTACACAACGGTCGGTTCGCCTCCCAAATTCCGAAATACTTGCAAAGCTGACATGTTATTTGCAACCCTTAACCATCGAACAACAACACGATTTGGAGGTGCTGATTGGCCGGTACGATTGTTTATTTAACGATGTTCCCACCCGCACGTCCGTTTTGAAACATGACATAGAAGTAAAAGATGCTGGACCCATAAAACAACATCCTTATTGTGCCAATCAGAATAAACGATGAAACAGGAGGTACAGTATCTCCTGCAAAATGATTCGGCTTCGGATAGTTCCAGCCCCTGGAGTTCCCTGTGTTTGCTAGAAGCAAAAGCCGATGGCTCCCCCAGGTTTATGACCGACTTTCGTAAAGTGAATGCAGTCACTGTTAAAGATTCATACCCTCTTCCTCGCATGGAGGACTGTATTGATAACCTTGGCACCGCCAAATTTGTTAGTAAGTTGAATTTGCTAAAAGGTTATTGGCAGGTACCTTTAACGGACCGGGCCAAAGAGATTTCCGCTTTCGTCACCCCCGATCATTTCTGTCAATACAATGTGATGGCTTTTGGCACGTGTAACGCTCCCGCTACATTTCAGAGACTAGTTAACACCGTGTTGTCTGGACTGCCAAATTGCAGTGCCTATCTTGATGATCTGGTCATTTATACATATACGTGGGAGAAACACATGCGTGTACTGGAGCAGGTTTTTGACCGTTTAGCCCGAGCTACATTGACAGTAAATTTAGCCAAATGCGAATTTGGAAAAGCCACCGTAGTTTATCTCGGACAGCAGGTTGGACAGGGACAGGTGCGCCCCGTGAAGGCGAAGATCATTGCCATTAAGGATTATCCCATCCCAGCTACGCGTAAAGCGATGCGTCGGTTCTTAGGAATGGCCGGTTACTACAGTAGTTATTGCCGCAATTTTTCCAGCATTGCCTCTCCGCTAACGAACCTCCTCATCCCTAAAGTAGACTACGTGTGGACTCACAACTGCCAGGTGGAATTTGACAGCGTAAAGAGTCTGTTAAGTCACGCTCCCGTACTCGCGGCCCCTGACTTTTCCACGCCCTTTAAGCTCGAGGTAGATGCCAGTGCAGTGGGAGCTGGGGCAGTCCTGTTGCAGGAAGGGGAGGATGGCATTGATCACCCTGTTGCCTACTTTTCCCGCAAGTTCAACCGACACCAGGCAAATTACTCCACCATTGAGAAAGAAACCCTTTCTCTGTTGTTAGCACTACAGCACTTTGAAGTATATGTTGGGTCTACCTCCCTACCGGTTGTAGTGTGTACAGATCATAACCCTCTTGTGTTCCTGTCCCGCATGTTTAACCATAACCAACGGCTCATGCCCTGGGCATTGCTGATACAGGACTTCAATCTTGATATCCAACACAAAAAGGGGTCTGACAATGTGCTTGCTGATTCTTTGTCTAGGCTATAGGTCATGACCATGCATATATGCCTGTGTACTATGCATGTAGCCGTAACGTCAAGCCAGAAGGGCTTGAAGTTTAAGGGGGGGGGGTGTTACGGCAGCCTCTGGCTGCCGTTTAGGTTATTGTGTTTCCCAGGCAGGTCCGCTATGTCATCCCCTGTCCAGGATTGGTCCCCCGGGTTGGAGCTAAGGCCGCCTTCCTGAGCGCCGTCCCCTGTCGGCTGCGTCATGCGGCTGTGGTGCGCCCAATTGGAGTTCAGCATCAATCGCAGATTCTGTTTAAATAGACTGGGCGTTTTTAGTTCATGGCGGCTTTGTGTGTGTGTATTCTAAATGCTTGCCTCGTATTTTGCGGTTTTTGAATTCTCTCAAGGTTGGTGTCGGAAGTTTGCACTGATTATTTATGAAGAGATTTTCTGTTAAATTCACTAGAATAAGGGGTGCTGTTTTTGATGTTTTTTGTTATTAATAACGACAGGTTAAATAGTGAGGTATAGGCTCTGGTAGAGCTCTTTTTTTGTTATATTTGTTTGTTCTTTTAAACAGCACTCGTGAGCCCTTTTTTGTTCCCTTTTCCTTCACCACCATTTGTTAAATTGAAAAATAAACGGACAAACCTAGAGCAAGTGTCAATTTTCTCTTTATTTCTTCTCTCACTCAATGTTACAGCTCACCTAACGAGTCGGGTCGTAACACTAGTTTTATCTGTTTTATTCATTCTTGGTTCATTTTTATCTTGTATTTTACTTGACTAATTTTAAAAAATATTCACGTCTTCCATAAAGCAGGTTCTATTAAAGACAAGTGTCTTCATTTAAGGAAAAGTGTTGAAAACACATGTTTTGATGTAGTATTTCACTGAGGAGAGTATTCTGAATAGTGAAATATGTGTTACATTTATCAGCTGTGTGAAGCTCATATCCTGCACAGATCACCCCTGCACACGGTAATCTCATACAGTATATGTTGAATTGAGTTTTTCATTGGACCAGTCAAAGATGGAGACAGAGAAAGAAAGTGAGACACAGATAACAGACCACTTGGCTCCTTTAAGTCACTAGATGCAGAAGCAGATGGCAGCAGAGGCAGGTAATAAGATGACAAATGCCCAGAGACACAAATCCACCACTCAAATGTTTCTCTCATTTTCAAAATCAAAACTGTGTTACCTTACGGGCAACCTCAATGGGCAAAGAGATACCTGAGGCCACCTGGATCCCATTCTAAAGAGTTAGCCAAGACAATTTCCCTCAAATCACCTGCTATCTTAATCTGACAGCCAGACTCGATTACAAGGCGTAAAAATTGCTTTTCTCGCCACCAGCAGTCGTCGAAAAATTATCTTAATTGTGTCATGATTATGCCTCAGAGCTCTGGTGAGAGCTTTGCGTTGCTCCTTTCAAACACACAGGAGCACTTCATGAGTGTTGAGAGTGCACCTCTATCAGCATTCAAGAGGGAGAGGATGAGTGGAAAATAAATTCATCGCCACTCCTTTTTGCCTGTTCAAGTATTTCACACACACACACACACACACACACACACACACACACACACACACACATAAACCACAAAAGGTAGTGAAAGAGCTAACCGAGAAAGAAGAAAGGTTTGACATGGATTACAAGGTGCCCTTTAGGGAGTTTGAACTTGTCTGAAAGGTATTTAAGTATTTCGTTTGGAGAAGGATTGCTTTTGTAACTGGTTGCCATCTAAGAATGGTTAATAAGACTTTTGTGTACGTTATGCTGGCCCCAACCAGCTGCCCAGTCAATTAACAGAACCTCCATATTAATTTTAAAAAAGTATTTCTAAAAGAAAAAAGCCGTTACAGGTGGTTTAGTCTTTCTGTGCTTTACATCACTGATTCAGAATACTGTGTGAGAGCAGCAACAACAGCTTCAGTGTCATGAAGCCAAACAAAACACAATATGACATGACATTATGACCTCCATAACATCAACAACAACGACACAGCAAGGAGCTACCTGTGGTAAATACACTGTCAGCCATGGAGAGATGTTAGAATCGGAAAACAGACAGACAGACAGACTTACCTGCTGTAGAAAATTTGGGATATATAATGTTTATTGTTTCATAGATGTGGTGTTGTTCAGCTCATATAGGAGCGCCCCCCCCCCCCCCCCCCTGCTGGTTATGTGGCGTAACTGACGGCGCTCGGTCAGAAAGGTGTGTGCTCCGGTTAGTCGGCAGAGTGAGTTCATTAGCGTCACGACAAGTGGTCTGTGTGGGTGAAACATGTGTCTGTACATATTGTTGATGTGCTGTACTTACGTAGATTGTTTCTGTTGTCCTGATGTGTAGCTTTAGCACTTAGTTAGTTGTAGGATTTAGCTCACCTGCCTCTGATCGAGTGTACCTCACGTCACGTGTTCTTTTCTGGTTAGTGTAATGTTCACAGTGAACGTTACGTAAATGTTAGCATGTGATGTTGTTCATATGTGTGTGTTAATGTGTGTCTGGTGAAGAGGCTTCAGGCTGTGATAGTGGGAATGAGTCATTTCACTACTCCTTTATTATGTTATGAGAGTACGAGCTTTATTTTTTATTCATTTGTGTATTGTTCCTTTGATATAGACAACCATGTGACCTCATTGCCTGCATTAGACTATCTGAACTATCCATCACCTGCCTCTTCATTTGGACCTTCCTTCAGTTGTTCTGGCTGGCACCCCGCTGTGATACAGTACATCGCCTGCAGTGTCTTCACTACACACTTATTTGACTCATGTTGAAGCTTCTCCTCTCTCTCTCGTGGAGAGATACTGCCAGTATACTGGCATGCTGCCAGTATTTATAAAGGAAATCCAGGGAGTCAGGCCAGTTGAAATTGGTGTGATGCTGATAATACATTAGTACTGTTATATATCATTCACATGTGCTGAAGTTTATCAGTAGAGGAGCCAGTTTGTTTGATTAGAACTCATTCTGTTCTATTCAATTTTCAATTCAATTTTATTTGTATAGCCCAAAGTCACAAAGTACATTTGCCTCGGAGGGCTTTACAATCTGTACAGGGAGTGACACCCTCTGTCCTTAGACCCTCGGTTCGAGTGAGGAAAAACTTGCCCACAAAAAACCTTTTAACAGGGAAAAAATGTGGAAGAAACCTGTGCATATCTACCTATTCTTCAAGAGGGTATTTCGCTTCCAGCTTCAGCGTTAGGACAGGATATTCACACCAAAAACCACAAAATAACACACACACAAAAAAATAATAATAAAAATTTTTAAAACTTCAGATGGAGGCAGTTTTGTGGTCAATATTGAATTAGCCTAATAAGGCAACAACGTGATGTGAATATTAGTAATTCTTTGAATTAAATTTTTCCTGTTCTGTTTACTGTAACATACAACGTCGGTATCTAAGCCAGTTCAACATG
Source organism: Collichthys lucidus (assembly GCA_004119915.2). NCBI lineage: Eukaryota > Metazoa > Chordata > Actinopteri > Sciaenidae > Collichthys > Collichthys lucidus. The sequence goes on along the minus strand of CM014085.1, from coordinate 2,088,027 downwards.
TATCATTCAGTAATTCTAACAGTACCAGCTGCCAAATGTGCATAAACAGTATAGCCGAGCTCCATCAGTTCATAAAAACATAAAGCGTGTTGGTTGAAATGCAACTTAAGCTTATGTTTCTCAAAATCATACACACTTCTTATTCATAATTTCTCTTTTAAAGACTAATACACTATGAATTTAATATAAAACCAATAACTGTGAGTATTTGATACAAGAAGCTGATGTTTCTAGCCTACATGAAGCCTCTTGTAAACCTGAAGATCTTTAGAATACATACAATGTTTTAAGTATGCAGACAGTGTTGGTGGAAGGCAGAAAGAGTTACCATTTATTTTATAAAATAATAAACCTGTTATGTACAGAATGAGTCTCAACATTTTATAGCATTTATTTATAAATTGGTAACATGTTGTGCAGTGTTCGACCACATGTCTTCCCCTGGATGGGATGATAGGATGATTCATATGGTCATACATTTCAATACAAATCAAACTAATTCATACAGTCAGTAAGTGTGAAAACCGACACAGAGAGTTAGAGATGAATCAGATTAGGATATAATCTATGAACTAATTTTTATTCGTTTGACAGTAAAGCAGACAAACATTTTCATGTTCTATTTGTATATCACGATCACTGAAATGAATGAATCTGGAATGTTTTCATGGACTCCCGGGCAGAGTGTCTGTGTCAGAGGATGAACAGCAGGGGGAGACACACTCTGCTATGTTGTGTTCACTGTTCCGGTCGATCCAGAGTTTCTGTCTTGCCTGGTTCCCACTTCAGGGGAGTTGTCAACATGTCAACATTGTTAAGTTACAGGGACCTTGGCAAGCTAAAAGGCTCAGGAAAATTTGATCACAGTGATGTGGTGCATGTGGTCCTGTGTTCATGTACCGGGAAGTCTAAAATCCCTATGTGAAAACAACTTACTTCAGCTTCACGGGGCTAATTACTCATTTTGAATAAGAAAAAAACAACAAAGAAACGTATTATTATTATTACACAACGAAATATTATTTCTTTCCCTTGACGCCGTGCAGTTACGTTTCGCATGTTACCATGAATTTCTTATTTGTTTTTTCCTACGCGCCCTGAACGTGTCATGCTACTTGCTGCGGCTCCTTTAAAGACAATCTCCCGCGTTCCCATTGAAGCGGAAATAGAAAGCCTTCTGTTTTCTATTTAAGCGCGCCAACAAAGGCTGTCACACACACATTTATCTGACTTTGTTTCACAGCCACCCACCTCACTTGTTTGTCCATCGGTTCTCCTCTCGTCCTCGAACAATGCCGGAAGAAACGTCCAGCTCTGCGAGGTAAGCGTCATTCTGCCTCCACACACCGCTAGCTAGCGTGTACCTAACGCAGGGTAAAGCAGTGGACGTGGACGACCTTGCATGGTCGGTGCGGGCTGCTCGACATCTACGTCCTGCGTGTCACTTACCAGTGACTGAGAAAGACAGAAGGCAGCTCGGCTGACTGTACTCGAGCTGTGTGCTGACGCTTCTAACAAACAACACCGACACCTCCTGCTAGGCTAGGTGGCTAACGTGTGTGTGTGTGTGTGTGTGTGTGTGTGTGTGTGTGTGTGTGTGTGTGTGTGTGTGTGTGTGTGTGTGTGTGTGTGTGTGTCTTTTGTTGCAGTGTGGAGGAGCAACCGTGCTCGTCGTCAGCTGCCGCTGCAGACAGGTGAGGCTCCGCACAGGAAACACTCAATGCACACGTTGACATTAAACACCGACCTGATGGACTTTTTTTTTTCCTTTCCTGTCCCCTGCAGCACTGCTGACGCGATGGAGGAGGCAAGGAAGCTGATCGGCACAGGGAAGAAGCATCTGGTGATGGGAGATGTAGTCTCTGCAGTCAGTGTCTTCCAGGACGCCTGCAGCATGCTGTGAGTGTCACTGATCAACATGTTAACGTGTCTAAAGAGATGGATGACACTATCAGTCTGAATGTGACAAATGAAAAGTGAAGGTATATTTCCACTTTTGTATTTGCGCTTCAGCTCTATGTTGAGCTGAGTTTGTACCATAGCCCATTTCTCAGCCTGACTCTGTTTGTGCTGCAACCTTCCAGGGCTTCGAAGTACGGGGACACTGCTGACGAGTGTGGCGAGGCCTTCTTCCTGTGTGGGAAGTCCCTGCTGGAACTTGCCAGGTTCGTTAAGTTAATTTCTGTTTAAAAACTCATCTCCACTGCATGTTATGTGGCGTTACTCTTAAGATTAAGACAACGTTCATTAATGTTTTTAGTTTTATTCCCCTATCAACAGTACCTCTACCTGCAGTGTCTTTTACTAAACACTGTCCCTGCCCTCAATAGTTCAGTCCACGTTTGTACATAACAGGTGGAGACTGGTGTAAGAAGGGGGAAAAAATACTTTAACTGGCCACCAATTACATTGCACCATGACAGAAGAATTTGAATGTATCAGAGGGTTGAAGTGCCATCCACAGTGGGAATGTATTAAAATCAGTTTGGTTTCTGTAACTTGTCTTTTCAGACAAAGTAAGTTTTCTATTTCTACATTTACATGGTCTACAGTGATGCAATGCTTTAGATGTTGCTGATACAAAGAATTGTGGGATAGCATTATTGCCTTTTGTCCAGTTAAGCAGAAATCCAAGGGAAAAAAAACAGCTTGTTTCCTTCAACTATCCTGACATTCTTCTCGTGTTTTAGGATGGAGAACAGTATCTTTGGTAATGCCCTGCAGGGAGTCCCAGAAGAATCGGAGGAAGAGGAGCAGCCGAGTAACTCCAATATTGAGAGTGCCGATAGTCTTGATGGTCAGTATAAATCTTTTGTATGATCCTAAACGGTTTCCTGATTGGGAAGAGTTTGAAATGCGTGTAGTCAATAGTGTAGAACCATGATTCAAGGGGTCCGGGAGCCATAGGTTGGGGGTTCTCAAAAAGAATTGGAGGTAAATTAAAGTTATGGGTATCATTTTTAAAAGTGTATAACTATGAATGGGAACCACTGTCAGCCAATAACATCACTCACATTAGGTTTAGGACATTAAAAACTCCTGAAATAACTGACACACCACGTAAATCTGTCACTTTGCTCGAAACCTGAGGACACACTTTCAGCTCCCGCAGCTGATCTAATTAGTGCAATGGACACACATTTAAGTCCGTCCACTTCAACAAGTGATGCAAAGGCCAAACTTGCAAAATATGACTTACCTCGAGTTTGGTTTTATTGAGAATGATGAAGGGGAAAAAAGCATGTGTCTTCAGGTACTAGCAAAAAACATGAAGCCAGCCAAGCCATAAAATGTAAATGATTCCTATGGCATCAGAAGTACAAATGAGATGGATTATAAGAGGGTCATTGGAAAGCTTTTAAAAAGGGGGTCCGTGGCGCCAAAGTTTGAGAACCCCTGGGGCCTCATTTACGAATACTTGCGTGGATTTCCTACTAAAACTTGGCGTACGCCAAAACCCGGAAACAGCCGTACGCACAAAAAAAATTCAGATGTATCAAAGTGTGCGTACGCATGGATCCAAGCACTTTTCTTTTGTACATCCCAATCAACGTGGAATTGAGCTCACATGCACCTCCCTGTCCACGCCCCCATTTACATATGTAAATCTATTTAAATTGGCCCTGGACCTGACATTCACCTCTTTGTCCGATCAGATAACGCGACGAACAAAGCATGAAATGAATTTCACAGAGTCTGAGCAAAAGATTCTAGTGAATGAAGTGGAGATTCTGTTTGGTTCCTGTCAACAGGGATAAATATGACCAAAAAAGACGTGAGTGGGAGCGTGTGTGTGAGGCTGTAAATGCCGTGGGATCCGAGCAGCACACACAGGTGTGGCGCTGCGGCTGACATGCGCACATGCCCACATATGCTTTGGCACACTGGCACGGCTTCTGGGTAAGTAAAGAGTTTATTCATTTAATTGTCCCGTATGTAAACCAGCGTTACATACGGGACAATTAAACGAATAGAAGCCACCCATCGCGCACCGTGCCAGCCTCTAGCCTGTTCCCAGCCGTGCTGTTAGTCATAATGAATGAGTCGTGCGTTGAACCAGGCCACCTTGCCACGATGTTAGTTAGCTGCATTTGCGCATCACATGATTTGAACATTGATGGAATAAAAATGTTTCCTACTTAGATAAACAGCTCCAGCTGGAATGCTCCTGTTGCCAGGAACCAGCGTATAGTCAGCACAACCCCGAGCTACTCGCCCGCCCCTCGTTGCGCTCTCGGGCCGGCCGCAGCTCTGCGCACAGCTCCAGTAACACTGGCCTTGGTAACCGAAATCGGCTTATGAGCCAATTATCATGGTTTGCAGGTAAATCCTCGCGTTCCTTAAATCGCTCACGTTTGCAAGGTCCTCTAACAACGCTAACGCTGCCTTCGTTAATATCCTTTTCCTCATTACATTGCGCATGCTTTTATATCCACCTATATAATTGCAAACATGTGGGTGTGTTAATTGTTCATAAGTGTGTCTCTGATGTGCACATCACTCTGATGACTACTTGTTTTCACATTATTAACAGTTTCCCAGCGTCACCTCTAAGTATCGCCAAAGGAACAATAGCTGTAGAAACGTGCGTACGCCAGCTATGAAATTGGCGTGGGGCACGCACATTTCTACGATCATTTCACGTTTGATACATCTGAACGTCAGCGTGGAAAAGGACGTACGCCACTTTTTTGTGCGTACGCAAGCTTTGTACATGAGGCCCCAGGTCTAGAAAAGCAACGTTGTGCAATAATGCAGTTTGCTTCTGTGTCCCAAAATCTCAAATAAAACCCATTTATCAGCTGACATGAAGGGCAGCAGCATAAGTGAAACCTTTCCATGCTTCACTTGAGCAGCTAAGAAGCCAAACAGTTTTACTACGTAAAGTACAGTAAGATTGTCTCCCCCTTTGTCCTGAACAAGAGCAACATTAAATGAGATTGTTGTGACTTCTTGAGCTTTATGCTTAGTGTGGAAGAGAGAAACTGACTGTGGTATTTAAAATGTGCTATCTGATGTAAAACCATTTTCCACATGCTGCTCGGGTGCAGAGGAAACTAGAGAGGAGCTACGAAAGCAGGTGTATGATGCAATGGCAGAGGAGGGAAGGTCTGGGCCAGGCAAGCTGGAGTCTGAGGACGGAGAGGGCAACACTGAGGTCAAAAAGGAAAATGGTGTGGCAAAGTCCTCAGTCAAACACGAAGAGGTGACTAGATCAGAGGAACCATCAACTTCCCCTGTGAGGGAGGAGAATCCAGTCCAGAAAGCTGAAGTGAATGGAGTTGAGAAGAGCCCAGTGACTCCTGTAAATGGTGTTGAAAGTCCATCAGGGTCTTCTGGAAAAGAAACTGCAGTAAAGGACATGGAGGCAAAGCCAGAGGAGGAATCCGAGGCAGAGCAGGATGGAGAGCAACCAGAGGGCAGTAGACTTTGGATAGAGAGCACAATTTGTTGGGTGGAGCACAAACTTGGTATTTGTTGGTGTAAAAACGGGCCGCTAACAGGTGTTTATAAGGTGTAACAGTTGACTGCACTTCAGGGGAAACTTGTTTATTCCGTTGACATCAGTTTCCACTTGGATCACACTGTAGAAGATCTAGCCATGTAACTGCCATCCTGTTACTTCAACAGACGACGACGACTGTGAGGATGGAGAGACAAATGGACAAGAGAAGGTGAATGCCCATATGCAGTGCTCTGACATAATTCTGAGTATGGTGACTTCTGACTCACACCATCACCTTTCAGGAAGAAGATGAAGTTGAAAACTTGCAGTTGGCGTGGGAGATGCTGGAGGTCGCTAAAGTCATCTACAAAAGGTAAGTCAGTGCTGCCGGATGAAGCCGATGGTAAAGGAATTCCAGGAAGTTCAAGTCTGCTCAACTCAAATGTATCCAGATGTCATGTTGATGGCTCTGTATGCAACTTCTTGGTCTCCATAGAAAGGAAGGCAAAGAGGACCAGCTGATGGCAGCCCAGACATATCTGAAACTTGGAGAAGTCAGCGCTGAGTCAGGTCTGATTCCACAGCAGTGCAGTAAACGACACTTGTGTTTTGAATTTAGTCCTAATTGATTAACAGAAATAATGGCGTCTGATGCCACCAGCAATGAACATGTTCAAACTGCTACAGCTTCTCGTTGAGCTCTGCTAGATGTACATGTGTTCCCTCTGCAGGTAACTATCCCCAGGCACTAGAGGACTTCCAGGAGTGTCTGTCCCTGCAGCTGAAGCACTTGCTTCCACACAGTCGTCTGCTAGCTGAGACCCACTATCATGTTGCCACCACCCTTTGCTACATGGCTCAGTACAGCCAGGCCATCCAGCACTACAACCGCTCCATACAAGTCATTGAAACCCGACTGGGTAAGTCCATTCTCGGAAGGACAGAATTTCAGAACTGTTTTTAGCTGGACATGAAGTTGAACATTTGTGCACTAATCTTGGTTACTGTGTTTTGTTGGCAAACATTGTGCACAGCTATGCTGCAGGAGGTGACGGCTGCAGCAGATGGGGCAGCAGAAGAGAAGAATGAGATGGAGGAGTTGAAGCAGCTTCTGCCTGACATCAGAGGAAAGGTTGAAGATGCCAAGGAAAGCCAGAGAACAGCCATTGCTGCCTCCCAGGCCATCCAGCAGACACTAGTGAGTACACTGAAATGGATCTTTGTATTTCCAGAGCAGCATCTTCAGCTCCCGAATAACTCTTGTTACAGGGAGAAGCCTCCACCTCATCAGCATTCCTGTGTGAAAATGGGGGCCCTTCATCCTCTTCAGCATTTGCTGCTAGCAGCCAGGTAAGCTCATGGTACTGTAGTGCATGCCTGGTGCCCTGATTAATGAGTAACATGAATAAAATGCCATGTAAGGAAAGATCCAAACTTCTTTCAGATTCCTGTTAAATCACCAGACAGCGCCTCGTCTTCCAAAGCAGCTACAGACATCTCTCACCTCGTCAGGAAAAAGGTGAGGCAGCTGATCTCTCCCGCCTTCAATCATTTAATCATCTGAAGCTGTAATCAGGGTTCCCACAGGTGCTTGAATTCCTTGAAAATGCGTGAATTTCAATTCGGTGTTTTCAAGGTTGTGAAAATGCTTGATTTTTGTGTAAAGTGCTTGAAATTTCACAATTGGTTAAAAATCAAAACAGTCAATCTACCACCATATGAAATAATGCTAATTAGACCCATATTATTATGCCATACAGTGGCACCGCTGCGCTTCCCATGACCATCATGGCAAACACAACTAGACTACCTATTTAAAGGTGCTGGAAAAATGGAAAAACTGGTGCTTGAAAAGTGCTTGAATTTGTTCATGAAAAAGGTGTGGGAACCCTGTGTAATCTGTGAAACTGGCCATGTACCATTTGATGCTGCAAGGTATGTGTGCCTACCTGCTTTTGTTGTTGGGATGTTGCGCTCTCTGCAAAGTCAGTTGTGTGCTGCTGTTTGCTCTCGACATGACATCATTGGTTCTTCTATTGTAGTAGTGGCATGTGTAGGTACTTAATGCTGTGAATTGCTGTTGGTCGATTGTGTGCATGACTCAATTACCTGGTCTAATGTGACCGTTCTTTGGCGTCTGCTCAGTTTGTTTTTGTTTGCATTGAATCCAGTTGTGTACAGAAGCCTTCAGTCTCCCCCCCCCCCCCCCCTGTCCTGGTTTTGTTTCTACAGAGGAAACCAGAGGAGAGCCCAGTAAAGGACACTGATGCTAAACAAGTGAAACAGGAAGCCACAGTTAATGGCAGCGGTGACTCTAGTGCCAGCAACGGCAATGGAGTCCAGGAGGGCAAATCACAGGAGGCGAGTGATGGGCTTATGTCCTGTGCACAGGACAGCGCTCTAAAGATCCTGCTGTGATGATGCAACGCTGCTTAGTTGGACAGAATGCATGCATATTATAGTGAAGATGTGTACAGGCTGTTGCAGTAGCTCAGTCATCTATGAAGGCTGACGCGTTGCAGTCTGCATGTATGGAAGAGACTCGTCTCTTACAGCCTTGTCAAAAGTATCTAAAAGTTGTGAGGACTGAAACGACACACAGCTGAGGGGTCTTTGGCAGAAACGAAAGATGACCAGACTCTACAGCTTCTTTCAGAATCCCTCAAACACTGCCATTCATTCAGAGCATGCATCAGCTCTGACTGGCTGCACTTAAAGTCTACATTTCTTGAAAAGTGACGTCTCTCCAAATATTGTCTTTCTGCAGTTCTATTTGTAGATCAAACTTCAGTGTAGTTAACAGCCATTCAAGATAAAGCAGCAATCTGAACACAGTAAGACATGAAGATGAAGGACGTGAGCCTTTCCTGCTGTGACATTAATGTTCTCTTGTCCCCACAGCCTGCCAGCCAGTCCTCCTCTGTCCAGTCTTAAGCTTGACTGCTTTCGTCTCGTTCCTGTTCTACAAAACCAGCACAGCATGCCTGTTCCGCAGCTGTCACTTGTTCGTGTAAATAAATCCATTTTCATAAGTTTGTTCAGTTTTGTATACTTGTAGTAAAAAGAATAAAAACTCTGCAGATGTAAGTTTGTATCACTGAATTATTTCTCACTGAGCACAAACAATTGATACTGACTGCAGTTCATGTGGTACTGGGACAAGATTGTTTGTACGGATTCCTTCAGCCTTTTATTTTATTTTTTTTACCCCACTATCAAGACAAATGTCACCATGAGCTGTAACTCCAGAATAGTATCTAAAGTTTGAGGCTAATAAAAATGCTGCCTGGCTGCACAAACAAGCAATTATACATTTTGAATGTGAACAGGTGATTTGTATTAAAAATTCACCCTCAGTACAGTTGTTCTGAATGTGGAAATTGGCTATAGAGACAGTTTATTTCTGCTGTGAAGTTGGACATTTGAACATGGGGACTTATGGAGATTAAAATGTTCTGTGGCTGCTCGAAGAATTAGTTTTTGGCACTTCTGCATTGGCTTCATTTTCCAGGCACGAAGGTTGCTGCTACTTGATCTAAGAGCATTTCTTGCATAACCAATCTTCTGTAGCTCGTGGTAATTCAACTTCAGCAAAAGGAACGTAAACGCCCTCATTGGCATTTATACTTCACACAGTAATCAGATGTTTTCAGCTCTGCCTGGCATCTGGTACGAGGGTCTTAGTGATCAGTCCAGGGCAAAAGGGAGGAGGGTTGATTTCCCCCTCCAGTGTGCTGTGGCACTGAAAGGGACAGAGCGGCACTTCCGTGGACAGTCACAGGATGTGAGAACAGCTTTAGGTGTGGTATTTTTCAATGTTCTATAGAGTAAAATTCACTCTGGATTTATCTTCTGCTCATTCTGCCAACTCATCACAGTACTATGGACTAAGGTTAGAGCCTTGTTTAATATCCACTACAGCAAATAATCTCAAATGGTATTTATTTATCTGGCTGTCATCCTACCACAGCTGAATATTTATATTGAGTGGTGTTGATGGGGTCAGGCTTTTCCAGAGTCTGCACATCTCCATCTCGTCCATTGACCAAACGTAAACACAGCTCCATGTTGCCCACCTTAAGTTATAGGAAAACAAACTTATGTAAATCACTCTGTGCATAACATGTATCAGCCTGAAACCAAATATCTGATGGGACTCTTGATTGGATAATGGGCAATACTGTTTATGTATCATCTGCTTCCTGCAGGTCTTTGCTCAGTAACTCTTGGTGTGTGTATACCTGGGGTACTGAGTTGAGCTGAGCCAGGTTTAAAGAGGGTCTAATAGGCAGACTGCGCACTGGCGCCCTCCAGTAGCCACTGTAGAGCTGTTTGTGGAGAGAAAATACTAGAATGTTAGGACACGTTCAATTAGGCAGAGGCTTTGGAAAATAGCAGATAGGTAATGAAAGTGGAATAATTAAATCCTCAGCCTTTATACACTGCTTTTTGATTAATAAACATTAACATGTGTTAATGACTGCACTGAGGCCTGACTCACTGTCATCTCCCTGTACTGTATAACTCCAGATTCCCAGAGTTAGTTTATAATTCACTTCATACTTCTGTACCTGGTTGTATTGGTCAAAAAGTTCCATTCGTGTCCAGCCGCAGGACACCAGTTTGAAGACTTCCTGGTGGTGAACATCCGTATCTCTCGCTGCCTGCACCTCTAGCACTAGAGAGAGGGAGGGTGACGGATGGACCCTACAGAGGGAAATGTTTCTGGTTTACTGAATCATCTTTTTAGCCTGGCTTTTGTTTCAGGAGCCTCGTCCTCTCTGATCTCACTAAATGCCATGGCACGGTGGTGCAGTGGTTAGCACCGTCACCTCACAAGAAGGTTTCTGGTTTAAACCTCTGGACTTTCTGTGTGGACTTTGTATGTTCACTCCATCAAAGCTGACATGTCAAAATATAAAGTTTGACTTCCATGTATTTTTAGATTTATTTATCTGGTGATATGGAGGGCAGACTGATCAGTCCACAGTAGATTTAGTCGAACCTACTCTGTTCCAATTTTTTCCCAATATTTGCTCTGTTCAATAATAAACACAGTTCTTCTCCTACCCGGGTAAAGACTGCTTGATTAACAGGAGGGCATGGTTTGTCGGGGTGAGGATGTGGGTGTAAGGCTGGGACACTCCGGGCAGGCAATGGACAGGGGGCAGCAGAGTCGGTGCTCCCACCTCCTGACCCTCTGAGTAGAGAGATGCCACCAGACGCAGTGCCCTCTGAGAGACATCAGCTCCCAGCACCAAGTCGTAGAAAACCACAAAACCAGCCCTGGAACACCACAGAGTGATTTTTACTATGTTTCATCTGAAGAGAAGTGAAGAAGTAGATGATTCAGTGTGATTTGCAATCATTTATTATTAGTTTGTCAGTGTGGGCTATTTGAAAAGATTGATATATATGTATTAAACTGACGCAGGATCGTAGGGGGCCGGACCCAGAGAGTCCAACATGCTTCTTCCCACTGGAGAGGCAACGGCTCTGGTGTGGAGCTGAGAGACACATGGAGGTATCTAAATCAATCTCACAGTCGACTATTAGGACTCATCAAAGGACACGATTAGAGGCAGCTTTTATGATGTCTGGAGCTAAAGAACGGCAAAACCCAGAACTGAATTGTTTTTTCTTCATGTAAATATGTCTGACTACAAGTGTAAATGATGTACCAGTGAAAGAGGTGCATGAATGTGAATCTTGGGTTGGAGTGGGAGTAGATGAGGAGGTGGTGGAGGAGGCTGTCTCCTGGGCTTTCTCTCCATCTCTGCCTGTAAACTGGAAATCTGCTGGAGGTTCTCCCTCTGAATCAGATCGAGTTCAGTCTTCAGTGCTGCTGAGAGAGGACACACAAACACAACATGTCCTCTGTGAAGACAGCCACGCCAAACATGTGTGACCAGTGCTTATCTATATATATGGTTGGTACCCTTAACAATGTTCTGACTTTATTACCTGAAGTGATGGATTTTTCTTTTGAGCATGGCATGGATAAAAATGCACAGTGTTAGCAGCAAAAATACAATTTCCAAAACTGCATGTATGACAATGCAAGGTGCATGGATTAGAAATGAAGAGGCAGAACTCTGTTCTGAGTTCTGTAGCACCAAACTGTTTTCACTGATGGCTGTGCAAGACTGTGATTCACATCTTGCTTCTTGAATGTTTCTGTAGACCTAAAACATCAGGGCTTTGTTTGAATTACTAGAATTCTCCAAACCTTTATAGTTATGGTGACGCCTACGGTCCTGTTGGATCCTGAGGATCTCCTCCTCCAGTCTATGGTTCTCCTGCTCCACAGCCAGCAGCTCCCAGCTCGAACCCCGCTGAGGGCGCTTCGACTCTGGACATGAGGACAACATAGATGTGGTTCATGGCTCATGACAGTGACAAGCACCACATATTTTCTGTTCATCATCACTCTGAGTCTTACTCTTGACAGCTGTTGCTGATTGGTTCTTTTCCAGACTTTGGGCTTCAACCTGCAGGTCAATCATCCGTGCCACTATGCCTGGATCTGATTCACCTGACTGCATGTATGCCTGTCGCAGGGCTCTGCAACAAAGACACGTCATTTACCCTCCGTATAACCAGGCAGTTCAGGCCTTAGATTTTTTAGCAGCAAACAGACAAATGGGAAAACATCCTATTTCTTCCAAAATGATGTTAAAATAAATGAGCCTTGAAGGATGCAGGTACATACTTTATCTGAGCAGAGAGAGGGCCATCTACACAAGGAATTAACCCTAAGCTGTCATGATGCATCTTGTTATTGCTGCATGGATCTGGCTGATCAGCAGGTACAGAAAGCTCACGCACACTAAAAAGAAAAAGAAAACACAGTAGATCATTTAAATGAGATCATATTGTGGCAACATTTCCAATCCACAATCCACCCTATTATAGGAAATTCAATTTATTCTCCCACAAATGTTACAAAGAGGATCCACCCAGGCGTAATGAAATTCATAACTGACGCTCTGAGTCATCCAGCAGCTAGAAAGAAAAACATATTTCAGCAAATATTCATCTTGGAGGCAGAGGAACACAGATTCTATATATCTGTGTCGACATAATTTACTCAAACAAAAATACATAGTAAATAGTTGTGTGTGTGTGTCTGCTCTGGCTGCACAGTTAGTGGTTACAGACTGAAGTGTTGCAGGTCTGAACTCCCAGAACTCACATACTGTGTCCTTTCACTACGTATCTCATTCACCCATTCACACACATTCATACACTGATTTGACTGGGCAAATTTGCCATCAGTTTTTGGAAACTAACCATACACATTCACACACTGATAGTGCAGGAGCAATTTGGGGTTCAGTATCTTACTCAAGGACACTTGATACACATGATATGCAGACTGGAGGAGCCGGGGATCAAACCTCCGATCATCAGTAGTATATGACCCTCTCTTGATGGGAGCCACATCCTCCCATCATTAAAGGTTAAGCTAACCCACTAACACTATGAGGCCATAACGTAGTTAAAATGCTGCTTACACACCACTGCATCATTGATAATGAGAGTCAGTAATACAGCCTGATGTATAAAACACTAATAGTACAACACATACTTGGAATATTCATATTTACTGTAATACATGGAGATGTTCAGCAAGATGTTGCAGCATCTCCTCGTTTCTGTCCTCCTGCTCTCTGAGCTCCATCAGCAGACCCTCCAGGTGAGTTGCGCTGTTCTGCTCAGACAGGACACTTACCTGATGTGCTAGCTCTGATACACACAGACACACACACAGTGTTGAGTTTTTGGCATGAGCATCTAGCGTACAGTATATTTAAGAGGATTTTTGCACAAAGCTTTAAGAGGATAATATTTGGATTAGAAGTTCACAGTCACTTTATTGCGTTTGTTCCTCACCGTCGTTCTGCTGTTCCAGCTGCTGGTTGTGAGCATGTATCAGGGTCAGTTGGCGCTCATGGAGCGTCGCCATTTCCCTCATCTCCTTCAGTCTCTCACTGTGACCCAGCTGACGCCCACTCACCTAAAGATCATGTTTTTAAATGCATAGATTCATGAGCTGCAATGGCTCTTAAACATCCTGGAGCAAAACGATTCATTTCTTTGGTGACCTTAACAGCCAGCATTATAAACATGTACTGTCATCTTCGCCTGTGACTCATTCTGACAGTACTGTCTCATGACTTAATGCATTATTTAAGAGATTTTACAATAGAGAAGAAATGTGCACATTTATAGCACCTTGTCATGATTAGTGTGATCACTGGGTACAAAGTATAAGAATGAAAAAGACTGACAGAAGAACAGCGGCGGTCCTGGCCACATTTGCGCCCTGGGCGAACCTGGGCATTTTCGGGCGCTCGTGCCGCCCCCCACGAACTGGCGCCCCGGGCGGCTGCCCTGTCCGCCCGTACCTAAAACCGCTACTGCAGAAGAAACATGAAGCCCACCTCAGAATCTTTGCTCCTTTTTGACCAGTTTGGCAGATTTCCTTCAATGGACATCCTCAACCTGTGAAACTGAAAGTCAGAAGAGAGAAACTGTTTTATATTTTATATTCAACATATTTACACTTACAAATGTATACAAATGTATCCTTTACAAGAATATGTTTTAAATACTTGCATGTGTGTAGTCGTATATCTGCGCAATATTGCACCCTACTTCACTGTAGACTCCAGTGTGACTTGACTGACAAAACGATATCCAAACATGCATTTTTAATCAAAGAGTGTGACGTGCCTGAGGTGCTTGGTAGAATGACAATACATAATATAGTCAAAATGCTGCCATCCCAGTTAGAGTCGTTTGATATATCTTCTGAATCCTAATATCGGATGATGACTACTTGTTTTGACTTTTAGTTTGGAGCACTGTAGTTCAGGATTAATGGAGTCTGGTCGGTTCAGTTTCACCTCATCTGTGAGATCTTGCAGAGCAGTACTCTCTGTTGGGCGGCTTGCTGGTATCTCCTCTGCTGCTTTTGCTGACTTTGGTTTGGCATCAACACCCCTCCACCGAGACGCCTTCCTGCGCTGATCTCTTAGCTGTACACACAAAGACACTTGCAGAATGCATTACTTACAACAAGTACTGTACTTAGGTACAAACTTGAGGTACTGTGTTTTTACTCCACCTCATGTGTCTGACCTCACTGCCTTGTACTCCACCTGTCTGAACCATCACTATGATTACAGGCAAGGTGGACCACATTTTGTATTTCCTCTTCCAAAGCAACAGAGTACAAGTAGTTACCGTTAATTTAATTCTGTCAATAAACTTGAGAAAAAAAAAGGCATCTACAAAATAAATGTCATCTTACTTTCACTGCTTCAGATGGAAAGTCTTAATTTCAAAGTTTATGAAAGAAAATTCTATTTCAGTCTTCAGTTAAATAAACTCTTTAAAACTCTCATGGGTGGGGGCGGTCGGTAGCGTAGTGGGTTAAGCAGCAGCACCATGCGTGGAGGCTATAGTCCTCGCTGCACCCGGCCCCGGCTCGAATCCCGCACTGGACGGCTGATTTATTGCGTGTCACTCCCCCTCTCTCTGCCCCCTGCTTCCTGTCTATCTTCATCTGTACTATCAATAAAAGGCCAAAAAAATAATCTTAAAAAAAAAAAACTCTTGTGGGTTAGCTGCAAAATGGTTTGAACATCTACACCAGCAAAATGCAACATAGAACCTAAGGCTGCAGGAATATGACTCAAAAACATCCAGTATAATAATAACAGCACAATTATTTTTTATGCTTTAAGTTTATGTTGATAATTCCTAAATACTTATATTCTTTTACTCAGAGTGGTGTAGTTTCATGTTGTGGTACTTCTTGTGTGTACTTCTTCCACCACTGCTGTTTGTTAATCCCAATGACAGAAATATCTCTAAAATCCGCACTATTCTAGTTGAACATACAGTACACTCACAGACTTCACTTCTACATCAGCCAGTGGTTCATATGTGAACATGATTAAACTCACTCTTGTATCATATGAGTTGCACAATTCTCACCTGACTTCATGTTGTGTTTGTGTGCATCCTCCACAAGATCTTTGTAAATTGCATACATTTCTACTCTACTTTCCGACGGGTTGCTCATCTAATTTACCTGCTCAGACTTTTGCTCTCCTTTACTAGATCAGTATGACTTACTTACCTGAACAAGGTCGGGGGTTCTTGTCTGTTTAGGGTGCAACAATCCATGTTTGTCTCTCCTGAGAAGTTCAGAGCCGGGTCTTTGCACCCGAAGATATTGTGCCTTACTCCCAATGCAGAACAGTGATTTGTGTTTCTCAAACAGCCCGGTGGAGCGGAACACCATGTTACAGTCTCCACAGATCAGTTCTCTCTCCATCTGATTTATAATAGGTTGAACACTAAAAAACACAAACTCCCCTCTTATAATTCTAAATGAAATGAAGGGTCATTTCAGGGCTTATTTAAAGGTTGTAAAACACGTTTGCTTTTTTCCTTGACTGAGTTACAGGCTTCTTTGTTTGTTGGTAACCATGCCAGAGACTCTGTTGTAAGGGTGTGGTGAGTTATTGTAAACTTACTTCCTATTACCTTTACTCATGTTTTCATTTTATGAATGTGTCCAAAGTGCTCTTATTGAAAGAGATTTTCCACCAAAATAAAGCCCCAGCTTTCAAAATGAAACTGGCCTCAAAGAGGTCTCCCAACCACACTAAGCTAACACTGCCTTTCTGTTTCCTTTCTGTTTCTATCCATGTGGATATTTATTGCATACCTTTTTTATTATTATTTCAGAATGCCTGATGTGTTCTTGCCTTCAAGTGAGCTCCCTGAGAAGTTGACCGTTCAGTCTGTACGCCGCCCCCTCAGCCTTGTCAACCCCCCCTCCCGGGGGGCGCCCGCTCGCTAACTTAATGAGCGGTATCCAAAATTTGTGAGGTTATTTTCTTTTTCGGGCGCTCGTGCGCCCCCCACGGAGACTGCGCCCTGGGCGGCCGCCCACATTGCCCATAGCTAAGACCGGCCCTGCTGCAGCTGTACAGTGGAAGTCTGGCTCCAAAGCATCAACAGTAAAAGTGAGTATATTCACTCAATGAGAAAAAACAACAAAAGCTGCATGATAAAACTCACTAGGTAACAGTCATCAGACAATGTTTCGATCTAATCTTGTTCAGACGACACCCTTCTTTTTCTTTTTTTTTTCTAATATTTGTCTTCCACATCATGCAGTTAACAGGACAGTGGGCTGTATAGTTTCTTAGTACTGGGCTCTATGCGGACGGTCCCTTAGTGGTTCAGTTGAGAGGATTTTCTCACATTTAACAGGAACAGTCAGAGTGAAATGTGGTTCCTGGAAGTAATAATAATTGTTACTATGGAAGTAATGATAATAAGTAAGAAGAGGTTAAGAGGTATATGACAATACAAGTTTAAATACACACTCTTGTTTCATTGTATTTTCATTAATGGAAAATTTAAATGAAGAGGAACAACTTTATGTCTTCAGTTATCTCCTTCTCTCTTGTCAATGTAAATGTCGCCCTCTGCTGACAGCTGTGTGTACAATCAGTTAGACTGTTAAACAGTGGTTATGGCAACTTGAGCACTGCAGTAACAACAGATTTTTGTCTCCAGGTGTCTTGTTCCATAGCTTATAGATCTGTCCGCTATGATTGTGGGTAAGATTTGTTTTTATAAAGTCTTACATGACTTATATATGGGGCAGCAGACAGGTGAACTTTGATGCAGGACTGGTTTGAGAATTTTCTCTGGACACTGTGACACTCACATTATCTATCTCTCATTACCCCTACTATTGGTTACTGATTACTCCACTATTAAGCAGCACTCAGTGTGTTAAAGTGCTTATAGCAGGTTGTTCTGAGACAGACTGCTTCGAAATGCGAAATATTCAACATCCATCCACACCTCTGACACAGTAAGAGAGAGAACATCTTTCTCTCTCCCACATCTCTCCTCCTGCTCTGTGCACACATACACATACACATACACATGCCAGTCTGTTGCTAAGTAACTGTAAAATAAAGCGAGAGAGAGAGAGAGAGAGAGAGAGAGAGAGAGAGAGAGAGAGAGAGAGAGACAGACAGACAGACAGACAGACAGACAGACAGACAGACAGACAGACAGACAGACAGACAGACAGAAAGTACCGCAATGCAATTCACTACTGTGGTCTCTCAGTGTACCATCTGTGGATCTGCGAGGACTTGTGACTTCTGGTTCTCCATCCGCTAGGCCAATCAGCATTGGCTGGTGGGGGCGGGCCTAGTGGTTCCCTAGGTTACCTGTGTGATTGACGTTCAGCCTCCTGCAGCGGAGCGCGCGGCAGTGTATCAGTGATGCTCCTGCTTCCATCCCCCACCCCCCCTTACCCTAACCCCACAGAGACAGTGACGAAAACTGGAAGAGAATTGGAGAGAGAAAAGACAAGAGCAAGAGGAACGCTGATGATTTAAAGTGCTTTACTCTTTGTCCTCCTGCTCTCTTTATGGGAATGATGAAAGCTGGAGTGCTCGAACAAGCCGGCTGAAGGGAGAGGAAAGGAAGGATTTGAAGAAGACAGGGGGGAGATTTGTTGGTAAGAGATGTTCCACATCACTTTTCTGTCTTGGTTTGACCAGTCACCTGTCCTTGCCAGCACTATGAATTATGGTAATGAAGGTAAACAGCAGGTTTCTTTGGGTTGTATGCTATGTGTGTGTGTGTTGGAGAGACAGAGAAGCAGATTCTCTGCATGCTGCGTGGCTGTAGAGGGGATTTGATAACTGTAAGAAACCTACATTACAGTGGATGCCTGTTTTACAGTTATGCAACACTTTAGCTGAGTCAAGCTCTGTGACGCTATATGGGAATATAGGAGTGATTCAAACGACACTGTACTTAGGAGCTGTATCAGTCATTTCAGGGCTACTCTTGCAGCTGAGGCCACAATTTCGAGGCTTGTCTACTGTATCTGCATAGGAGGAGGAGTATTAATTACATAACACTCCATCTATACTCCTGTATCAGGCTGTGCAGCATCATACTATCCCACCAGTCCAAAAATCCTCCACTGCTAAAGTCATCTGGAGGACTGTGGCTGTTCTTTTCTCATTGAATACTCTGAGCTCCACTTTTGTGTGGAGGAATACGTCCATCTGTGTGTGTATATGTCCACGTATTTCTCCCGTGCTTCACTGGAGTGCCCAGATGTGTGAGTTAACAAGTGGGCAGGTGCAAAAACTCTTGATCCCTCACGTCTTGTCACAGTTTGGAAAAGAACATAAAAAGTGATAATTAGAAATCGGTCATGCTTTGGCTTCATTTCTTTGTCTTCCCAAAGACATCCATTAGTAACCTCAGGGTCAGATGACAGCCGGGCTCTTCCTGCGCCCTCAGGACTCAGCTGTGCACAGTCGAAGACTGCTGCTCGGCTGCTCTCCTGCCGACAGTCCTCTGCCCAACCACCTGAGGAGGTTCAAACACTTTGTGGCTGTTATAGATGGTGTGAAAACTTTCATCTGCAGGAAGTGTGTTTTTTGTTTTATATTTTTGTTCTCCTGTTGTGAGATGGGGCTCACTAATAGCTACACTGACTTCATATAGACAATTCTCCCACGATTAAATATGTAAAACTTTGTTTCAGTGACATAAACATTTTGACTACTGAGACACCAGGGTCTGCAGGGAACAGATCATATGTGGCTCTTGGGTTGAGGCCTCCCTGCTATCAGCTAGACAGTTACAGATACAAACTCACAGATGTGGAATGGAACAAAAATATATATATTGTGAAGGTACTGACATTTTATCCAAAATATATTGTTAGTTTTCGATTCTTTTTTACAGCAATTTAAATGATTGTTTTATTATTCCTTCAACATAAAATTAATTGGCAACTTATCAGCCTTCAGGCATCTATCAAGTAGAAATGAATCAAATATTCACTGATTGTAGCTTTTATTTTATCATTTATTGAATCAAAGTCTTTTTCAAGTAGCCATTCAACATTTTATATAATCTCTGTAGAAAAACACAACAAAAACTAAGCATTATCTTTTGCTGTCCTTCATGAAACACAAATTACACTAAAGTTTTTTTAGGCTGATTCTGATATTTGTTTGATTTTTATTTTATTTTATTTTTATTTTTTATTTATTTTCACTTTTCAGGCAAAACTTTGTTATGTAGTATCAGTCAATGGAGTGAAGGTTTGGAATTTGGAGATAAAGAAAACTAACCAGTTTAGTTTGAGGCTAGTTAGAACTGTTGGGAAGTTGAAATCAAGGATACAGTACTGACTGTACTAAAACTATTTAATAAACTATATAATACACATAACTATGTTTTCATTAGTTTATAATTACCTGAAAATGATCATTGTGTTTTTGTTACCTTGAAATAAGCCTTTTATATCTACAGATGCTGTGGGTCCTCTTCCATGTTGTAGGTGTTGTTTCTACAGTAGCCCTGAATAGACAAACTAACCTCTGGCTCTAGATGGGGTTTTCTTGTCTTTTGCGGCCACCCACAGGCCACCCCAAGAGGGTGAGACCAGGAGGTTGCAATCAGCAACTACACCACTAGTTGCTACTAAATCTGACTTGAACTGAGTTTAAAAAAAAAGTCTAACTTAAGCTTCACTAAAACACAAATGTATGCTTCCCTGATTATGCCATAAAAATCATATCATATTTTGTAGAGATATTTCAAAAGATACATCATAAAGTAAATATATGAAACTGACTTTATTTTATAATGTCTATAATGTTTATAATACATTTTGAAGAGGATGTTTTGCTTCTCCTGAACAGAGACACTTTTATTCCAACCATCTTGATGTTAACTGACTCACTCTGCTCATAAAACTCTGCTATATCTTGCTCTATCCTGGAGAAGAACTGGCTAACATGGCAGCCTGACGGCTCTGTGAATATGTCATAGTTAATCCAAAGAGATTCTGTAACCAATTTGAATTTAATATTGTTTTCATGAAGCTCCAATCTAACATATTTACAACTACAGGTCTGATATCAGTCCTCACAATGAATTCTTATCCTCACTGCAGATATAAATCTACAGAATAAATCTGTGAGCTCAGATGGAGACTGCAGGCTTCCTGTTTGCTGTCAGTGAGAGTTAATCAGATATTCCATAGCATTACAGTAGCTACAGTTAGAGGTGTTCAGTCTCTAGAGCTACTGCCTGTCTGCCTTCCTGCGTAGGAGGAAACATCTCATCTTCACAACTCCATCTACTGCAGATATATAGCTTTGGGATTCATTTTTCCTCCGTTAGGCTACATGCAGAGCAGTGGCAGGGAAGATGAGAGAAGGGGTGGGGGTCGGATGAGTTAGACCAGTAGCCAGATTTGAGCCTACAACATCACAAGTACATGGTATTCACCTTAACCTATGGATTCACTGGGATGTCCCACGCCTGAGATTTTCTTCAAATGTACGGTAACATCATTCATCCTGTGATAACAGCCCTGAATCCTCCTGAGTCTTGATGTCTCTCCTGGTCAAGGTTTCAGCACAGTCTGTAAGCTCACAGCATGACAGCGTATTAGTGACAGTTTGTCAGTGTGGCGGTGCAAAGCTGTAATTCAAGCCAAATTCCATTGTAAAATGACAAACTAGGATTAGCAATCTTAAAATTGCACTTACACCAGTACTATATGATGTGTTTGAAATAATGTTTGTTATATCATATCACAAACGGAAGTAAATGTGTTATTTGCAATACACACATAAATACACCCACACACACATTTGTACTTGTGAGGGCTTGCACTATCATAATGTATTCTTAATCCCATAGTTTAGGCAAACCTGAGCCATCACCACAACATGCCTAATACATTCTTGTCGATAGTTAAATTAAAAAATAGATACCAGCTAGTCTGTCTTTATGTATGGGGTGCCGTTTGTAAAGCGTCTTGCTCTGAAAATAACAGCAACATTTTGTCACATTTAGCTAAAAACGATGTTTAAAAAACTGGTTTGAATTTTTGAGAGTCACTTTTTTGCACATTTAGAACAATATTTGTGAACTTAGAGATATTTTAAATATTTAAATCCAAATGTTAAATGTAAGATCTAAATGCTAAATATAAATATAAATGTTAAATATAAACCTAAATATAAATGTTAAATATAAATTTAAATATAAATGTTGAAGCTAAATGTTAAATATATATCTAAATGTTAAATCTAAATCTAAATCTAAATGTTGAAGCTAAATGTTTCGGGTGAAACTAAATATTTAGCTAAAATGCAAATTTAAATGACGGTAACCGGAAGTGCCAAAATAAAAGCTCGAGAAGGTCAGAGCGTCTTTATAGTGGCAAATAACGAATAAAACCCATCTTATCCGGGGAAATGGACTCTTGGACATGGATTATCGTGATAATAACTACCTAACACTTTGACTGATCTGTCATTTTCGCGGTGTAGGATCGTCTACACCCGCCCGCGTTCACCCCTGTTACGTCCCCAGTTGGGCCAGGGGATGAGGGAGTAACATAGAATTAAATAACCGGGAGTCCTGACAGAAAACGATAAACAAGGTAACCAGCAAAATAGGTTTATTTGTAAAATAAAGAAGAGAACGAGATAACTCAGGACGGACTCCTCCAAAACACGGGGAGCCGAATCGCCAGCTTTTTTCCGTGGCTCACTCCAAAACCAAGACGCACACACGGCTACGCGGCTCCTGGATCAGATCGCTCGCACACACAGTTACCACCTGGTTTCCGCCACACAGACCGACCGCAGGATGAGAAAGAGAGAGGGCTCCACCTCCTGCCTATATATGCCCCACCCGCTTAAGTGGCCACAGGTAACCCAGATCAGTCATCAGTGCGCAAAGGAAAGGGGGCACAACCTAGAGGGGAGGAGGAGAGGAGAAAAAGAAGGCGAACACAAACAATAACACAGGCCAGCGGTCGTAACAACCCCGGTAAACTGTACTGTCGGACATACCTCTGCAGACATGTAAATAAATGAGTCAAGTCAAAGTGATCCCCCTTGTGGCTGGCCATAGTGGCTACAGGTTATAAGTCCCGCACCCTTCATAATAGTGACACTAAAAACTCAAAGTACTCTTCAAATAAAGTTTCTCCAAACGTGTTTGTTCATCTAGGTAGTTATTATCACTATAATCCATGTCCAAGAGTCTATTTCCCCGGATAAGATGGGTTTTATTCGTTATTTGCCACTATAAAGACGCTCTGACCTTCTCGAGCTTTTATTTTGGCACTTTCGGTTACCGTCATTTGAATTTGCATTTTAGCTAAATATTTAGTTTCACCCGAAACATTTAGCTTCAACATTTAGATTTAGATTTATATTTAACATTTAGATATATATTTAACATTTAGCTTCAACATTTATATTTGAATTTATATTTAACATTTATATTTAGGTTTATATTTAACATTTAGATTTATATTTAACATTTAGATTTATATTTAGCATTTAGATCTTACATTTAACATTTGGATTTAAATATTTAATATATCTTTGAGTTCACAAATATTGTTCTAAATGTGCAAAAAAGTGACTCTCAAAAATTCAAACCAGTTTTTTAAACATCATTTTTAGCTAAATGTGACAAAATGTTGCTGTTATTTTCAGAGCGAGACGCTTTACAAACGGCACCCCATATTTATGCTATGCTAAGCTTCTTTGAACCTGTAATAACTGATTTCTGGCTGCTTCACCCTACAACAGAAGAGCCATGTTGACTAGTCATTCTATTTTACCTCTGTTTTTAGTCTCTGACAACTCATGAAGGAAGTGGCTGGCTCTTTAGCTGCTAAATGCTCCAGTGTGTTTACCAGCTGGTTGCTAACTGTGTCTTACTTAAAGCTGAGTAGGCAAGTACAGTAAGGTTTTTCACTGCCACCTGCTGTGACTGAAAATGACATGGGAGCATTGAGAAGGAACCAAAACAGTCGTACTGCTAAACAAAGAGCTGGAAGTTACTGTAGAGCTCAGTAAAAGTAAGGGGAGCTGCAGGTTCAGCTGTTTTCAGCCAAAAATCTCTTCAGACCTTCTGTACACTTCCTGCTCAGCAAACACAAAGTGAATCACTTAGCTGCTAGATGGTTCAGACCAAACACAGCTAAAATAAATTGAATAATAGATTTAGATTTTCATCATGTGGCCAGAAACATGTCTTATGCTGTTTGCTAATGAGTTCTAAAGTTATGACGTGTAGACTGTATGTTATGTTCACATCTTGTTTCCACTGACCCCTAGTGGCCAAAAAGATCAATTATTGCAGGTTCTAGTGGCAAATCCTCTACAAGTTTGTATTAAACTGTTGCTGTATTATTTACAATGATTGTGAGAGCACTCGCACAATACAAAAAAAGAACAGTCATATTAAAACAACAGACATTTAAAATGCATGTGTGTCAAAGAATGGGATAGAGCATGTGATAATGTGGCTTTAGATCAATAAAACTGCAGAAGGGACTGAATCATTTGAGCGGTGTTATTGGTGTTAGATGACGCTGACCCAGTATTTGTTCAGGAGAGGGGCATCATGGAGAGTTGCTTGTGCATCATTTTATACACCTACACGCACATAAAATGATGCAATGCATGAATCCTCTAGAAAATGTATGTGATGCAATCGAGCAGCCAAAGGAAAAGATGAAATGATGGTGCAGGCACATACAGAAAAAAAAGAAAAACAAGTTGATGAGGTTTACCTAACTTCTGTACTGTGGTGTAGATATACCCTGAGCAGACAGATTCCTCTCTGGGGGATGAGGATAGTTTTGATTCTGTGTCCAGTTGGTGTTACTGTCTGTATATATTTATATCCAGATGATTATCCTGTCTTGTTTCAAGGTTGCACAGTCTTTCTGAAGGCAATTTGCCCATGATGACACCCCTGTGGCCTCAAATGTATCACACTCATGCAGCACTGTGGGGTTCATTTTTTAAAATTCTACATACAAATGCAGTTGCTAAGAAATACCGTCCAAGACTCAGCATGAAGGCTGCAAACTCTATTTGTCGCCTGGCAACCTTTGCTTATTGAATGTACTTGTGGAGCTTCAGCAGTTTGATTACTAAAGGGACCAGTGGCACGCTGACCTGTATCAGGAGAGTCTGAAGCAGTCTGTAATGTTTGGACTACTTACCTGAGTGGAGTTTGACTTGATCTGTCTGCCTAAGGAAGAAGAAGTGTGTTGATGTTTAAATGCTAAAGACTAAAAGGGAATCCTGGCACTCTGTGCATGTTTTGATTCAGTTAAATTGCATCTGATCATAACAGATCGAGATTATGAGCAGCAGTTTGACAGATTATGAAGAAATGGTGGTGGTAACACAAATTTAGTGTCCAAATGAGATATGACTTCAGCAGTAGACTTTGGCCAAGAGAATATGTTCATGTGTAACATGACAAAACTGATTTCGACCCACACATCTACAAATAAAAATCATCACTCCAACAACTCCAACAAGTAAAATCATCAATAATATCATGCCCAGTTATTACAGGGATAAATCATACTCTCTTCCCCTACTTTCTTGAAAAACTGACAGTTTAAAGATTGAATGAATTAAAAACCTCTGAGAAGGCTTTACTCTGATTGAGAGGTGAGGTCAAGGACTAGGTCTTCCAGAGGGAGAGAGGCACAGACGTCCACCATGATAAACTGTCATGTTAACAGCTTCTAGATCGGGCCTTTCACAATTTTTGTGCATCTCATTACCACCATATTTCTTCCACATGCTTAAAAGGGGAGGGTTAAACAAGGTTGTTACAATCTACATCTGCACCATTAGATTCCACTAAATCTAACACACTGTTCTTTTCAATAGAATTGAGCTATTGTTAATGTTATTACTGTTAACACCAATGACATAGTTATTTCAAAATGTCTGCTGTCTTATTTGGGGAAGGAGATGTCACTTCCAGCTGTCATCTTTATTTATATTAGGAAATGGAGTTAATCTAGATGGACAGACTCTTTAAGGACTTAAATAAAGTGGAAAGTGCTGTTACTGACTCCCCATCTACTGCCTTCTTTGCAATGTGTACTGTTTCCAAACACTACCTCTCTGCTGGACACTAACATTGCTTGTGTTGGCTTGTGACAAAAAGGTTAAATGCACACCCTTATTAGGAATATGCACCATGTGAGCACATGCAAACTCAAATAACAGACTCAATCAAAAGACAAAGATTACATAATAATCTGCTAGATATAATTTAATGATGCTCTGTCCCTTGTGGTCTGGGGCCCTGCAGCAGTTTCCCACATTGCCTCGTCAGTCATACAGCCTTGATCTGGGAAAGAGACGTCAATCCAGGCACCATCTTGGTTTGGATCAGGAGGACAGTTCTATCTTTAGAAACAGATTGTAAAAAATGGTAACACAGTGCTGATAAACAACCTTCCTGACTTTAGAAAGAAACACGGGTGCAATTTGATTAAATATTGACAACAGGACAATCTACACTCCTCCACTCCTCACACTCACTGTTGTTTTACATTTATGAAGATGAGTTACATCAGCAAACTGCCAGCATAGGTATACCCTGAAGAGAGGTCTAATCAGACAGAAAACAGAAAACATTCTGTAAACCAATCAAGTTAAAGTAGGTCCAGTTACAACTGGGGCACCCTGACCTACATACGCAGACAGACAGGCAGACAGACAGGTTAAAAAACAAGACAGACAGAGAGACAAACTGTTAGACAGAGGAGGCTTTCTATTTGACAATGAACTCTAGTATCTAAGTGGAGATGAAATATTTTCTAAGTAGTCTGATTTCAGAAACACTGTCTGTTTGTGCACATTACTGTGCACATGTGTGTCTGTGTTTGCCTGTATAGTTACTGTGGTTGCATCATTCTCAGTAGGATTTTGAAATACTGAAACATGAGCAGAGAGAGAGAGAGAGACAAAGGAGGAGAAAGACAGCGAGAGACAGATGAGAGAAACAAAGCTCACCAGGTTTCCACTGATTCTTGTGACATTAATGGCAACATTTAATTCATCTGTCACAAAATCAAGGAAACAGCATGAACGACTGATGACATAACTTTAATAAAGAGACTCAGAGAGAGTGACTCACTCAAATGATGAGCTTTGAAGCTGTTTCCATTATTGAACAACATGAGACAATGTTATTCTGCAATCAACTAACAACAGCCTAGATTCAATGTCTCTGATTGTATTGCAGCTTTAGATAACCAATGTTGCTGTCTAGAATAATGAATGAGTACATTACAGGACTGAGAATAATTGTCATGTGTTTCTCTGACATTTCACAGACAAAAGACAATTTGTTTCAACCCCACCTCTGATTTGAAAGCAACAAATGTCACAATGGAGAAATCCAACACCATTTTGCTCCCATTATCTCTACTGGCAGAATAATTATTCAGATCCTTTACTTAAGTAAGGTACATTAATGTAAAAATACTCCATTAGAAGTAAAGGTCCTGCATTTAAAACCCATCTTAACCAATGTGAAAGCAGCATTTTATTGTTGTAGCTTGAGGTGGGTCACAAGATGAATCTGAGGGGGTCATGATATGATTAATACAATATGAAGGGAAAAAAAGGTCACAGGTGCAGAGAGGCTTTTATAATGCAAAGGTAAGACCATGAGGGATGGTTTTCTGGGTACCGATCCAGAGACCTCTGCACCAGAGCCTCTGTATGAAGTGACTGTTACCATTTTCCTTTGGAAAGTCAATTAAACAAAAGCAAAGAGATATAATATCTAAATGACAGCAAAAAGACACAGAAACAATGAAAAATAAAAAGACAGAAAGCAAACACACTGATACATTTCCCTTTGGAAAGTCATTACAATGTGTTAGATTATAAAGAGACCCAAATGGTAAATGAACTGTTTTTACATATCACCTCTCTAGTCTTCTGACCACTCAGGGGGGATTGGTAAACAGAAAAAAAATGACTTACGGAAATGTTGTATGATGAGTAAGAGAGTTAATTGTTTATATAAGAAATGTAAATACACAATTACATTCATTCTTATTCCCAAAAGACTTTTTTATATAAAAGAAATGTTTTTTTTATTAGAGACTTCCTGTTCTTAGAGACATTTTTTTAGTCCATCACTTTACAATTTTTTGGATGTTAATAAGTTTTTTGGTTCCACCTAAATATCGAGATAAGCACTGATAACAGAACCTGATATAGAGATTAAAGGTGTGAATAATTATGAAAACACTCTTTTTTTAGGTTTGATTGGTCTGTTGTTTTTTAAGAACTTTCTGTTAGAGAATCTGCCTCAGTACAAACATGTTCTCCTCCTGCAAAGCTACTTTCTTGCCCTGATTATGATCAGTTATGATGAGATTATGATCAGTCAAGTGCTTGTTCCTTCTGCTGACAGTGGAGACAATCAAACACTGTCTGCTAAGAATCAATACATTTTGGATGAGGACAAGCCATCAAAACATTTCACTGAAGATTTAAAAATAAACTGCCAGGGAGGAAATCCATCTGCGGACGTTAAGCACATATAATATTTAGCATGTTCATCATATTGGTCCCCGCCTCTTGCCCAATATCAGCTCTGATAGGCTGATAAACTGAAAACTGGGCAGTAATGTGGAGGTGGATGTACTAAAAGCAGAGCGAGATCATCTAAAGACAGCATCAAGGTGACAGGCTAACAGTAAAGGTGTGTCAGGTGGGCTAAAGGATAACTGATGTATGGGGGGGGGGCTCAATGTATGGTGAGGATGTAGCCAGGGCTGAGCCAGGGTCAGCCAATCACAGGGTTGACCTAATTACAGTAGCTTAGAGCTACTGAACCCCTGCTGTGCACGTAAGAGGTCAGCTCTGTGGTATTTCACTGCCTGGATCCTCAGCTTAAGCAGATGATGTTATTGTTTTTAGTTTCTGATCAGAGAAATAAATGATTGTTGTCTTTCAGGAATGAAGTGATGATGTGACAGTAATCAATATTTTTTTTCTTAAAGTGGTTCAATAAAGGAATTTTGAATACCAAAACCTCCTCTCACTTATCCTCCCTCCTCCTCTTCTTTCCTCTCTATTCTCTTCTCTCCTTTCTTTTCCTGCACCGCCTCTCCTCCTCTTCTCCCTCTTCTCTTGCTCTCCTCTCTCCTATGATTAGCTGCAGCTCTGTAGGTTACCATAGCACCCGAGATAGAAAAAGTCAACCCACACAGTCTCCTCCTGCCTACCACTCATTCTCTTCCTCTCGTTTGATTGTGTCTTTCCTCTATTTCTCTTGCTCTCTCCGTCTATCTCTTTTCTCTCACTGTCCTTTCTGCCTCCTGCTGTTCTCCTCAGCACGGCACGATTATAATTTTGTGAACATCTCATGGTAAATTTTGTACATCTGTGTTCACCTGAGTGTGAGTGTGCAGGCTTGTATAAATGCTTGGTTATGAATATGCAGATATGTTCTGCCCAACATGACAACTCAGCTTCACTGTCCACCCACACATACCCATGGACACACACATACTGTACAGAGAACCACAGGAAAGAGTGGGCTCTGACTGGACCCTCCAGACTCTCCTAAGTTGATATTTGTCACAACAGGCTATTAATGTTCTTTCTGACTTAGTTAAATGTCAGTAACTGTTTTTGTGAAAACACTAACAGAGAACATTGGAAAGTTCTATGTCTCATTGTACGTAAGGTTTGTGATGGAGAAAGAGAGTGAGTCATCAAAGAGCCTTGACTGACCATTAGCCAATAAGATGGGGCGGTTTGGGGTTGCCAGTAGACAACAGCCTCTTGTTATTACATGTTTAGGCTGGTTTACACAGACATCTACATTTTGTCCATGCTTGTGTGTGCATGAATCAAATCTAATTTTATTTTATAGCCTAAAGTCAAGTCAGTACATTTGCCTTGGAGGGCTTTACAATCTGTACAGGGAGTGACACCCTCTGTCCTTAGACCCTTGGTTCGAGTGACACAAAAAACCCTTTAACAGGGAAAAAATGTGAAAGAAACCTCAGGAAGAGCCACAGAGGATGGATCCCTCTCCCAGGACGGACAGACGTGCAATGGATGTCACATGTACAGAACAAATCAACCCAAACATACTGTACAATTACAATGACTGATAAAATGACAATGAATTACAATGAATGATAAAATGACAATGAATCACAATGAATGATAAAATGACAATGAATTACAATGAATAATAAAATTATTACAGTAGCAGTGGAACCTGTGATAGAGATAGAGAGATACAGATGCACAGCAGCAGCAGTCTAATCCTATAGCAGCATAACTAAGGGATGACATGAGCCAGTACTAACTATAGGCTTTATCAAAAAGGAAAGTCTTAAGACTACTCTTAAATGCCCATCAGACGTTTTGGAGGCCTCATGACTCTATTTTACACATCAGAGTCTGTTTACAGGTCCTGGAGTATTGCTCATGTCGAAGAAGTTTTATAAAGCCTTTTTTGTGGTTCTAGAGGGGGCTGCACAAAGTGTGACAAACTGTCTCAAGTGATGTAACTTGAGTCAGTGTCACTTAGGGCTGACGACTACAAGTTTGAAAGTGTTAAAAAGGTTGTATTGTGGGTAATGTGAAATGCCTTAAGTTGAAATAACACCCATTCTCCAGTGTCCAATTGGATTACCTGAGACTGACAAAGTTTGATTAATTTAAACTATACTTAGAGTTAACCAATAGCATAGTTAGTTGTTTTTCTCGAACCTACAGTACAATCATCCAGCTGAAGCTTTTGGATCAGCTGTTGGGCCCATCCATCATATTCACACACAATCTCTTTATCCTTGTGTCCAGTGTACAATTTGTGAGCAGCCTCTTATTGTCAATCTGGGCACATCAAGTCCATTTATTTATATTTGAATGACCAGTGTGTTGGATATAGTGGCATCTATTGGTGTAGTCACTGATTGCAAACCCCTAGCTTCACCCTCTTTTTCTGACCATGAAATAGAAACTACCGTGGCTGCAAAACATGCAAAAAAAAAAAACAGGAAAAGGAGATACCTAGAGCCAGTGGTTAGT
This sequence comes from Collichthys lucidus, assembly GCA_004119915.2. Lineage (NCBI taxonomy): Eukaryota > Metazoa > Chordata > Actinopteri > Sciaenidae > Collichthys > Collichthys lucidus. The sequence continues at coordinate 2,057,568 of CM014085.1, read as the reverse complement.
TGAGTGTGCGTGCAAGGTGCACACTATATGTTATCCACTGCGCTTATTCTTCTTATTCTTATGTCATTTTTTTGGGTTGCTACTCCTCCCAGAGTTTTTGTCACACATACACAAAACGGGTAGCCAAACATGCGGCTCGGCCGGGAATCGATTGCTATGACTTTTAGATTAGATTAGATTAGATTAGATTAGATTAGATTAGATTCAACTTTATTGTCATTACACATGTACATGTACAGGGCAACGATATAAAAAGTATGTTACATGTTGTTTTTACAGTGTATGGACAATATTTACAGATCAGAAGCTATGTACAGGTGAGACCATATATACAGGTTAATGAGCAAGATATACATAATAATTGAGGGAGGTACTATGAACATATTATACAGATGGATTGTTCGTTAGGTGGGAGAAGACTAGAAACAGGAACTAGCATAACATAATTTACAATAGAGGAGATGGCAGATGATAAATTAGGCGATACAAAGACAGATGACATGAGCAACTTATAGTGCAAAAATAAATAATAGCAGTGGCTATCTAAGTTACTAGACTAGTGCAATGTTCGGTACATAGTACTGTGCAAACAGATTGTATAAGTGAAAGTGAGCATGTGCAGAGTACTCCAGTAGTGCAGTGTGATGGTGTAAAAGTCTTTGGTCAGTGACTGAGTGACTGTGAATTGGTGTGTGGGGGTCAGCGGGGGTCAGAGTTCAGTAAGGTCACAGCTTTGGGGAAAAAGCTGTTCCTCAGTCTGCTGGTCCTTGTCCGGAGGCTTCTGAAACGCCTGCCAGAGGGCAGGAGGGAAAATAGTCCATGTGCCGGGTGGGAGGGGTCCTTCAGAAAGCTGCGGGCACGACGCAGACAGCGCTTCTTCTGGACGTCCTCAATGGCAGGGAGTGGAGTTCCTGTGATGCGCTGGGCAGTTTTCACTACGCGCTGCAGGTGTTTGCGCTCCGCAGCAGAGCAGCTTCCGTACCAGACTGTGACACAGTTTGTTAGGATGCTCTCGATCACGCAGTGGTAGAAGTTCACCAGGATGGCTGAAGACAGATGGTTCTTCTTCAGAGTCCTCAGGAAGAAGAGGCGCTGGTGAGCTTTCTTGACCAGGCTGGAGGTGTTGGTGGTCCAGGACAGGTCCTCTGAGATGTGGGTCCCCAGGAACTTGAAGCTGGAGACACGTTCGACGGCCATTCCGTTCATGTGAATGGGGTCATGCGTGCTTCTTCTCTCCTTCCTGAAGTCTACAATGAGCTCCTTGGTCTTGCTGGTGTTAAGGAGCAGGTTATTGTCGGCGCACCATGTGGTCAGGTGCTGTACCTCCTCTCTCTAGGCTGTCTCGTCGTTGTTAGTGATGAGACGAATCACGGTGGTGTCGTCTGCAAACTTGATGATTGAGTTGGATCCATGCACAGGTCTGCAGTCGTGGGTGAAGAGGGAGTACAGGAAGGGGCTCAGCACACAGCCTTGTGGCACACCGGTGTTGAGTGTGACAGTGGTGGAGCAGATGTAGCCTGACCTCACGTGTTGTGGTCTGTTGGTCAGAAAGTCCATGATCCAGTTGCAGAGGGCGGTGTTGGTGCCCAGGGCTCCAAGTTTGGTGATTAACTTGGAGGGGATGACCGTGTTGAATGCTGAGCTGAAGTCAATGAACAGCAAACGTGCATAGGTGTGGTTATTGTCCAGATGTGAGAGCACAGAGTGCAGTGCTGTGGAGACTGCGTCGTCTATGCTCCTGTTGCTACGGTAAGCAAACTGATATGGATCCAGTGTGGGAGGGAGGAAGTCCTTCAGGTGCGCCAGGACCAGTCGCTCGAATATGGGGGTAATTTTGTCTCAAAAAGATTTGAATGCGTACAATATGATTTGAATGCGTACAATATGATTTGTATACATATGCATACATTTATAAATATCCAAATACAAAATACAAATATAAAAATGTGACATACAAATAAATAAACGAATTTGTATAAATAAATGTGGATTTGTAAATATATTTTCGAGATTTGAAAATAAATGTCCTTGACTTTGTGTGTGGAGTCAGCATTTGTGGATCCATTTTTTGCATTTGTGGATCCATTTTTTGCTTTTCTCGCGATGACGTAATTTTGAGACAATCCTTCCGCTCACCAGATTCACAAATAAATGCCACCAGATTTGAATACAAATAGCGGTACACCCTTCACCGAACATCCAGCAGATGGCAGTGTTGTGCAACGGTGCAGACCAAGGTACTTTTTATTATTCTGTTTCTGGACATAATGGAGAGAAGCTGAAACCAGAAACGAGTGTTTTTTTCATTTTTTCGTTTTTGATAAAAAACGAAAAAACGAAAATTCGGCTCAATTTCTCGTTTTCTGTTCCAATCACCAAAAACAAAATTTCCACTACCATATTCCGTTTTAGTGGTGGGCGGGGCTCGTACGCTTCTTTGCCCGGTACTCTTCAAAATAAAAGTTCTTCCGTTTGACAAAGTTATTTCTTTATTAAAGAGTGACCAAACGTCCTCTTTTGGCCGGACATTTTTACGTCCTGTCTGGGGCTCCTGAGGATTTTTTTCTTTATAGGTTCATGAAAATGTCCGGTTTTCAATTGACTGACGCTTTGCACAGACTGTCCTGTGTGTGGACCTGCGACGTGCACACTGGCTCAATTCGTGGCATCGGCATCTAGTAGTGGCATTTCCCGGAAATGCCACTACTAAATACCACTATCTGAGGCACATGCCGCTAACCTGTAGAGGCAGATGCGTTTTTTCGTTTTTTATCAAAAACGAAAAAAACACTCGTTTCTGGTTTCAGCTTCTCTCCATTATGTCCAGAAACAGAATAATAAAAAGTACCTTGGTCTGCACCGTTGCACAACACTGCCATCTGCTGGATGTTCGGTGAAGGGTGTACCGCTATTTGTATTCAAATCTGGTGGCATTTATTTGTGAATCTGGTGAGCGGAAGGATTGTCTCAAAATTACGTCATCGCGAGAAAAGCAAAAAATGGATCCACAAATGCAAAAAATGGATCCACAAATGCTGACTCCACACACAAAGTCAAGGACATTTATTTTCAAATCTCGAAAATATATTTACAAATCCACATTTATTTATACAAATTCGTTTATTTATTTGTATGTCACATTTTTATATTTGTATTTTGTATTTGGATATTTATAAATGTATGCATATGTATACAAATCATATTGTACGCATTCAAATCATATTGTACGCATTCAAATCTTTTTGAGACAAAATTACCCCCATACTCGAAGCACTTCATGATGATAGGTGTGAGTGCTACAGGGCGGTAGTCGTTGAGGCATGTCGGCTTGGAGTGTTTTGGCACTGGCACGATGGATGTCGCTTTAAAGCATGTTGGCACAGCTGCTTGGGCGAGGGACAGGCTGAAAATGTCCGTAAAGAGGGCGTCCACCGGCAGCCGCGCCCGACTTGTGCATGTTTACTAACAGGCTCGCGCACACTGACCACTTATCGAATGCTGTCGTCTTTTTTTCTAGAAAGACCAAACCATTTTGGAATAGGGGTGATAGGGGGTTATTGGCCGTTTTTTCAAGGGCAATGAAGGCAAACATCTATAAGTCATTGTTTGAATGCAATTAAAGCACTTTTCTACCCTAAAAACCAACACATTTTGAAGTGAACGTATCATAATTGAGCCCGACGTCATGGGCCCCCCTCTATTCCAGAATTCCCAGGGCCCGGGACAAAAAGCCCTTTAGTCCCCCCCTGTTGGCAGGGCTGCGGGCGGCTGCCCTGTCCGCCCGTACCTAAAACCGCTACTGGCACACACCTCAGTAAACCAAATATTATGTTAATTCATATTTTGGTTTCCTCGTGATGCTTGAATCAGAAGATTTGAAGAAGACAAAGTTTAAAAAAACAAACAAACAAAAAAAAAACCGTTAAGCTACATAAAAGTGGGTGGGACGGATCTACGGTCATTCAAAAATGGGTGTGTCATGACACACCTGACACACCCACTATCTGCGCCCCTGGGCTGGTGGTCTGCAGGGAGCGTTGTCTTGGTGGCGGTGTCTCTGTCTCTCTCAAAGTGAGCATAGAAGTGGTTTAGCTCGTTCAGGAAGGAGACATCCGTGGCTGTGGGGGTGGGGTTGCTGGGCCTGTAGTCTGTGATGGCCTGGATGCCTTGCCACATGCGTCAGGGGTCATAGTTGGAAAAGTGACCCTCTATCCTCAGCTTGTAGCAGTGCTTGGCCTTCTTGATGCCCCTCCTCAGGTTTGCCCTGGATGTGCTGTAGGCCTGTGCATCCTCTGATCTGAAGGCAGCATTACGGGCCTTCAGCAGGAGCCGCACCTCCTTGTTCATCCATGGCTTCTGGTTGGGGTAGGTGGCGATCTGTTTCTCTGTCGTGACGTCATCAATGATAGTGGTGATGTAGTCCATAACAGAGGAGGCATAATTGTCAATGTCCAAGTGTGAGCCACAGGTGGCTTGAGAAGCAAACGTACTCCAGTCTGTGTGTTGAAACCTGTCCTGGAGTACAGAGTCTATCTCTGCTGGCCACACCTTGATGGTCCTCACTGATGGCCTGACACGGTTGATGAGGGGTGAATATTTGGGGGTGAGGAACAAAGAAAGGTGATCTGACTGTCCGATGTGGGGGAGGGGGGTCGCGGTGTAAGCGGCAGCCAAGTTAGTGTAAACATGGTCCAAAGTCTTGTTTCCTCTGGTGTGGCAGGAAACATGCTGGTGGAATTTGGGGAGTACAGTCTTTAAGTTTGAGTGATTAAAATCACCCGCAACAATAAAAGCCGCCTCCGGGTGGTCAGTCTGTTGTTTACTAATGGCCGCATAAAGTTCGTTCATTGCGAGCTTAGCATTAGCATCCGGTGGAATATAAGCAGCAGTGATGATGGTGGATGTAAATTCCCGTGGCAGATAGAAAGGTCTACATTTAACCATGAGAAACTCCAGGTTAGCTGAGCAGTGGCTTCCAAGAGTAACAGAGTCTGTACACCAAGCTTTGTTGACATAAATGCACAAACCTCCGCCTCTGGTCTTGCCGGAGTCATCAGCTGATCTATCCGCCCGGTGTGTGTGGCGTCCGTCAAGCTCGATAGCACTGTCCGGTACACCGCCGTGTAGCCATGTTTCGGTGAGAATCATGACATTGCAGTCCAAAAGTCTCTTACTGTGAGTAAGGCGCAGTCGTATCTCGTCCATCTTGTTAGCCAAAGACCGAACATTAGCGAGGAAGATGCTGGGCAAGGGAAGCCGGTGTGGTGTAAGTCTTAGCCTTGCTTTTAGCCCTCCGCGTTTCCCTCGCCGTTGTTTACGATCTCTGCGCCGCCTGCGAGCACTTTCGCCCGGCCGGGTAGAGTGCGAAGCCACCGGTGTTCTGCCGATCTCCGGGATGGAAGGGAGATCGGTGATAAAAGTGTCCGAGAAACGTAATCCAATCTCCAAAAGCTCATACCGGGTGTATGATGTAAAGGCACAGTTGTTTTGTCCAAACAGACCCGAGATGAGCAGGAATAAAACTGCAAAATTGCAAAAACTGGGGAGACGCTGAGCCGCGCGATGTTCTCGCGCCGCCATCTTAGTCAGGAAGAGTTTTGGCAAAAATCGCCAAAAATGACGACAAAAATTGAATGGGTGTGTATTGCGAGAACTTTCGAGAGCTAGAGTGTCAAATCAAATCAAATCAAATCAATTTTATTTGTATAGCCAAAGTCACAAAGTACATTTGCCTCAGAGGGCTTTACAATCTGTAAGTGTGTGATGTCATCACTAGAGTGGAGAGGAGAGACAACGATCAATGAAAAAATAAAACGTATTCGACTATCGTGGCCTCAAGTGCACCACTATAGACATGATTTATACATAGAAATGTAGGAAAATTAGTCGTCTCACTCACTGCATTGTTCAGGAAGGGCGCAGCCTGCTTCAGGTTAAGCCAGTTCAATGATTGGAAATACGGTTTTTGCCTGAGAATCTTACATTCGAGGGAAGGTCTCAGCTTTTTCTCTCAGTTTGTGTCAGGATTGCTAACTGTAATTCTAACAGGTGCAGTAACTTCTCCTGCTAAAGGTCCTGGTTGCTTAGCAACCTCAGGCCTGCCTGACGGAGGAGAGGGGGGAGGGGCTAGCTGTAAAGAAATGCTATTTGCTAACAATAGCAACCAATGCTAAAATTAGTACTAATTAACATTAGCCACTAGGAATTAAATACATGCTAATTGCTAACATGCTGATGTTAACATGCTAATGTTAATTAACATTAGCCACTAAGAATTAAATACATGCTAATGTTAACATGCTAATGCTAAAATGTTAATGGTAATTGTTAGCACATTAGCGCTAACATGCTAATGTTAATTGCTAGCGCATCAGCGCATCTGTGCTAACATGCTAATGGTAATTACTGATGCTAACATGCTAATGTTAACATGTTGATGATAACATGCTAATGTTAATTGCTAGCGCATCCCCACTAACATGCTAGTGTTAACACGATAATGGTTACATGCTAATGGTAATTGCTAGCGCGTCAGCGCATCAGCACTAACGTGTTAATGTTAACATGCTAATGTTAATTCTGCTCCTGTGTCTAAATAAACATGTTAAAAATGACTATTTGAGGTGTGCTTTTTGAATACAGAACCCCGGCAACAGCCCACTCGTCTATCTCAAAATTTCTGCGGGAATTTTCTAGTACTGAATTTGCTGAGCAGTGTCAGTAATAATGTATGAGGGCGACAGGGCCAGAGTCAGGCACTTCCAAAATTTCTTTAGAAATGTTCTAGTATTCTGTAAACTCAACAGTGTCAATAATGTATGGGGGAGAGTCACAGGCCAGAGTCACGCACACTCAAAATTTCTTCAGAAGTTTTCTATTTCTGAGATACTGTAGACACATGGCAGTTCAACATGGTAGACTCCAATAAAATAAATGTAATAAATACGCCAGAAATATAAGAAATATTGTAATGGTTTGGTTAGGTTTAGGCACAAAACTATAGGTTTGGGAAAGATCAGTGTTAAGATGTAATGATGACACACTATGAAGCTACCTCCTTCTTTACTTCTGGAACAACAGTCAGGATTTACTTCAGTGTTTGTCACCTAAAACAAAAGACACATTGCTTTCAGCTGTTTTGTTTCCTGGTGATAAATAAAGTGTGTGTATATATATATATAAAAAAAAAAAATCTCCTACAGGTGGTATCCGTGTCATCCTCAAGCTTGGGTCCTCTATCAGAGGCCTGGGAGTTTGAGGGTTCTGTGCAGTATCTGTAGCGGCCCACTTGGAATAACCACACAAGATGCAGAGAGCTTCGACTGGTGCAACTTTAATTCTGTCCTCTTTCACCTTTCTGGCACCGTGAAAACTATATGGACAGAAAATACAATGCCCAGTGTCATATTATTTACACGAATAACAGATAGAAATCATATTTACATTTTAAACTTAACACAAACAATTTTAGTAAACAAATACTGAATTTTACATGAAATTAACCTTTTAAGCCTTTTATGAGTTGTAGTTCTTATTTAAATAAAATGACAGTTTCCTTCCATTTTAAATAAAAATGAACCACTCATTTTACAGTGAATACGCCATCAGTCTTCTCCTACCTCCTTCTGCTTCCAAGGGTGCTAAGTTTGAGTTTAGTCTGCTAACAGCCTATCTTCCACACACCTCGCGTGACATTCCTAAAACGTGACATACAAACGACACAAACACGAAGCGAACCACAATAAAAAACCTTCTCACAAGTTTCCATACAGTATATAACAAGTAAATTATTTGTTATGCATATTTTACCAACTCTGGAGCAACGTGAGCATGTCGTTATGACGAGACAGGAGCGGGAAGTCTAGCATCAATAACACAGGAAGTAACAGAAGAAGAGCGGTGCTCTTTAAAATAAAAGCACAAAACGTAAAGTGACAGAACTACTTCCTTTACCACAAACATGATTTGCTGCCATTTACAGTATCTTCGATCTTCCTAGGACTGCACTCTTCTGGACTGAGGCTTCAGATGTTGTTCCTGCAATTTGTCGGAGCCACTCTCCCAGTTTGGGGTTTACTGCCCCAAGTGCCCCCACTACCACGGGACTACCTTGGCCCTGTTGTTCTCAGCCACCTTCTGTGGTATGGCTCATCGGGATTTAGGTACTTCTATTCCATACTGGTTGCAGATATTCCTGTATACTATCCCAGCCACTTGCCTATGTACGCTGATCCAGCTAGCATCTTACACCCTGCTACTATGTGCTGGACTGTCTCGGGGGCTTCTTTACACAGTCTGCATCTTGGGTCCGGTCTACTCTGGTAGATCCTGGCCTCTATGGCTCTTGTGCTTATGGCCTGTTCTTGTGCTGCCATGATTAGTGCCTCTGTGCTGTCTGTCAATCCTGCATTATCCAGCCCCTGGTAGGATTTCTTGATATCAGCCACTTCCTCTATCTGACAGTGGTTCTGCTGCCTGAGACATTCACTTAGCAGTTCATCCTTCAGGGCCATTTTTCTGATGTAGTCTTGAATTTTCGATGTTTCATCCTGGACCGTAGCCTTGACGCTCACTAGTCCTCGGCCTCCCTCTTTCCGCTTAGTGTATAGTCTCAGGGTGCTGGACTTGGGGTGGAACCCACCATGCATGGTGAGGAGCTATCTTGTCTTGATATCTGTGGCTTCTATCTCCTCCTTTGGCCAATTTATGATGCCAGCGGGGTATCTGATGACTGGTAGTGCGTACATGTTGATGGACCTTGTTCTTACCATTCAACTGGCTTTTCAGGACCTGCCTTACTCTCTGGAGGTATTTGGCTGTGGTTGACTTCCTTGTGGCCTCTTCATGGTTTCCATTAGCCTGTGGGATTCCAAGGTACTTGTAGCTGTCTTGGATATCACCTATGTTGCTCTCTGGTAGGTCAATCCCCTCAGTCTGGATCATCTTGCCTCTCTTTGAGACCATCCAGCCACACTTGTCCAATCTGAATGACATCCCTATGTCATTGCTGTAGATCCTGGTGGTGTAGATCAGTGAGTCTATTTCTCGCTCATCCCTGGCATACAGCTTGATGTCATCCATGTAGAGCAGGTGGCTGATTGTTGCCCCACTACGGAATCGGTACCCATACCTGTTCTTCGTAATGATCTGACTGAGGGGGTTCAGGCCTATGCAGAACAGCAGTGGTGATAGCGCATCTCCTTGGCATATGCCGCACTTGATGTTGACTTGGGCAATGGGCTTTGAATCCGCCTCTAGGGTTGTCTTCCACATTTCCATTAAGTTCTGGATGAAGGTCCTTAGGTTCCTGTTGATCTTATACAGTTCCAGACATTCCAGTATCCATGTGTGCGGCATTAAGTCGTAGGCTTTCTTGTAGTCAATCCAGGCAGTGCACAGGTTGGTCTGTCTCTTCTTACAGTCTTGGGCGACTGTTCTATCAACCAGTAGCTGGTGCTTGGCTCCCCTTGTGTTAATGCCAATTCCTTTCTGTGCCTCGCCCATGTATTGAGCCACATGCTTACTCATTTTTGCCGCAATGATGCATGACAGAGCCTTCCATGTCAGAGACACGTGATAATAACGGTAGTTGGATGGGTCCCTTCTCAGGGTCCTTCATGATTAGGACTGTCCTGCCTTGGGTTAGCCACTCTGGGTGAGTCCTATCCCTGAGCAGCTGGTTCATCTGTGCTGCTAGGTGCTCATGGAGTGCGTTTAGCTTCTTCAGCCAGTACGTATGGATCATGTCGGGGCCCGGTGCTGTCCAGCTCTTCATCTTTGACACTCTTTCTTGGATGTCGGCTATTGAGATGGTTACTGGTTCTTGTTCTGGGAGATTGCTGTGGTCAGCTCTTAGGTCCACTAGCCATTGGTGTTGTGTGATGCCTCTCTTTCCCATATGTCTTTCCAGTATTTTTCCACCTCAGCTCTTGGTGGGTCTGACCGGTTGTTGTTTCCCTGCCACTGAGAGTACACCTTGGCTGGTGCAGTGGAGAACAACCTCCTTGGTGTATCTCTTCAACCGGGTGGCCAGAGCTGTTAGTCGCTGTTTGGCAGTTTCAAGTGCCTCTGGTATAGAGAGTGAGTTGTACTTCCTGGGCGCCCCTTTATTCACCATGTTTCCTTTCTGCAGTTCAGCTAGCTGGCTAACTTCTCTCCGTGCTGCCTTTATCTTGGCCTTAATCGTCTCTTCCATGGTGGGTACTGTTTGTTATGTCCCAAGCCCACCTTGTATCCAAGCATCTCCATGTATGTACTGTGTATCAGCTTGTTGGTCTCAGTGATGGTTCTTGTGGAGATGTGTCTTCAGAGCATGCAGCAGGTGGAGCCCTGGTTCCAGTGTTGAATAACACAGACAATAGGCGCATGTGTGTGCTTTGTGAGCACTTTGTGGGGACTCACTTGTCATGTGGGTCTGGTCCTCACTGGCTCAGGTATGTGGTAACAAAGACTAAGATATGGTTAAAGTTAGAGAATTGTTAGGGAGTAAATATCACTACAGTGTTATCACTAAATAACAAAACAATTTTGTACATGGGTCTGAAGTTATGGGGCATGAAGAGAGAGGGCAGCTTTCATATTTTTGACGTTTTAGAACAACGCTGACACAGTTAGGGCAAAGTCTCTGCAAGACACAACTCTGCAATCCCTTATATGATCTATAAATAAATATTAAATACATGGCACAGCCAAAGTGGAAATGTTATGAGCTGTCTCTTTTCCTCTCCCTTTTTTTTAATGCAGCAATTCCTTCAATTAATAGAAAAATCTCCTTCAGGGGGCAATAAAAAACACCCTTGAACATTGCATATGTATTTCTACACATTTCCTATGTTACGTCCGGCCTAGGGGAACCGAAAACAAGAAAAGGATGCTCCCCTCTTTCCACACTCCCAAGAATAACCAAGGTCACAGAGTTGCAGTCCAACGAAAGATCATTTATTAAATTATTACTATTATTGTTATTTCAAAAGTGGTAGGTTTTAATTCATGGTGAGCATGGCCCAAAACAACAAAAAAAACAATCTGATCAAAAACTAACTCACCTAACCAAAACAAAGAAAACTAAATACAGGGTTCTAACCTGCCTCCCTATAAAATAAACAGGAGAAAAAAGGAGATAAACCAAAAGAGCTACTCACCCCTACTACTACCTGGACTGCTAAACTAAAGTCTGCAAAAGCAGATAAATACAATTTCACAGAGCACAACACAATCAATACAATACAGTCTGGTGCAGTTGGGAGTCGGGTCAAGAGAAGAGAACGAACGAATCCAGCGGCGGCCATTTATAGCTGATCCACCAGTCCATTAACCAATCGGCAGGCAGCACCTGGAGAGACCCAAGTTGGTAGCACCACCACTAAGCCAATAATGATAGATAGATAGATAGATAGATAGATAGATAGATAGATAGATAGATAGATAGATAGATAGATAGATAGATAGATAGATAGATAGATAGATAGATAGATAGATAGATAGATAGATAGATAGATGTGTTCTGTGTGTTGCTCATTAGTTTCCATGGTAACAGAGTGTTGCTGAGCTGATCATCAGACTGCCCACTCAGCCCGCACAGCTCTCAAACACATACTGTACATGCACATGCACACTTCCACTCATTCACCCATAGATACTCTCACATGCTGACACACACATTACAGTTGCATTGACTCATGGACACACACGCAACTCTTGTGTTTGTATAACACAGTTACACACACACAAGCTACACTCATACAATTGCATTGTGTTTTGAGGATTTTATACCATAAGAAGGCTATCCTCATAACTCCTATCATCTTTGACTCTGTGAAGTGTGTGAGGGAATGTATATAAGTATCAGTATGTATCAGATCATACAAGAACAAACATATGTAACCCTATCAAGTTCTTAACAAGGCCCTCATAAGGATAGAAATCCAGGAACACACACATGTACAAAACTCAGTCAGATAGGCTGTGGTGTGTATGGGGTAGCTATCCCACTCAGAGTGCTGCAGAGACAAAGACAGAAACAGAAATACCAAAGTAGGTTAGAGCAAAGCATTCTGGGATGGCAGGATACCCCCTGGGCTTGTGCAAGAGGCTCTCTTTCTTTCTCCCTCTTGCTGCTTCGAGCTCTAACTCTTTCTTTCACTTTTGCACATTTTCCTTCTTGCTCTATTTCTCTCTTTTGGATCCTTTCTCCTCACTGCTTTCATTTCTTCATGTCGTCACTCTCTCTCTCTTCCTTTTTTCTACATTAGTTAAATGCTGCTTTAATGTATGTGATGTCTTAAGCCAGAGAGAGAATTAGGTAGTAACTCAAAGATAAGGGAATCAGTTTATTTAAAACCAGATGCAGATATTCAGAACTGTGTTTTTATCTTGTTACTTTGAAGCTCTGTGAGCTTTTGTGTCTTGTTCCAGTATTGTCCACTATGCGGAGTCAAGACAAACATTCCATTTTTTCTGGGCTGAAATGCTCAAATACATACATTGATGTTTTGTCACTATTTAATCTTTAATATTTAATGATCTACTGATGTATTTTCATCTGTACAAATCAACCCACAAGAAAGATTATTATTATTTTGTGATTGTGAGGGGGAGGGGGCAGCTGAAGAGTGACAGGAGTGTGTGGGGAGAGAGAGAGAGATGGGAGAATGACATGCAGCAAAGGGCTGCAGGTCGGATTTGAACCCCTCCAGTACATTCACTTTGATAACGTTAGTAACAAGTTACTTTGCAGGTTTATTTATACAAAATATAACAACATACAATAATACATAAGCTATATGATAATGTATTATTCTGGATTCAGATACCCAGCTGGAATTAATTAGTTAATTTTAACAAAATATAATAATTAATGCACCAATAATTAGACTCCAGTGATGATTATTTATTATATATATTTGTGAAATGGGCCATTCTGCATATTAAATACTTCTGGGCACATTCTGATGCTGATATCCAATGCTTATGACCACTGGAGGGCACAAACCTGCAATGTTCAAACAGATGGTACTGTATGATTGAACAAGAAAGGTAGAAGGATGCTGTAATTAGTCATTGATATCATTTCATTTAAAGCAAATTTATTCTCACAATGGAACAAATGAAACCAAGAGGTGAACAGAGCTGCTCTCTATAGAGCCGTGTCAATACATATCATCATTTCACGGTAGTTTATTAAAGATGAAAACCTCATGTCACTTCCTGGTGACACAGCCCAAAAACAGAAGAGCAGTTTTGACCTTTAGAAGATTTTGTAATGCATAAACGCTTTCCCATTTCTTCATTCATTCATTTATACATGCGTGTATTTAGTTTTATTTTGATTTTATTCCGCTCGCGTTTCCATCAGCAGATTGCAGGGATGAAGTGATAAAGAAAAGTGATGGACAAAGAGAAAGGAAGGAGTAGAGGGATGAAAAGCTGTTTGGCAGATCTGTTAGAAAATCTAGTGAGTAGTTGAGGAGTTGTTGGCTTGATCCCCAGTGTCTGACGGTGCCTACTACAATTCATTTACAATGAAAATCCTGAGGGACGTTTTCTTTTTCCCTGCTAAAAGACTTTAAAAATTATTAACAGCTTTTATGAGTGTAAATTGAAACAATCCCTGCCTCCCCAGCTGTTAAGAAATATGTAAAAAAAAATGTATGATGTATTTAAGGTGGAGATAATCCAAGAAGGGGGCTCAGATCTGGTGCAGCAGTTTAGTGCACATCAACTATTTTCTTTGAAAACAGTCCCTCCACTGCATGACTGCTGCTAAAATGAGTGAGGACACCAAAACATCATGCTCAAATACAATTACCAGGGTAAGAGAGGAAATGAAAGGAAAGGAAATGAAAGGAAAGGAAAGAGAAGAGAAGAGAGGAATAGGGAAAAGGAAGGGAGAGGGGGAGGAAGGAAGGAAAATAATAAAAGGAATGAGGATGAAGGAGGAGGAAAGGAAATAAGAGCACTGTTTCACCACTAAGTTTCACCACCTTGTGCAGCACTCTTCATGCATCCCTGCTCTTCTTTATCTCCTCTGCTCTTTGCTCCCCCTCCCCTGCTTCCTCACATCCCTCCCTTCCTAAGGCAGGAGCTTGCAGATGATGGGATGTATGGATTGTTTTCCTGGTGTCACCACAGTAATGCATGATAACTATGCATGTGGCTTTATTAACATGTAGGCCTTATATTTGTGTGTGTGTGTGTGTGTGTGTGTGTTTCTCTGTGTCAGCGTCCCAGAAAAGGCAGACCTCAGGGAGTTCTGCCCCACTTTCACTCCTTTATTAATTCACCCTTCGCTCCCACTGTGTTTGCCAGAGTGGAGGGACTGAAAGGAGAGAGAAAGACGGTGTGAGAGGAAAGGAAGGACAAGTGAATTGATGTGAATGAGTTCGAAGGAGTCGAGACGGACGGTAAACAATCATTTTGCTTTTCCGTCTCTTGCATTCAGGAATGTTGGTATATTAAGTCATGAGGGAATGGTGGACTTTGTGTCTGACTTCAGAAAGCCTGAACACTTTGGTTATTTTAAAAGCAACCAATTTTCACCGCTGATCACATCTCTGACAAACTGTAGCTATTCATCCAACAGGAGGCACAGGCTTTGTTTTTTTTTGTTTTTTTTCACAGGGTGAAGCAGCAAACAGACTGTGGGTGGGCAGGAGAGTCAGCATTCAGAGAGCATATTTAGAGAAAAAAAAAGACTTTGTGGGAGCTTTTTAAAAAACTGAGGGGAGGACCACAGAACAATTCTCCTTCCGTCCATTTGTCTGAGATGCATGGAGATTTAGGCTCATTCACAAAATGGCTTAACTGAAGAGTGGAACTGTTAATATGCATTTGCTCATAATTGGGAGAGGCTACATAGTTGTACTGGGTGTCTTCTGTCACTAAAGGCTTCTACCCAAAGTCTGTGTCATTATGTTATCTCTTCTATAAGGTCCAATGATGTAGCACAGGAAGTCTGGGGCCTGTACATATGTAGCTTCATTAGGCCCCTTTTATCATCTTAAAATATTTAAAGCCTTATTCAAGGTTTTATTCAAGGCTCTGCCTGTGATTTGACCCTGGGTTCTTAGTTCTCCCCTACTACACCTCTGTCAAGAACTACACACAGATTGTGACTTTGTTTTTTATGCAGGTATTCCTTTAATTTTAGGAAGAAATCTCTTTCAGGAGGCAATTAAAGCAACCTTAAACATTCTATGTATTTCCACACATTGCTGGTATTCTGCTGCTTTAAAATAACACCTGCGAACTATACTACACTTCTCCAACTTTCTTCTTGGAAAAAATAGCACCTCATGTTTTATCCTTAAAACACATTGCATTGTAACATTAATAAGATGTGAATAATCAAAAATAATCTTTATTTAAATAAACTGCTGTTGTCATTTTTATCGTGCCTATAAAAGCTAGATATAGTTGGAATGCTAACACACAGGGTGTAGAACAAATGCTCAGAGTGCCAAACGTTCCTCTGTCTATGTCAGGTGGAGTGTAATTTAGACAGGTAGGTACATGTTTGAGTTACTAGTGCACATAAAAAATTGACATTTTCCACACGTATAGTCACGCTTGCATGTTCTCCTCATGCCTGTGTTGGTTTTCTCCTCCCACAGTCCAAATACCACAAACATCATCACCACAGCATCAACATCAAAATTGATTCCTTATGTCTTGACCCCACCAGGGTGGTGAGAAACCTAGGGTTTATGATTAATGTTAGAATGTTACAACCTAAAGTAGTTCTTCATGGTGTTGCCGTAGGGAAACCTATGTCAGTTCTGCAACTAACATTTTACCTATTAGTTCTGGAACCAATTGCTGCAGAGAGTCAACTTAAAAGAACAGTAATTAGTAGTCCAACAATCTTTAAAAAAAACAAAAACATTATTAACATAAAAAGGTCCTTCAAAGCACCAAAAGTGGTACAAGTGAGACTTAAAGAACTCTTTCTTAACATTCATTTCCCTGAAGAGCAGGAAGTAGTATATACACTGATAACAAGACGACATGTGTCAAGATGTGTCTAAAACATCTCAACTGGTGTTTAAACATACAGCAGTTCCTATGAGCCAGTTCCCTCTCACTTGCTCCTGCCAAACCCACAGACAGAACAGAATTAAGAGAGTTTAGAATACACCCAGTTAAGATGAATGCTAAAAGGAGATAATGTGAGACCTAACACACGTGAGGTGCTTAGAATCACAAGGGACACCAGCATGAATTTAAGTTCTAGCTAGAAGCTCAAGCCCTCACAAATTGCTTCTCAACTCTGATAGTAACGAGGACTGCTATAGCAACAGTGACAATACAATGACAAACAGTGAGAACGGCGAGGATGTGGCTAGTGATAGAGATACAGAATGTAACGTTAGCTTGCAAACCTGCTTTTATTTTGAAAGAGGAAGAATGACTAGTTTGTGTGGAATTGCATGGCGGAAATGAGAGGCAGTGTGAGTAAATATAATACACTATATCCACATACAGTATCTGTATGTGTGCTGCTATCTCAGCGAGCTCTCTCTGTCTTCATCATAATCATACATTTGACACAGGCCTTTGTCTCCAAAATGAACCTCACAATGACTCATGCTGCATCACCATGGTGACAAGCCCCACATTATCGAATGTCATTTGACTTGCTTGGACAGACAAACTAACACACAGCAAGCAGGCTGTTGTTATCTCACTGCCGGTTTGACTTACTGTTCATCTCGCCACCAATGAAAACTCACTGCAGAGCAAATCTTCCATTTCATTTGTGGTCTGTGTGGATTCAGTTTGATACAGATGAACTAAGTGAAAACTAGGAAAAATGATAACCATGTTTGTGCTGAGACTACAAGCTGTAAAAGTGTGAATGGTTTGTGATGTAGTCCATATATACCAGGCCATGAATATTCTCTGTTTAAATTCATACATTGTATAACTTTTGTGGAGTGTTTACAGAGGTAACATTAAGTGGCAAGTACAATACAATGAATCCATGAACAATTTAAACATCTTCAGTTGAACTACAACATAATAGCAAAAATGCAGTTAATCCACATGTAAATATATCCAAGACATAGAAGATGTAGTTATCTAAACTATCTTTGGATATAGTGAAATATCTATTACTCCATGTTCAACTGTTAAAACATGTTAAATTATTCAAAGGAGCGTGCTGGCAGAAGGCTGATGAAAAGAATCAAGCAATACGGGGGCAGAACATCTACGGGGGCAGAACATCATTAATATAACCCTTCATTTCACTCCTTACTGAAGAAGTGCTGTCTGCCGTCAGTACCAAAACACTCATGTTGTTATTGCCCAGATGTGACAAAATATCAACCCAACATTGTCAAGCTGCTAATTTTTCTTTTTCTTTCTTTCTGTTTTTTTCATGTTTTCATCTGAATGGATTGTGTTAATACAAAGAAGAAAAAGGAGAAGCAAGTATTTTGTTTTTGTTTTTTTAGAGTGATAAAGGAAAGTCATCACAAAGCGCAATGATTTCATTATACGAAATTATAATATATTCAACTTGTTAGTTAATGTTTTGACAGTTCTTATTCTTTCTTTGTGGTTTTGGTTTACTCCATTCAAACAATTCTTTTAATATTCTTGCTCGAAATGACGCTGTCATACATGTGAAAAGATGTCGGTTGATTGTGTTATGCTAAAGTATAATAGTAATACAGCTTGAAACATTGACTAGAACAGCCACGTAGCGCTGCCACAATTATTTCAGTGCTTAACTCATAAGTGCAGCTTTCATTGCCATGGTTGCTATGAACACATCAGATCATTTTGTTGCTGCATACTTTACTTTACTTTACTGTTAGAATACTGACAGGCAGGGGTGGACTGGGACAAAAAATCTGCCCTGGCTTTTTGGACCAGACTGGCCCACAACATTTGATAACACACCTTTTCAGTCTTTTCGGTGCAACTGTGCAAGTCTTTAAACAACATACCTTGAGCCATGCAATGACTTAAATACTTCCAAACTTGTCATTTATTAACACTATACTACTACTATAACACTACTATTTAATACACTGCACCACTCAATCACAGTAATGAATCTGAAGGCAGCATTCATCCTATTGGGTGTGCCTATGTGTTTTAGGGAGGAAGAAAAGAGAAGAAAGAAAGAATAGTGATGAGAAATGATGGATCAGATCTGTGGGGTGAGGGTTTTTTAATATATATATAAATATACATAAAGATGCAGTCAGGTCCAGAATTATTGGATTCTCTGGTAAACAAACACACAGCTGCATTCACATAACACTAGCAATGAACAAAATTATGTAATTTTAAAAAGCGTTATTTTCTTTGATTGCAGGCTAACTTACATTGTCTTTAGCCACCTAGCTACATAAAACAGTCCATTGTTTTCCAGGCCTAAATAGGAGATTACCCTAGGACTATTAGTTGAACAAAGAAATTGAGAGTGCTAACTCTTCACTTTTCACTCACATTTTTGGTGAGTGGCGGTGGCTTTAAATATGCCTAGGCTAGAATTACTGGAATGTACAGATACCTGCAGCTGCATTCACATATCATAGACAAAATGATATCATTTTTAAAAGTGAGATTTTCTATCAGTTATGTAGCCTACATTGTCCCTACCTAGTGTTATGTGAATGCAGCTGTGTGTTTGTTTACCAGAGAATCCAATAATTCTAATTTAAAAAACCCTCAACCCACAGATCTGATCCATCATTTCTCATCACTATTCTTTCTTTCTTCTCTTTTCTTCCTCCCTAAAACACATAGGCACACCCAATAGGATGAATGCTGCCTTCAGATTCATTACTGTGATTGAGTGGTGCAGTGTATTAAATAGTAGTGTTATAGTAGTAGTATAGTGTTAATAAATGACAAGTTTGGAAGTATTTAAGTCATTGCATGGCTCAAGGTATGTTGTTTAAAGACTTGCACAGTTGCACCGAAAAGACTGAAAAGGTGTGTTATCAAATGTTGTGGGCCAGTCTGGTCCAAAAAGCCAGGGCAGATTTTTTGTCCCAGTCCAGTCACCCCTGCCTGTCAGTATTCTAACAGTAAAGTAAAGTAAAGTACGCAGCAACAAAATGATCTGATGTGTTCATAGCAGCCATGGCAATGAAAGCTGCACTTATGAGTTAAGCACTGAAATAAATAAATAGGCTACATAAAGAACTGCTATATCTGCAGGACAAAAAAGCAACTTAGCCAATAGGCCAGCCTAGTACTTACCCCACAGACAATAATAGTCTAATAAGAAATTAGACTTATTGTTATTGTTGGTGAATAGTGAACAAGTTTTCTCACATTAAAAACTATTTCATTTAGAATGAAGTGTAGCCTACAATGTCTTACAGTCAAAATAACACTAATGCTCATTTCACCTGCATTAAACTAACCAACTTGGCCATAGGGCGATAGACAGAATTATTTGACTGACATTTTATCATATTCATTAAGGGGTTGGGTGGCTTTATCCTACTCGTTGCATTTCACACTGCCACCGGCACCACTGTCATCAGCGACGGGAACTGATGGAGGCCCTGCTGTGGCAAACATATCAGTGATTTTACACACTTCGCAGCATCTGCCTGAAGAGCAAGCTTCTTTTTGTCGCAGAGTTTTTCTGCACCACCTTTACATTTTCTCTCCATCTCTAACTGATAACGTTTCACCTGCACACCAGCGCACCAAGCCAAAGGGGGGAGGTGTTTCGTGATATGATTGGGCCGGTCCCCTGTCAGTCAGCTTGTAAGGGCCGGTGGTAAGTAAAAAAAGTCTTGCACAGCCTGTAGGCGGGACTAAAGCGA
The DNA here is from genome assembly GCA_004119915.2 of Collichthys lucidus. NCBI lineage: Eukaryota > Metazoa > Chordata > Actinopteri > Sciaenidae > Collichthys > Collichthys lucidus. Next base: position 2,037,769 of record CM014085.1, on the reverse strand, counting down.
ATGGGGTGGTTGTTCTACAGTGTGTTTGGGCTGTGTGATCTACTGGTTATGGGATGGTCAGACCAATATTAAATATATATATATATATATCGGGACTTATCGGGCCAAATAGCACGTCGGCCCACTGGGCAAATGCACGGTATGCCAGATTATCAGTCTGTGCCTGCTGACAGGTACTTTCAGAAAGAGCTACAGGCTATGAAGCATAAGTTATGAGTCATAGCAATGGTTGATTGATTGAAACACATACAGACAAACCAGTGTTCAGTTGCATTGTTCATGTTTGTATAATAGGTCAGAACATGACAAATCTAAAACAAGCAGGCTGTAATATTGTAATTATTATTTAAATTGTGGTCTAAGCCAGGACAATTTGGCAGTGAATGTAAAAAGTTTTAGTGTTCACGGATATGTTCCAGATAAAATATGAACAATCAAACTAAAATTGTATCTATTTTTTGATTGTCCATTTACATTTCTTGTTATGCATAGTAATAGTGACTTTTTACTGATCATATCAGCCAAGTCACGATACAGTCCATGCTTCGAACTGAGGGGTTGCTTTTGTATCTTTCTGAAGTCATGGACTCATTTAAAAATAAAAATAAAATACATTTTCTTTCTTGGTAAATCTGTCCCGGTTATTTTAGACCGCTTATGCATGGAGGTACAATGCTGATATAGTAACTTTTCTCTTTGTTGTGTTCAAATAGGAAACCTATGAAGACAGCACAAGAAGATTCACCAAGAAGACTGCTGACCACTTAAACTGAACGACAAACCCACAGACACAAACATGTTTAGCAGAGTGTGGTACCCATAAGGCCTTGCAGGGGCCCAGTTGGTGGGGTTACAGGAGGCAGAGATGACCCTGAACAACGACAGGCCGTCACCTGGAGATATAAGCTCCACCCACCACTGATCTTCAGGGTGACTGATAGCTGGACCAACGCCTCATACGCTGGTATCTGAACCCCCATTGGCCCACGGTACAGGTAGGAAACAGAGGAGAGGAGAAGAGAAGAGGTTTTGTATCTCAAGTTGTCAGAGTTGTGTTTGCCAGTATCAGCAGCTCGTAATTATCACCCTGACTATGCAGCTGGAGGAGGGGTGATAAAAAGTGGAGGTGAAGAGTGAGGAGAATGAAATGGAAGCTGGAAATGGGGAGAAGGAGTTAAAGAGGTTTAAGATAGCAAAGTACATAGAACTTTAATATTTAGTTGCAAAGGAAAGAGGAGGAAATAAGGTGAAGAGGGAGTGTTTGACCACATCTGAAAACAAATAGTGTCTAGACCTGTTTCAAATGACCACTCAAAGGTGAGTGAAGAGCCTGCCTTCTACCTTCTCTTGTCTCAGTGGAGTCATAAAAATGATAATGGTGCAAACTTTCAGGCAGTTTCTCTTGAAGGTATTCTTAGTGTTGCACGAGGTTGTACACACGGAAATTGACTTGACTCGTGATTTTGTGAAAAGTAAATCATTGCACGTGGCCAACTGCTATCTAAAATGGGAGCGACTGTTAGTTTGTCGGTTTTGGAAAGACAAAAACTGTCAGACACAGTGTCTAATTCAGACAGGTGTTGGGGGAGGAGGTTTCAGACAGTCCAGCAAGCACTTTATTTGGAGCATACAAAGGCTCTACTGCTCTCATGTAGTTGCACAGCTATGTAGTGAGCTAAAGGCTTTTACTGGAAGCATTTGTGAAAGTGTGAAGCATTGGAAAATAATTGCAATACTAGGGATAAGAAATCAAAACAAATGAAATACCATGAATAAGATTTTTTTTTTCTTTTTATTGAGTAATACTTATGCATTCCACATACATCTGGTACACACTGACTGTACAGAGCCAATACAACAACAAAATAAAAACTTACATTCTCTTCTTTTTTCTTTTCCTTTTCTTAAGCATATTTCAGAGTTTTAACAAGGGCGGAGCCACATACACAAGAGCAATTATTGTGTGTATAGAGTTCTTCCATACCCATAAACACACCTGTCATTAGGTGTCCCTTTCTCCTATTTTCTACCCTCTTCTTCCTTCTCACCCTAACATGATGTATGTATATCTGTTTTTCTGTGTCTTCCCATACGTGAGTACGTTAACACACATTCTCCCTCAGTCTTTCACTTTAAATCAAAATGGGTGATCTGTGTACATATTTACAAATAAAATTATACAGAAAAAATAAATAAATAAATAAACCAGTAGCTCTTTACTTTCTATCAATCATTTTGACCTGACATTTTTGCCGTGTTACTAGAGTAACAAATACCATAGAAACAAAATTCACATTAAAGAAAACGAAACAGAACGTTTAAACATCTGTAGCTCTGAACTAGGGGTTTTTAAGTCGTATATCTCAGATAAAGTCTGATCTAATTGGATTTATGTACTCAATCCAGTTTTCCCAAATTCTTTTAAATCTGTCCTGCTCTAATCTCAAATTAAAAGTTAACTTTTCCATCACATAAATATTGTGCATTACCTCAACCCAGTCCTCAACCCTAGGTGCCTCTGTCTTAAACCATTGTCTAGTGATCGCTTTTTTGCTTGCAATCAGCATTAATCTAAACATATGTTTTTCCCCCGAACCTGCAAATTCCATGTCTAATTTCCCCAGATATAATACCTCAAATGCCAGTGGAAGATTTACCTTCAGTATTTTATCCATACATTTCTTAAGCTCTTGCCAGTAACTACCCATAGCGGGGCATCCCCAGAACACATGGAAGTGGTCAGCCTTATCAGCTCCACATAGTCTCCAACACTTTGTATCATGGTACTTTGTCTGCTTCGGTGTTCTAAAATATCTTATTATACTCTTCCACCCATATTCCCTCCAAGATAAAGAACATGTAGTCTTCCACTGTTGGTCATTAATCTCTTCCCATTCCTCCACTAATATAGTAATATTCGCCTCCCTCTCCCATCTCTCTTTTATATACACTGTGTCTTTTCCCTTTAATTCCTCTACTCCCTTATATAATTTTGAGATCAGTTTCTTCCCTGGATTTGATTCATATGCTGAGGTAAACATCTTAATGACTTCTAATCCCACCCCATCTGTCGTTCCCTTCATATTTTGTTCTAAATAATGTCGTAATTGCAAGTATCTAAACTGATCCCGATTCGTTAGATTGTATTGGTCTTTTACCTCTTGAAAAGTTTTAATCCCCTTCTTTCTAAGAGCTCCCAGAATATCATGGGGCCCCCTTCCCAGGTTTTAAACCTCTTGTCTATTCTATTCGGGACAAACCCAGAGTCGTATGCAATCCAACTCAATAGTCTACTTTGTAATCTCAGGTCATTTTTCACTATTAAATCAAACCAAATATCCAATGAAATATTCAACCATGGGTTTGTCCCTTCTCTGATATGTTTTCTCAGTTTATTGTCTCCTATTATAGCCTGTATAGGGATCCCATCTATTGTTCCGGCCTCAAGGTCTTTCCACCTCGCTGAGTAGGAGGGGTTGCATTATTCACCAATATTTTTAATTGTGCAGCTTGAAAGTAGCTCTTCAAACATGGGAGAGCTAGCCCTCCCTTGTTTTTAGACAACTGCAGCGTCCTGTACCTGACCCTCAGTCTATGACCTTCCCAGATATATCTGGAGATCATTTTATCCCATTCCATGAACTCCTTTTCTGTTATCTCCACTGGCAGAGTTTGGAACAGGTACAGAATCCTTGGCAATACGTTGATTTTTATCACCTCCACTCTTTGTATGATATTCATATAAGGTATCGAATTCCATCTGTTAATGTCCGATTTAATTTGAGTGAGTAAAGGGTCATAGTTGATAGATTTCAGTCGTTTTATATCTCGGGGTAGGTTTACTCCCAAATATTTCATTGATTTGGAATCCCATTTAATGTTGTACTTTTCTCTAATACTTTGGTCTGGCCTGTAATTAAAAGTAATAACCTGGGTTTTTTTGTACATTTATCTTATAACCTGATAAATGGCCATAATATGTGAGGGTTTCCATAAGTATGGGGAGCGACGTATTCGGGCTCGATAGATATATTAGTACGTCGTCCGCAAATAACGCTATTTTCTGTACGTCTCCCCCCATGTCTATTCCCTTGATGTCATCCTTTTGTTTTATCCATCTGCTCAAGGGTTCCAAAAAAACGGCGAAGAGCAGTGGACTCGTTCTAGAGTGTTGCGTCTGATCCAGTCTGATCTAAATGGATTATCTCTGGTAAGATCGTTTCTAGGCGCCTGGCTAAAATGGCTGTAAACAGTCTATAGTCTTGGTTAAGGACGCTAATAGGTCTATAACTGGAGGACTCCTGAGCATCCTTTCCCTCCTTCGGAATCACAGAGATGATGGCCTCCCTCCATGATTGGGGAATTTCTCCCTCCTTCAACACCCAGTTAAATGCCTTCCGCAGAAGTGGGATTAATGATACCCTGAATACTTTGTACCATTCTGCAGTGTACCCGTCTGAGCCCGGTGACCTGCCGGCCTTAAGATTTGAGATTGCCTTATTTATTTCCTGATCTGTGATTTTAGCCGTTAAGGCCTTGTTTTGTTCTTCTATTACCCTTGGTAAATTTAGACTCTCCAACATTTGGACTATCTGGGTTCTATTATCAACTCTTGGCTGAGCAAATAGATTTTTATAATAAGCTTCAAAGCACTTTTGTATATCCTCTATTTTGTCCACTGTTGATCTTGTATGTGGGTCCCTTATTCTGTGAATGTTGTTTTTTGCCTGTTGCTTTTTCAATTTATATGCCAGCAGCTTTGTTGACTTTCCCCCTACTTCATAGTATCTTTGCTTTATGAATAATACATTTTTTCTCCTGCGCATAAATCTCATTAATCTCTGCTCGTTTTTTTTTAATTTCCTGATATATATGTCCATCCGATGTATCTCCGTGCTCTCTTTCTAGTCTTTTAAGTTCCGAATTCAGTGTGTTTAATTTTAACTGTTTTATTTTTTTTAGCTATGCTGATTTGGCAATTAGTTTCCCTCTCAGCACCGCCTTACAAGCATCCCACAACACAGACGGGGACACCTCCCCATTATCGTTGATCTCTATATATGATTTAATTTCTTTCTGTAATTCTTCCTTTGTGCTTCCTATTAGTAAATTCGAATTTAATCTCCAGTTTGTTGTTTTTTTCTCCTTTGCTAAACACAAAGTTAGATACACCGGGCTGTGGTCTGATACATCCCTTACTCCAATGTCACACTTTTCCACCCTATGCCTATCTTTGCCATACGTCAGGAAATAATCAATCCTTCAATATATATTGTGTGGTGCTGAGTAATAGGTATAATCCTTACATGTAGGATTCAGGGACCTCCATATATCTATAATTCCCAATTCGGCCATCAAGCCTGTTATCTTATTACTAATTACACTCTTTTGTCCTCCACCTCCTGAGGAGTCCAGACATGGGTTCAACCTTTGGTTTAAGTCCCCTCCCGTGACCAAAATACCCTCCGCCTCTGATGCCATCACATCAAACATCTGTCTATAAAACTTCCAATCTGAGCCCGGTGGTGCATAGACGCTGAAAAAAGTTACAATTTGGCCCTCTAGTTTCCCCCTAACCATGATATACCTACCCTCTTTGTCCCCTGTCACCGATAATTTTTCAAATGGAATTTTCCCCGAAATTAAAATAGCCACCCCTCTCCGGTGGCCTGATTTGTATGAGGCTGAAAATATTTGGTTGTAACCATTCCTTTTAAGCTTAGCATGTTCTTTCTCCGTTAGGTGGGTCTCCTGTAATAGTATTACCCCCACCCCTTCCTTTTTCATCTTACTCATTATCTTCCCCCTTTTTACTGGGTTGAGTACACCATTTACGTTATATGAGGCTACTTTAATACGGTCTATTGTCATTCATCTCTATTCCTCCTCCCATGTGTTTCTCTCCTATCCACCCTTTCATATTCACCCCTTTGCTACAGGAACATACATGAACATTTAACAACAAATAAAAGTTTGGCAAAATTACCTTCAAACAATATAGAAAAAGAACTTCCTTAAGTGAGGTCTGCTCTTTGACCTTCTCTGAGCTCTGATGTTCAGTCTGGTCTGAGGGATATCCTCTGCCCCCTAGGGGCAGAGGGCCCTCCGTGCTAAATTTAGCATTGTTCATTTGTCCGCCACAGCTTTAACTGCTGCCCCGACTTTGCCAATTTGCAGGGTAAAACTTTTCGACATGAACCCATGTAAAATAGTGTCGACTTAACGCAACTAAAACAAACTCTTATTATTATTATTATTATTATTATTATTATTATTATTATATTTTTTTTTTCTCTTTTCTCTTAATCCCATCGGTTTCCCTTATAGACTCCAGATATAACCTAAAGCAGTCAAATCTTCAACTTACTACATTGTCATTTCCGAATAATATCACCGTGCTTCAACAGGTATTCCCATCTCGGTCCCGCCTGAAGGCTTGCAGCTTCTGTTTATACCCCGGCCGCGTCTCCGTTGTCCCGCGTCGACCCGCAGCCCGGCTCGTTATCCACATTAGCCGCTTAATCCGCTCCGTCCAGTTCTCCGCCGGTTTCACGATCTCCACCTGGAACCCCCGGGCCACCATGTCCTTCGTCGCCTCCTCTGCTGTGTTATAGGTGCGCGTTTCTCCCTCATAGTGCACCCGGAGCTTCGCTGGAAAAGGCGTCTGGAAGCGAATGTTGTTATTCCTCAGCACCTTTTTCGCCTCCATATACTCCTTGCGTTTTCTCAAAATCTCTGGCGCGTAGTCGTGGTCCAGGAACACCTTCCTCCCCTCGTACATGAAGCCTCTGTTTTGCCACGCTATTTTAATAAGTTCTTCTTTACTCCTGAAACTCTGTAACTTAATCACAATGGACCTGGGCGGTGAGTCTTTGGGAGGTTGGGGAACCAGAGCCCGATGCGCTAGTTCGATCCTCAGCTCAAATGATGAAGGCAGAGCCAGCTTCTTCCTAAGGAGAGTTTCGATGAAAGTGACCATCAATTGCGCGTTTCCCTCGGCTCCTTCCTTCACTCCGTGAATCCTCACATTCTCCCTCCTTGAACGTCCTTCCAGGAGCTCCAGCGTTGCTTCTTCCAGGTGCTGTGTACGCTCCTCCGTTTCCGCGACCCTTTTTTCTGCCTCGTCTATCCTCTCGTTCGTCTTCCTAATATCGCCTCTTATTTCTTTCAGGTTTTCCAAATTCTCCCGGCGAAATTCTCGTATCTCCTTTAGGACTATTTCCAGGTCCGCCATTTGTTGAGCGAGTTGTTGTGTTTCTTTTTCCGCTTGGCACAGCCGCGTCTCCCGCCGAGTTTTCCCTCTTTCACCTGTTGGCTCAATTGGCTCCTCGGCTAGCTCCGCAGGCTCCTCTGCTACTTCAGCTAACTCGTCTGTTAGCTTAGCCGACTCGTTATCTTGCTCCAAATCCGCGGTTTTAGTCAGCTTTCTACTTTTCCCTTTGGTCTTACTCATCGCCCTTCTAATCCCAATCACACAAAATCCTCCCTCTCATTAATTACTAGTTTTAGGGCCGTTTTCACATCTCAAGGTCGGGGAGCTTCGTTTTTACGCTGCCGCCATGTTGGGCTCCCCGGAAGTTCCCCCACCATGAATAAGATTTGGACATAAAGTACTGTCAAGATGAATTGGTACAGAAACTAAGAAACTAAAGTCACAGAGTTAAAGACTTAAATGACTTACATTGTCCCCCATGGAAGGAAAAAAATGAAAGTGACAAAAATGGGACAGATTTGGTATAATATATGCATACTGTCGGCAGCCCCGCCGACAGGGGGGGACTAAAGGGCTTTTTGTCCCGGGCCCTGGGAATTCTGGAATAGAGGGGGGCCCATAACTGGGCCCCCATGACGTCCGGCTCAATTATGATACGTTTACTTCAAAATGTGTTGGTTTTTAGGGTAGAAAAGTGCTTTAATTGCATTCAAACAATGACTTATAGATGTTTGCCTTCATTGCCCTTGAAAAAACGGCCAATAACCCCCTATCACCCTTATTCCAAAATGGTTTGGTCTTTCTAGAAAAAAAGACGACAGCATTCGATAAGTGGTCAGTGTGCGCGAGCCTGTTAGTAAACATGCACAAGTCGGGCGCGGCTGCCGGTGGACGCCCGCGTCTCCGCGCTGACCGCGCCCCAGCTGTGCGCCGGCCCCGGCGGGGAGAGGAGAGGGTTCTTCGGGTGGACGGCGGGTCGCGCCGCCGGCCTCCCCGGCTCCTGACCCACGGGTGAAAAGTGAGCCTCTCCTCCCCGTCCTCCTCCTCCTCTGGTCGAGGCAGGGAGGGAGAGCCACGCTCTTCTCTGGGCCCGCCCAGAGAACCCCTTTCGACTACGACCTCAGATCAGACGAGACAACCCGCTGAATTTAAGCATATTACTAAGCGGAGGAAAAGAAACTAACCAGGATTCCCTCAGTAGCGGCGAGCGGGGGGGGGGGGAGCCAGCCAAACCTGTCAGCGGCCCTGACTGTCGGGGTATATGTCCATTTAAAATAATTGAAAACTGACAAACAGAGACAAATATGGATTTAATACGTTGAATCTATTGAAACATTTCCAACCAAAGGACGACAGCCATGACACACCAACAAATATCTCAGTTTGTTCGAAAATGTTTGGTTGGTATGCCATACTATTTATAAACTTCTTAAAATAATGTGTATAACCAGAGACAAACACTAAGATCATCATTAGACCCTCCAGCAGATCTAAGGCCATGTCATGTGTTTATTTGTACTGAATATAACCACTATGAAACAGTCAGAAAATCTTTATTTTGCTGATTGATGAGCTTTCTCGATACCAGTGTTCCCTCACTCTCATTCACTGTCTATATTGCTCGACCAACGCTTGCTCTCTCCCTCTCTCTCAAACCATCAGACACAAACCAAAGGAAACTTCTGTGTCACTATTTTGTAGAGTAAATTGGGAGCCAGACACAGACATAGACACTGGTACATGAATAAACCTAGCCATAACCCAACAGTTAGAAAATCTTAGTTCAGTCCATGATCGCATTTTTACAAAAGTTTGTTTTTTCCAGCATCCCCTGTGGCCCACACCACCACAGCCACAATGCACTGCCCCACTCAAATAAAAGAAAATCAGCCTTTTTGCCACAGTGCCAGATCTTGTCTGAATCAAGGACGCTGGAAGTGGGGGGGCTGCTGGTGATGAGAGGCTAAATGGCAATGCAAAAAAACCCAGTTGAAATAAAAAAAAAAAAAAAATATGACACTATTATTATACTATTGTCATTTTATTTACATAACTCAAACAACATATTTGACTTTAAATGTCACAAGCATGATTTAATTCACAAAATTTAGTACCGCAAACGACCGTTTAAAGCGTCTATTCTGGACGTCAACAACTAGGCTAGCACTAGCATTTTGAACAGGTCTGGTTTAAAACCACCAGACTCTCAGAGAGAGGGAGATGGACTTTAAAAAAGGCTTTGGAGTTCGGAGGAATGAGGTTTTTTTCTTAACATTTGTAAAAACTATAAAATCAGTTAGCCTCATCTAGGCTATTGTTACCAGCCAGCCCTGTCCTTTTTCTCGTGTGATTCAATGAAGTGTGTGTGACGTACAGGTGCAAAAAGGTAAACACAGGAGCAGGGGTACACATCCAGTGTGTTAGATGTACACAGCAGAGTTAGTTCATGTGAACGCCCGAGTGTTTTCAACCACAGCAGTGTCCAGTCAGGTTTTAAATTGGCCCGGTGTGTGCCACTACTTCGTCCTCCTTCCCACACTTTTGCCCAGACTCTACGACGCCAGTTACCAGCAACGAGCCAAAACGTCAAACCAGTTCCCAACTACGGTTCGGAGTGAGAGAAGGTTTAAAAAGTTAACACTATGTTTCTTGTTTAGAACGCTGTCTAGTGCCTAATCTCAGTACCTTGTGCGTGGAATTAAATATATGAGGTCTTAATTAAAGACATATTCTGAGAAATACTTGCATTTTATGTGTGATTCAATGAAGCACATTCACATTACTGAGCTGAGCTTTACGTTGCCATAAGTTGGCCTTATGATGTATTTCTAAAACCTCTGTAGGTCTAATACAGGTTGGTTGTGATGACATCACATTGTGAATTATAGCCTGTATCACATGATTACTAGGCATATAAATAACTAAGTGTAACACCCTATTGAAAACATTATTGATTTATGTATGTTGCCCTTTCGCATTATGACGTTATCGGAACGTTTCTCAGCCCCCCCAACTGTGAATTACTTCCAGTGTCCCTGGTCTGAATATGTAATGTCTAGCTAGGTTGGCACTAAACTGATCACAGAAAAATAAAATCAACAAATAGCACCTCAACATAATGCTCCAAAAATGTCAATAAAAAATACCTTTCCAAAGAATGTTCAACTCAAATCAGCTGCTGGTGGCAGAATAGGCCCTTGCATACATACACTAAATGCATACATACATTACGCAGCAGGGTTTCCAGCCACCCACAGAAACACTTCAAACACTACTTTTCCCGTTTCCCATTTTAAGGATTTAGTTGGGTTGTGTACAATCACAGAGCTGCTATTGTTCCCCCTGATTCCTGTTACCAACGTCACACTGTGTGATAATAAGCATCACAAGCAGGTTCTCAGGTGACTCTGAGACTGCAGCTGTGGCAGCAGTAACAGCTGGCTGATCAGTTTTGTTTTATCACTTGAGCCACTGAGATTTAGGAAAATCTTTTAAACACAACCTGAGTGAACCAGTGCTCTGATAGTTCAATTCAGACAAGTGTAAGAAAGTGTGTGAAACAGTGTGTATTATCAGGTGTAGGGCAATTTTGGAATTTAAAACTGATGATATTAACCAAAAAAATATTTAGTAATCTGTGATTTTGGTTTGTTTGGATGGGGTTTATTCTCTGGATTGCATGACTGTGTTTAGTAGAGTTCAAGGCAATCCATTGCTGGACCATTTTGTCCAGAATTGAAAATTGAATTCTCTTGGAGCATCAAGGTCCACAGTAAATATTCATTTAGATTTAAGTGAACAATTTAGACTTACTAGAAGCAATGCTAAAATATTTAGGATACATCTTAAACATCCAGCTGTCATAGCAGTCAGACCAGTTGTCCAGATAGTGTCATTTACCCTAAAGGTAGAAAACTGTTGTTTCATTTCATTTGTTTCTCAAGTGTTCATTTGTTGTTGATACTAGTGTTGTTTTATGATCAGAGTAAACATTTGCAGTTGCAGTTATGAGATAATCATGCTAAATAGTGCTGCAACTCGATTAATCAATTGGTTATTTGGTCCATGAAGTGTGAGAAAATGGTGAAAAATGTTGGTCACCACAACCCAAAGAAGTTAATTGTCACAGAGGACTGAAATTTGGGCCTTAATAATGATCCATTATCAAAATAGTCTGCCGTTCATTTAATATTTGACAACTAGTCGATTATTGCAGCTCTTATTCGTTGGCTAGTCTAGTTTAAAATTCAGTCATGTTTTGGGTGAGCGAACATGCTCAGTTACATTTTAGTTACCCATAAACATATAGATACCCATCAGCTGCTTCGGGACGTCTTGGGTCGGTGGAGGGAATACTTTGAAGACCTCCTCAATCCCACCAGCACGTCTTCCCTTGAGGAGGCAGAGCCTGGGTACCCCGTGGTGGTCTCGCCAATCTCTGGGGCTGAGGTCGCTGAGGTAGTCAAAAAGCTCCTCGGTGGCAAGGCCCCGGGGGTGGATGAGGTCCGCCCGGAGTTCCTCAAGGCCCTGGATGTTGTGGGGCTGTCTTGGTTGACACGTCTCTGCAATATCGCGGGGACATCGGGGGCAGTGCCCCTGGATTGGCAGACTGGGTTGGTGGTTCCCCTCTTCAAAAAGGGGGACCGGAGGATGTGCTCCAACTATTGGGGGGATCATACTCCTCAGCCTCCCCGGGAAGGTCATTTTGGGGGTCCTGGAGAGGAGGGTCCGCAAGATTGTCGAACCTCGGATCCTGGATCAGGAGCAATGTGGTTTTCGTCCTGGTCGTGGAACTGTGGACCAGCTCTATACCCTTAGTTCGGTCCTGGAGGGTGCATGGGAGTTTGCCCAACCAGTCTACATGTGCTTTGTGGACCTGGAGAAGGCGTTCGACCGTGTCCCTCGGGGAGTCCTGTGGGGGGTGCTCCGGCAGTATGGGGTTTCGGACCCATTAATACGGGCTATCCGGTCCCGGTACTTTCGGTGCCAGAGCTTGGTCCGCATTGCCAGCAGTAAGTCGGACCTGTTTCCCGTGCCCCGCCAGGGCTGCCCTTTGTCACCGGTTCTGTTCATAACCTTTATGGACAGAATTTCTAGGCGCAGCCAGGGCGTTGAGGGGCTGCGGTTTGGTGGCCTCAGGATTGGCTCGCTGCTTTTTGCGGATGATCTAGTCCTGTTGGCTTCATCGGAACGTGATCTTCAGCTCTCTCTGGAGCAGTTCGCAGCTGAGTGTGAAGCGGCTGGGATGAGAATCAGCACCTCCAAATCCGAGACCATGGTGCTCAGCCGGAAAAGGGTGGAGTGTAGCCTCCGGGTCGGGGATGAGATCCTGTCTCAAGTGGAGGAGTTCAAGTATCTCGCGGTCTTGTTCACGAGTGAGGGAAGGATGGAACGGAAGATCGACCGGCGGCCGGTGCGGCTTCTGCAGTGATGCGGACTCTGCACTGGTCCGTCTTGGTGGAGAAGGAGCTGAACTGAAAGGCGAAGCTCTCGATTTACCAGTCAATCTACATTCCTACCCTTACCCTTACCCCCCTGGGAGAGCTGGAGGAAGTGGCCGGGGAGACGGAAGTCTGGGCCGCCCTTCTGAAGCTGCTCCCCCCGCGACCCGACTCAAATAGATAAGCGGGAGAAGATGGGGATGGAGATAAACATATAGATCTCATCTCAATCTTTGAAGAAATTTATGAGGCACATCTGTCATTGATTTTTCTGTCATTGGAATGCTGAAGACAACAACATAATTTCATTTTATTTATTTATTTATTTATTTATTTTTTTAATGTTGGCACTCAACTTGCCACAATCGCCAGGTTATGTTACTCTTGCGGATAGACTTTCTCATTAAGTTCCACATATCTGCTGTGGAAATAAGGTTTATTGCCCACAACATTCATAGACAGAGATTAGTGTCAACAGTTGGATCTCTGACTAATCAAAGATTATTTCCCATTGTGCTTCTTCCACATCTTTCAGATCAATCTGCTCTAATAGCTAAACAGAAGGTGATCCTTCCTATTTAACTTAAAATTAAACACAGCTAGATAATTATGGTGTACTTTCATGAGTAACCATTAAACTGTGATCTATAATATGTATCACTAAAACACCCTGTGTGTGTATATGTTTGTGTGGGTGTTTATGTGGGAGTACATGGGCCAGCCTCACTGCATTTTTCTCTCTGTGCTTCCTTTATCTCTCTTTCTCTCTGTCTACTGTTGCCATAGAAACCAGTCCCACTCATCCCAGTTCGCTGAGTCAGTAAAAGGAGGGAGTAGTTTGACTGGGGTGGTCCTATCAGAATCAATGGTGGGATCTCAGACCTATCTAAACAGCATTGAGCAGCTCATAGCAGTTTAGAAATATCAAGTCACATTTAGTTGTTGGAAACTATCAAGTGAAGTCACTTTGAAAGACTTGGGTTGGCTTTTATTCCAAGGGGAAGACATCCCCTTTAAGTGGCATTGATGTCTCATGTGGTCATATGTAGCTCTTATATCGTTATAGTTATCACAGTTATAATGTAGGCTATGGCAAGATTTAGTGGAGTTGAGCATTTTTCAGTAGTGACCTCATACTGTACCAGTGCCCTTCTTTAAATCATCTATAATTATCTCCATAATTTATGTCCCACTGGTTTACTCACAGGATGAGTCTCTCACTGTCTAATATCCCTCCAATGTGATATGATGCGACATGACATGACATTAAAGTAATATTTCAACACTTTGGACACTCTCTGGACTCTGGTCTCATAAATCAGTATTTGTGGTTCAACTGTGGGGGGGTTTTGCCCCTGCCCCTCAAACAGTTGAGTCCGCCACTGTGTGTGACATAGCTACATACAACAAACTAAATTCATATCCATTCACTACATTTATACATTCATGTATACAGTCGTCCCTCGTTATATCGCGGTTCACTTTTCGCGGACTCGCTGTTTCGCGGATTTTTTTGTGTGTAATTTTGCATGTTTTTTACAGTATGAACGCGCATTGTGTTCTGCGTCCTGATTAACTAAGGGCAGGCACGGACTGATAATCTGGCATACCGTGCATTTGCCCGGTGGGCCGACGTGCTGTTTGGGCCGACAAGTCCCAATATATATATATATATAACTAACACATCACACAGCCTAAACACACTGTTGGGCCGGTCTTAGCTAAGGGCAATGCGGGCGGCCGCCCAGGGCCCAGTCTCCGTGAACCCACGTAGCGCAGGGGGCACGGCGCATCTAGGGCGCACGAGAAAAAAAATTCGCCTGGTTGTGGGCTGGGCTGGTCCAAAATGCCAGTTCCGATTTTTTGTCTCAGTTCGCCACTAACTAAGGGAGTACTGTACAAAATGCGTGTAAAAAGGTGTATAAAAGTGTGTGGTTATGAGTTTTACTGGCTTAAAACATATAATAATTGTAAAACTAACTTCACGGATTTCGTTTACTGCGGGTTATTTTTAGAACGTACCCATTACATTACATTACATTACATTGCATTTAGCAGACGCTTTTATCCAAAGCGACTTACAGAGGAGGACATAAGCTGAAAAGGTGTAAAGGAGCACAGAGTAGTTTGTTAGTATTGTTAGTTTTGTTAGGCAGCCCTAACCCCCCGCGATAAACGAGGGACCACTGTAGTGGTCTATTGCTGTCCCAGCATACCTGAGTTCATTTGTGTGAATACATCTGACAGTGTTTGCTATATTTTCAGGAATAAGCAGGACTTATGCTGCAAATCATATGGTGTTAAAAAGCTGTCTCTATTATTTTGTCCACCGTGTTTTATATCAGGAAGATGACTTCAGGCTGATTTGCAGAGAACTGTAGAAATGTGAGTGTAACTATATAAAAATACACAGAAGTCCATTTACAATGGCAACATGACAACCAAGTTGTTGCAAAGGGTGAATCTAAACGACTAACGCACAACATATGATATTAGCATCATTATAGCATTATGTATTGATAGTGGCATGTTGTAATGGCATGAAACACTAGATACAGTAGGTGTTGATGTGTTAAGTGACTGTGTACATTGTAGTACAGTATAATTTGATTAAGAAAAGGAAGTCATAGCTAATATTATCACCCTCTGATTAAGATAATGTGATTATGCGCTTAGCTGAAGTAGAAGCACAATCACAGTAACATGCTGTTGTTGCTGAGTGACTGTGGCATGAAACATTTGCAGAGACAAGCGGCAAAATCCTGGAAAAGGCTTCTCCTCTGACTGCAGGAGCATATAGCACAGCTCGTGCAGGGAAATAAATAAAAAAGAGGTGCAAAAAGGCCATTCACATCATAGAGAGGGTGCAAAAGTAACACAGACCAGGACTGTGGCACAGCTGCCTCCTATTGTTGGCTAAACTAGAATCATTAGGGAATCCCCTATCTGGCCAGGTTACAGGCAATTTGTCTAATTTACAAAGTTCACCTTTAAAAGTATAATATAAATAGATTTTCAGGGCAACTTGTTTTTTAGAGTTTGCCCAAATTCATTTTAAGGGGTTTTATGAGCACCAGTGAATGAGTGAACTTTAGCTAATCCACTCAGTTTTAATACTGCTTTCCTGGCTACGAAGAAATGTCCAAATTTGTATTTACATTTGAAAGCCTATAGTTTGGTCCCTTGTATACCTGTTTTGCTAAAAGTGTCACTATACTATTGCAGCATGCTCTTGAATGCAGTATTTGTTGCTGCAGGTGATTCCAAGAGACGTGAGTCCCTCCTCTGTAAAGCTTTCCATTGAGGGCCATTGAAGAAGTCCACCTAAATAGTTCTGTCAGGTATCGGGGAGGGGGAAAGAGTTATTCTCTCTGTAATGAGACGCACAGCTCTGTTGATTACCTGTTACCCAGACCTAAACCTGCTTTGTTACCTCATAGTAGTTTTTGGAGTCAGCTGTCCCCATGAGCCCCCATGTTAAAAAAACTTTAGCCTGGTACAAAAAACACTTTTGGTCTCTATAGCTAATTTCCCCGTTCATGACAACTGTACTGAGGGTGAATTTATATACAACTCACCTGTTCAGATGATATTACTGTAAGGCTTAAAGTTATGAAGAAATACCAGCATGGCCACTTTGATTGGCAGGTAGGAGGCCTTATAGATGGCTTGTTTCCAAACGTCGACACACGGCTCTTCAGAAACCTATGGATGACATCACGGTTACAACGTCCATGTTTGGCATAGTCCGTCTCTGTCTTTATAGGATCCATTCATGCATAATAATATGTGTAGGTCATTTATGTTCAGAGCCTAACACAACATCACTGTAGATGCACACAAAAAGACAGAATAAGATAAACTTATAGTATAGTAAGTAAATAAGAATAAACAGCATAAAGCATAAAATGTAGATAGCTTTACTACTATATTAAAAACAAGTATATCTGTTCTATCAGATGTGTGTAAATGTAGCCATCTCATAGACACAAACCATCTTTATCTCTCCTTTTGCTCCTCTGCCATCTTCTCTTCCTCTCCTCAGGTATCCGTTCTTCCTTAGTAGTGGCAGGAATGGTGGCCATAGCAACAGAGAGCCTACAGCGAAGTGAGAGTGAGAGTGAGTGAGAGAGAAAAGAAAGGAAATGAAGAGGGAGGGATAGAGGGGAGATGGAGGGAAACTTTTAGGGTTGAAAGCGGCTCTTCCATCCATTCCATCTCTTCCTCACAGCGTCTGCCTTTTGCTCTACACCTTATGTTCTCTTTTCTTAACGTAGATTGGTTTCCTAGAGCTTCTCCTGGAGCTTTCATCTGTTCCTTCTATCTTTCCCTCCAGCTTCATCTCTAATCCTTCATCTATCCCTCTGTGTCCTGGAGCCAATTATACCTTCTGGGTCTGAGAAACAGAAACAGGGTTTATGATACACACAACTACACTATTCATTGTGTGTGTGTGTGTGTGTGTGTGTGTGTGTGTGTGTGTGTGTGTGTGTGTGTGTGTGTGTGTTCTGTATGCAGCAAGAGTCCTCCATTGTAAACAGGGGAGGATGGATTCTTGCTGGAGGTAAAAACTGCTTGTTAGCTGCATTATTTGCTTGTTGTTGGGGTTGTTGTGGGTTGATTTAAAGCAGAGAAAGTCACACAAGGTGTTTCCTGACTCCTGGCTGTCTCATTATTGGGTGGCTTTCATTCTGCTTTTATTTGTGCAATTCCAAGTTTCTTAAATGCAAAATAAATGTACTGAAATCTTCTCTGTTCTTACAAGAAAGAGTCAGTGGACATTAACATCCCTGAAATGGAAACAATAAAATGTTTATGTCCTCGTGTGGTGTGGGTTATGGGCTGGAGACTGAGCAAAAGAGTGTGTATGTACGTGTGTGTCTCTCTCTGTTTTAATCTCATACATATATTCATCAGCAGGCAGAAGTGCTGACGCAAGTGAGAGGGAGAGGAGGCATGGAAGTGAGAGGCAGAAAGTGTGATAAAGTGTGAGGAGGAGAAAGAAATCCAGAAATGTGTCCATCCATCTATCCATCCATCCATTCATCCATCCATTCATCGATGGACATAGTGAATGGACAGACAAAATAGAGGTGGAAAGATGTGGGCATTCAGAAAATCTCTTTCTTTCTCATCTAACTCTCTTTCTGTACGATTTATTTCATTTAAAAGGGGAATTAAATCCTGAAATGTGGATCAAAATATTATTAATATACACTCACTGTCCACAAATGTATTTCCATTACCTGCATCACAGCTCTCTGCTGTGCCTTCCTCTGTTTACTTTTGCACTGGCAACATAGAGAGAGAAATGAAAGAAAGGAAAGTATACAAAAATGAGATGAGACAGAAACCAGGCAAACAGTGAGGAACAGAGAAATGATGAAAACTCCAGATGAGGAAGAGATTGAAATACAAGAAGGAGGATAGAAACCGGAGGACAAAGACAAGGGTGACTTGTTACCACATCCGTCCCGACCCATAATTCATCCATACTGTGGACAGCTGGCTAAATTTCACAGCTAACCAGATGTGACATGCATCTGTTTGTCACAACTGTAAAGGGCCGTAATAACATGATGATCACATAGGACAAATTATACACATGCATACACATAAATACATAGATAGTCAACATGGCATGGAGATGGACACAGGAAAACATGTAGAATTCAGATCAAACCACACAGTAACTAAAGCACTTATTTTGGAAACGTTTTGAATAAAATAGAGAATAAAAACCAAATAGAATAAATGTACATAAATGACATAATTATTCAAATGACTTGCTGTTTGTGGCAGTTGCACTTGGCAGAGTGTTCATTTGATTGTACTTGAGTGTTATGGAAGAATTACACCTCAACCTGAAAGGACGTGCTGTTTTGTGCGAGAACAGAAAAAATCTGAGAGCGCAGAGCACAAGTTTTGAGCGCAAGCAGACATGTTTTGAGCGCAAGCAGAAAAAATCTGAGCGCGCACGACATGTTTTGAGCGCGAGCACATCAGATCTGAACGCACACAGGACATGTTTTGAGCGCGAGCACATACGTTTTGAGTGTGAGCATAAAATGTGAGCACGAGGACAATAAATCTGAGCACGAGAAGGAGAAATCATGCTCTCAAACTGAAAATGTGCGCTCTTGAATAAAGATAGGATAATTCTTCCATAGAGTGTCTTTGTAGCCTTCAGTAAATATTCAGTTAACATGTGAGCACAGCATCTCTGACATGAGGAGAAACATCTGACAAATCCAAACAAATAGTCTCTTTTTTCTGACTGACTTTCTAGTTTAATAACAACCAGCTTCTTTGTTTTCTGGACAAAATGACCCTGCAGGAGCCAGTCTAAACTATTTCTTCTTCTTTATTGACTTTTCACACTGTCTATATGTATAGCTACGTGTCAACCCTCAAAGAAAGTCTGAGATTTTATGTTAATTGATTTGTCCATCTCTATTTTGTGTGTATGTGTGTATGTGTGTGTGTTCATTATAAGTTATTAGTTAAAAGTGGTGTGTATAATTTGTTGATTGCACTATAGTGTTGGCCACAAACAAACAAAATCTTGTTGAGGGCCAGTAAAGGCAGAGGGCCAGCCATGAATCCACCAACTCCTGACGGTTAACATGTTTCAGTAAGTTAATTTTTATATAGTATTATTTACAAATTATATATATATATATATATATATATATATATATATATATATATATATATATATATATATATATATATATATATATATATATATATATATATATATATATATATATAATATTTGTAAATAATACTATATAAAAATATACTGTAAATAATAATGCATATGCAAAACTTTACATGTGTTGAGATTGCACATAAAATAAAACCACTGTTGATTCTGCCTGTAATGTATCTAACTCTATCTTGCTTGGCCCATGTGTCTGCTTTAATTGTATATGAAAATATATACTACTTCTTATTATCAAATCAAATCAAATTTTATTTGTATAGCCCAAAGTCACAAAGTACATTTGCCTTGGAGGGCTTTACACCCTCTGTCCTTAGACCCTCGGTTCGAGTAACACAAAAAACCTTTAACAGGGAAAAAATGTGGAAGAAACCCCAGGAAGAGCTTCTGTGGAGTTATTTGGTGGAGTTATTTGGCAAGCTGTAAAAAGTGGATTAGTCAGTCTCAAATTAACATAATACATTTTATTTTTATTTTGCATTTGTTTAGCATTGGTGCTTTTAAATTGGAAAACAATACAATTAGAGATCTGTCTATAAAGCTTAAGAGAGCATTTTGAACTGCGGTGCGTCCTGGAAATAATCCAGTTAAAAAGCAGCCACCCATGAGAGGTTCAGTGAAGAGGAGTTCAGATTTGGATCCGAGTTATTGCTCCCACTTGCAGCTCAGTATCAGAAGACTAAAACGGCCATCCTCTGTCACTATCCAGCATGAGGAGGTGGACACTCATATTCTTGGGTATGTGCAATCAGCTACTCCACATGTTTTACCAGTTGGTTGTAGTTAGCGCACCTTTGCTACTTTTTGCGTCATAAAGACTCCTAGTTAAGAGGCTTGGCACTGAGGGTGTTTATCCTGGGCCAACTGGGGGACCTGTGGCAGATTATACAGATGTACTGTATATTTGGTACATCTGGGGAAGCAAGGGGGGGCTACAGCCTGGTGGCAAGAGGCTGAATAGAAATGCAAAAAAACTTGCATGATTCAATTCACAAAATTTAGTACCGCAAACACGTAACGACCGTTTAAAGCGTCTATTCTGGACGTCAACAACTAGGCTAGCACTAGCATTTTGAACAGGTCTTTCAAGGCAGGGTGGTTTAAAACCACCAGACTCTCAGAGAGAGAGAGAGAGAGATGGACTCTAAATAAGGCTTTGGAGTTCGGAGCAAGGAGTTTTTTTTCTTCTTAACGTTTGTAAAAACTATAAAATCAGTTAGCCTCATCTAGGCTATTGTTATCAGCCAGCCCTGTCCTTTTAAGACGGTGGCCCGGCACGTGTGTGTGACGTACAGGTGCAAAAAGGTTAAACTAACCCGCCCGAATTCGGACCTCAGCAAATAGTTGTGAAATATTGTACCCAACCCGCTACCTGACCCGCATTTTAAAAAGTAGTCTATACTCTTAACTTCGTAGCGTCATCGGGCGGTTAAATGGCATTGCTCAGTTCCACGTGTTAGGAAAATCAAGCTTTTTGTCCCACATCAAAACTTCACCCGGCATCTTTATTTCAAACGACCCGACCGACTGCAACCCGAATGACATTAAAAATATTGTTTGGTGACTCGTGACCGCGGGCGATCGCGGGCACCCGCTCAATTTGGACCAACCCGTGCATCACATCCAGTGTGTTACACAGCAGTTAGCTCATGTGAACGCCCGAGTGTTTTAGCCTACAGCAGTGTCCAGTCAGGTTTTGAATTGTGTTCAGCTTTTTGATAAAAAGAGGAATGAAATGTGTGGTTTTGCACGAAAGCCACTACTTTGTCCTCCTATCTTCCCACATGTTTGCCCAGACTCTACGACGGCACGGTTCGGAGCAAGAGAAGGTTTAAAAAGTTAACACTATGTCACTTGTTTATCAAGTTGTGCGTGAAATTAATTATATGAGGTCTTAATTAAAGACATGTTTTGAGAAATACTTGCATACTTGCATGCATACTTGTGTGTTCAATGAGTTGAGCATTACGTTGCCATAAGTTGGCCTTATGATGTATTTCTAAAACCTCTGTAGGTCTAATACAGGTTGGTTGTAATGACATCTCATTGTAAATTATAGCCTGTATCACATGATTACTAGGCATATAAATAACTAAGTGTAACACCCTATCAAGAACGTTATTTATTTATGTATGTTGTCCTTTTACATTATGATGTCATCGGAACGTTTCTCAGCCCCCCTAACCGTGAATTACTTCCAGCGTCCCTATGGGGAAGTCTTCTTCTTCTTTTGTATGTCCTTAGACCTTCAGCTCCATTGCAGCAAGCCAGTCCAGTGTGTCACTGTCACTTAAGCTACAATCTCCATGTGGTGGCCGGTATATGGGGCAGCTGGTTGTCACATGCTCCACAGTCTGTAGTGGGTCCCCACATTGGCATTGGGCACTGTCTGTAAGACCCCACATGTGCATTGCTGCACTGAAGCGTCCCACACCTGTCCTCAGGCGATTGAGTGTTGTCCACTCCTTATGGGGGAGGTCCTAGCCGGATAAATCTATCGGGTCCTTGATGAAATGGTGAAGCCTGGATAGTACTGCTGCCTTCCACTCGTCCCTCCATCTTTCTGGTGTTTTAGGTGCTCGGGGTGGATACTGTCTGAGTTAGTTGTTAGGGCACAGGTGTGGTAGGCCGGAAGCTGCCTTGTTCAGTTGGAATGTTGATGAGTGACGGTCGGTGGTGTGACCAAGGGAACATGTCCAGGATGCGTCTTACAGGGAGGAACTGGTTGTTATTGCATTTCGCAAATGCCAAGTCTGGCTTGGTGGTGCTGTTACATTGTGCAGAGTAGAATGTGCATGGCTTTCGCTTAAGAGCATGCAACCTTGCAACTACTCTATTATTACCCCCCCCCCCCCCCCCCCCCCCCAAGTGAACATCATCGTTAGTCACAAAAGTGTCTCAACTTCAAAACAGCTGTCTGC
This sequence comes from Collichthys lucidus, assembly GCA_004119915.2. Taxonomy (NCBI): domain Eukaryota; kingdom Metazoa; phylum Chordata; class Actinopteri; family Sciaenidae; genus Collichthys; species Collichthys lucidus. The sequence goes on along the minus strand of CM014085.1, from coordinate 2,015,467 downwards.
AGTTTGTTTCCATGAAGGTCCCGTCCTAGGAATCTGAGACACTTTGTCCATATGTCTTATATAGGAGTCGTGTAGGAGATTAACAAATTCATCTTCCAGCCCTCTTGAAAGCAGCTTGTTGTAAAACAAATAGTTGAAACACAATTTTAGATACGCATAACAAATTTGACACTAAATAACACAGAGAATTCAAACAAAACTTTTAAAATGACCAACAACCTCTCTACAGCTAACCACTGCTCCCTGTGGCTAATGGCAAACTTACTGGACCAATATGCTGACCAATGGGAAAAAATGGAAGAACTGGTACAGTACAAAATATTGTTTTTCCACACTGTTCAACACATGTTTTTCTGTTTGTGCCAAAAATAGAATGACACAACCTCTCTATGCAAATCCTCTGGTTAGTTGAGCAGCTCCAGTGCTTAAAACTGTTGTCTTAATCCTTAATCATCCTAAATACAAGAACCAAGTCGCTATGCTTTACTGCACTCCAGTTACCTAGCAACACCCATTCACAAAATGTCATATAAGGCATAATGCAGTATAGATGCTGAATGTACTCTCCGATTCAGAGAGAGAGGCAAAGTGAGATGACATTAAAGAGACGTGACCAAACAGTGAAAATCCTGCTCTGCTCTGCTCTCAGTGATAGCAGTCTTATAAAGAATCATCAGGGGTGTAGGTTATATGTAATAATTGTGTTTTTTTCTTTTATATATACACTTAAATTACAAACCACTAAATTCTATAATGTTAGTTCTTTTGTATGTGTGAGCAGTACTCAATGACCCGAACACCAAGTTACACAGAAACAATTTATCTCAGAAGATCCAAATAGGAATAATATTGTCAGGGTGATGTTTTTCCTTGAATGAGGGGATGGCCTCCTTTTAAAAGTCAGACTAAGAACAATGTTGAAGCTCACGACCATGCTCCAATCTTTTCCCTCTGCAGTCCCTTACACCACGCCGGTTAGCCACCGTGAGCTGTCCTCCACTTTGTTAGTCTGAAGATCTCCCTGTGGTTTGTGCTGCTTCCATCCATCACATGGCATCCACTTTGGCTGAAGCTCCTCCCCGCCACTCTGTTTCCAAAGCAAGCATGTAAACTTAAATAAAAAAAACAACAATTATAACTGAAGGAATTCCAAAACATACTTAAAGATAGATTAATAAACAATACATGCAATTAACAAAATACAGCACATAATAGAAAACTAATCTAACCAGCAGTAATACATTAACATGACATGACACTTGATGGACATATCATTACTGCAGTCTTACAATGATCCAGAGTCACATGAGATTGATACTGCTTTTGCATCCTACCCTGTCTTACCCTGTCTTCCAAATACATCTCCTATCTACCATGTATTTCCTGTCTTTCCTCAGTGTGTCTCTGCATTGTCAGTCAGTTGTTCAGCCCACTGGCCAGCTAGCCGACCAACTAGCCAGCCAATTAGTCATCTCAGTGGGAGCAGACTAAAACTTGGTCTCTTCCCACACCTAAAACCTAACAGAACTTAAGGCTTACAATACAGACAGTAATGGGCACAGTGCACAAGACAGCTTTATAAACTGCAGCTTTTGGGCACAGAAAAAAAAGAAGTGATTCATGAAACTGTGTTTCCATAACAACCATGGATATTTTATGCCTACTGTTCGCTTGTCTTGTCTCTTCTTACAGTAGATCATCATAGCTTCAGACTTGTTGAGTGATAGGAATCACTATCCCTGTACTATACAAGCAAATGAAAATACCCCACTGACCAAATATTCACCCATTTAAATGCATGAAATTAAAGTTTCTAAACCTGCATTGGGCTGGTCTTGGCCACACAACTGTTTTAAATGTCCACTGTCATTTAGTGCTAAAATGACAAAACCAATAATAATTATTATATATTTTCATTGCACATGAATGTTAACATGATATTCCATTTCTGCCAGTTGAACCTCCATAATGTGGTACACCTTTAAACTGTTTGAAATTTCTTGTGACATTTATTTTTGGTGATATTATTCCTCAAAAGGCTGCTTCTGAGAAATGAAACAATTTTTCTGACCAGGGGGAGTGACGTTAATATTTACGCTCCCAGAGCAGTTTAGGGATTCACAATCACTGATGGCTCCATGAACAAGCAAATGTGAAGTTGTCAATTCAGGGTTTTTGTCATAATCTCAGTATTATTTACACTGCGTCTTTATTGTTGCACTGTGTTTATTTTTTCCCCTTAAATAAAATATTATAGTACATTACACTTTCTTGTACATTGCAAATATTAAATTATTTTAACCAACTTTTTCACCCCACAGAATGAATGTTTTACTGTGGTAAAGGGTTGTTTTGATTCTTTAGTACACCAAATACCAATGCCGTGGGGTTATCTTTTAATGCCATTTACCCAAGGCCTGCAATACAATGCATGGGATAAAGGAAAAATGCATATTTCACCATCCACACAGGTTTAAACACAGAAGAATATGAATTCCATGAAGAGAAAATTAAAATTAGAGCATTGATGTAATGAAACAGTTTATATGTCTAAAGCCTTGGTAAAGTCAATTTGATTTACTGCTGATATGCAGGTAAGATTTGTTCTTTTCCTTGCCATAATTATAATAAATTATAAGAATAATTATTTCTTGTAATATTTGTATTGCAGAGAAATGTTTAAATATTGAAAACATTAAGTTAAATGTTAGTTAGTCAGTTACACTGTTGTCTATGGAGGTTCCCTCTTTGATAGGTAGACATCTTCATCAAGGCTGCAGGTTCCCACATCAATTAAAAAAAAAAAAATCACATTTGAAGTAAACTAAATGTAGCATTTTAGTTTCGTATTTTTAAAATGACCACAAACACTAGTCACCAGTTATTTTCTCACAGTCCACTGTCCAGTGTGCATGCGTGTGTCCGTGCATGCATGCTTGTGTGTGTTTGTGTGTGGGGTCGGTGGTTCTTTCTTTCTTTCTTTTTTTTTACATCTCCCTGTAGAATTGTGTTGCCAAGTGATATTGGCTAAAGCTCCTCTTACTGGCTAGAATTGTATTTGTTGCTTGGCAACATTAACTTAGTGAACATCTTAACAGGAAGCAACTATTGAGGCTTCAGTGATTTAATGACACAACTCTTTCTGTTGGTTTTGCACCAGGCTGACAGTTCGCGGCATGACATCCTGCTACCTGCAGGGTACCGTCTGATACTCATATTGTCTCTTTGGGAAGCAAGTGTGTGTATGTGTGTGTGTGCCGAACATGCTCTCCCAAGCTGTTTGTGATTACAGCATAATGACACAATTCTGTCATCGGCTATCCTCCCCTGAGAGACACACATGTTTGTGTCTCTATGCTTTTTAGAACTGTCATTGCCACAAACCCTAATCCTAAGTACCACATGCTTAAACCTCAACCCTCACCATCACTGGTCCTCACAAAGATATGAGTGCTCACATACACATGTGCATGTCATAGTATGCAGGAGTCTGGTCAGTTTGTAGTTTTACCTGACACCTCTGTCTATTGCTGTTACTGTACAGTATCTGCAGCGCTGGGAGTCCTGCCATTGTGATGTTATGATCATTGTTGTGTTTCCAGCTAACACTCACAGAATAGGCATGAGGTGTTGAGAAAACAGGCTGCAGTTTGTTACCCAAAATAGGCGTGCTTTCTAAATATAAAGCAGTGCGACCTATGTTTTATGGCAGATCCATGCTTGGCTTTTTTAAACCAGAGCTACCCTAAATAGGATCTGTGGGCAAAATCAGCTGAATCTGAGCTGCTTGAAATAGAACTTGTGGGCAAAACCTGGCTTTAATGACTAAAGTGTTACACAGAGTGTAAAATGTGCTCTTTCTCATTTATCGTGTTTAAAATGTTATCACTTTTCATCTGAGTTACTTCTCTCATAAGCCTCATTATTAGATGTTGAGGAAAATCTGAAATTATTTGTAAATGTGAACAATAAATGATCTTGTGTCTTGCATGTGGACTCCTTGTTTCCACAGTCAGTAATCCTTGAACATTTCGTGTTTGGCAATGTTTCTGACAGAGAGGATTGATCAATAAATCTCAAAATTCTGTCAAAATTTGTATTCCTGTAATGATAAGATAAAGGATTATTTACTATATAATATTTGGGATTATTAAGCACAAAAACAAACCCACAAGCAGCAGTCAGTCATAAACAGACACAACATGAAGCTCAGTAAAGCCTTGTATTGATTTTAAATCACTGCCTGGCCTCCTGTGGCTCACAGCTTTTAAATCAGACAGAGAGTATGAGAGTAGAACAGTACATGTCTGCATTTAGAAACTAATTTAAAATAAATAGTATATGTTCATGTATTATGACAACTCATATCAGTCTAAACAATTTAACTCTATGTACCAATTTACAAGCCTTGAGATACTACTTAGCATCCTTTCAACACATGCTATCATTTTTTTATACCTTTTCTGTTTGTGCTGTCATACAAAATAGACCACTGTGTCATATTCAGTTTTAAACACAAAACTTGCCAGATGTTACAAATGACTCAAATTCAAATTCAGTCTAAGGAAGTTTCATCCCCCGAAATGAAAACTGAAAGATGTGATGTTGAAGTTTTTTCACCTTCTATGTGTTCAGGCAACCCAGGAAACAGAGTTAGAGAGAGACAGAGAGTCAGACAGACAGAGAGACTTGTTGACTGAATGGCTGGCCAGCTTCCTGTTTTCTCACAGACTGTTGTTAAACTCAGTCAATCTTGGAGAGTCCCAGTTCTGCCATCTGGGCTTAACTGGAGCTTCATTCTTGCACAGCCAACTGGCACATATGGCATAAGGATACTATGTCATTTGTTAAAGTTGTTGTTGTTATAGTAGAGTGAAATAAAACTCATGGTTATATTCTGTTATCAAGTGTCAGAGGTCTGTTTTTTTGGCCTTTATTGATCTTCAGTGTTTAGGTGTGGATCATGAGAATTTAAAAGCAGCACATCCTGACTGACACTACCCATTTGGAGGGCAGCTATCTTTTCCCATTAAAGCCAAGGTAATTAAAGGACAGGACTGATGATTTTACTTGATTATTTAATTTGATTACATGGCTGTGTTGAATACTTGATTTTGATTAGTCATTTAAGGTGCTCTATGGTCTGTTATTTCCATATAGCAGAATGCTGTTATAAAGGAAATAGGCAATTCCTTTGGACGCAGTTGGTCATGGACTAGATGAATATTGCAAACACAATAAATCAACAAAATCATTTCAGAATTTCTTTAGTGGGTAGCTGTGTAATAAGTGTGCTGATGCACATGGATCATTGTTGTGAAATAATACTTTTATTTTTGTCTTGGACCTGTCTTTGCTGAGCATAAACCATTAAACCTTTTGCAGGAACATATTTTACCATACTTATGCTTTACACCAGAAAGCTGCCCAGTGCAACCACAGTGTGATAGAGTTTTTTTAGATGGTCCACCAAAGCATTTGTGAGTTAAGGACCACCTTCCCCAAACAAATTTATCCTGATGGTCCTGGAATCGACTTTAGACTTCTGCTTCTCTAATCTCAGCTCAGTTATCTTGAGGATTTAAACTTAAACTTCAATGCTGTGGCATTGGAAGTAGGAAGCAAGAAGTAGTGTTCCCTTTATGTAGAAGGGAAGAAAGTAAGAGTCTGGAGGTTGAGGTAGTAAATAGACAGAGAACACATTTTAAATTCATGCAGAACACATGTATTTCTTTGCCTTTTTATTAAACAGAACCACAGTCTTTCGCTTATGGCTAACCACAACAAAAAGCCATAATTACCATTTTACCCTAACCTTAACTTAAAGTGAGGGTGAGGACCTCCCACAGTTCTCCTTTCAAAGAATATCCAAAGAGGTTCCAGAGAAGATTGCAGAGAGCATGGACAGTCTTTCATTAACAATACTGTAGTTGCCAAGTGCAAAAAGCATGACATGTAAAATGTTGTAGCTGAAGTGAAAGATTACTGTTGAGGAGATTCCAGTCAAACTGGCATGAAAGTGCTGCACTTTGTACATTAGCAAGAGGTTAAGTGCATAATTCATTGCCAACCTGCTCATGCTACTAGTCACCAAGACTGAAAAAAAATGTTTCATGGATTCATTGCTTTCTAAATTGACATTAAAGTCAATTAAACTGAATCTAACAGGTCTCATTCTGGCTATGGATAAGCTGATTGGACGCAGGCAGCCACTAAACAGAGGTCCACTCAGCAGGCCACTAACTATGAGCAACAACTTGCCATGCCACACCTGTGGCTTGTTAATTATTTGGATTGCTCAACAGTTATCTATGTGAAACATAAAGCCTGTAAATTGAAGTCATTATCAAAAGAAGTTTCTGTGAATTCAAATAATGACACAGATCATTATTTTTGATTGATGGCATTGTTACTTTTCAGATTCAGATTTCATTTTGTGAACTAAGCTGTAGATCAAGAAGTGAATAATAAGGAAGGAAGGGCATTTATCCTGGGCATCAGTAATGTGTATATATATATATATATATATATATATATATATATATATATATATATATATATGGATATATATATATATATATATGGATATATATATATATGGATGTCATTTCTTCTGTGGTCCACACTGCCCTCACCCACTTAGAGAATAAGGACTCTTATGTTCGCCTGCTCTTTGTGGACTTCACGTCTGCGTTCAACACCATCAGACCGCAGACCCTGGTTTCTAAACTCACCACACTCGGGCTGAGCTCTACCCTCTGCAACTGGGTTCTGGACTTCCTAACGGAAAGGCCGCAGTCTGTGAAGATCCATGACATCTCCTCCTCCACCATCACCCTCAGCACAGGCTCCCCCCAGGGTTGTGTGCTGAGCCCCCTCCTCTTCACTCTGCTCACACACGACTGCTCAGCGAGACATCCGAGCTGTCTGATCGTGAAGTTCGCAGATGACACAGCTGTGGTTGGACGAATCGCTAACAACGATAAGTCGAGCTACAGGCAGGAAGTGGAACACCTGGAGGGTTGATGCAGAGAAAACAACCTCTGCATCAACGTGAAGAAGACCAAGGAGATGATCGTGGACTTCAGAAGGGGCAAACATCTCCCCCCTCCCCTGCACATCGGAGGGACAGCGGTGGAAGTGGTCTCCAGCTTCAGGTACCTGGGCGTAAACATCACAAACGACCTCACCTGGAGCACCAACACTTCCTATCTGGTTAGGAAGGCACACCAGCGCCTCTACTTCCTCAGGAGGCTGCGGCGTGCTGGACTGGGGAGCTCAGTCCTGACCTCTTCTACAGATGTGTGGTGGAAAGCGTCATGTGCACCTGCATCACTGTGTGGCACGGCAGCTGCTCTGCAGCAGAGAAGAAGGCTCTGCAGAGGGTGGTCAAAGCTGCACAGAGGACTGTGGGATGCAGCCTACCCACCACCACAGACACTTACACCTCCAGATGCAGGAAAAGGGCCTCCTGCATCATGAAGGACCCCACTCACCCGCACATGCTCTGTTTGCCCCTCTCCCCTCGGGCAGGAGGCTGCGGAGCATTAAGAGCAGGACCACCAGACTGAGGAACAGCTTCTTCGCAGAAGACTGTTGAACTCTGGAGGACCCCTGTAGCCCCTGCCCCTGCCCCTCATCCCCAACCCCACCTCCACCCCCACCCCCCATCTGGACCCCCCCACCACAGACAATAATACTTTGCACTGCAAGTACTTGCACAATGCAGTTGTTTGCACAACCCGGACACTTTGCACATCACCATGGTGATATACTGTTGTTGTTTTTCTATGCATTGTATATACTTTTGCTTAAATTTTAAATTTGCCTTGTTTACATGTGTTGTAATGACAAATAAAACTCCTTGAATCCTTGAATATATATATATATATATATATATATATATATATATATATATATATATATATATATATATATAGAGTCACATCAGATGTTAGCAAAATGCTATCTTCATATCAATCAATTAGCCAGTTAGCTAGCTAGAGTTAGTCAGCTAATGTTTGGCCAACAATAACTAATATAAGATTGTGATAACATATGCAGTATGTATGTGCTGCTTTGAACTCTTCACATTTTGGTCAGCATTTCAACAAGCCCAGCACATAGCATATCTATGCTAATGTTATTGGAGCAAAAAAAGAGGCAGGACTGTTGGAATGGTCAGCTGGAAAGCTTGTCCTTTAAGAGAAGCACTGTACAAGAGCAGTTCATTCACATCATTTTAATAATTTGTATCATTGTTGTCTTATTCTAGCCTGTGTTAATAAACTATATGGATAATCTTCAACAAAAGGCTGGTGAATATGGAATGACATATGGATATTTGTTATTATTTCCATCCATTTTCCAGAACTGCTTATCCTCATCAGGGTCCTGGGAGCTGGAGCCAATCATAGCATACTAGTCAGCAGGTCATCACAGGCCTGACACATAGAGACAAACAAGCATTCATGCTTACGTTTACACATAGAGGCTAATGTGTAAGTAAGTTTTGGACTTGAATTTTTAGTGTCAGTTTTGACCTATTTTTTCATATTTAACAGACCAGTCGACTGTGAAAGTCATCTTAGTTGTGGCCTTGGCCCCAATATGTACTGTATGTTTATAATAATAATACATCCAACATAAGCACACAAAATGATTCTCATTTGAAATCATGTTTTTAGCAACATTTGGGTTATTTTTGTCTCACAGGAAAAGAAAGAGGCAGCATGGCAACAGTCTCAGGGGCAGAGTGTGTGTGTGTGTGTGTGGTTACACGGGGAGATAAAAAGACGACTTCTATTCTTTCTCATTCTCAAACACACAAACACACACATCCGCGCACAATTAGGCTTACAACACACGCGCGCACGCTCGTACGCACGCAAGCACAAACGCACCTACTCTGGCGTCCTCGTTCCATCTTCATCCATCTCTCCCTCCCTCCCTCTTTCCTCTCTCTCTCTCCTCCCTCTCTCCTCTCTCTACGGGGGATAGATGGGAGGAGACGCTCCTGCTCAATGTGTTTTCCCTGCAGCGGGGTTCACGGTTGCGGAGAAGAAGAAGAAGAAGAAGAAGAAGAAGAAGAAGAAGAAGAAGAAGTTCGAGATCCGCTCAGAGATTCGGTCACGGATCCGTTGATTTAGTGTGATTTTCATGAGCGCACACTGACCTTTCTTTCCCTTCGTGGTCGCATCTTTTCCTTCTTTCCTTACATGGAGGCGGAGCGAAGCATCTTGTGAAGAAACCAACCGAGGAGATCTGACTGAAAGCCGTGTGCGTGTGCGTAACCGACTTGGATTTAAACCTCACCAATTGATCCTGAAATGAGTCTTACTGCCCGTGTTGATGTGCTCATCTCCCGCGTTTTCTGGCCCCGCGGGTACTAAAGATGCGGCTGGTAGGGCGGGTACCTGTCCTGGTTTCACACCGGCTCGGTTCGTCCCAGTAGACTGACCCTATCCGGTGCTGCAGTGTCCACAGGGGCCACTAGAGTGATTTTTTTTTTTCTAAACCGGATCGCCACCAGCAGCCTGACAGATGGATAACTACTCTACTTTACAACGTAAGGCCACACGGATTGACACAAGCCTACTGCAGTAGTGATAGTCTGTTAATGATGGGCATGCCTCAATGAATAACCACATTAATATTAATAGTTTGTGGTCTCGATGTGCACAAAAGCCATTTTTATGTCCCACACATCCCATAAATATGCTGCCATGTCCATGCTTATATGAAGGTATCTTGTATGGTAATGTCATGACCATACAATTTTAATTAGGTTAATGTCATGTGACACATCTAAGGCCATTATTTAATATTTGCATCAATATTACTATAGAGCAACAGGACCTGGCACTGTGTGCTGCATGATTTTCTCCTCCACCTCTATTTCTATCAAAATGTTCCCTTCATCCTTTCACGAGCCTTTCAAGCTCTGTGATGGGCTAATGAAACAGCTATGACTGCAGGAGGGTGAATGAGAGAGGGGGAGTATGTGTGTGTCTGTGTGTGTCTGTGTGTGTGTGAGGGGGAGGATAATATATGATGCAGTGACATATACCCTCCTGTCCTGACATGTAGCCCCCAGCCGTTCAGCCATGATAGGTTTGTGGTTTTATATATAAGTCTCTCTCTCTCTCTCTCTCTCTCTCTCTCTCTCTCTCTCTCTCTCTCTCTCTCTCTCTCTCTCTCACACACACACACACACACACACACACACACACACCTGTTAAATCCAGCAGCCTGAGGTATTATAGCATATTAGCCTATCTCTAGCTGTATCAGTCACGCTTGTAATGAGAAAAGCTTGTTAACCATCCGGCTAAATGCTTTATTGTTGCTGTTATACACCTGCACAGGTTTAAACGCTTTTATTGTCTGGATCATATTTTTTGTGGTTATGTGCTGTGATTTTTTTTGTTTAGTCTTATCACTGAGCAGCACACATACTGTACGTCTTCTGACTTGCAGTCAGAGCACTAAAGCAACATGCGAAAAGGGTGCTTCTTCTAATCAAAGGGAATATTTAATTACAGTCTTCAATGCAACATATTTCAAAGCTTCTGTGTGTGTGTTGCCTCTAAGATGAGTTCTATTAATATGGTTTCTTTTCAGCAGAACTTTGCGGTCACTGCTAATAGCCTTATTTTGTATAATTTTGTGAACATACCTCTCTTTCTTTGGCATCGTGGAGCATAGCCTGTGTGTATACAGAATATAGTGCATGAAATCATTCTGACATGTAGAGTGACCTGCCTCATTTATGTATGCAGTGCTGTCTCTTTCTTTGTGCCTTTAATGTATAACCTTGCCTTTCTGTTGGTTTAGACATGGCAGACTCACTACTTACTATTTGGATAGTCTAAAGTCAGAATGTGCATACAAAAAGTATTAAAATACCTGTTGGAAATGTGTTCCAGTGGCAACATGACCAAGTACATCTACTATTAAAATTGTGCTTTAGTGTGGCTTTGAGGTACTTTATTTAAATACTTCCATTTCTCCATTTGATTGAAAAACGTACTGCTGCTACACTGCTAAAAGGTTTTTAGGACTCAACTTTTGACTGAAAAAATGTAAATGTAAAATTGAGTCTTTTTTTTTCCTGATCAAACTACTCAACACTTTCTAAAGTAGGCAAATTCAGCAGAAATGCTTCTTAACATTAATGCAAATTTGGCAGCATTGGCGAATCAGTTTGTTTGACTTTATAATTGAAGTACGTTTTGCTGAAAACACTTCTGTACTTTTATATCAGTTACAATCTGAATGCGTTTACTTTTCATGTAATGGAGTATTTTTACACCAAGTATTACTGCTTTTGCTGAAGTAGAGGATCTGCATATTTCTCGTACCCATGCCCAGCAGTGTTTCCAGGTATTTGTGGTCTCTTTTGTGACATTGTGCCAGCTGTTAGTAGCAGTTATGTTGGTTCACTAATTGATCAGTCAATGGATAGAAAGTTAATCAGCAAACCATTTTGATAATGGATTAATCATTAAAGTAACATTGTACAGCTTCTTAAATGTGTGGATTCATTGCTGTTTGCAACATCACTTTAGACAGATTCATCGCTAATCAAAAAAGATCTATTATTAGTCATTGTAATGTCGGGTTGGTGCTTTTTTACTGTCTTAGGTAGTTCCCTTTTATGATGGGTAGTATATATAGACAAAAACAGTGTCCATGCTTGAGACAGTAATGATAGTGAAAATAGTATTAGTGTTGATATTTTGATAGTAACAGTCTATAACCATTGCCATTAACCATTGCAGCCACATACTGTACCCATTTTAGTCTAACTATAGACATACTCATAAGTCCTTTATGCCAGTCTAAATTACAGTAAGCAGCTCTAGTGTTGAGTGTAATGCTGAGTGTTGAGAGGCTTCAGATCTAGGACACGATAAGTGCATTAATATTCCCTCTTCAAAGAGCAAACTTGCATGCAGCTAGGGGACAAGCTTGGCTCAATCTCTCTCTGCTGCTCCACTATAGCTCTGACAGGACACTGCTGTTCCCACTGCTGCTGCTGCTGCTGCTGCTGCTGGTTGCCTAGTGACTGTATCCATGGAACTGGCTCCCATCGTTATGGTGATGGGCCAAGGGAAAGAGACCCACTGAGGGAAGGGGGGACAGCTACCAGTACATCTGCAGTGGGTATTATGATGGTGGGGATGAATTGTGATATTATGGAGAAATATGATGATTATGGCGGCTCTGATTGTGATTTATTGGCGTTGCTCGTTTTGGTGATGTCACTGATGGTACTGAGGAAAGTGATAGTTTGAATAAATTGAATCTTTATTTTATTTTAGAGATGAATCAATGATGCAAACAATCATTAGGTGCAGTCCTACATCAGCAGTCTTTGAGAAGTTTCAACAGCTTTTTGAGAGGACATTAATGCTTTGTAACTTGTGTTCAAGCTGGCCAAAGCTGCAAACGTTTTACAGCCACTTTTCAATCCTACAGGGAGTGAATTTACGTTAAATTTTGGATGTACAGCTCGAAGCAGTGCACGTGTTTAAGCAAGAAACTACACATTTCTGTAATGTTATAAAATCTTGCAGCATTTTATCAAAACCACCAAATTCATGTTGGTGAATCTTTGCAGGATTTTAGAGAAGCAGAGAGGAGAGGCGAGGAGGAAGGAGGGACAGACAGAAACATTATCCTCCTCGTCACGGCACATACTGTACTGTAGATTCACGCAGACTGCATGAAACTGTTCCCACAGAGGATAAATTTATCTTGTTCGCTTTGTTCATTTCACTGGTTTAATGTGATGATTTTCTCCACTGTGAGTACAGATTCATAAGAACAGATTCATATGGGAGCATCCGTTCTGTCCCCTTCCCAGTCTCAGTGACAGTGTTGCCATAGTTACATCATGCACATTGTTCTCTCTAGGGTGACATAATTATTTGGCTTGAACAAGAGATTCTGGATCTTGGTTTAACAGCAGAATTAATCTTAAAGAATGAAATAGCCATGGCAACTCTTATTTGTGTGCTTTTGTAGGAAAAGAACAACTCGTCCAGGCACAAAAGCTGATGGACAGCATGAGATATATGACAAAAAAATCAGCATTAGTAAGGAAGAAATACAGAATCATTGTGTTTCAAAAAAACGTCCTTCATTAGTGCTAAAAATATGAGTCATTTATAGTCAGTCATCTGATTAATGATGTTGATAATCATGTAAGTGATTTATCATGCACTTGACACCAAAGCAAAACCTCTCCCATTTGACTATGACTGACTTTTGCATCTAGTGAGTGGTGCATGATGGTGCAGAGTTTAGCACTGTCACTTCACAGCAAGAAGATTCTGGGTTTGAACCCGCTAAGGAGTTTGTGGATGTGGCTGTTGAACTTTCTGCATGTCCTATGACATGCAGGTTCATAGGTTAACTGGTGACTTCAAATTGACGGTGTCAATGTTAGCATGAATGATGGCCAGCTGGGTTCGGCTCCAGCGACCCTGTGATAAGATATGGAAAATGTTGATAGAATGTGCTCCTCAGAGTGTGCTCGTTATGGAAAATGAAAGAATGAATGAATGATTCATCATGCAAAAGTTTTATGTCATGGTTAATTAAACATTTTGGGGACTGTCGGACAGACAAAGCAAGACATTTGTAGACTCTATGAAACTGTGATTGTGTCATTGTCTGTGAGTGGACTTTTTGTTTTGCTTATATTTTTTTAATCCAAAGATGTCAAGCTTTCTACAGAAGTTCTAAGATGCCTGAGACAGTGTCCTGTTGTTATTGTCCTTATTATTTTGACATGCTTCAGTTGTTTTGAGTAGTAGCAAAAACTATACCTCAAAGTGAAAAACGTCTGTTGCAGCAGTGTCATGTGATTCCTCAGGCTTTACTTGGAGATCCAGAGTATACAGCTGTGGCTCAGCAGGCATCTTTTCTTTCTTTTTTGTGATACAGTGATGGGACAGGTCAGAGTGTTCCTGGTATTTGTCTGTCTCAACTAAATGTCTCAGCTCATCCTTTGTGATAGTTGCAAGAACACCAAAGAATACTGGCAAGAAGAAAGTCAAGCCAGGATGTTGTAGCTTGTATGTGGAAGTCCATGGGATGCACAGAATATGGTGGAAGGATATTAAAATGTTGGTAATGGACAAATGAACAGTTTGACAAAAACCATAGGTCACCATGCAGCTAAACACCCTGGCAGGACTATAGCAAGGTGTTTCACACTGTACCATAGGCTCAGTGTGTGTGTGTGTGTGTGTGTGTGTGTGTGTGTGTGTGTGTGTGTGTGTGTGTGTGTGTGTGTGTGTGGTGCACACGTGCACGTCTTTCACACTTGTCAAATGTGTAACACGGTGTGACCCAGTGTTTCTGTTGAATCTGCTGAGTTTGTGTGTGTGCATGTGTGTGAGTGCAGTTTTATTTTCCTCCATGTTGTCTCCATGTTTGCTGCTTGCTCAGTTTCACTCTGGCAAGTCATGTGAATTTAAACAGGATATTTTATTCTTTTGTCAGGCTAGATTGTATGAATATGTGTGGAGCCCTAGATCAACTATATCAATGAATATATATTTTAAATAAAATAAATATAGAACTGTCTTAGAAATCTTAGAAAACACACAAGGATGAAACTTAATCATCATGTATCTGCTTCTGATGTGTTTTTTTTTCACTTGAAAGACTCTTTATGAGCTCCACTTTACATAATAATGATAATAGTAAGAATAAGAATCATTTCTTTTCAAGCTTAAGCACAAAGTGGTTTCCAGACAGGTTTCCAGTGGTTTTGAAAAATTCGAAAACCATGTAAAGCAAATGGAAGTGAAGTCAAAATGAAGTTTGTATATAAAAAAAATGGATAAAAGAATTAAGCTCATATTAAGCAAATGAAATGTAAGGGATCCTTACATACATCATACAAACATAGTGCCAAAAAAAACTCTTGAATTGTGATGACCCATAAGGAGGACCGGATTCGAAGTATTAGAGTTTAAGTTGAATTTATTATTCTTGTACAAGAAGGAGCGTTTAATAGTGCAACACACAAGAGGGGTTACAGAGAAAAGGCTCCCTGAAGTTCTTATACACTCTCTATTATTAAAGGAGAAGAAACTTGTTCTGTCATTGTCAACAAATCCCATGACTTTCTGACTCCACCAGCCTGTAGCTTTCCATCCTAATCCACTTGTTTCCTACTGAAGACATAAGTCTTCATGAATGGCTCACAAATATGTAGTTCAACTTTTCAAAGCACATAGATAATTTTTCAAAACAGAAATCTCAGTGTACAGTATAAAAATTGAAAGGCAGCTGTGGTTTGGAGGCCAATCAGCCAATCGTAATGTAAAAGCAATTTGAGTGATCGGAAGACTAGAGAGGCGCTAAGTACAGTTCATTTAGCATTTAAAAGTACTTACTCTGTAGAAAAATGATTACATTTCTATTATATATGATGTTATTATATATATAATTTTATATATGATGCCGTTATATATGATTTTACTATGATATAATTACAATGTTTGTGCATTGCCATTAATCTCTAAAATGGACTCAGAAAACTGCCGTTTTCAGCTTTGTGACGATTTTCCAGTTAATCCGAGAGAGTTTTTAAAGTGTTTATTTACTTTCAAGTGAAGACAAAATTAATGTGTTTAAGTCTATCATGTGTCTACATGCTAATTAGGGCCCCAGGTCCCTCAGAGGAAGGAAATTATTTTCCATCCTCTCCGCCTATAGCAACCAGTAATGAATGCACTAACAAGACAAAAAGTGCTGCTAAAACTTGCTTTGCTCCCAAATAAAGAAGAAGAAATGTCTTAACCAAAATTAAACATATTTCACATCACACATTTTGACATGTCAGAACACACAGATGTGACTAATAACACTCTTGTCTTGATTCCACCTAAATGGAACAGAGTTATGATTAAAGTTATTTGTCCCATCTGTACTCCTCCTGCTGTCACAAGTCAGTGTTGTGTCCAGCCTAGGAAAACCAAACACAACAAGAAAGAATGCTCCCCTCTTTCCCCACTCCCAAGGATGACCATGGCCACAGAGCTGCAGTCCAACAAAAGTTGAGCTTCACCACCCTCAGGTAGGGAGGAACAGCAGCTGGGAGAGAGACCCTAAAGGTGGTAGCACCACCACCCTCCTCAGGCAGGGAGGAACAACAGCACAGGAAAGTCATCAAGACCATAAAATACTAAATTAGGACCCTGGGTCATGTCAGAAAGTGGTTTAATGTTGTGTGTTCATGAGAAAAGATTTTTATATTAGAAAAGGGAGACAATACTTTATGATGATTACTACAAAATTACAGGAAGCATACAGTGTAAGAATATTGTGACATGTGACAAAGACGAGCCTGATTCTCTCTTAGTGGAACAGTACTTCAATTCTGCGCTGAAAGATTTTCGTCCGTTCATGACTTCATCTCTGTGATGAAATGTAGTCATTTAAATAAATAAATTGGGAGTGTGTGTATGTGTGAGACACAGAGAGGATTGCTGACCAGGAATTTTCAGGTCACAACACTGTCATTTCCACCACTGAAAATGGTGTGTGTGTTTGTGTGTGTGTGTGTCTAAAGCTTGGGTGCCTAATGCATTGACTTTCTCTCACTCTTTCTTGCCACTTCTTGTTGACTGTCTCTCTCTCTCCCTCTGTAGCATGCAGTATATCAGTATATGCATAGACATATATACATAGACGCCGCATCGAGCGGGTTGGTCGTTGGTCGCGATACGTAAACGGCGCCGCCATATTGGACCTGGAAGGTCTGCCGGTAAACTAATACACGGAAATGGACTGAACTTCATAAAGCGCCTTTCTACAAAGTTCTTTAAGTTAATGTCTCTTATACACCCATTCACACACACACTAATATATCTGGGAAACAAACAGGCACCAAAAAAACAACGTATGTAACTTTTAAAGTGATGATTATAAATGTTTACTCCTTATGTAAGCACCAAACCAACGTATGTATTTTTATAATGCTGAGTGTTTACAGCTACTAATGTGTGTAACACTGTTACTGTGATGATAAATATTGAAATATTTATATTTAACATTTAATCTGTGTCTATAATAACCAGATCCTGAAATGTAGATGTGACATGAGGGTTTTCTGAATAAAGAGCACTAACGTTTAGATATAACTGATTTTGATTAATCGTTTTATTTCACATTGATGAACATATATATTGATGAACACACACATACATACACACACATTGTATACACACACATATTATATATGTATACACACACATATTATACCCTAACCCTAACCCTAACCCAATTTTTTATTACTTCTCTCTTATTCTGGCATTTAGCGAATAGAAATAATTTTGGTAATCGTAATGGAGCTAAAACAGGAAAAGTTATTGTCTGATTTCATGTCAGACAGTGAGGGAAAAAAATGTCTTTTTATACAGTGTATGTAAACTTTTGGTTTCAACTGTATGTATCCCATAGTTATATTTATATCTGCACTATATATATATCCTGTTCATTTGTACACACTCTGCACTTCTGGTTAGATGCTAAACTGTATTTTGTTGTCTATGTACTTTGTGCAATGAAAATAAAGTTGAATCTAATCTAAAATAAAATAAAGTGCAGCCTAGTACAGCATAGTGATCACCTACCCTGTGGAGATGAGCTGGGAAACAGAAGACTGAAGGAACAGCTTCAGCTCTGATCCTGACTGTCTGACCTGTCCTGTCAAAATCCTCCGGTCTGAAATGCTCACTGCAGAGCACGGATGATGGACTGGCAGAAAAGCCTTCCCTTCTGACAGCTGTTTCTCATTTCTTTCTCAGCTCTTTATCTTTGGGAAACCTACATAGAATCAGATCAATCGATCAGAGTAGTTACTTTGGCCCAATTTAGTTAAATAGGAAAGAGTTCTTGCTTGTCTGGTTTCACCGCGGGACAATATTATGCGCATGACTTCATAGTATCAGACACAAAGTCAGCAAATTCTGTTCGTAAAATGACGTTATAATGGCCAAATACAATCAAAAGTAATCTTTCATTCTTACCTGTGAAAGGTAATACCAAGAGATCTGTTTTGTACTGTAAACCGCTTGGTACAATTCCACGCAGAACATGAAATAGGCATCTTCTCCGTTTGCTCCTATTCGCCGACCGCTCGACTCAGCCAGGTCCAATATGGCGGCGCCGTTACGTACCATTCAGCGCTCAATGCGGCGTCTATGTATATATGTCTATGAGTATATGTAGGCCAGCTCCCACAGGTCTTATAGGCTCTATAGGTGTCCATTGGACTGCCTGTATGGCAGCTGTAGCATGGCAGCCCTTCCTGCTACCTTAAACATGCAGTCTGCAGGGTTTATTTGCATTTAATTATGTGTGTTAACATGTGCACATACTGTACACTAGCAACTGATATATTTTAGAGTCATCCTTTAAATATTTGTCAGTCATCGTATCATAACAGTAAAAAGAATGGACAGCGTATGCGTGACGTCACTCGGGTTTTGGAAGCACTGTTTTGAAGCTGAAAAAATGTGGCAATGGCCGGGGGACAAAAGGTGGGCTGTTTGGGTTGATTCATTTTGAGAATTTTTTACTGATCCCCACACAGTTACCATGGAAAGGCAGCATTTAGAGAAGTAGCATGATGTTTTGTTTTTGTTTTTTAATCTAGTCCCTTTCATCATCCTTTAATTCCTCAGATTCATATTGTGACACCCTTTAGAGGTCCTGACACATGTCTTGTCTTGAATAGTTTCATGATGAATTGGGACCTTTTACATGAAATGTTTTTCTTTTTTCTTGAAACCAACTGTGAAGCTGTGAAAACAAGGTAAATGAGTGATTATAAATCAGACAGAGCAGAATGGATAACATAATGAAACATAAAAATAAAACAAGTAACAAGGATTTGATTTGATTGTCTGTCATGTCACGAAGGAACATTAAGTCCTCATAGAAGATAAAACACAGTAATTAATCTAATAAAATTAATAACCTTGAGATTATTTTCTCCATTAAATTATGAATGTTTTAATGTCAAATCACAACCAAATCATTACAATTAAGCAAGAGCCCAAAGTGACTTCTTCAAAGCTCTTATTTTTGTTTATCCAAAACTATTTTCCATCAGCTATCATAACATTTATGACATAAAGTCACCACATTTGAGAAGCTGAATATGTTTGGCATGTTTACTTGAAAAATTATTCATTGAATCCCAAAAAAACCAGACTGATTTTCTTTTGACTGTATACAACAGTCAATTCACAGACATGTTGTATTAACTGGAGAAATTGCTGAAGTCAAAGGTCAGGGGTGAGTTCAAGATGGAAGAAAGTGTTCAGGAGCCTCTGATGTCTTATGCTGTATTATTTATTGACGCTTGGCCAAGGAGAATTAGAGACACTCTTAAAGTTCATCAGAAGTGCCTGAGTCGGTCTCACATTCTGACAAACTTACCACTTCAGTTCCTTTGATCCTGGTCAGCACAGTGTTGAGATAGACTGGCCCCTACTGTTCTCAAGCAAAGCCAAACATTACAGTAACCTTGGTTACCACTAACAACCAACAGGGGTATTGGTTGAATGTTCCTGCAGTTACAAAAAACGTGCACGTGATTTCTCATGAACTAAAGCATGAAATGTAATTTGAACAATACATGATTTGTGTTCCTTTAAATCTCTCTGAATCGTGATGGTGAAGTTTAACCGTGCCCAGGTATGTGGGAGTGAAGTGTCTCACCCTTGACTGATTGGCCTGAATTTGCCTTGTGATGCCCACATCGCCAAGGCGATGGCATTGTGTTAAAAACATTTTCCAGAGCACCTTTGTGTTGTGACTAGTGGGCTTGTTTCTCCTACTGTCTCCCTCTCTCTGTCCAGACAGGGAAGGTGTCTGTGGTTACTCTCCTGTGCAAAAAGCAGGGATGTAGCACAAAATTCTGGACCCTGTACGTTCTCTATCATTCTCTATTAGCCACTCCCAGCATCCATGGCTATTCATTCTAGTATCTTTGTGAACCCTTTTCCAAGATGTGTATGCGTGTGCATGCTGTGGCTTCCCTCTCTCCCGACAATACAACGTTTCTGTATAAGTTGCAGTGTTTTTGTATGTCGTCGTCTTCGTCGTGTTGTGTCACCCAACATCAGAGACAGACTTCCAGCCATAAGTTTCTGCTCGACATTGGCAGAAACACATCTTCTAACCCAAACCAAAAATGTCAGAGAAAATGCTGCGAGGCTGTGGTCTGCTCTGGAGGCCTGGACCAGCCCCAACCTCCATTCCTGCACCTTGCCCAGAGTGGAGGCGCCATAAATGGACTACATACGGCTCTTAAGGAATACTCAGAGGAATGTGAGAGACTGTTGTGTCTTTGTTTTCTCGGAAACATGGCTTAACGACATCATCCCGGACTGCGCCGAGGGGGGGGGCTCTGTGTTTAAATCAATGATGCCTGGTGTTGGGACGCTGTTATGTTGCACTGCTTGCCACTAGTTGAGCTCATGATCATGAAGTGTCTGCCATTCAACCTACCGAGGAAATTTATAGCTGTTATGATCTCTGCGGTGTACATTTCTCCGAACTCCAACACATACAACAACACACAACACCCGAACAGCACATAGACTTTCCAACAACACTGGATCATGTTTTCCCTTCCCACACCTCGGTACTTTAGACCACATCACTATCGTACTATTGCCAGCATACAGACCACTGGTTAAAGTCACCAAACCAGTTCGGAAAGAGGTGCGAGTGTGGCCAGATACAGTGGTCTGTAGGGGCAAATGACTGCTTTAAGACCACAGACTGGGAGGTGTTCAAGAAAGCTACCTCCCGAAACTTCACCACCGACCTCCAGGAGTACACTGACACCGTCACTGCATACATCACCAAATACATTGATGATATAACAGTCCTCAAGACCATCACTGTCCGGGCCAACCAGAAGCCATGGCTGACAGGGGGGGTCTACAGGCTGTTGAAGGCCTGGAACGCTCCCTTCAAAGCAGGAGACCAGGTTGGCCTGAGGACAGCAAGGGCCAACCTGTCACACGGCATCAGAGAGGCTAAGAGGCAGTACTCCAGAAGGATAGCCTACCCCGCCTCGCATCATGTGCACCTTCTACAGTTCTACAGGGGTACGATCGAGAGCATTGGAGCAGTGGAGAAGAACATAGCCCCCCCCCCAAGAGTTGTACAACACCCGCCTTATCCGCTAAGCCATTCGCATCACAGGTGATCCCACCCACCCTTCACACAGCCTCTTCAGCCTACTGCCGTCAGGGAGGAACCTGCGGAGTCTTCGGGCCAGGACCAGTCGACTGAGGGACAGCTTCTTCCATCAGGCTGTCAGGGCACTCAACTTCCTCCCTGCTCTGTCCCCATTTCCCCTGCTGCCCCCCTCACACACAAACTCTGAACCCTATTTTTCAATTTTTAATACTTTTAATATTATCTTATATTAGACTTGTTTCTTATTCAGTGTTTATTTGTTACTCTGTTTTGTCAGGGAGAATTTCAATTCCTTAGTATGTCTGTGTATGTATTGCAGAAATTGACAATAAAACTAACTTAACTGAATTTTGGTGAGGGCCCTTGTATACCCAGTATGACAACAAGCTGTGTCTGCTTGGTACTGATGATACTGGTGATGACTGGTGATCAAAAGATTATTCTAATGGTTACCATGGAGATGGAGATGTCCTCTCAAACTTTCCAGCATTCATCAGAATTGCACTGGTGGTGTAGCTGTGTGTTTTACAGACTAGGGGTGTGAAGATATTCAGGTTTTAATTTGTGTCTATTGTTTATAGTTCGATAAGCCATGCTAGTGAGGTTAGCCCATCCCACACAGCAGTGTTGGGCACATAGACAGTATAAAACATGGATATCATAACATGAGTATGGTGGCTCTGGCTGCTACCATCTTGGTTGTGCTGCTTCTGCTGCTTCCACTTATATCTCATGCATATAGCTCTCTGCAGTGGCAGTTACCGGAGCATTTTGTTGAGAGATGCTGTGGCAGAAAGGACTATACTCCTGCTATAGCATGCTCCTTTACAGGCCAGGGACCTGAATCTGCAACAGATGTAAGCAGTATGAACGATGAGTTGGGGTGATTGTTTCTGCGGATCTCAGATAGATAGCACAACTATCCCAGTGATAATCCCCAGTGAAATCATGATCCACATCACTTGGTGTGGTTCATCAATAGTGACAATATAGTACAAACTAGGTGTCATCACAGCAGAGCATGCGCCGGAGAACAGATGCAACACACCAATGAAGCAACATCTTACCATGTTCCTTTTCTTTGTCATGATATACCGCTGTGATATAGCAAGTATATTTACAGGCATTTCTGCTTTTATTTGATAGTGACAAGGTGGTAGAAATAAGTCGAGAGAAGAGAGATGATATGCGACAAAGGTGTTCTATTTTCCCACGAATACTTCAGAAAAACAACAGTTTGATGACATTTGCTCTTTGGATCAGCACATCCTGGCTACTGTGCTCTGACTACAGCTTCTGTGATCTGATAAACTGTTCTTGCATCTGGGTACACATTTGTGATTAAGTTTCTGAAATATTGCCTTTTGTATTTTTTTTTCCTTTTTCCAGAATACTTCAACATAATAATTTAGTGTGCCCAAATCTGTGTACTTCAACTGGCAAAAACACAATCCACAAAATCATCAGATTTAATCAAATTTAGAAATAGTGTCAGAGAAATGTGCCTAAACCAGTCTGATTTGTAACCACTGCAATCCCAACAGTCAAATCAACATACCTACAGTTCAATCTTATCTTCTAAGAAAAATGGCACGTCAGAGTTACTCAGCTCTAGACTTACACATATTTTACTACACACATTACAACAGTCGGATACACTAAATTGACATTTAGTCTACAGCATTATAAAACAGTGGGTGTTAAAATGATTTCCCTTCCCAGTCCATTTTTGTCACCTGAGGGACTGGCTCAGGAGTGCTGCATAAAGCTTAAAATGGTGCTCTTAGCCAGGGCTGTTTAATTAGTGTTTTATGGTAATTTTGGGCAATTGAGTCCCTGGTTACTATGGCTCACTGTGCAATTTCCATGGACTGTTAATAAAAGCTTTAGGGATAAAAAACTTACTAAAGGGTATTTATGCAAATGAAAGCAGTGTGAAAAACAGTCAAATCCTGCAAAACTTATAGGTACAGTTTGTTTTAAGAGAGACTGTGTTGCAGCAAGGAGGTTACAGGTTCGATTTTTGCAAAACGTAGTGACCTTGAGTGGCATGTCTGGGGATAAAAGCTGAAACATATCAATGGATAAATGAAAATCCACAGCACATGATCTGTTTTCATTTAGAAAGTGGCAGGGAGGGGAAGGGTAGAGGGGTGATAGAGGCAGCAGCAGGTTATAGATGGAGTGAATGCATGAATAGAGATCCAGACAGTTATGCACAGCTATCAGCTGGCAGTAAAAAAGAGAGATTGACACCAGAGCAGGAGAGAGAGAGGGATGACAGCTAGATGAAGAGGAGAGGTTGTTCCAGAGAGCAGCAGGGCTCACAGTGTGTACAGGGAGAGTTTTTCAGGTGAAGGTGAACCGTTCTCTTGTAATCAGGACTCTGTGTGCTATGTATTCGCCACATGGTAGGAGAAGAATTGTGGACACAATGTCATATATGTGAGCTAAATAATACATAACAAAAGTTTTGTTATTTGTTATTGGGTCATGATTATAGACCATGACCTGGGGCCTCATGTACGAATACTTGCGTGGATTTCCTACTAAAACTTGGCGTACGCCAAAACCCGGAAACTGTCGTATGCACAAAAAAAATCAGATGTATCAAAGTGTCATACGCATGGATCCAAGCACGTTTCTTTTGTACATCCCAATCAGCGTGGAATTCAGCGCACATGCACCTCCTCCCTGTCCACGCCCCATTTACATATGCAAATCTATTTAAATTGGCCCTGGACCTGAAATTCACCTCTTTGTCCGATCAGATAACGCGACCAACAAAGAGAAGAAAATGAATTTCACAGAGTCTGAGCTAAAGATTCTAGTGAATGAAGTGGAGATTCTGTTTGGTTCCTGTCAACAGGGATAAATATGACCAAAAAAGACGTGAGTGGGAGCGTGTGTGTGTGAGGCTGTAAATGCTGTGGGATCCGAGCAGCGCACACACAGGTGTGGCGCTGCGGCTGACATTTTACGCCCGCTTTTACTGACAGTAATACTGAACACAGGGAGACAATCAGGGGCGTGTTAGAAAGCTCTGCAGCTCTAATTTCACAACCGGAAAATAAAGAAATAAAGAAAACCAAAAACATGATATTTGAATGCGCACATGCCCAAATATGCTTTGGCACACTGGCACACTGGCACGCTGGCACGGCTTCTGGGTAAGTAAAGAGTTTATTCATTTAATTGTTCCTTATGTAAACCAGCGTTACATACGGGACAATTAAAGGAATAGAAGCCACCCATCGCGCACCGTGCCAGCCTCCAGCCTGTTCCCAAATATGCTGTAAGTCATAATGAATGAGTCGTGCGTTGAACCAGGCCACCTTGCCACGATGTTAGTTAGCTGCATTTGCGCATCACATATGATCTGAACATTGATGGAATGAAAATGTTTCCTACTTAGATAAACAGCTCCCGCTGGAATGCCCCTGTTGCCAGGACCCCCAGCGTATAAGTCAGCACAACCCCGAGCTACTCGCCTGCCCCCGTTGCGCTCTCGGGCCGGCCGCAGCTCTGCTCACAGCTCCAGTAACACTGGCCTTGGTAACCGAAATCGGCTTATGAGCCAATTATCATGGTTTGCAAGTAAATCCTCGCGTTCCTTAAATCGCTCACGTTTGCAAGGTCCTCTAACAACGCTAACGCTGCCTTTGTTAATGTAATTTTCTTCATCACATTACGCATGCTTTTATAACCACTTATATAATTGAAAACATGTGGGTGTGTTAATTGTTCATACGTGTGTCTCTGATGTGCACATCACTCTGATGACTACTTGTTTTCACATTATTAACAGTTTCCCAGCGTCACCTCTAAGTATCGCCAAAGGAACAATAGCTGTAGAAACGTGCGTACGCCAGCTATGAAATTGGCGTGGGGCACGCACATTTCTACGATCATTTCACGTTTGATACATCTGAACGTGAGCGTGGAAAAAGGATGTACGCCACTTTTTTGTGCGTACGCAAGCTTTGTACATGAGGCCCCTGGTTAGGGTAAGGGTCTATGAATGCTGGACCCCTCAGATCTATGCTCCTTTGTAGAGTCTTTCAGCTCATCGTTTTGGTTCAATGACTCATATCAGTATCATTTTCAGACTTTTTCCAGCTTTATAAACACACTGTCCTGCCCAGCATCAAACCGCAGGCAGACAAAAGTAGTGCTAACTAGCTAGCTGTGAACACAGTGAAACAGCAGAGTGGTGCAGTGGGTTGTCCACTGGTGAATCTGGTGGTGAATCCAGTGGTGGACTTTCTGCATGCCTGTGTCCCATTGCATATTGTACCTGGTGTATTTTTTCCCCCTTGCCCCCACGTAGCCTGAGTCTGCCACTGCACTGGTGACAGGGTTGGCAGTTTAATTCCTAGCTCCTCCTTTTATGCCAAATATGTGTGTGTGTGTGTGTGTGTGTGTGGTGTGTGAATGAGTGAATTTTATTCTGAGTCTGCTAGTTGTCTATTAATATGTTTGTAATAATGATATTCTATGTGTGTATATGTATGTCCTGCTAGCAACCTCATCACAGGTTCGTAAACGTGCAACCAATGAGCAGTTATACCAGTGGTTACCAAACTGGGGGGCACAACCCCTTGGGGGGCAGCTAAGGGGCTTCATCATCAACCCACACACTAAACGGTAAAATTTTTTAAAATAAAATGATTAGAAATACACACACAGCGACAGAAAGAGAGAGAGAAACTACAAAGCAAGAGAAAGAGAAAAAGATAAGAGATCGGAAGGATGATGGACAGATCTTTAACTGATATAAAGCACAAATC
Organism: Collichthys lucidus; assembly: GCA_004119915.2. Classification (NCBI taxonomy): domain Eukaryota; kingdom Metazoa; phylum Chordata; class Actinopteri; family Sciaenidae; genus Collichthys; species Collichthys lucidus. Next base: position 1,989,428 of record CM014085.1, on the reverse strand, counting down.
AGATGGTTTGTCAGTCTATTACAGCTGTAAGAGGAGACGCAACCACAGCAATGGCACAAAACGTAACGAGGCATATCTGTACTTTACAAGCACTGTGGTTGGCCAAGAAGAGAGACCTCAGTGTGTTGTGTGTCTTAAAATAGCCCCTCCAAAGAAAGACACTGAATATAGAATATATAGACATTATATAAATATCTAAAAATATGCATAAAGAATACGTTCTATATCTAGGACTGGTATTAATTTTTTATTTCATACTGTTAAATGAGGAAATTGTAACTTCAATTTAAACATTTGAAGTAAATTTGACTTGAAAATAAATTCAAGAATTAATGGTCAGTCAGCTATCACTATCAATCTCCAATTTTTTTTATAAACTGATTTGTTTCAGTAAAACAAACTGAACAATAAACTGTGAAGTAAAGGGAGTTTATGTATTTTAATGAAATTAAATTCAAAACAAATAAGGCATACCACTCATTTAACTTGACAGGAAAAGTTTGGGAACCACAGAGTTAAACTACAGAGTGGTGTTCTCTTTTCACATTGTTTTATTTGAATACTTTTTAGAGGCCTGAATAATAAAGTCTAGTATTTTAGTCAAAGGTCATGTCTGTTTTAAACCATTTCATCTCAATAGACTCTTACCAAATTCACATTTAGGTGACACCGTTAAAATGCGATGTGGATCAGACCGTACTCTACGTGAACTGCATTGAATGTTGTACCTCAAGAACAGATGGTCCATATATCTTGTCTTGAAAATGCTAAATCAAATTAACCTAAAACTTTTAATAATAAGTGTTGCCCCATTCTTAGTATGATCTATGAATAGTTCATATCTTCTAGGTCAAAAGTGTAAAGACATGACGCTGTAATAGCAGAAGTCTGTGTGTTTGTGTGTGTGTCCTCTTTCTTTCTGCTGCTCTGTCCTTCGGGCTGTGAGTGTTGGACAAGCGACTGGGACATATAAACCCCTCAGTCAGAATGACTTTTTTTTGCTTAGGCCCGTGTTTAGTTATGTTTGACAAGTGTGTCCTGGTTGCCACAATGCCAGTCGTAACCATTGCTGGCAACCGTTGTTGCATGTCCTAAGCATCTATCTCTCCTGTTCCGTGTCTGCCAATCACTGCCTAACAAAAGCAAAAATAAATAATATTTTTATTTATTTATATTATAAATAAGTTTTATAATATATAATAATAAGTTTTATTATGTTACTTTGTCCTAGTTGGGAAGATTATTATAGAGGTTTAGTCTTGGTGAGACCGCGAGGAAAGTGCCATTTCTTACGCTGATACTTATCCAACTCAAAGTTATGTTTTCACTGTCTTTGTCCATGTAATTGAAATAAATCCACTCCACAACGTCTTGAAATGAAAACGGAAGTTTAGTGTTCTTCTTAATACAGTTACTAAACGTACATGAACTAACAAAACGTCTCTAATGAAAATAAAAAGGTTTAAAGTCTCTCGGGTAGTTGAAGAGCAACAGGTAAGAAGACTGTTAGCTTCCACGGTTCCTTGCGATCTGCCATGAAAAGCGCGAGAGGCTACGGAAGCCGGCTTGTGAACCTTAAAGCGACAGTACACATTTTTAATCCAAAACAACAAGTTATCTTATAAACATGAATTCTTATTCTTTTAACCTTCCTATAAAATATTCATCATTTCAATCATGAAATTAACTTATCTATGAAATTACAAATTCAAATGAAATTATTTATTATCTATTTATGCATTTTAAAGCAATTTCTATTTATTTAACTTAAAGACCACTTTGGCCGCTACATACCCGGCCCCTAATTGCTTTCTATCCAAGAAACAATTACAAAAAAGAAGGTTAATGCTTAACTGTCCTTTTCATTCTGCTTCTTGAAGCAGGCAGAGTTTGGTGATCGGCCGCTCGAGCTCGTTCGTCCTCGTCTTGACTCGAACCTTGCGGACGATTCCATGCTCGTCCACCACGATCTTCACGATTCTTCCCATCAGCCATGATCCTCGGGGGGCTGATTCGTCGACGATCAAGACAACGTCTCCTTGGCTGAAGTTACGCGCTGTATGGTTCCACTTCTGTCTTTTCTGGAGTTAAGGCAGGTATTCTCTGGTCGAGCGTTTCCAGAACAGATCGCTCATGTACTGGACTTGCCTCCATCTCTTGCGTGCGTAAGTATCATGCTCGTCGAAGACGCCCGGTGGTAAGTTGGGGTTAGTCTTGAGCAAGAGTAAGTGTTGTGGGGTAAGAGCTTCTAAGTCGTTAATGTCATTGGAAGGCGTAGTGATAGGCCTACTATTCAAGATGGCTTCACATTCGCAGAAGAACGTTTGAAGACCTTCCTCATCCAAGCTTTGTTCTCTCAACGTAGCATTCATGATCTTCCTGATGGAACGAATCATCCTTTCCCACACTCCTCCGTGGTGGGATCCGGATGGTGGATTGAACATCCACTTGATGTCCCGTTGAAGCAGGCTGTTCTCAATCTGTGCAGCATTCCACTCCTTTATTGCCTTCCTCAGCTCATGGTCAGCTCCGACGAAGTTGGTCCCGTTGTCGGATCTCATTTCCTTCACCTGACCCCTTCTCGCAATGAAGCGACGTAGAGCTTGAATAAAGGAGTCGGTCTCCAGTGATGTTGCCATTTCGATGTGGACCGCACGACATGCAAGGCAGGTGAATATCACCCCGTATCTTTTGACAGATACTCTTCCCCGCTTGACAATGAATGGCCCGAACAGATCCACACCCGTTCTGGTGAAGGGTGGTTCATTTGGTAGAACTCAGTTTCTTGGTAAGTCTGCCATCACTTGTGTACCTGATGCACCATGTTGTCTTCGACAGGTAGTACACCGAGACAGCATTCTTCGGATTGACGAGGGAGCACCGATGATCCAGTACCTTTGGCGTACGTGAGACAGGACATGATTACGTCCACTGTGCCCTAGGCACTCGTGTGCATCCTGGAGAATCAAGTCAGCCACGTGATGGTTCTTGGGGATGATCATTGGATGCTTGGCTTCGGCTGGCATGGATGCTCGGCTAAGCCTCCCTCCAACGCGAAGGATTCCCTCTTCAAGTTGTGGATTGAGTCTGAGGATTCGACTACTCTTCTTGACAGAGTCCTTTCTCTGAAGATCAAACATCTCCTCCTGGAAGCTATTGCTTTGGCAATGACCGATGATAGCGATCTCCGCCTTCTGTAGGTCATCCACTGTCAGGTAAGTATGTTTGAGACTCTTTTTATAGCTCAACATTTCCTTGTTCAACTGTTGTTCGTCACTGCACAATCCTTTCAACTCTTTTCTCTTCCTAGACAGGTTCACCAGGATCTGTTTGAGTCGTATGAACCACGCCACAGCCTTCTTGAGCCGTATCCATGAAGAGAAGTATTGAATTAGTTGCTGCATAGCATCAGTGCTTTCTACAGTGGTAGCATGAACCAGTACGCCTTTCTTCACCTCAGGATCCTCAGCTGTGAGCTCTTCTTGGTGTTCAGAGTTAACTGGCCACTCCCCTACTGGTTTGCTAAGGAAGTTGGGACCAGCAATCCAGACCTCGTTCTTCATGAAGGCGCTCACCTTTTGACATCTTGAAGCGCAATCGGCGGGATTCAACTGAGTGTTGACGTAGCTCCATTGGTGCACGTTTGATGCTTGCAGGATTATGGCAATCCTGTTTGCCATGAATGTCCTGAACCTGATGTTCTCGTTGGCCAAGTACTTGAGTACGGTAGTACTGTCCGTCCAAAACTTGGAGTCTGCCAGTGGCAACTGAAGCTCTTTCTTCAGCATGACATCCACCTTCACAGCTAAGGCAGCCGCCGTCAGCTCCAACCGCGGGATGGTAGTGGGTTTCAGAGGGGCGACCCTCGCCTTCCCCAAGACGAATGAACAGTGTATTTGGTTACTGCTATTCTTCTGGACTAAGTACGTTACAGTACCGTAGCCTGTTTCACATGCGTCACAAAAGTGATGCAATCGAGCTTGCACAGCCTTGCCAAAGTCAGGTGGCTTGAAGCATCGAGTCACTCCGAAGTCAGTGAGCTGTTGAAGTTCTTCAGTCCACTTGGTCCATTGTTGTGCGAGGTGTTCTGGCACGGTGTCATCCCAGCCTGTTCTTTGTCTACACAATTCTTGCAGGATGTTTCTGGCAGGTAGTATGACTGGAGACAACATTCCAAGCGGATCGTAGACTGAGCTCATTGTCGACAGGATTCCTCTCCTTGTGAGAGGCTTCTGCTCGATGTTCACTTGAAACTTGAATTGATTTGACCGGATGCACCACTGTACTCCCAAGGCTCTCTTGATGGCGAGTGAGTCCTGGTCAAGATCAAGATCCTTGAATTCCGTCATTTTGTCTTCAAGCGGAATGGTCAACAGCACGTTTCGACTGTTGGTCGTCCATTTTGTGAGTCTAAAGCCTCCTGTTTGACAGATGGCCGTCAAGTCATGGAATAGCTTGATGGCTTCCTGTTCTGAGTTGACCGATTTTAGACAATCGTTCACGTAAAAATTGTTCAACACTGTGTCCACAGCTGTTGCATCGAAAGTACTCCTGTTGTCCTCAGCACACCTTCTCAGCGCATAGCTTGCGCAGCTGGGTGAGGAGGTGGCTCCGAACAAGTGTACCTCCATTCTGTATTCATGCAGCTACTTCGATATGTTCCCGTCAGGCCACTATAAAAACCTGAGAAGGTCTGCGTCTTCAGGTGGGACCTTGACCTGGTGGAACATGGACTCCACATCGGCCATGACTGCGATTGGCTCCTGACGAAATCGGGTTAAGACACCAACCAGGCTACTGGTCATGTCAGGGCCTTGCAGTAGTTGTTCATTGAGTGTGGTTCCCTGGTACGAAGCGCCACAGTCGAATACCACTCGAAGTTTGTGCTTCTTGGGGTGGTAGACGGCATGATGCGGAATAAACCACACCTTTCCATCACTCCTGTTTAGTTCTTCGTCTGGGACTTTGACAGTGTATCCCTTGCTGATCACTTGGTTCATGAAGCTGACATATTCCTCACGGAATGTCTGGCCTTTCTGAAGCTTCTTTTTCATGTTGAGCGCTCGCTGCCCAGTCATTGCTCTGTTGTTAGGCATTCTCACCTCTTTGTTCTTCAACGGCAGACCGATAGAGTAGTGACCGTTGACCAGCTTTGTTGACGTGGTGACTCCATAAACAGTTGATCCTCCTTCGACATCTCAAGCTGCTCTCCTCGAGCATTCTCTGGAAAATCATACTTGAATTGTTGCATCCACAATTCTTCAAGTCGAGCCACCGATATCCGATTCATTTGGATCTGTGGGTGTCCGTCCTTTGACCAGCTTCTGATGTTCCCACGCAACGGCCCGTTCACGGTCCACCCCAAGGCTGTACGAATTGCATACGGACCATGGTTCACACTGCGGATAACCTCTTCTGGCTCCAAAGCCTTTGCGACATCAGTCCCAATCAGAAGATCGATATCCGCCTTAATCGATGGAATTCGTACACCTCGTAAGTGTGGCCACCTATCCACGTCTTCCTGGGTTGGGATGTTCTCCTGACTAGCAGGTATGGCCTTTTGTGTGAACACACCAGTGAGTTCGACAAAGTCGTCACCCTCCAGACTGCTGACTTCTAGGTCTGGTAGCACTTTGCATGAGACGGCTTTTTGGTCTCCCATAGTGGTAAGTAGGATGTTTACCTTTGTTCCTGGCAAGTTAAGGTTGTTGGCTAGCTTGTTAGTGCAAAAGGAGGCGTTGCTGCCTGGATCCAGGAACGCATAGCAAGTCAGCACCTTGTCACCTTTCTTAGCCTTCACTCTCACTGGAACGATGGCGAGGACAGTTCCTGTACCCCCGGCCCCAGTCTGAGAGCAAGTTTCTCCAGCATCCACGAATCCACTGATCACAGTTTGTTCTTCCTGTGAAGACTCCTCTTTTTGTTCCTCCCGTGAAGCGTTTTCTTTCGGTGAGTCTTTAGGTTTCTGCTTAATGTGTAACAGCGTAGGGTGTTTAGCTGAACACAACTCACAGCTCTTCTTTTCTTCACAGGCACTGCTCATGTGTCCTCCTGTAAGACAGCTGAAGCAGAGGCCCTTGCTTTTAAGGAATTCCAATTTTTCTTTGTGCAACTTTTTCTGAAGTTTCCTGCACTGTTCCATTGTATGATCACCCTGACAGAAGATACAAGGTTTCACAAATGCCATGTTTATGTTTGGTTTCTTCTCTTTAGCTTGTTTGTCAGCACCAGCAACATATTTCACTGCTTTCTGCTCTTTAGCTTCAGTGGCTAACGCTGTGATGTTTTTCTTGACGCATGTTCGCGGCATTCTCCATCTCGTCCAAGTACTCTAAGTCCGACATTGCGTTGTTACAGTTGGTCAGAAACAGAGCATATGCTTCAAGTGCTTTGGCGTCATCTGACTTTATAGTAGGCCAATTTAGAGCCTTGTCAAGGTATGCCATCGAAGTCTTATATTTGTCACCAAAGCGCTCCTTTAATAATTTCTTGGCTTCAGGATAGCCCTGATCTGGGTCCATGTAAAAACAACTGCGCACTAAGTCATTAGGCTGACCGCTTGTGTGCTGTTCCAAATAGTAAAGCCGATCGTTGCTGTTATCAGTTTTGCTCTCTATGCGATGCTTGAAAGCTCTCATGAAGAGACGGTATTCCATTGGATCTCCTTTAAACATTGGGATGTTTGGTGATGGCAATGTAGATAGCTTTTGTTGCTTAATTAAGCTCTCAGTTATTTCATTTTGGCGTTGCATGACGGAAACTAGGTTATCTGTGTTTGCAGAAGTGCTCTTTGGAGTGACATGCACTTGTCTTGTAACAGGCACTGGACGTGCAAGAGGTGCTGGTTGTGCAGCAGGCGCTGGCTGTGCAACAGGTGCTGCATTGGCAGCTATTCCACTACGGCTGTTCTGAGATACATTACTAGCCCCACCGCTCCTATTGTAGCTGACATGTTGTCTCTGAGTAGCCATCAGTGACTCCCCTCTAGAGCCTCTAGAGCCTTGTGACACATGTGAGCCTTCTTCATATTTTAGTAGCACGGCTAATTTTGCATCTGATTCATCACGCTCTGCTTGTAACTCCAATTCTTCTTTTGCAGCTTTAAGCAGTAGCTCCTGTTCCTTAAGCTTTAGCTCTTGCTCCTTCAGAGCTCTTTTTTGTTTCAATGTAGCTGACTTAGTTGACAAAGTAGCTTGCTCCAATTCAAGTTTAAGGCGTTCAACACGAGCTGCTGATAACACAGTAGCAGAGGAGACAGACCTGGCTTTTCTACTCCTTCTGGATGAAGTTGAAGCGCTATCTTCAGGATGTACTTCATTGTTCATTTTTTGAGACTCTTCAATGCGAAGCATTGCAGCCTGTATCCATGTATTAACTTCTTGCACAAAGTTACTGTGCTCATCATATCTTGGCTGAAACCAATCACTTTGATCTGCTTTCATGTTTTCTAAACATCCAAGCTGACTGTACAGATCTTTCACATCAGCATTTATTTTGCTGAATTCTTCTATCAGCTCTTCATACTTGTTTAACAACTCTTGTGTTATAATTTCCACGTTTGCATCATCATCCATTAAAGCAAGCATTTCTTTTCTTTTCTCAGTCAATTTGCCTAGCTTGGCTCTTCTGGAGCTGATTTTCGTTTGCAGATTATTTTCCAGTGACACTTGTGTTTGTTTAACCAAACGTTTTTCCCCCGGAGGGCTTACCGTTTCATCCTCCTCGCTTGCCATGATTGTGTTTGAAAGTCAGTCCGTTTTTTTTCCGATTCCACTTGCGACAGTCACGTTGCAGCCACGAGCCGCTTGTCCACTCACCAGCCACGAACGCAGCGCGTGATCATGCTGCTTCCAGAAGTCTCTCGGTAAATCACTCGATGAAACTACTTTCCACTTTCAGGAAAACCTCTCCAATGTTTGTAGTCCAATGTCAAGCGAGTCTTCTTACTAATATAGAGGTTTAGTCTTGGTGAGACCGCGAGGAAAGTGCCATTTCTTACGCTGATACTTATCCAACTCAAAGTTATGTTTCCACTGTCTTTGTCCATGTAATTGAAATAAATCCACTCCACAACGTCTTGAAATGAAAACGGAAGTTTAGTGTTCTTCTTAATACAGTTACTAAACGTACATGAACTAACAAAACGTCTCTAATGAAAATAAAAAGGTTTAAAGTCTCTCGGGTAGTTGAAGAGCAACAGGTAAGAAGACTGTTAGCTTCCACGGTTCCTTGCGATCTGCCATGAAAAGCGCGAGAGGCTACGGAAGCCGGCTCGTGAGCCTTAAAGCGACAGTACACATTTTTAATCCAAAACAACAAGTTATCTTATAAACATGAATTCTTATTCTTTTAACCTTCCTATAAAATATTCATCATTTCAATCATGAAATTAACTTATCTATGAAATTACAAATTCAAATGAAATTATTTATTATCTATTTATGCAATTTAAAGCAATTTTATTTTTATACGTGTAACTGTGTCCACAGACCTCCTCGAGGGGTCCTGGTGGCATTAAGTATAACAGCTTAAGAAAAGTTTAATATTCTTCATGAATAATCATCCAAAATACAGTTAAAATGAGAAGCGGGAAACTAACACGATAAATTAATAATAATAATAAGATTATTACTCAGATTTATTGATACAGTTTGACCAGTAGGTTACAATGGTGCTGTTGAATACCGTGGAGACCTTGAAGATGTGAATGTGTCTGTGCTTTATATATTGAATGAGTTTGGAGTTTCTGCTATATGTGATGTTTGTTTTTGCATAACAGAAAGTAAAGTTATCATTGACTTTTTAGTCTCACACACTGATGACCAAATCCAAAGAACACACTCTGTGGAGATTTCTTTCTTTTCAAAGACAAGACGATAAGTTCATTTTTCCAATGAATCACCTCCTGGAATTTAAAGATGGATTTAGATCAAGACCCACAGAGAGGAAACAAAGAGACCATGCTCGATTTAAGATGGCTTCCCTTTCTGTCTCCTGGCAAGAGGATGGGGTGGAGAAAGAGAGAGAAAACGTTAAACAGACGGAGGTAGAGAGAGAGATAGATAGAGAGAGAGAGAGAGAGAGAGAGAGAGAGAGAGAGAGAGGAGATGTGCTGGGGCATCTTAGGCAGAACTGGGCCACTGAGGACAACCCTGGAAGAACAGAGAGGAGAAAAAAGAAGAAAAAAAAGACTGGCCTGGAAACAGGGGAGAGAGAGGTAGAGAGACAGGGAAAGAAAGTGAGACATGACAGAAGGAGAGAGCGAGAGGAGAGGCTTACATAAAGTCTTTTCTCTCTGAGCTTCTCTGAGGAACAGTTGGACGACTGAAGCCTCAAGATGAAAAACCAAATAAGTCAATCTGCATCTGTATTTCAGATACTGTTAAAGGGAGACAATGGTGGATGTACTCAGATCTATGAAAAGGAAGGTAGAGTGCTATTCACTTCTTCATTTTCACATGTTTCCTGTTAACACTACATATCTCATTCACCCATTCACACACATTCATACACTGATGGCTTTGGCTGCCATGCAGGGTGCAAACTGCTCATCAGTTTGAGGAGATAACCATTCATACACATTCACACACTGATGGCACAGCCTTCAGGAGCAATTTGGGGTTCAGTACGTTTATCAAGGACACTTAAACATGCAGACTGAAGGAGCTGAGGATCGAACCGCTGATCATCTGATTAGTGGATGATACTGGTGTATAGCCCTATAGGGCTAGACATACATTATAAAAATATTTCAATCTCAATTTTGACTTCATAAGGACTGTAAGTACCATTAAAAGTACTTCATTATGTAAAAGTTTTGCATTCAAAATCCTACATTAGTAAAAGTACAGAAGAAGGAAGTGGGAGAAGCATTGTAGCTGCTTTAGAGACGGTCACAAGATACATTTGAGAAATCCTGAGATGATTAATGGCAGAGAACAACTGAAACGTTCTAGCACAGACATTTGTCTTTTGACTCTTTTTCTTTCACCTTTGTTTTTTTTTTCTTTTTTGCTAAATATTGGATACATTTTTCCGTTTTCTTTGAGCTATATTCCTGAAGAGGTGAAGTTGTTTTGTCCATCAGATCCCAAAGATATTCATTTTATGATAATATAATATTGCAATGCAAAGCAGCAATTTGCCACAGTTTACAAACATTTGCTTTCTAAATAATTGAAACAATGAGTCAATTATAAAAACTGTTGCTTGAAAACCAACGCAGTAACCCAGATAAGTTCCTCTCTGACAACACGACTCAGAGAAAGTCATGCTGCCTTCCTCTGTCTGGCTGCTTGTTTATCTGTCTTTATTGCGTACTATTTATATATCCCACTGTTTGTCTACATTTCTCATTTGTCCGCATTCACCACTGCATGCAGTTAGATCCTAAACTTTTCCAGCACAGAGTGAAAATGAGCACCTTTTGCCACTTTACAAAACATCTTTATAGGTCATCGTGTGGCTGCAGTCTGAGTTTAGGTAACACTGTTTGACCCATTTGTTGTGTTTGCTCGTTCATGCATCTAAGCATTGCCTAATTGATTCCCACATTTTGGGTGCAAGTGAATTGTCAGCTGTTCTGTGTTTTGTCGTGTCGATTATTATTTTTAATGTCAGAGATGTAAGGGTCATTGAGTTTTACAGACATGGAACCACCTGGAGCCAGTGTGGTCAGCAGATTGTACTGACAAGACTGGTTTGACTCCTTAAGAGTTTGTCCAGCAGGAAAATGAAAGCATTGTTTGTTCTGGTTGCATTTTCCTGACAGTGATGTCTCTTCACTGTGTGAGTGACTTCATCCAAAGCTGATGTGTGCATGGCATTGCTATGAAGGAGAGGCTGGAGGTGGGTGTTTGGGTGTACAGAGTGTGTGACCATCATTCCTGCCTTTAGTAACTTTAATGCCATCCATGAAGGTTATCTTTCCCTCCTGTGTTACCTAAATTTAATCAGACTTTAGCCACAGTTATAAGAGACCACAACAACGTTCCAAAGAACCTATTTTGTTGTTTGGTGACATGTGCTTTAGGTAAAGCCTACTGTATATTTCCAAACTACTTCTAGTTGATTCTGATGTCTAACTTGACAATTTCCACTCTGACGAATTTCCTCACAAATTAGAGATCTACTGTATTTGAGACCTCAGTAAGTTTATTTTCAGATCATTCCAGTGCATGCAAAACACTTTGACACATAAACTCTTTGAACAAATAAACCTTGTGTTTGAATGCATGTGCTGTGCAGGTAACTGCTGTAATTGGTTATTTAATTAATGTAAAAAAGACAGAACAAGATGATTCTGGCTGTTAGTTAGTTAACTGCCTCCCTCTTATATACACACTGCCCAGGGATTTACCTGAAAATGTGACTGGGATGTGAAACAAGATCATTTTCTCTCACTGTCGCAAAGTGTGTGTGTGTGTGTGTGTGTGTGTGTGTGTGTGCGTGCGTGTGTGTGTGTGTGTGCGTGCGTGCGTGCGTGCGTGCGTGTGTGTGTGTGTGTGCGTGTGTGTGTGTGTATAATTTATGTGCTTGGGTGTTTTTTATGTGTGACAGTATGTGACTGTTTAATTGTGAGGGAGTGCAAAAGCCTGGGGTGAGTTCTGCAGCATCTTTACACACACACACAAGAAAGAGAGTCAGAGAGACATGGAGAAGCTGTTCTAAAGCTCATACTCAAGTGCTATAAAGGTGTCTGATATATCTGTGTCTATGTAAAGCGTCGCCAAATGTGGAGCAGTCGCCCACTGAGTGCAGAATGTTCTGTTCTATGCCAGAGAGAGAGGGAGAGAGAGAGAGAGAGAGAGAGAGAGAGAGAGAGAGAGAGAGAGAGAGAGAGAGAGAGAGAGAGAGAGAGAGAGAGAGAGAGAGAGTAAAAATACACCCAGCTCTTGGGAGACGGTCTCTATGGCAGCCGTTACTATGGTGATGGCAAGCCTGCACGTAAAGTGATGTCTGTCATGGGTCCCAGGGGAATTCACCTTCTCGAGTTGCTGGAGGACACACACACACACACACACACACACACACACACACACACACACACACACACACACACACACACACACGCAATGAAGAGCAGAGGAAGAGAATATGAAAAAATAAAGAGGCTGCGTGCTAGCAGTGATGCTAGGTAATACTGTTTACTCTGCTACTCTATTAGAGCAGTACAACTTACTACATTTTAAAGTGAAATGTTGCAGTTTTACTTCACTACATTTTTATGGTCACCAGTTACTTTGTATATTTTATCATTTATTAAAAAAACATTTAACCACCTACTAAAATCACATGCATTGTTAAAAACAAATCCCATATAGCAGGTCATTTTAGTCTGGAAACAAATCCTTGAATCCAGAGTTAAAGTATTATAATATATGAAAAAAGCTGCCTGTATTATAATATTTTATATTTTAACCTGTTCTCAATGGAGATCAACTTGTTTGAAGACTAAAAACTGTTATTAAAAAAAAAAAATAATAATATTTTAGAATCCTAATTCAGTCGTTTAAGATTAGGTATTCTTACTGCACCATGGAATTATGTCTAAAACATTCAATAATTGACTTAAATGTTAATGTGATCATGTTAATATTAACAATATTAAAGTTGCAGGTTAAACTGCAAAAACACTCAAACCAACCTCACCAAAAATACTAATCACATACAATATAAGTGTTACAAATACAGTTACAAATATCCCATTATTTAGGTTGAACATTTTTATATTATAATATATTACATATTAGATATTACATTTGCTAAAATATAGAACACCCAGACAAACACACATACACTCACACAGCAGTGTGTTACAAAATACAGTATACACACCTAATAAGGGAAACTATTGTTCACAATAAGTCGAGACATTGACATTTTTTGTTGTTGTACCACTGTTGTTAGCTTTTGTTTCAATAAATAGTTTGACATGAAGAAATTATCATTGCATGCTTCTACTTAAAAGCCCTACTTTCATTATATAATATGACTGTAGCATAAACTTTTTACATTTTCCATAAATTTCACCTGAAAGTCAAATATTACTAACTTTTGGTGAGTAGTGTATGTGCATCAGAATCAGGTTTATTGCCAAGTAGGTTTTCACTTAGAAGGAATTTTATTGCTGCAGTTGGTGCATAACAAATATCATCTAGAAATATGAGGAAGATAAAGAAAATCAAGAATGAAAAAATATAAACAATATAGATATATATACACAATATGTTTTACAATTAAAAGAGCGGTACAACTGTGCAGGAACCAGGTAATGTGCAAAAGTGTACAGTGTTTGGAATCTTTTAAATAGCATGTATTTAACAAAACAAGGAAGATCCAAAGATGCTAAATAAAGGCTGAGTTTGATCTATATATAGACTTGGCATATCACATCAGAAGATACAAATTTGTCATCTGTCAGTTTTTTTGTGTATTAATCCATTTTGGAAGCTTCATGGTAATATTGGATTTTTTCATGATTTTCTTTTTTTATATGTCAAAAATTTAATTGGCTGCCAAAAACAGCATCTCAATTATGTTATGTTTGCAAGTAACAATGTAAGGTAACGAGGGACACAAGTGGAAATGCATGCGCATGAGGCAGAGTGTGTGTAGTACAAATGATTTAATAACGCAAACTCAGAATACTTGCAGGGTAGTAAGACACAGGTAAGAAAACTAATCGGGGCTTAGCAGTCAACTGACAAGAGAACTGGAAAAGGCAGGATGTAAAGTCAGACATGAGGAGAGGGAAGAATTACAAAATAAACCAGTAAATACTAAACATGAAATCTAAAACCATTTCTCTAGCTGTGGTGTAACATACACTGAACAGAAAAAGGTATAGCTGGGCTGAATTCACTGTCAATGGCTGCAGTCATATGAATGTTGTCACTTGACACCCTGAGACTTTGTTCCTCTTTAAAACATGTTCCTGTCACTGTTGCTGAATGCAGCTCACATGGTTCATATAAAAACAATATTTCAGAATGTTTTAGAAATGACTACACATGAATTTTAATGCCAGCTCCTTAGTAAATCTCTGAGGCTGTTTGGGGACCCTATGCAAGATGCCGTTTGGGGGCCCCTCTTTTGTCAAACTCTGAGGGAGAGATTCCTAACCTTTTCACATGATCTGTGGTGATTTAACAGTCTGTTGCATTTTAAGAGAAAACATGCTGTAGTACATTAATAAATGCAACAGATGCAGCATGTTCCTTAAAAAAATGTTTAGTAAACTTTGAAAATAAGGTGACATAAAAACTCACCCCACCGATCTAAAACAGTAAAAGAGAAATAACTTCACTTACTTAAATGAATACAAATACAATGGACCAGCCTCCATATTAATGTGCAAACAATAAAAAACAAAAAGTAGTAAGAATAATACTGATGTTTCAGATAGTAAGAAACATTTACATGTAACAGATCCAAAGTGGTGCTGAAGGACAGTCTGATGTTTGAGGCCACTGCACAAGATTAACAGAAATCAGCAAAAGCTATTATCTATTATCATTTTGATGCCATGATGCAATTGTTAATGCTGCCTACGTAATATACTCACACGTGTATACTGAGTGGAGACACAATAATGAAACCGGTATTGCACAGGTCTTCTGCTTACTGCTTACTTGGTGCATATGCACGCACACAGAGATACAGGGCACAGAGAGGGACGCACAGGTATGCAGCTACATAAGCCCAAAGGCAAACACAAACTCACAACAATACACTACATCTCCCTTTAGAGGTTACCAGCACATCACTTTAGAGGTTACCAGACCATTACTTCCTTCAGGTGTCTTTACCACTGAGGTGCTAACAAATACACAATCAGTCCATCAAACTACAAGTTCAGTCTATCAGGGGGTTTCATAACTCTGCCCCGTCTGGTGGTATATGGTTCACCTGGTTGGGTTCGTGGGGAGCATGGTGCTACCTCACGTGATGAGGAGCTGTTCTGGAGGAGCTGGTGAGGGCTGCTGCTCTTTCGCTGCAGGCAGTCCAGGGGTCTCACGCTCATCACACATCGCATGCCATGACTGGTTGGCGGCTGTAGTGCTGGCACGAAGGTGTTGGCTGTTACGGTGGAACTTCTTACCTCCACGGTCCATAATGTAGGATTGTGGCGCACAGTGTGGGTGAACTACAACTCCAGGCGTCCATTTGTGGCTTCCAGGATCATCTCCAGGTTGTAGGGCAATACAGGGTTTGGCTGCTCTTTTGCTGTCATAGTAAAATTTCTGTGTGTGCTTGGTCTTGTCTAGCAGATGCCTGACTTTGACTGTGTCATGGGCCATGGGTGTAAGTAGTACATTAGCAGTAGGCAGTTTGTTGCGAGGCCTCCTGCCCATGAGCAGTTGAGCTGGTGACAGGCCTACTGACTTGAGTGGAGTAGTTCTCTAGTCAAGCAGGGCGAGATGTTTTTTTGGGTGCTTTACTCCAAAGCCTCTTGACTGTTTGCACCGCACACTCTGCTTCAACATTAGAGTGTGACATGTGTGGTGAAGATGTCTTGTGCAGGATGCCATAGCTCTTACAGAACTCCTTGATTTCTTCCGATGAATACTGCGGACCATCTGTCCTAATAGTGGCAGGGATGCCATGTCTGCTGCGCTGATCTTTCAGTTCAACCACTTCAATGTATTTTGAGTAATAATCCACAAGTACAATGTACTGTTTTCCTTCAAATTCGAACAGGTCAGAGGCTACCTCTTCAAATGGCAGCGCTGGTGTCTCTGTCGGTATAAGAGGTTGCCTGGGAAGTCTGTTTTGGATTTCAGCGCACTTGCAACAATTTATGATTATGTTTTCAATTTCAGCGCTCATGCCTGTCCAGTATAACACTTCACGTGCACGCTGCCTACTCTTCACTGTTCCTAGGTGGGACTAGTGTATGAGCTCTAACATGCATCTTTGCATGGTGGGGGGCACCACGATGCGCAGTCTCCTCCCATCAGACACAGCTAATTGGCTTCTCGAGTACCAGTAGGGCTGAACAGGAACAGGTGTGCTCTTGTGTGCATTCTTGCAGTTCAGCGTATTTCTGATCACCGATACAAAGTTGAGCATGGATGGTTGTCTGCTAGCTGTGCTCTGGGAAGGGTGTCAGGCAGCTCCATGTCCTTTCCTCTTATGTAGCTCACTGTGATGTCATACCACTGTAATCGCAGGCGCATTCTCTGGATACGCATAGGAGTAGACACCAGAAGCTTTTTTTATATATCCTCAGGTGGCTTGTGGTCATTGTATATTGTGACATGCTTACCAAATATGTAGTGGTGAAACTTAATGCAGGCATGGACGATGGAGAGCATCTCTTTCTCGATCTGCGCAAAGCGTGTCTCTGCATCAGTCAGGAATCTGGACGAGAGGGCAATAGCTCTGGTTGTCCTGTAGTAACATGGCTCCTAGTGTCACAGAATATTTCTACAGGCTTTTCTGGATCATAAAACTTGAGTAGTGGGGTGTGTATGTGCATAGCTGCTTGAGCTTGTCAAATGCCTGTTGATGCGCTGGCTGCCATGCAAACTTACTGTCGTTCTTTTCGAGCTGCCGCAGAGGAGCGTCCATCTCACTGAAAATTTGAATAAACTTTGACACGTATGTCACGAACCCTAAGAAGCGACGGACACCTTCCTTGTCTGTTGGCGGAGGCATGCTCCTTACTGCTTCAGTTTTTGCTGGGTCGGGTTTTAACCCATCAGCTGTAATCAGGTGACCTACACACAGGCACAGCTGATGTCACACTTGCTGGAATTAACCTTCAGATTATAGCTTGTGGATCTCTACTTTGCGCAGTATAGCATCATGCTCCTTTATCGTGGGCACTACTATAAGAATGTCATCCGTCATGCCCTTTGCATCTGGATCAATCTTTATGCTGTATTTGCCTGGCACGTGCCTCTGGTGCATGTCAGTTCAGAAAAATCCTCCAGTCCAGCTGGTGCCTGTGTGTTTAGGTTCAGAATGGTTTTGGTGTTAGTGACCACCTTGTTTCCATTAGCACTATCCTGCAGAGAGTCCGACCGAACAATCAAGCCAAGGGCCTCAGCTGAATTGCCGCCGAGCACATTCTCTTGAACAATGTCCACGATTTCCAGCTCTGCATTTGCTTCACGGTCTTTGTATTTAAGAGGTTAATTAATTTAAACTAAATGCATTGGTTTGAATATGAGCGCAGTACGAGCGCTTCAGTTCACCTGTGTGCATCAATAACTGATAACAGTCCAGAGTCAGTGTATTACACTTAGCATCTGTGTCTATTCTGAACTGCACTTCCTGGGACAGAACATTGATGTCTACAATCCACTTCTCATCTCCCATAACTGCTACTGGAACATTCTCTAATGTCAGGTTTATGTCCAGCATTTCTTCCTCAGGTGTGTCCTCTGGCTCCACACTCACTGAACTAATGTTACGGTTGCGGCAAACTGCTGCCCAGTGGTTTGGTTTGTGACAGTATGAACATACAGAGCCTTTGGCTGGGCATTTTCCTTGTTTCTATGTATGTTGCAGGTGTTTCCAACATTTTAAGCAGTTTTTTAATTTGTTTCCTGTCTGTCTCTGAATGGGCTTTGTCTGTACATTGCTATATGACTTTTTATTAGCATAGGCTGTGTGCTTTGTTCTTGTGGCCACTGTTGACACTTGCACGTTTTCTTCTTTAACAATTCTCATCTGCTTTTGTGACATTTCGAATTGCTAGGGAATTTAATGGATTTAGCCAATGTCAGATCTTTAACAATTCTCATCTGCTTTTGTGACATTTCGAATTGCTAGGGAATTTAATGGATTTAGCCAATGTCAGATCTTCACCTTTGTCCAACAGCCTTTCTTGGACTTCTCTAATATAGCATCAATCAACATGTCGTCTGAGTCAGCATACTTACAGTCCATTAATAGTAGCCTCAGATGTTTTTTTAGGCTGGTGGCTGCGGTGCCCTATGCATCCACATATAGCAAGAAACTGCTCTGCTCTGAGGTAGAAACATGTTAGATAGTTTTATATTTCGAACCTGGTGTTTTCACAAATAACCTCTAATAGTGTCTCTTCTTTTTGCTTCCATAGTGCAGTGTCTGGAAATGACCACTAAGCGAAAGCTGATCGGCCGGCTGGTGCCGTGCCGTTGTTTCCGTGGTGAAGAGGAAGTGATCTCAGTGTTGGACTACTCCCACTGCAGCCTACAGCAGGTCCCGAAAGAAATTTTCAGCTTTGAGAGAACTCTGGAGGAGCTCTATCTAGACGCCAACCAGATTGAGGAACTACCCAAGGTAATGCTGAAGCTTACAATAACCCTTTTCTGCTGGAACTCATCTCTCTGATTTCTTTAACCTCTAACCGCCAAGCCCACTTCTAACCACTTCTTGACTAACTGAACCTAAACCAAGACCAGTCAGTCAATCAATATATACTTATACTTTCTCGTGACCTTGATCACTTTGATCTTTGAGAGTTTTTTTTTTTTTTTTTACCTCCAGTGAGGCAAGAACATTAAAGGTTTGGATATTCTGGTACCTAAACAAAAAGAGTGTTCTCTCTGTACAGTTGTCACTTTAGGATATCTGGATGTGAGAATCAAGACTGTACAAAGTTTATCTACTCAATTACTGTCTAAACTGCAAAGTTTTGCCTTGTCAAAACTGATTTGATTGATTAATTGATTGATTGAAGGCTTTATTTGTCATTGCAACAGTACAAGTACAGTACAAGGGCAAGAATGTCTCGCTGTACTGTTATTCCAGCAGAAGCCTTGGCCAAGGCTCTGCAGGTGTGGGGAGGTCAAGATAAGATTGGAATTAGTTTGGTCTTGGGGGCCTGTAGCTGCATTCTGATGGTCTAAAGATAAACAGCATCATACATTACATAGTGTACAATATAAATGAAACTTCGACTTCACTGATAAACTAATTGACTATCCCTACAGAGAGATAGAAACTGAAAAGCAGCAGTATTGTTCTTCTGACATCATTCCATACTACAATAATCATCATAAACATGCCAAGAGTGAGTGACAGGGAAAAAAAAAACTGGCTTACTGGTGCATCTGAGACTTTTTAAAAAAGAAAAAAAAACGTGAGCAGTGATAATGCATGCTCATTTTATTGACATTCCTGGTTTAAATGACACAAGTGTTGAGTTGGATTTCTAAATATAATCCGCATGAATGGAGACAGTCTAATGCAGTGTTACTCAAAGTGTGGTCCGCGGACCACTAGTGGTCCGTGAGAGGATCTCTTAAAATATTCGAATTTCCCACACAAGTTTGTGGAGTCCTACCTAGGGATACTCGATATATCGCGGCTTGTTCTACGTGAGATGTATGAAATGACTATATCGCGACCATCGAGTACTTGTCACGTAAATGTTTTAAGCCGTCTGCATTTATTTCTCCGGGGATTCGCCTGTCACTCACTCCTGCTGCTCACAGCACGCAGCACACTGCCCCGCCCACCCAGAAACATCCCCTGCGCGCATGCGTACTTTCTGTATCAAGTGAGGCGAGGTGAAGCCAAGAGGTGAGGTAATTGAAGATGGAGACGGACGACTTGGTTCTGAAGAAAAAACAGCTGCGGTCACGCCGTCTCTCGTTTTTGCGTGGTCACGTCAGCTGCTCCAATATTTTCAAGTGCGCCCTTATTGCCGACTTTATGGCAAACACTTTTAAAAAACTGGAAAGTCAGCGCTAGCTTACTGCAGCGTGTGGACACTTTCGGTTTTCAAAATAAAACGTGGGTGTTAAATGTATTAAACGTTTATTTATAAAATATGAAGAATGGTTAAAATTTGATTTAAAAAAGTGTCTCATATGCCAAGTATGATTCTGTACTGCTTCAATGCTCATATGTACATTATGAAATATATTAAAAATTCATAAAAAATATGACAAGTGTTAAAATGCTATAAAAAAGAGTGTGTGTCGTATAGGTGTAGCTCGACTGTTCTACACTGATTTTGAGCCAATAGGTCACAGAACCTGGAAGCTATTGAGCTTTAAAGCTCATATTTACATCATGAAATGTATTAAAAATTCATAAAAAATATGACAAGTGTTAAAATGCTATAAAAGAGGTGTGTCTCACACCAAGTGTAAATCTACTGTTCTACGTTGATTCTGAGCAATTACAATGCTATCATGGAAATAATGACAATATTTATTAGAAATAAACAATACAAAACAACAACAAAAATATCGAAATATATATCGTGTATCGCGATATAGCTTAAAAATATCGAGATATTGGTTACAGGCCATATCAGCCCTAGTCCTACCTAACATTATTTGAAGTGTAAAGCGAATTTGTTCTCTGAACAAAAATGCAGACAAATATATTTTTTAAATATGTATAATGTATATATGAAGATAAATCTGAATTAGCAGTGCCCAAATTGTTGCCTAAGCAACCACGGTGTCTCCTATAGACAAAATCATTCCGCTGTCACGTCAGTAAGTAAGGAAAAGAAAGCAAGGAAAAGAGCAGCAAAAGCTGTGAACTTTAACTAAAACAAGGCACAGAGAGGATGGGAAACAATGATGGATAGGTGGCTGAAGACGGAGTCAGGTGGTCCCTGAAAATTTTTTTTTTGACAAAGTGGTCCTTGGTCTGAAAAAGTTTGAGAAACACTGGTCTAATGGGACTGCGTAAGTGACAGGTCAAACTTGCATTCAACTGTTTGTGTGTGCCAAGATTGTATAAGAGCTATTGAGGCTGCTAGAGTGATTGGCCTTTATGTGACTGAGTTGGAGAGCCCCTTAAATGTGTGTGTAAGTCAGTGTGTCTAGCCTGTTCTGACCAATGGGCAGAAAGCAGACCTTTCCTTGTTTATTTCTATTGAGCTTTAAGGCCCTTGTGATCCTGCAACGTTGGCACAAGTTCCTTGTCATTGTGCGAGTTAGGTGACTTGGACCAAAGTCTGATTCCGTCCACTGTGATGAAAAAGTGTGGGGTTTTCTATCAAATATAACAGTTATTAATTTTGAATGTCTCATGCTAACACTTAATAATTTGCTTGGACTAAGAAATGCATCAAAGGGATTTTATGTACATGTGTTTGGTAATTACCAATTACCAACTTCATGTAATTCAGCTTAATTAGTCTAGTGTTCATTGTTTTGATCTTGGTTAAACTAAATGTTGTGATGTAGAGGAACAAGGTACTGTGCACCAATCAGTGACTGAAACTTCATGTTAATACAAGGACAGTTTACGACTAAACGTTGGTCCCAGATTTACTCTTGTCCAGTGGTTTCTTACTTGCTCATTCTCTCTTCTTAGCTTCCTCTGTCAGTGTCCTCTTCACTCTCTGCGCCTCTGTTATTTTGACCAGAAAAGCTACTGAGTCTGGTTACATTGCCTGTTCGCATATGCATGCATGCCAGGCCTGAAAACTTCCTCTTCCACGGTGTCCAGAACAACCGTGGTACAAACACTAACCCTACCCCAGTTTTTACAGAGCACACAGCCTGTGCAGTCCGACTAACAAACTGAGTTAACATTAACTAACAGCAGCTACAGCTGGCAGCAGTTTACTCCTCTGTCCATCAGGAAACTCCGTAAATCAGGAGGTGCGAGTGGCCAGAGGACATTGGAGGGAAAAGCATAAAACAGTTTTATCCAGTGTCACAACCCGGCTCCTAGGCCATGACATACGCAGGAATGGACGCGAGGAATAGCAGATTTATTGTAACAAAAAGGAACTTCAACAATCTACAAACATGGAGTGTGTCAGTCAGTAGTATCAGTCGTGTAAATGTGGATGGGTGTAATGAAGTGTAGGGTGTTGAGGAGTGGAAACAAAACAAGAATCAAACCAAACAAAAGCATGCAGCTGCTGCCATGGTCGAAGTCAGAGAGAGGGAGAGACAATGGTGCAGGGCCTTTTATCCTCTGTCACAGCATCAGGCACAGGTGTTCCAAATTGGCTGGCCGCCACAGCATGATTGGAGGAATGACAAACAGACTTGGAAGCCACACCCACACTCTCCCAGGTACCTTCAGACAGGAATCAGAAACAGTCACACAGCAGCAATAATGTGTTTGGGTTAGGCAGGGGCCGTCACACCAGTTACACCAAAATCAGTGGAATTGTTACACTTGCTATGTTTTGGAAGGTAAATGTTATACAGCTATTCTTCTCTTTTTGGAATTAGCAACTATTAGCTGCATCAATGAAGACAGGTGTAACCCAGGTTACCAGGTCTTTCTCTAAGTAGTCCAGGTCATCTCGGTTAGTAGTGAAATAAATAGATAAGTTCATATTTTAATGTGACAGATAAATAAATCAATAAGGTTGATTTAAAATGATCTTACCTAGAAGAAATAAATAAGATTTAGGGTTAAAATCTTAAATATGCAACTAAATACAGTAGATAAAAAAATAATGATGTAAACATGTTTATTTAGATCTGTTTAAAAAAAAAAAAAATCCCTTGTGGTTGTTGCTGTGGAACCATGTGTCCTGCAGGGTGGACGAGAGAGAGAGCCTGCACTGATGACTGAATTGAGAGCCGTGTGACCTGAGTTGTGCTGGAGGTTGTGAGATTGTGTGTGGTGATTGAGACTCTGGCCGGGTTCTTTTCCATTGTATGGATTCCTGTTTCCAAAGACTGCACGAAGATATCTACTACTGAGGTTTTTCCTGTGCTATAAGGGAGAGGGACACTCAGTGGTTGTGGCGAGCCACCCAAGGAAAAAACTGAACTGTGATTTTATATGATTTGGGGATTTAGTTTGTGAATTGTTGTATATCAAGTGTTTGACACTGAATTATTTTATTTTTTTATTTTATTTTACTGAACAACTACAAAGAAACACGTTAATACTTAACTGTTGGTTGTGTGAATCCTTTACTCGTCACTCAATGCACATTGCTAATACCCCTTTCTCCTATAGCGAAACTAACCGTCTGATTTACTGGTCTGCAAGAACATAGATATACGAGGAGAAGATAGATATACTGTTGAAAACATATCTGTATCACTTAGCCTTTACCACTATCAGAGTTGGGATGGGTTACACAAGACGTAAAATAAACTAAAACAAAAATAGACACAGAAAATGATTCGAGGGATGATCAATATAACAAATAAGTAAAATAAGCACTGCCATCTCCACAGCCCACTCTTGGAGAGAGGGCACACCCTCCATCTTCCATCCCCTGACAAGTACAGTGGTCCCTCGTTTATCGTGGGGGATACGTTCTAAAAATAACCCGCAATAAACGAAATCTGCGAAGTAAGTTTTACATTATTATACATGTTTTAAGGCCGTAAAACCCCTAACCACACACTTTTATACACCTTTTTACACGCATTTTGTACAGTACTCCCTTAGTTAATCAGGACGCAGAACACATGCACGGTTCTCCCTTAGCCAATTTAGGACGCAGAACACAATGCGCATTCATACTGTACAGTACGCTGTAAAAAAAAGCATGCACAATTACACTAAAAAAATCTGCGAAACAGCAAGCCTGCAAAAAGTGAACCGCGTTATAATGAGGGACGACTGTATTTGTCTAGCAATCATAATACTGGTTTGGACATAGCTTTTAATATGTTCATCCTGTCCTGTCAGAACTGAATGATCACCCAAAACAAATAATCTCGGACTAAATGGAATTTACATCTCTGTAATCTCACAGATTATCATAAATATTGGTCCAGCTTTCAGGAGGGAGAGACTAATGGGCCAGGTGCCTTAAATTAAAAGCATACTAGTAAAACAACATCTTTCTTCACCTTCTTTATCAGCTGGTCTTTGTAACTTGCTGTGGTTCAAACGTGGGCGTTTACCATTCCAAATAAATTTTAAAACAATAGTGGAGAATTTCTAAGAGGAAATCTGAATATCTGAATAAGATAATTAAGTTTGTGAACACAGTTCATTTTCAAAACGTTAACTTTACCTGTTATGGACAAATTAGGAGTTGCCCATCTTCAACATCACAACAAATTTTTTGTAATAATGTGTCAAAATTGACTTTTTTTCAGCTGTCTAGTAAATTGGATATCCAGCTACATGATACCTTGCTGAGGCCACTGAAATGGACCTGGATGGAAGGCAGCGGAGGGGCAATAAGCTGATAAGGGGAGGACCAGTTCACCCTGTAACCAGAGAAGTTTGAAAATAAGTCTATCATTCCAAGAAGACATGGTACAGATCTGCTGGGGTCGGAGACCAGTAATAAGATCTCATCAGCGTAGAGTATCGATTTATGTATCATCCCACCCACAGTGATACCCGGAAAAAAGTCGCCCCACGTATGGCTGCTGCAAGACACTCAATGGCTAAACAGAAGAGCAAAGGGGATAGGGGCGAGCCCTGCCCGGTTCCTCTCATCAACATAAAATAATCTGAGACAAGCCCATTGGTCTGCACTGCTGCTTCTGGGTGCTTATATAATACATGAATTTATTGTATAAAGGTTGTACCAAATCCAAACTCTTCTAGATTTTGAATAAATACTCCCATTCAACCATGTCAAATGCCTTTTCAGCATCAAGAGAGATTGCTGAAACCGGGGACTGGGACTCAGCCACCAACCACATGACATCAATAAGGCGTCTAATATATATATATTCGGGGTTCCCACGGGTGCTTGAATTCCTTGAAAATGCTTGAATTTCAATTCAGTGTTTTCAAGGTTGTGAAAATGCTTGAATTTTTTGTGAAGTGCTTGAAAATGCTTGAAATTTGTGTGATGTCTATCTCAATAAACCAAGAGAAAACAGCGGCTACGCGCTTGATCCGATGCCTTTACATGCAGAACTCATACTCGCTTGGTGTTCTGCCGAGAAATAACAGTAGACTACTATCGACACCTGTTGGTCACTGTTATTGCGCTATGGTAGTTACACAAAACACCGCTCACAAGCTGAGAATACAAGCCAATTCACAATTAATTAAAAATCAAAACAGTCAATCTACTATCTACTAATGCTAATTAGACCCATATTATTATGCCATACAGTGGCTCCGCTGCGCTTCCCATGACCATCATGGCAAACACAACTAGTAGGCTACCTATTTAAAGGTGCTGGAAAAATGCAAAAACTGGTGCTTGAAGGTGCTTGAAAAGTGCTTGAATTTGTTTATGAAAAAGGTGTGGGAACCCTGAATATTATCTGAGGAGCTACGACCGTGAATGAATCCCACTTGGTCAGTATGGATCAATAAAGTAATTACGCTGTCTAATCGGTTTGCTAAAATTTTCGAGATTATTTTAACATCTATTTGCATTAGTGAAATAGAACTTCTTGGAATTCTTGCATTCATCCAAATCTTTACCTTTCTTAGGAACTAGACTAATAAGTCTGTCTCAGAGTCGGTGGCAGTACACCCATCTCCAGTGCTTCCTTATACACCTCTAGTAAAGGTGAAACTAACTCTGTAAAGCTCTTAAAGGTGCAGTGTGTAGAATTTAGTTACATCTAGTGGTGTAATCTCTACATTGCATTCTCCTTACACCACCCTCACCTTCCTAGTATAAACAACAGTTTAAGGTCCCTGTCTAAAGTCAGTGTTTAGTTTAGTCTGTAGAAACACAGTGTTTCAACATGTCGGCCTCCATGAAAGAGGACCCTCTCCTACTGTAGATATAAAAGAATAATTTCAAGTAACAAAAATAAAAACATTTTTATTTTCAGGTATTATATGATATACATGCATGAATACATGCCTTATTCTAAAAATAAAGGTCCTAAATCTTACACACCTTTAAAGAATTCCCCAGTAAAGCCGTTGGGACCAGGTGCTTTACTTGAAGGTAAAGCCTCAATTACCCCTTTAATCTCCTCAATAGTGATATTTAAGTCTAGAAAATCCCTCTTTTCATCTGTCAATTTTGGAAGTCCTAGTAGTTCTATAAACTTGAATGAATTTCTTCTTCATTAGAGGTAGATGTTGAACAATAGAGATTACTATAAAATTCTTTAAAGGCTTGATTAATATCTACAGTCACAGTAAGCAGGTCCCCAGCCGGCGACCTAACAGCAGGAATAGTGGAGGAACTCCCTCTGCTTTATATAACCGGCAAGCAACTTTCCTGCTTTATCTCCTGAGTCAAAGTATGTTGGTAAATTAAATTCAACCTTCTGGGATAGTATGATCTTATACTGATATTTTAACTTTGTCAGTTTTCTCATGCTGTGTTGTGTTATTTGTTGCTTCTACTCTGTTTCAGCCTGTTTAATTACATTTTCCAATTCTAGCAACTCCTGTGTTTTAATTTTCTTATGGTATGACGTGTGTTGAAAGTACGGCCCTAATCAGCCTCCCACGCGACACCTGCCGATGATACAGATTGCCAATTAATCTCCAAATAATTCTTTAGTTCTGTCCTTAGCCACTCTACATTTACTGAGTCCTGTAGAAGGGATGAATTTAAACGCTATCTGTAAGACTTTCTATTCCCGCTCTGGGGTAATAGGTCCAAACCAACCCAAGCATGGGTGGAAATAACAATATTCCCTATTTCACAACCCATAGCAGAGGAGGTGAGTGCTTTGGATATTAGGAAAAAATCTACTCGGCTATAGGTCTTATGTACCGGTGGAAAAAAGTGCAATCCCTACCAGAGGGGTTTATGATCCTCCAAATATCCATTAATCCTAAAGATTTGCAAATTCTCTGTAATGTTATAGCAGCCCTTGGCTCTTTACCCAACACTGCCCCACTGTGGTCAAGAGCTGGATGCATTAAAAGATTAAAATCCCCTCCCAAAACAACAGCATGATTCCCAGCGGTTTGTAACTTTCAAGATCAGTAAAAAAAAATTGATCATCCAGATGAGGTGCATATATGTTAGCCAAGATTAGCTTCTGAGACCACGTCACCGCCTTCTTTGCCCTCCGGAAAGCCGACAAAGTAAACGCTGTTGCGTTGCGAGTTGTTCTCCATGTCTTCTAATTTGTCCCATATCTGTTCGACATCTGTCTTGCTAGCTGGCGGGCTCCACTCGCTTCTCCATGTTGTCCATTCTTGTAATTAAGAATGAGAGTTTAGTCTATACTGACACCATGGTGCGACAGATTTCTACCAGGCCCCTCAGATCTTCAGAAATCTTTGTTAATGGGTGTTGTTTAGCTCAGTTGGTAGAGCAGCTGCCCTATGTACGAAGGCTCAGACCTTGCCGCGGCAGCCCAGGGTTCAAAGCCGACCTGTGGCTCTTTCCTGCGTGTTATTCCTCATCTCTCTGATTCCTGTCACTCTTGAGCTGTCTCTGTCAAAAATAAAGTTTGAAAAGGCAAAACATTTTCTTTAAAAAAAAAAAAAGGTATATCGTTAGCTTGTTGCTGGTCGTTAGCTGCATCTTGGTCTTGCATCATGGAGTCAGCCCTGTGCGACTGTAAATGTCATTTAATATCTCCACAAGCCGAAGATTTAGCAAGTTTCTGCATTTTTTGCACCATCTTTAATTAATTAACACGTATACTGGATACTAATATCTCTGGTGTAAATGTTTAAAAGGATAAAGGCAGCGATACAGTGCAGAGCTCCATACTCCGTGGCTTCTTCTTCATGGCTTCACATGACTCCTCAGCTATTAGTTTTGTCTTTACCTGCTGTGGAGACATGTCTGTGGAGGGGAACAATATTATTATTCTGGTGTTGAGTTACTGAGACTAAATGTGTCTGTCACTGTGTTTTCTGTATTCTCAGCACTTTCCTGCTTTCACTCTTATATGTTTTGGCATTCGCAGTACTTTTCTATTTCGGGCACTTTCCTCTAAATGTTTTTGCTTTCACTCTAACATGTGTTTTGTCCCTAAGGGCCACCATATTTAAAAGATTAATTCTGCATTACAATGCCGCTAAAATGGCACTGCTTTTCTACAATATTAAATGGTGCGTGCCTCCAGCTGACTCTTTTCGCTCTCTGTCCTTTTGTTCCTTTCTACTAAAGGTCTGTGCCATTTTGCCAATAGACTGTAATATTCCATTGTTACCCCTCTGTGTTTCCATAGCAACTCTTTAACTGCCAGGCCTTGAAGAAGCTGAGCATGCCTGATAACGACCTGTCCAACCTGCCCACCACCATCGCCAGCTTGGTTAACCTCAAAGAGCTGGACATCAGTAAAAACGGTAAAAGTTCTGGCCTTTTCCACTGCGGTTAGAGTTTCAATCTGGGAGAGCTGAGGAAGACCAGAACCTCATAATCACAACAATTTCACTTCCAAAGTATTTAACCAAAATTAATGTCTTGCAAAGCTCTAAAGTAATCCCCCGTCTTCAGCAAAAGTCAAAATAGATGACACATCACCACCTTTCCCCTTCCTCCCCTGTACCTCTCTTACAGGTATCCAGGAGTTTCCAGACAATATAAAATGCTGTAAAGGCCTGTCTGTTGTGGAGGCCAGTGTCAACCCTATTACCAAGTAAGACACTAACACACACCTTGTAATAACACATCACATTCATACATCATGACTGCTTGAGTTAAAAATATCAAATGCATTACTCAGGAGCAAATATTAATGTTCATCTAAAGCACGAAGGTTTAATTTATTTTGTTCTATACAGCTGCAATAACAAAACCTAAAAAATGGCTTATTTATCTGAGCGTACACCTTCTGAATAACAACCTGAGGGGAAAACAATGACTTTAGCATCCAAAAACTAAACAAACACCAACACAGATTGGTTCATGTTTAGTAGTTCTATGTTTTCTTGATAGCACTAGTTTTATCAACCAGTTTGAGTGGACCTGGACTCAGTCCAAGATGTAATAGATTATTTGATGCATTTGCCATGTATTTAGCTGTTTGCACAGATTTTTCTGTCAAGAGGTCAACGATTTTCTTGTTTTTTCTGTGCATTTATTTATTCCAGTCCAATCATTTATAGCCCCACAGATCATACAACCATATATATCCTATTGACTCAGCTATGGATAGAGAATATAATTTGCTACAGTAATGTGTTGTTCCATTCTGATCTGAGCTATTGGAGCAACAGGTGTTATTCTAGTAAGTAACAGTAATTGCTGTTTTTGGTGGTGTGATGTCAATGAAGCACAGCTGAACATGAGCATGCAGTATACTGCAGACAGAAATGCTTCTCTTGTTAAAAAAAATATAAAAGCTGATCTGCCTTGACAGAAGTGTGTATCTGTGTGTATCCCTGTGTGCTTGTGTGCATGTCTGTGTGTGGGTGATGAGTAATCTGTAGGCTAACAGCAGTTAGTTGTTCCTACACGTTTTCTATGGGAACATTGTCCATTTTTTTAATCCACTGAGGCCCTCCAAGACAAACACTTTCTTTTTCTATTTATTCTTCTTCTTTTGCATATGTTCCTACTTTCTTTCTTTTTTTGTTTCTTTTGTCTATCTTTCAGACTCCCAGATGGTTTTACGCAGCTCCTGAATCTGACCCAGCTCTTCTTAAACGATGCCTTCTTGGAGTATCTGCCTGCTAACTTTGGCAGGTAAGCTGATCCATGTAATTGTTAATGTGTGCAAGCATGTGACTGTGTTGGATGAGGTGTTTTTAAATATTTCAGGCACCACACACTCCTATTCAGTGCTAATAGTTGGGATTGTAAATAATATTTATGAAAACATTGTTTTCAGTTTAAGTCTATGCAGCATGTACAGTACTGCACATAGTACAATATGTTTTGATTATTTAAAGGAGCTGAATGGGCACAATAAGCATTAGATCTTTATGGACTCTTATCTTTCATGTTTGGGATATTGGTATGGACTTTACTGATATCATTGTCATTTATTCAAAAGTAAGTTTGACACTGGTTCATCAGGATAAATGGGGCTTGTTTTTTCTTTTTCTGCGCCATCCGTTTTTCAGACTCTCCAAACTACGAATTCTGGAGCTGAGAGAGAACCACCTGAAAACCATGCCAAAGTAAGACACACCACCATATATGTGTGTGTGTGTGTGTGTGTGTGTGTGTGTGTGTGTGTGTGTGTGTGTGTGTGTGTGTGTGTGTGTGAGGATAGAGAGAGAGAGACGAGTGAGGAGCACACAAAATTTAATTCTTAAATTGCCTCACTGGGTGCAACTGTGACGCAACACACAGATGCTTCATGATATTACTGTGTGTGTATGCTTGCTTTCCCAGGTGTCCAGATTAAAACTATATTTATCCCTGGCAGGTGTTCTTAAATACTGATGAAACCTGTTATAACAGCAGTGTGTTGGCATTAACAGTTTTAAATCTTTCGAGTTTAATGTAATGTATCCTTGTGTTCATATGCCCACCATGGCCACAGATGAGGCCACTACAACAACTATATGTAACATATAACCAGATAACCTGATTCCATATACTGCACCACCTTGCTTGCACTCTAACACTGAATATGGTTTACAGTGAACGCTGGTTGTTGAGGTGCTTCCTAATAAACATGTACTGTAGGAGACATTTTGACTTAAAGTAAAGACTAGTTCAAGTTTAGTAAGTATGTAAACATCATTCCACAAATTGGAGCACATTTCCTAATATTTTTGTACACTACGTGTTAACAACATCGGCTTACAGCAATTTGCTTGAACACAAAGTTTGTTCTGTTATTCTAAGTATATTTCTGCATGCAATGATAAATTATCATTATGGCCACATTGGTGATGCTACATTTAAATTTAAGCCACTGGAAATCCATATCCACAAGACCCTTCTTACTCTGTTGGGGTCTCACATATGAACTATGAATACTGTCAAAGTTTCCTGACATTGGGTTTGAATTGTGGCGATGTGTTTATGCTTGGACATTTATTGAGCAGCTTTTTCTTTCTGCTAACCATTCATAAAGAAATCACTGTCAGTTGTCCCACAAAACAAAACTTCTTACACCTTCTGTTTTTTTCTTTTTAAGAACTCAAATTATCTTAATTGTCTTTTTAACTAGTAAAACACACTTCATTCAAAGTGAAACAAAATACATTTATTAAAACATTATAAACTTCAGCGCTCCGTCTTAAAGGGCTACCTGATGTCAAAGTAAAGCAGTAAAAATATTCTAAATATAGCCTGATATAGCTTGATATGTTTTTGCTCAGCTTTTGTGCTGTAGGCACTGTCAATCAAAATGAGATATGCCATGTTTACCCAGTCCTGGGAAATAGTTTAAAAAGCAAAATGAGCTGATTAGAAGCAGGTCTTCTGATTGCTATGATCATTATTTTCCATCAGATTTTTGTGAATGCTTAATGAGGCGCTCATATCTGTTCTTTACTATTTCAAACCACATTTTCAGAAAGCAGAGCCACAATCAACAGAAGACTTATACACATTAATATTATCATGTGCAACTGTGCTAAGAGGCTGGTTCACAATAAATAAATATAATTTGAATAAGAGTAAAAATGTCAAATTATTATTCATTAAAAAAAAATAATCTTTTTTTTAAGATTTTTTTTTAGCTTTATTTTGATAGAGACAGCTGCAGAGTGACAGGAAATGTGGGGGAGAGAGATGGGGATTACATGTGGGAAAGAGCCACAGGTCGGATTCAAACCCTGGGCTTCTGCAACAAGGACTACGCCTTCACACATGAAAAAAAAAGAAAATTTCTGAACACGAAAAATATAAAAATATGTCACATAAGTAGTAATAGAAGTAATAAGTATATTTTCTCCTTTCAGGTCTATCCACAGACTGACACAGTTGGAGAGGTTGGATCTGGGTAGCAATGAATTCTCTGATGTGGTGAGACTTATTGTTGCCATGTTTTACACATTAATCCTGGAATGCTGCATGAATGAAGTGTTTTAATGTGTATGTTTGACATCACATGAAGTTTAAATATGAATTTCCTAATGGTCATATGTGCATTTAACAGTTGAACCATATTTTTGAAAAGATGAACAGAGAAAGGTGAAGAGGGAGAAGGAGACAGAAACACAGATGCTGTGCCCTATTTTGGGGGGCATATGATGAATCCTCTGTAGGCTGCCTCTTTCAGGCGGGAGTAAACACAGCCCACTATCCTTCAGATGGACCCTGAAATGGGACACAGCGACATGATAGAGGAAAAGAGGGCTTGATTGAGGCTAACAGGGGGGGTGTCAGGCAGGAAGTCAGTTGTGTACAAGTGTAGGTTGACTGTATGGTCTGCTTCCTGCCAAGACAGGAAAAGCATGGAGGGAGAGATTGCCAGTCACACCTACTCTGCCAACATTTTTAATGTTATTTATTTATGCCAAAGATGCACTTGAGTTATTTTTTGGATCTGTACATGCTCAACACTGGTATCATTTGTTCATGAATAATTAAGTTGTTTTCATATCTACATAACTTATATTCATTGATTTAAATGTGGTCGCTGATATGGATTACTCTGTTTGCATGACAGCCAGAGGTGCTGGAACAGATTCACAACCTAAAAGAGCTGTGGCTGGATAACAACTCTCTACAGTCTATACCAGGGGTGAGAACACTGCTTGAAAACAGCAGCACTTTCTTTCTTGAGTGGCACTTTCTTTCAGATGCTTGCTCGTCTGTCTTGTCATTTGATTATTCCTTTTTCTCCTTGTTTTCCCTGCCTGCAGTCACTAGGAAAACTTCGTCAGTTGCGATATTTGGACTTAGCTAAGAATCGTATTGAGACGTTGGACACAGATATTTCAGGCTGTGAGGCCTTAGAGGACCTGCTCCTATCCTCCAACATGCTGCAGCACCTCCCTGACACTATAGGTACACACTTGAACACCTACAGACATATATGCATGCATGCACAACGGGGCTGTCGTTGGCAGGTCTTTCCCAAGTGAGAGGTGGTTCCAGCTGTGCAAGACATTGCAGAGATCACTGAAAAAAGGATAAAGCTGGTGTTATTCTATCCCAAAAAAAAGGCAAAAACAAACTAAACATGAGCTGGTCTTTCAACAGTTTCTAGTACCGATCCATTCCAGAAGATGGAAATCTTTATGAACAGAAAAACAGTAAAGTAATTCAGTAAAACAGCTTGACGTTGGAGTATTTTTCTGCATTTGTTTGGGACTATTTTGAGACTCCGACAGATTAATATGCAGTTGGCACACTGGGGGAATATTTATGACAGCAGGATGGTGTGTGTGGGACTCAAAATAAACTCTAATAAAACAACACATCAGCATTGGAGCTCTGTGTTAAAGAGGAATAAGCTATAATACACTTATACACGGACAATACTCATTAGTACGATCCAATCATGTGGTGGGATGTTTTCAAAATTCACCAACTCTGTACTTTGAAAACAAAAAGGCCTTTCAGAGTGTGTATTTATGTATTTATACTCATGTATTTATAGGAATGTTGAAGAAGCTGACAACATTGAAGGTAGATGACAACCAGCTGACCTCACTGCCTAACAGCATCGGGAGGTAAGAAACACACACACTTTCACACACTTGCACAAAGCTCATAATAAAGCCATGTAGACTTCTGTTTTACCACCAGTATTTTGTCAGATGTTCTCAGCAGGTTGTATCATTGGTGGGTTGTTATTTTCCTTGTTTAACACTGTTAGTTGCTGTGTTGTTATGCTGGCTGATGATTGGGGGGTTCTGTGTGTTGTGTTTGCTGCGTTGCTGTGGCGTTAGTGCGAAGCCCAAGCAAGGGTGAGTAACATTAGCCTACTGGATCCAGGGGTGCGTTCAGAGACAGATGGATGTTCAGCTGCGTTACAGATACAAAAGCAGAAGCTTCCATCTACATGTGGCTGTGGGAAACTTCTTGATTCATGCAAATTACATGCAAACATAAACTTTAATTCTTTAATTCCAATCTTCTTTGAATATTTGGACTTAATATTTGAATAAAATATATGTTTAGAATTAAAAAATGTACTAAACAAACCCTGCATAAACTACTGGGTTAAGATGGAAATGCTTGCATGTAAAACAATTATAGTAATTTGATTCCAATTATTTCAATGATAATCCATCACAGACCAGGTTCAATCACAGAAATCAGATTAGTTGCTTAATGAAAGCAGAAAAAAAATCCCCAGAGAAGCACGTTCTGCATTCAGAAATCTCTAATCTCTGTAAAATTCTATTCACATTACAGACTGAAAATAAGAACATCGTGTCTGTTCCAGGGAGACAATAAACAGAAATAATCAATTCAAATCAGTCTGAATAAATAGATTTGGTTAGTTTCTGCAGTTTGAAACAGTCGAGCAGTACTTGAATCATTTTATCTGTGATGTATTATATTTTTAAAACACTGAAGGAGTGTTGATTGACACTCACTGATGTATAATTGACTCAACTCAAACAAGAGATTTGTGTCTTAACGCTCTGAAAACATTTTGTCTTCCTGAATAAATCCCAGGTTTTAGCCTCAATAAGTAGTGCTGTAGATCCTTTTTTTTTACCCCTCGTAGTTTTGAAGTGCTGCTCACTAATGATGAATGTGATCATATTTCAGCTCTTCTCTTTCTACATATGAACATTCTTTTACTTTACTGAACAAGTCTGTGTAGTTTAAGTGTAAATGTGTATGCATCTGGAGAATATCAGCCTGTTTCTCAACCAATGCTATGTTCTATCCCCCCTCTAGCTGCATCAGTACAATAGGAGGATGTATATATACACAGAGGTGACGCCTGTAATAGAATACATAGAAATCAATATGCAGCGCTTTCGTTACTTTCATGGAAAGCTCAAGTCAAGTCTTGTGTTTTACTTTGTCATTAACCTTTGAGGCCATTAATATATTACCGTTAGGAAATGGTCCACCGCGTACTTGTACATCAGGTAACTCTATAGACTTAAACATGGAAAGCGTTTTCCACTGCTGGCATACACTATGGGTCAGTGAATCTGTCATTTCTGCTCATTTAGCGATTCATAGAGCATTTGTAACATTTCAGCTTTTTTGCTTTGTCTCAAGAAAATATATAGAATATATGTAACAATTTAGATTCTAACCAAGAGATTACTAAACTTTAACCACAGTGGTGTAATATCAGAAATCTTGATTTGTGACTCAAAATAAAGATTGAAGACTTCTTCTGTAAACACAAAAGCTTTATTTCATTCTAATTTGTCAGAGTCTGTGTTAGTGAGGACTGAGAGAATCCATCCACCTGACATGTAGTGCTGATTAAACAGCAGGATGATGTTTCACCGCTGGCCACCACCATGTTAGCTATACTGACTCTTCTGCCTCCTGCCTCACATACTGTATGTTAGAATTGTTGTTATAGTTATTGTAACTATCATTATTATCATTATTACTTATTTTACTCCTGTAAGTTGACTTTTTACTTACTTAGTTACTCACATTACTTCTATATATACTTTCTATTCCTATTACTATCCTTTTACACTAATTAATGCTACACTAATTGTAGGTGCTTATAGAAGTACATTTCACTATGATTGTACCTTCATGATTAGATGTATAGTGACAAATAAACTACAGTCACACATACATTAAATTTCTGCCTCTGTCCATTTCTATTCCATGCAAGCCAAGAGGCAACCCTATGTGAAAGCCACAGTCCAGTGTCTGTGTGAATGTTTAGATTAGCTGTTGTGTGATAGTATTTCTGTTTGATCAGCATCTTGATTTGCCAGACCTGTGAGGTTGATGGATTATCTTGCTAGAGGAGAAGTGCTCACTAACATGCATTTTAACAAATATGTGAGCAAAACATTGCATCTTTTCTTAAACTCATGAAAAGTGTTGTGTTTATAGTTTAGTTGAGTGCAATAAGCTGCTAAAATGTTAGAAATACTATGATAAGAACTTAAGTTATATACAGAAAGGAGGTTTGGATCTAGAAACTTGTGTCTTTAAGTGACCTTGTGATGAACCAATGAGCCACTGTGTTTCCTTGCAACACCTACCGCTGAGTGTGGGATTATTATTATAGCTGGTTGGCAGATGGCAGGCTTAGCGCTGTTAAATATATATATTTATTTATTATATATATATATATATATATATATATATATATATATATATATATATATATATATATATATATATATATATATATATATATATATATATATACGATTCAGCACATTTTTCATGTGCTGAATCGTTACTTGTTACTACTGTGGCGTCCAGCCGGACACGTGATGAAGGACAAGGCAATATTGAACAAACCTGCATGCATTTATTGCTGAACGGTTTGGTTCCAGGATTCGGTGACTGTCGGCCGTAACCACGCCAAAAAACCAACAGGAATACTTTAGTACTTTTACTTAAGTATGGTGTTTAAAGAACACTTCAACTTCTACTCAAGTCAGTTTTCTGATATAGCACTTGTACTTCTACTCTAATCTGTTACTCCAGTACTTTATACATCTCTGCTCCTCTCTGTCCTCTTTCCTGTCACACCGTATGGTAGCCCAGATGGTTACAGTCCATTGGGAATAGTAATAGCAGACTAATGCAGTGTTAACAGTGACAGTACATTAATGTAAAATTGTTCTCATTACCATTAGCCTGCTGCTAGCATGCTGCTAGGCCAATGATGGCAGTCAAGGGGCAGGGGGGGGGGGTGGCGGTCAGGATGTTGCTGTGACTCTTGGTTGAGTGGAGAAGTTGAGAACCAGGTTGAAGAACTTCAAAGGGGATAAAGAGAGGATGGGTGGTCAGCAAATGAGACCAAAAAAATGCCAGTTATACCAGACTAAGAATGATTGGTTCATTTAATGACAGGCTGATAACTGAGAATAATTGATTATTCTTCAATATGACAATATTTTCCTTTCACTCAACCCTAACCCTAACCCTCTCCTTCTAAGGTGTTGCCATAGAGACAATTTCCCCTTCTTATCATTGTGTATTACAGGATAAGGATGCTGTCATTTTATATTTTTCTTACTGTGAACAAATCCCACAAAAACGTCAAAACCAATAATCCTTTGTGACATTTTATCATAGCAGATCATTGTATGTGATCAATTCAAAGTAAATAATGTGTTTGTGGTAACAAATGAACATTTCACCCAGTGTAACAGTACATGTGGAGCTGTGTTGCACAAAGAAATCAGTTGTACCGTGCTTTGGACACCCAGTACTAGGATGAATTCATTCTTGGTTCAGTTTTTTCACAGGATTTGTTGACAATAGGATCAATAAAGACCCTTATCCATTAAAATTCATATCTAAGTAATCTAAGGTTGATTTTGTCCACAGAATAAATTCCTTTCTTTCTTCTCTTTTCCCCGTCATTTCTTTGCATCTATTCTTGTCTGCCTCTGTTCCTTTCACCCAGTCTGTCTCTGCTGGAGGAGTTGGACTGTAGTTGTAATGAGTTGGAGTCGTTGCCTCCCACTATCGGCTACCTGCACAGCCTGAGGACCTTCGCTGCTGATGAGAACTTCCTCACAGAGCTGCCTCGAGAGGTAAGAGTATCAGCATATGACCAACACTTGCATATCAGCACTGCAGTGCTGATCTTTATATTATTTGTCTAATGGATTCAACCTTTAATTGATGGATGGACAATGAATGTAACTATTTTAATGATCAGTTCCTTGTTTAGGTCATTTTTGGCTTACATTTACTACTTCCAGCTTCAAATCTGTCAAAATGAACTGGTTTTCTTTGCATCCTAATGAATATTACGAATATTCTTCATATGTAGCTAATTTAAAGGTGTCCTTCATGCAGCAGATATTTTTCAGTACTGGACTTAATTGTATTGTGATCTAATGGTTTGTGTGTGTGTTTGTGTGTGTGTGTGTTTCAGATCGGTAATTGTAAGAATGTGACAGTAATGTCACTGCGGTCCAACAAACTGGAGTTTCTTCCTGATGAAATTGGACAGATGACCAAACTACGAGTCCTTAACCTTAGTGACAACAGGTACACACGCACACCTACACACAGACTATGACTCAATAATGACAATAGGTACACACATGCAGGCAACACTTTCTCAATGGCCGTTTTGGTTCTGTAGCTGCTCTCACAGCCTGCAGTTGCCATGGGAATGGGTGAGTGTGTTGCCATGGTTATGTGCTCTGCAGGCTGTGTAGTGTGTGGGTAGAAGAAATATCTGCTTTCTTTCTCACCCCTCCCTCCCTTCCTCTTTCTGTGTCTCAGGTTAAAGAATCTACCGTTTACCTTTACTAAGCTGAAGGACCTGGCAGCTCTCTGGCTTTCTGACAATCAGGTATCTCTCTCTCTCTCTCTCTCTCTCTCTCTCTCTCTCTCTCTCTCTCTCTCTCTCTCTCTCTCTCTCTCTCTCTCTCTCTTTCTCTCTCTCTTTCTCTCTTTCTCGCTCTCTCTCTCTCTCTGTCTCCAAACTGTACATGCAGCACAAACACACACACAGCTACTGTAGCTACATATTAATCAGGCATCCAGGCAGAAATTCATCTTGAAAAGCATCTCTGTTTTGTCATCTGCTTCCATCGTTCATGTTCATTTGCTGTGAATGCAAATTCAGTGCTTCCTCCACCTGTTTCACATTCAGTGGAGCAAGTGGTACTATTTCTTTTTATTTATACATCTGCAGGTAGTGCTGAACTTAACTTACAGCAGTGCAAGAAAATATAATATGACTCTGTAGTTAGAAATAATGCCATACCTGCCTTTATAGTACTGGTGATTTTGCTGTCTTCTTTATTGTCTTTATTTGGAGTGGGCTGTTATTTATTCAAAGAGACAAGGGCAATTACTTGATTACGTGCTGTTAAATCTGTTTTCTGCTCGTTTTTCCAAATCAGCATTTGTAATGAGAATGCAGACAGGCTTAGTGGCCCAAACAGTATGACAGGTGTAAATGAAGTATGTAGAGTTGCTCAATCACTCATTGTTTAGTCGTCAACTCAACTATTTTTCACCATATAAAATGCTCTTGACATTTAATGTTAAGTAAACAATACTGTCTTCCTTTCGAACTGATGAAGATGAAAGCTCATTTAAAATTCAAATGAAATTTGTAAAATGGCAATTTAGTCTCACATTTACATTTGAAAATTGTCCCAAAGCCAAAGTCAATCATGCCATTTTGACTTCATGCATTACAACTAGCAACTGTGACAGCTTGAGGATTTAAAGAGACAGAATTGACATTACAGAGCTGAAGGGTTGATGAGTGGCACCAAAACTGAAAGTAGAACTCTGAATGAATCCATTTTAATTTTCTGTTTGCAACAACAATCTATTTCCATCTCTTCACCAGAACTGAATTCAGTTACTACATGTCTCTCCTCTTTCCAAATGATTTACATACATGTCTTGTTCTCACCTGTCAGTCAGGTTACTTCTGTTTTTTTTTAAGTTTCCTGTAGCAACTCAGATACAGTATTCTAACCAATCAGTGAGCAGAATAGCTTTTTGTTTTTTTCAAAATTAGATTTAGCATTACGTTTAAGTGAGGAAATAGAGAATACATGTGATTGGTCCCCACAAGAATACTAATATAAATGTGTGTATGTTTGCAGTCCAAGGCACTGATCCCACTGCAGACAGAAGCTCACCCTGAAACCAAACAAAAGGTTTTGACCAACTACATGTTTCCTCAGCAACCGCGACATGATGAGGGTACAAACTGTGTGTCTATGTGTGTGTGTGTCCCGTAATGTGTAGACATGAACATTTAAAAAAGTGTGTGTAAAGCATGTCTGACAATCTATAAAGCTACTGTATGATAGCAGTTTAACCCTGTCCTTGACACGTGTCTGTCTGTGTGTGCAGATTACCAATCGGACAGTGACAGCTTTAACCCTACTCTGTGGGAGGAGCAGAGACAGCAGAGGATGACTGTGGCCTTTGACTTTGAGGACAAGAAAGAAGAGGAAGACAGCTCTGGGAAGGTCAAGGTCAGCTCTTTCTGTTTCTGTCTGTCTACGTGCCTGTCTGTTGACCGTTGAGGCTCATGGGTCCTGTAGTATTTATAGCCACTAAATCATGGTTTGAGACAAAGTTTAAATATTCATAATCTACTCAATATCTGACCTTAACCCTGCAGGATATGTTTGAAATTGAACTTTCAACCTGCAGCTCTTCCCTATCTGCTCTTATGACTCTCTTCTGATTTCAGTTGTTTATTGGAGAGTCTAAAATAATATTGTATCATAATGTCAATGAGAATATTTAAATCAATGACAAAAAACCAGCAATAGACAGTCAAATGAATTTATGATGTTGTGTTTGAGATGTTTTGAAGTTTCATGTCAGCAGGACACTCTTTGTAATATCTCAGTGTGGGTTTTTTATTTACACATGTATGCTCAAGCAATTAAATTTTTTGGGTGTAGGTGGAGATAAACTTAAAGCGCTACCCAACACCCTACCCTGAGGACCTCAAGAATATGGTCAAGTCAGTTCAAAGCCTTGTGGGTAAAAGCGTACATGCCGGACATGGGCACCAGCACCAGCACCAACACCAACACCAACACCAACACCAGCACCAGCACCAGCTGAGCACAGGCACTGCCATGTCGGCAGGAACCAACATGGAACACACACACCTCAGTAAAGAACAGTACGAACCACCGTGGCCACTGCCTCCTAAAGAGGTAGGAAACACACACATGTACACACTCACACACACACACACACAGATGAAGTGCAATGATCATCGGATACCTTTTAAATCCACAAGTGAAGTGCATGTACTGTACATTTGTGAAAAGCCGGAGTGAGTTATCACCATATGAACCAGTTTCTATAGGACTGAGATCTGTGGTCATGCAGGTATAAATCACATGACTTTTTCTATCACTGCTATGCAGATGACACGCTGTATCTATCATTTCCTACTGAGGACCCCTCGGTCTCTGCACAGGTTTCTGATTGCCTCTCAGAAATCCCCACATGGATGAAGGCACATCACCTCCAGATGAACCTGTCAAAAACTGAACTGCTGGTCCTCCCAGCCAGACCTACTATACACCACAACACCACCATCAAAATTAATTCCATATGTCTTGTCTCCACCAGGGTGGTGAGAAACTCAGGGGTTATGATTGATGATCAACTAACCTTTTCCAATCATTTCAGTAGTTTCCTGGTCATGCTGCTTTATAACATCAACAAAGCTACAATGTGTGTGTGTGTGTGTGTGTGTGTGTGTGTGTGTGTGTGTGTGTGTGTGTGTGTGTGTGTGTGTGTGTGTGTGTGTGTGTGTGTGTGTGTGTTTGTTTGCCTTCCAGGTGACAGACAGAGAGATGCAGGACTTCTCTCAGAATCAGCTAATGGATCAGGGATCAATGCATAACTCTGGCATCGACATTCCCAAGAGGAAGGACAAAGAGGACCTGACAGAGAGCTCTGAGGTTGTGACATAGCATATCGTACAGAAACAAACACATACATATACACTATATTCAACATGAATTTGACATATTTTGTTTGTTGTAAGTCAGTTATCTGATTTTATTCATGTGTAATACGTTCATATGCATTTGGTTTTGTTTATCCAGGTATTGACAAAATGTATATCTAAACCAAATTTTCAATGCTGTAAGGTGTATTCCATATTTATCTATAAGTGGACCTCTTAAATGAGCCCTGTGCAGTTTACACTTTGTGTGTGTTCAATTCATTTCCTTCCTTATAAATAATTTGCAAAGACCATTTGAATATTTTGAAACCAGCCATGGTTACTAGAAAGTCGTCTTCTTCTTCTCTGCCTTTGCTGGCATATTGCTGGTTTCTTGGCACGTTTCCTCCTCCTGTAGGTCAATG
The DNA here is from genome assembly GCA_004119915.2 of Collichthys lucidus. Lineage (NCBI taxonomy): Eukaryota > Metazoa > Chordata > Actinopteri > Sciaenidae > Collichthys > Collichthys lucidus. Next base: position 1,947,814 of record CM014085.1, on the reverse strand, counting down.
GAATAGTTTGACACCATTGGTGCATATGTATATTGGTGCTGACCTGTAATGGCAACTGTTATATATTTGCAGAATTATTTATTTATTTATTTAATTTGATTCTAATTCTGTTAGACTATCAGCTGACTATCTCGTTAAAGCTGCCTGATGTGAATCTGTCTCTCCACAGGACTCGATGGGTGGCTCACCCAACGACATCCGTATCTCTGACATGAGGCCCACCCTGGTGGAGCCCCCTTTGTACAAACCAAAGGTGGTGTTGCTGGGGAAGGACAAGAAAGGTACTGTTCAATACAGTACAAAGAGACAACTAAAGAGACTCATACATGACACACATGTAGAGTTCACAGTAAATGAATGCTCTCTGTTGTAAAGTGCTGCAGGGCATGTTGTAATAGTGTCCACTAATTGTCCACAATTTTGCTGCCCTGTCAAAAGTCATTGTTTTGTTCTGAATAATTTACTGCCTTTATTTGAAATACTGAACTAAACAGTTTATGTCTGTATCCAATTCAGAGCTCCGTCATGTAATCTACTTCTTTGTCAGGGAACTTGTGAGTGTAAATTATTAATGAGGTGGCAAGGTTAATAAGAAGCTTGAAGATCTTAACTGTCCACTGTGTAGGACATAGTGGCACCTAGCAATGAAGCTGCAGACTGCAACCGAATGAATACTGGAAAAACTGCTGAAATTCACATTAAAAGCCAGAGGACATACTGTATCTAGATCAGTGTTTGGTTCATGTGTTCTGATACTGCTGGTTTGATATTATTTTATTTATGTCTCTCTGCAACTGTTTTGTTCGTTTTCTCCATGCTACCATCCAAAAGAGCTTCTTGATTTCAGTGGGACTGGTATTGTTAAATAAACCCGTCTTTCATAACCAGGCCATGTCTTGCGTCAGTGCAGTGGACTCAATATTGTCCAAATGTATAATGAGAGCACTACAGAAAAGTGGGTTAAGGGACAGAAGATAAGATTCAAGAAAAAATGTGATTCTTCTTCTCCTCTCATCATGTCTAATACAGTATACAGGCTTCTATGAAATTCAGCCCAGACATCATGCTGCATACACAACATTTGATTTTGTGGAAGCTTTCATCTGCTATTTAAACTCTGACAGCACAGTTCACAGTTTAGTTTCAGTAGAGTGCTGCTGGAGTCAGTCTTGAGTTCACCATTCCACTTCTGGTTCCCTCATCTCTAAGCCGCTGGGTTTTTGGTCATATGACTTCTGGCTTAGCCTACAAAACTACATCATCCTTGCAGCGCTCTTTCCAAGATGATAAAATTAAATTACAAAAATCTAACTCATATCCCATAACCCAGCATTATCTTATGGGTTTAAATGTAACTTATCACATCAGGAAATGTGTAATCTGTTCATTCCTCAGGATAGAACATGGGTATAGGGCAAGAAACAAAAATTAACTGAAAGAGTAGCTAGAAAATCGGTTCTACATTCAGGACCATTTTATCCATCTCATGAATGTAAAACAGTTTAGACTAAATCTACATATCCATTTTCTACATATGAAAATAAATTTGTCTCTTAGCTCTGCTCCTTTGCCCAGTGCTCAACCTTTAACCTAAAATAGTTTAAAAAGCCAATGACAATGTCCCAGAACAAGACGAGAACTCTTTAAAGAATTTCTTATGTTCATCAATGTTTTGATATTTAATTCACAATTGTATAAAACACTGTAATAAGCATTTTTATGGACTGAGCAGTTGCCCAGGGCTTGTGGTTAAGCTAAAAGTTACTTGAGGCGGCTGTGGCTCAGAGGTAGAGCGGGTCCTTGGGCAAGAAACTGATGAGCAATTGAAACCTTGTAAGGCAGCCAATGCCATCAGTGTATGAATATGTGTGAATGAGATATGTAGTGTGAAAGTGTTTTGAGTAATCGGAAGGCTAGAAAATGTTTGTGAGGATGTGACATTTGAACTGAGCAGAGCTGTCTGTCTCTCTCTGTTTATCTGTGTCCAGAGTCTACAGATGAAGAGGTGGATAAGCTCCACTGCCTGAACCACAGCGGCTCCTCAGCCACATACTCTGACTATTCTCCCTCACAGGGCTCCTCTGGATCCTCCAACCCACCTGCTAACACACACTCGCACACACTCTCTCACACACACCAACACACTCCCGCCTTGCCAGCCCCTAGCAAGGACCAAGCCCCTCAAACACATTGGACCAACAGGTACGTACGCACACACACACACACACACACACACACGCACACACACACACACACACACACACACACACACACACACACACACACACACACACACACACACACACACACAAGCCTGCTTCATGTTCAATTTCATTACCGTCCTGCCCTCTGACTATCCATCATCTCATTTTCTTTTTTGATTCCAACCAGCCTCCGTCAGTCTCCTTCATCTATCATCCATCTATCCAGTCGCTCCATCCATCCTCTCCTCCCTCTATCTTTCTGTCTTTATCATCTCTCTGCTCTCTTAGTCAAGGTCATAGAGACTCATTGGGATGCTGCAGGCTTGGGTTCTGCATTATCTCTCTTTCCCTCTCGCAGCTCTCCTCTCCTCTCTTTTCTAAAGCTGTGCACTGGGCTTCAGCACTATCCTAAGGATACATAAAGGACACATGAAAAGAAGTTGCTACCCTGATTGCAGTTCACTTTTGGGTTATAATCATAAATGCATCTCAACTTAAACCACCCGCCATAGTTAGGACATTAAGTAAAAAAACAAACTGTTTCTACCTCAAACACATCTTTGGCATTGTCTTGTTACTTAAGCTAAACAATTTTGCTAAAAATATTTTCATTTGTTCACAACCATAAAAACTGTCTAGTACATGAACTTTGATGTCAGTCATCACAAGACAAAGATATAAGCCTCCAGTGATCTAAAGAATCTTGTAGCATCTGTTTGGCTTCTACCAGACTAGTTTGTTCACTCTGTCTTCTCTGCGGGGTCTGAACAGATACTTTGTGTCTTTCTTAAAAGAGCAGTAATCTTTTCCGTTGCTCTATTGATGGAATAGTATGTCTTCAATAACACTAAAAACTCATTTCTTTGTCTTCGTTCTTTCCATGCCTCTCCTCGTTCAGAGGAGCCCCTGCAGCTTGAAAGCTCACTTTGGTATTTTTTGACATTAAAGCTGTCATTTCATGTGCCGGAGGCGATGTACACACAGATCATAATCTGTCTACTTGTCTCTTTGTTTATGTACTTGTGAAACATGCATTCTTGGCAAACTGCAAGTGGCAGTGAGTGAGGCTGAAGGCATTAATATTTTCTGTCCAAGGCTGCTCTCTGAAACATTAATTACCACAAACATGGTTGTTGGCCAAATTGATCTTTCAGGGAGACATCAGAGAGGGAGAGGGAGAGACAGTTCTGCTGTTCCCACTGGCTCTAACTAAATATACAGCACATATCAATGTAACATGGCACTTCAGTATAATTCAGTTCAGTTCATTATTTGCCACAGCATAATTAATGTTTATTTATTTTGTATCTTTGCAGACTGGCTCAGTCCTTCCCCAAGCCCATTGACTCTAAGCCCCTGCTATCTCAAAGAGAAACCCCTCCATCAGGAACCCTGCAGCAGCGAGGAGATCGACGTCCACTGAGCGAGCCCTTTGATTGGTCTGAAGCCCCTCACTATGACAATACAGGTTTTGATGCTGAGGAGTCTCCTCTGGACGCTCCATCTTCTACTGGGAGTCAGGGAAACCCACCACTGGGCTCCAAACCCCGCAGCCAGTCAACACATGGCCGCCGCCCCCTCCTCAGGCAAGAGCGAATCGTAGGAGTACCTCTGGAGCTCGACACTCAGACGCTCCCCTTCCACAGCAACCAACGCTCCACACCAGACAATGATCCACAATCCTCTGGACCTCCTACTCAGAATCCTTGGCAGAACTGGACCAGAACCCCCAGCCCTTTGGAAGACAGAACCGCTTTCCCCTCCAAACTGGACATGACACCCTCCTCCAGCCCCAATCCTGACCGCAAGGACATAGACTCAAGGTGAGTGAATGGAAGTCTCGCACTTAGACCTGAATGTGTGTGTGTTTAAGATGAGGTTCCATGACCTCTGGGGTCTATAGGTTTTCATTTTAACCAACCGTTACAGGAGCATTTGTACCAGAGAACCGGTGCTCTGTAACATCATTGTCTTGTGTGTTTCAAAAGAAAATAAACTGTCTAATGGAGCAGAAGAAATTAGTTGACTCATTGAAAAGTTGAACAAGATAATTAAATAAACCAATATTCTTGTTGTCTTGTAGAAAAAAATATTGGCTGGACTTTTTAAAATACGAGACAAAACATCTACTTTTCTCAGTTTTACCTAATAGTAAAATGAATACTAAAATAATGTCCCTGCATTGTTATTAGCAATGTCAGTTTGTGAGTATTGTAATAGTTATATTATATATTATAAACCAATTGTTGTTGGCTGTAGATAATCCACAGTCAAATTAAAACTTGAACAAATCGTTAACAAAATATTTGTGCAAAAGTGTATTGTTCAAAATCTCATCACTACTAACACTTCCAGACTTCTGAATATCCACCCACCTTTTGTCAGCCCTTAAGATGAAATGAATAATAGAGTAGAAATGAAATGACAGCTTATTAGACCATATAATGTTTCACCTGACTCCGTCTTCTGCTTTTACTATTAACTTTAACACAGCTCTAGATGAGCTAATTTTTTTTGGCTCATATTTGTACACTTCCTGACCAGTCTTTGCTTTTTGATCCAAGGCTGGAACAAGGTGCAGGGCCTTTGCCCGGCAGCTGGACATACCACAACAATCAGGGGGAGCAGAACAGAAAGGATCAGCTCAGTGTCAGCGGGGGCAACAAGGTGACCGTGGTGATGAGTAAAAGCTCAGACCGCCTGTCCCCCATGATGAGGGAGACAAGATCCAAGTTCAAGAAATCACAGAGCATCGATGAAATTGACATAGGCTCCTACAAGGTCTACAGGTGGGTTTAGTTTAGTTCTTATTTGTCTTTACATTAGCAGCATGTTATGTCAGTACATTGTAGTTGATCTCTCTCATGTGTCTCTGTACAGTATTCCCATGGACAGCTACAGCTCATCCATTGAGCAGCAGACTAGTCTGGACCGTCCAGAGTTGCCTGGTTCAATGGAGCAGACCAACATGTCACGGTCACAATCTGCCCCCATGTTAGACGATGAGCTGGGCTTCCCAGGACATGGCAACCAGAACCAACCCGGACAGAACCAAAAACCTACCATCCCACAGAAGGCATACCACTTTGACCATAACTACAACCCCCAGGTTAGCAGCTTTTTAACCACTTGAGATCAGTGGACAGAGGTTATGAACACAACTTTGACTCATCATCACATTTCAAATTGATATGGATAACATGTTAGTTAACGTTTACTTATCACACATCCAGAAAGCTTTTTTAGCCCTGAAATGCTGATGTCTGTTTGGTGGCAGGTAGTATACACTCGGTTTTTAGAGCTTAGTTACAGGAAACAACTGCCTGCTGTGTCCAATAAAGGAAAAGATTATTTTTGGCCTTTTTTGATAATACAGCCGAAGATAGACAGAAAGCACGGGGCAGAGAGAGGGGAGTGACACACAGTAAATTGCCGTCCAATGCAGGATTCAAACCCGGGCCAGCTGCAGCGAGGACTATGGCCTTTTGCACACCGGGCAGCCGCTTAACCCACTACGCTACAGACCGCCCCGTCACATTGTCGTTTGATATACTGATTATAAAAATAGCATTTGCAGCCAGTTTAAAGGTACCCTGTGGAGTGTTTGACTGCTCACAGCAATGTTTTCATGTTTTCTAGCTGCTTATCCTCATCAGGGTCACACAGGGCTAGAGCCTATCCCAGCTGACTTAGAAAAGGTTCCAGTTCATCTGAGGCCATATAAAGACAAACAAACAATCACACTCAATTGCCTGTAGGTGTACAGGCAATTTGAGTCACCAATTAACTTATGTCTTTGGACTGTAAAAGGAAGACGGAGTACTGGGAGAGGACCAACGCAGACACAGGGAAAACATGCAAACTCCACATAGAAAGGCCCCAGACGAGGTTCAGACCAGGAACCTTCTTCCACCACAGTGCCACCCTCATGTCAAAGAGTAACTTAACACCTCGCTAAAAAGAGTTTTGTTGCATCATGTCCACCTGTACATCACTGCAGCAAAGTGAACATTTTATCTACTGGAGATTAGAAAAAACAAGATTTTCACTTTTTTTGATAAACTAAATGAAAAATCTGTTTTGTATGACAACAATGCCTGAAAACATTATATTGACTCACTGTTCAAACAAATCAGGTCACCATGGATCGTCGGGTGCCTCCACCCTTCCCCAACACACCCGATTATTCAAACCACTCATCGAAGGCCTTGGAGTACATCAATCAACCAGGGAAAACATTACCCAAGGAGTTGGTGAGCCCTCTGTATCGTGCGTATCCACCACTGGAGATGTTTTCTTTCCCCCAATCGCCAATCAACCAGGATGGTCCACCCAGCCAGCAGCAGCAGCAGCAGCAGCCAATACCGACACAGCGCTCCAGGCCAGGGTTTTTGAGGAGAGCAGATTCATTGGTGAGCTCCACAGAGCTCGCTTTGTTTCGCAGAGTCCATGAAGCCCAACAGGAGGCACTGCAGGAAGCTCAATACAGACAGCAGGTACAAGATCTGTGTATGTGTGTACAAAATAAATGACCCAAATGAATTTTCCAAAATTTTTTGTTTAATGTTGAGGTCTGAAAGACTTTCTTATTCTGTCATCTGATGAAACTTTCCTGTCCTCAGTCGGACCCCCCTCTCTATAGTCGGGCTCTTGTGTACTCCACCCCCATGGAGCACTCAGCTCTCACTAACATGGCCGACAGCCAGAGCCAGATGTTGCACAACAAGAGAAACGGTCGTTATGATGACGACTATCCCACCTACCAGGAGCAGAAGAAGCCAATGATTGGTTATCCAACCAAGAGCTTGACTCAGCGCCGCCCCCTGTCTGCCAGGAGCTACAGTACTGAGACCTACGGAGCATCTCAGGTAGTCTGTCTGTCACCTACTGCAAGCTGCTGATACATACTTGTCCAATCCAATATGTTATAATTAAAACAAAAAGGGCTACAACTAACAATTATTTTATTGATCAATCGGTGAATTAGTTTCTTAATTACTTCTTAATTTGGCTTGTCTATAAATGTCAGAAAACAACCACCCACCACAGTTTTCCAGAGGCCAGACATTTTCAAAATGTCTGTGTGTAAATGTCCAATATATCTAAAGCAAGAGTCACTACTACGTATATTCCTGGTCTAGAAATAGAAAACACTTGCTTATATGCTTGAAAGGTTGTTTGGGTAATTTCTAGCAGGTCCCTGATTGCAAGCCACTAACACACAGCCTACTTTGTCGAAGAAGTATGATGACTTGGCATTACAGTGTATGTATATGATTGAGTGGAAGCATCCATTTATCCATCCATTTCTCACCAATTACCTGGATCCAGCTCATTATAGCAACAGACTAAGAGTAGGGCAGATGTCCTTTGCTTCAGCTATATCCCCAGATCCCAAGGCATTCCCAAGCCCATATATAATTCCTTCAGTGTGTTCTGGGTTTGCCCCAAGTCAGACTTACCAACAATAGCCACAGAGAGGTGTGTAGGAGAATACTATCAGATGCACAAGTACTTTATCTGGCCCCTTTCAGCATGAGGGCACAGGAAGGAAAAACTAATATTGAGTGCTTGACTGCAGTCTTATTTTTGCATCTTGCCAAAGCAAAAGGCCAAATGTGAAGGCTGGAATATACTGCACCTGTTCTGTAAAGAGCTTTAGCTTTAGGATAAACTCTTTGTCTTCCCTATGGTGGTGGCCTGCATGTTGAAGTGCCTTCAAGCAAGAAGGCTGTGCCATCAGTGTGTGAATGTGTATGAATGCTTAGCTCCTCAAACTGATTAGCTGTTGGCAACTTGCATGGCAGCCAATGCCATCAGTGTATGAATGTGTGTGAATGTGTGAATGAGATATGCAGTGTAAAAGTGCCTTGAGTGGTTGAGTTAAGTCCATTTACCATTACTATTGAGCAGCTTAGTTCTAGGAATGGCAGTACCAAGCAGTTGGCCCACTACGTCTCTCCACATGGAAATATCTAAATAACAATTATCCAATGACATTGCCATCAGTATCTAAATATATAACAATTATCCAATGACATTCCCATTAGCCACACCTCTACTTCTGTACTAATTAGCAAATGTTTGATAAACTAAAATGGTGTATATTTAGATGTATAGATGCTAAACAAATGATAAACCCTATTGTCGTTTCTTTTTGAAGGTCAGTCCTCATTAGTTTGACCTTAAGATAGTGGTTGTTAGGAAAATATCGATATGATTTATTTTATTTGTGAGTAGAGTCTTGGGAGGTGGTTTATTTCAATTACACTTACTTACTTTGTGATAGTGCAACAAGCTGTAAACACAACATCTGACATATGAAGTGTAGAACAAACACCAACAAATAGTTGCCTTTTTACAGATATGTAAGGCAGCATTAGCGTTCATTTGAAGCTCTGGTCACCTGATGAATATTCACTTTCCTTTTAACTCTGTGTTGGTCTCCACCATGTCTGTGGGAAATATAGTTAATTAACATTGTTTGCAGTTTGCATGCATTTATCAGAGCTAAAGAACAAAATATTACACTGCGGAAAGAGCTGAAAGATGCTGGAAACCTCTGTAGAGCTGAAGGAAACTGCAAAATTGATAATTCTCTGTGGTCACTACTAGCAACATGATCTTTTTAAAATATTAACCTTTTTTCTCAGGCCCGTCCAGTGTCAGCTCGTCCTACCATGGCTGCCCTGCTGGAGAAGATGCCACCTGACTACACTTTGGCAACCTGCCCTGAGAAACCATCTGATGACACCATCAAAGTAAGACCTGTCGTACCACAGAAACCTGAAGACATCACCTCCAGGATGCCTGCAGATTGGAGGCAACAGCTACTTAGGCACATAGAGGCCAAACGATTGGACAGGGTACGTCAATGCAATGCAGAAATACTGAAGAGGGAGAAACAATGACACACACACACACACACACACACACACACACACACACACACACACACACACACACACACACACACACACACACACACACACACACACACACACACAGCATTCAGAGGCCCTCCCTGTCTGTATTTGTGTAAATCTGTGTTGTAAGGTTGACCAGATATGTGTCCAGCTGCATGTGTGTCCCATCCACACTGTCGCTCTGTCAGCCTGACCTTCTCCACACTCATTACAGGATATGTGCTGAAGAAATCATGTCCTGAAATTCAATTCAACAAAATCGTGTAAAAAAAAAAAGTCAACCAGCATAATTCCCCAGCTGGGTGATGCTGGTCTATGCTGTTTTTTCCCAAAAGCAGGACACTGTAATTATAGTGTATGTATCAATATTGATAAAATGAACAATAGTATCTTTAAAGAAAAGATTAACATTTAATAGGATTTTTTACGTCAAAAGTTAGATGAGCATATAGATACCACTCTCATGTCAGTATGGAAACACGGAAGAACAGTGGGCCTGTCCACATGCCAGTTTAAAGCTCAATAATTCTCTTGTGTCTTCTCTGGCGTCTCCACTGGTTGCCGGGCAGCCTAGCAGTAGCAACAAAGACTCCAGAGATTCACACCCAATGAAGAAATAGTTCTGTTCTCTTTTATACTTAGGTTTTTGCACAGATTAAACAAACTCGATATGGCGTATTAATTAGGAAGCTTTGGCGGTGCTGGTAGACAGGCAAGCTGTTTCCTGTCTTTACATCTCCTGGCTCCAGCTTCATTATTACAGTGCAGGCATAAAAGTGCAATCAATCTTCACATCTTAGTCTTAGCAAGAACATATTTTCCAAAATGTGAAAACTGATTCTTCAGTCGGAGCTGGTGCCTCAACAGACATTAAAGCATGCATTCCACATCATTTTTCACTTAGGGATTGGCCTTATTGTTTGTTTAAACCAGTGTTTCTCAAACTTTTTCAGACCAAGGACCACTTTGTCAAAAAAAAAATTTTCAGGGACCACCTGACCCCGTCTTCAGCTACCTATCCATCATTGTTTCCCATCCTCTCCGTGCCTTGTTTTAGTTAAAGTTCACAGCTTTTGCTGCTCATTTACTTGCTTTCTTTTCCTTACTTACTGACGTGACAGCGGAATGATTTTGTCTATAGGAGACGCCGTGGTTGCTTAGGCAACAATTTGGGCACTGCTAATTCAGATTTATCTTCATATATCCATTATACATATTTAAAAAAAATATTTGTCTGCATTTTTGTTCAGAGAACAAATTCGCTTTACACTTCAAATAATGTTAGGTAGGACTAGGGCTGATATGGCCTGTAACCAATATCTCGATATTTTTAAGCTATATCGCGATACACGGAATATATTTCGATATTTTTGTTGTTGTTGTTTTGTATTGTTTATTTCTAATAAATATTGTCATTATTTCCATGATAGCATTGTAATTGCTCAGAATCAACGTAGAACAGTAGATTTACACTTGCTGTGAGACACACCTCTTTTATAGCTTTTTAACACTTGTCATATTTTTTATGAATTTTTAATACATTTCATGATGTAAATATGAGCTTTAAAGCTCAATAGCTTCCAGGTCCTGTGACCTATTGGCTCAAAATCAGTGTAGAACAGTCGAGACACTTTTTTAAATCAACCATTTAACCATTCTTCATATTTTATAAATAAACGTTTAATACATTTAACACCCACGTTTTATTTTGAAAACCGAAAGTGTCCACACGCTGCAGTAACCTAGCGCTGACTTTCCAGTTTTTTAAAAGTGTTTGCCATAAAGTCGGCAGTAAGGGCGCACTTGAAAATATTGGAGCAGCTGACGTGACCACGCGAAAACGAGAGACGGCGTGACCGCAGCTGTTTTTCTTCAGAACCAAGTCGTCCGTCTCCATCTTCAATTACCTCACTTGGACTCTTGGCTTCACCTCTCCTCACTTGATACAGAAAGTACGCATGCGCGCAGGGGATGTTTCTGGGTGGGCGGGGCAGTGTGCTGCGTGCTGTGAGCAGCAGGAGCGAGTGACAGGAGAAACTCCGGAGAATTAAATGCACACGGCTTAAAACATTTACGTGACAAGTACTCGATGGTCGCGATATAGTCATTTCATACATCTCACGTAGAACAAGCCGCGATATATCGAGTATCCCTAGGTAGGACTCCACAAACTTGTGTGGGAAAATATTTTAAGAGATCCTCTCACGGACCACTTGAGGTCGCTCGCGGACCACTAGTGGTCCGCGGACCACACTTTGAGTAACACTGGTTTAAACCCAATGTTAAATCACATATGTTACTACATAACTAGTCTGAAAACTTATGAATACTTATAAATACTAATGTTGGAATGAAATGATCCACCAGTTGTTCCTTGTATGACACAATGTTCTCTGTGTGTACTGACTGTTCATTAGCTAACATTTCTCTGTGCTTTCAGCAACTGTGCGCTGTTATTGTTGTTTGTTTATTTGTGTGTGGAGCTCACAGTGTGTTGTCAAATTTGTGCAGCTTGCTGTGTAGCCCCCCCCCCCCCCATTCACCCATGTCATGTGATGTTGTCTTCTCCAATCAGAGTGGTGTCCTAAAGCACAACACGCTCACGCTGGGCATGCTCTGTCAGGGCGGGGGTCACAGCCAGGGGCGCAGCAGCACTTTGAACTTTAACCTTTACAATAACACTAAGCATGAGCCCCCTGCTGGCCGCTGGCTACCACTACCTCCTCCTCCATCTGCTAACGCTGTAAGTATCCCACTGAAAACAATGAACCCCTGGTACTGCTGTTATTACTGCAAACATAGGTAATATAGAGAATAGCTGCCACTGCCTCCTCACCCAACTACAGCAACCATGAACTATAATTTAACTGTGTGACATTATTGCCAGTGTAATTTAGACTATTAACTACCTTGTCTACCACCTCCAGTTGTGAGTATATATGAACTGGGTATGATACACTTTCGTTTTGGAATTCAAATCCCATTCAGCGTGACTTTAAAGTCACTTTAAATGAATAGCAGCCAGTGTACAAATTCTGGTGATAAATTTGTGTTTCAAAAGTTTGGACCAATCAGCATCACAGCCGTGACAGAGACGTGCCCGGTGGGGTTTGGGTGGAGAAGCTGAAGTGAACACACACATTGACTGCCGAAGTTGGAACTTTTTTGGTTCTTTCACACTTTGGAGATTTTAATGTTTCATTTTTTTCTCTGTGCTCTTCTTGGTCGTGTCCACATGGTAACTCTGGATTTGTGAAACTCTTGTGAGATTGTTTCTGCATATGTTTATCTTCAGGCTTTTCTGCCAGCTGCCAGCTGCTGTTCATGTCCTGTGCGAAATCAAAACTCAAAGGAGACTTATTATTGTAACCCAAACCCAGTAGTGTTTGTGCATAAAACTAACAAAACTGCAACTGAAAAGGTCTCAATGAAGTTTCTAAATAAAAAGCCATAATCAACATTTAGTTTTACACAGGACACGAACGCCAGTGATTAGGTCAAAGTCAGTGCGTGATCCATTCATCAACAAAAAGGGTACCTCCCTCCGCCTGAACCGTTATAATGTCACTCAACAAACAACTAATTTAGTCTTGTACAGCTGCAGATGTGCCTCATATTAAGCAAAACAAGATTGTTTTGAAGTAGAAACAAAGCATCCAAATCAAAGAGTTTTGTAAATCACCATTTAGACACGACTGCTCTTCTAATTTATTTAAAGTAGGAAAAGGTGATGTCACATACTTTGATTAGTCATGATTTGAGGTTCATGGTGTAGAAGGAAGAATAACTCTTCAGAACTTTAGATCAACTATTTATTTGCATCAGCCATCAGACCATGTTGACCAGTGGTAACGTTGCACAACACATTACTTAACTTCACCTAGACGAGTGAAGAAATATCATCCCCCACAGTATGGATACTTAATAGAACAGCCCCTTACATACCATTCAAATGTTCTGTCTGTCTCAGACAGGTCAGGATACATGAATAAATGACTAAAGTTAAATGTTAATTTTCAGTAATGGTCCCTCCGTTCATTTCTGTCTCTCTCAGACCCCCTCTCAGCAGGCAGCCATGCTGGATAATGACCAGGAGGGGGTGTCAGGGAGCAACCAGTGGGCTCCCTATTCACTTGGCAGGAGAGACGTCCCACCTGACAACCTCATGAAAAAGGTAGAACATGTCTAATCTGTTTTATCCAGCCCATTTTACACTTACGATCAACATTGCACCCCATTTGGCTCAAAAACTTTATGCCGCCATAAAGTTTGACAGTAAAGTTCTATTGTATATTACTAGTCCCTCTAGCATGGATGAGCATGCCTCTAACAGTACTCCCTCTGTCCACAGAGTGCTCACTCCCACAACCCTTCCCACCAGTCACACAACACACACATGATCGTCACTTCCTCTTCCTCCTCCTCGTCCACTACACCTCATCGTGTGGTCGGGCAGCAGGGCTATGATGGGATGATGAACAAAGGGGGCCAATACCAACCAGGGATGACCTTGTCAGTAGTTCCCTCTGGGGGCCCTGGGCAGTACCAGGTCAACATGCCACAAGGTAAATGGTAATAAATAAAAAAAATTGCATTTGTAGCCCGTAAAGATTTATTTTTGGGTTGAGACTTTAACTGTGTATGAGGAGTATAATACCACTGGATGTTTACAATTTGAAACATGCGATTTCCCAGTAATAGTACATTAGTCACAGAAGTATGAAGTATGTGTGCCATGTGTCTCAATTCAACAGTGTACACATTAGGAAGTTGTATTTCAGACTGATTGAAGCTATCAGTCTCTGTTTTTTATCCAGGCCATCCCAATCCTGGACAGGCTTACCCCAGCTCCGGCCTGCCCATGGCCCTGTCACCATCTGGGAACCAGCCTCAGTACAACCCCCATTCTTCCCACACCTCCCATCAGCCATCCCTCCCAGCCACCAACCCTCAGTACCATGGCAACCAAGGCATGGTTCATAGCAACCAGGTTGTCATGACCCACACCAACCCACGGCCTCAGAGCGCTCGCTGCCTGTTGCAGACTAAAGGCCAGAAGAGCACGGATGGTTTTCAGGAACAGGTATCTGTCTGTCTGTCTGTCTGTCTGTCTGTCTGTCTGTCTGTCTGTCTGTCTGTCTGTCTGTCTGTCTGTCTGTCTGTATTTAGCATTCACATCCCACACTATCTATCTATCTATCTATCTATCTATCTATCTATCTATCTATCTATCTATCTATCTATCTATCTATCTATCTATCTATCTATCTATCTATCTATCTATCTATCTATCTATCTATCTGTCTATCTATCTGGTTAAAGAATGGTCAAAGAAACAGTACAGATAAGTAGGTGGGTTTTAAACAACTAGCATTAGCCATATCCAATATACTTATGATATACTCGTAAATTAAAACAAGAGGCACGTAAATCAGAGAGCCACAGCTCTACTGAACCATCTATTCCTTTAGGTCTAAGTAGCAATGACTTCATGAGCTTCTTTAATGATAAGATTATAACTATTAGAGACAAAATCCATCACCTCTTGTCCTTAACAGGCATTGATCTGCATTCTGATACAGCAAGTTTGGAAACAGCTGTAGAACCTGTTATGTATTTAGACTGTTTTTCTCCAATCGACTTCATCAAACAACTTTAATCATTTCTGCAGCTAAGCCGTCAACCTGTCTCTTAGGCTGTGTCCGAAATCACTCACTCATTGCCTACTCCCTACTCCCTACTCCCCGCATAGGGAAATAAATGTAGTGGACTATATAGTAAGCCTAACAGAAAAAATGTTCGGACACTTTCAGACCATTCTCTTGGCCCCGGTAATTACGTCATTGCTGTCGCACAGTTAAAACGTACCACATTAATGTCGTCTCACATAATACTTGTCTATTTATTACTGCATTTTTATTAAATTAGAGTCTTTTGATTACTGTCCCGTATATTTTTTTTTCGTATTTTGTTTTCTATTTAAGCATATTTTTATATTTTATTCTCTTGGCTCTTTAGTAACAGAAAGTTACAGTGTAATCTACTGGAATGTTTAATTATATGCTGTTTGTTTTACCCTTTTTTTAATGAATGTAGAAAGCCATTTAAATTTCCTTGTTTTGAAATGTGTAATAAAATAAACAAGCTCAGGGGGTGAGCTGGCACCTCTCCAGCTACCAGTCCACCTTCCATATTTTTGGTCCATACTGGACTTGAACTGGCCACCCTCCGGTTCCTAAACCAAGTCCCTATGGACTCAGCTACTGCTGCCCCACCCATTTTTAATACTGACATTTTAAAAAATAAAAAAAGTACAGATAAAAGTTACATACAAATGCACTGGTTTGTAACAGTTTTGTTCATATTGTCACAATTATAACTGGCTCCCGGTCAAATCCTGCATCACGTTGCTGCTCCTCCTCGCTCCCTCAGGTCTTCCTCCTCCATTCACCTGACTGTCCCCTCCGCCCGTCTCACCATCAGCCTGAACCCCTTAACCCCCGTCATAAGGAACATCAACTCACTCTCACAATTCAAGTGTGCTTTTAAAACCCACCTGTTTAAAATGGCCTTTTCCATCTGACTGACTCAATTGCACTGTCCTATTTTAACCTGTTTTTAATGTTGTATTCTTGTAATTTGATATGCTTTTAGGGTTCTTTTTGTTTGTTTAGTTATTTGCTGTCTACTTTTATTTATTGTAAGGTGTCCTTGGGTGACAGAAAGGCGGCTATGAAATCAAATGTATTATTATTTATTTATTTATTTATTTATTTATTTATTTATTTATTTACTTATTTACTTATTTATTTACTTATTTACTTATTTATTTAAATGACAATGTCACCAAATTTTAGCCAATCAGCCGTTAACAAATCTAAAAACCAGTTCGTCCTTTCTTTCACGTCTGGAGTCAGATAACGAATAAATTGTATGGAATGCGATATACTTGCATGAAATTGATACAAATCTTAACCTCATGTAAAATAAACAATAGAATAAACTGGCCTTGTGACTGTTGTACTGCTCCACAACTCATGAATTTGAAATGCCATCTACTGTCAGCCTGGCTGTTTGTATTTTATCAATAATTCAATTATTGATGATCAGGAGGAGACTAGCAAGACGTCGTCAAATTGTGAGTGATAGCCTACCTTTTAGCGCCTTTTTAATTAGAGTAGATATCATTTTCTTTAATTAATTCAATATCCTCTGTCAAACTACACCCCCTGCTAACTCCCATCCATCTGCCATATTTATGTTCCTTTCCGCGCCTAGAGAACTTCTGGCAATGCATGATGGGATATTTTGCTTCGGTTAGTGACCATCGGATGTTTACTACATTTTGCAGTGAATTGTGGGATACATGCAGTGCACTATATAGTGGACACTAAACATTTGGACACCAGTACAAAATAGCGTAGTCACTATATTATGCACTATATAGTGGTTAGGGAGTGATTTCGAACATAGCCTTAGACCCTATCCCAACCAGGCTGCTCAAGGATGTTTTACCTCTAGTTAGTCATTCTTTATTGGATACGATTAATCTGTCTTTATTATCAGGATATGTACCACAGTCCTTTAAGGTAGCTGTAATTAAACCTCTTCTTAAAAAGCCCACTCTAGACCCAGAGGTATTAGCCAACTACAGACCGATATCAAACCTTCCCATTCTCTTTAAGATACTTGAGAAAGCTGTAGCTAATCGGCTGTGTGACTTTCTCCATAACAATAGTCTATTTGAGGATTTTCAGTCAGGATTTAGAGTGCATCATAGCACCGCATTAGTCAAATATACAAATGACCTCCTAATGGCATCAGACAAAGGACTCATCTCTGTACTTGTCCTGTTAGATCTTAGTGCTGCATTTGACACCATTGACCATCAAATTCTTTTACGGAGACTGGAACATCAAATTGGCATCAAAGGAACCGCCCTAAGCTGGTTTAAGTCGTATTTTTTAGATCGATCTCAGTTTGTTCACGTCAATGATGAATCCTCCATGCATACCAAAGTTTGTCATGGAGTCCCACAAGGTTCTGTACTTGGACCACTTCTATTCAGTTTATATATGCTCCCTTTAGGGAACATTATTAGAAAACACTCTATTGATTTTCATTGTTATGCTGACGACACCCAATTATATTTATCGATCAAGCTTGATGCAACCAATCGGTTGGCTGGACTCCAAGCATGCCTTAAATATAGATATAAAAAGTTGGATGACCTACAATTTTTTGATGTTAAATTTAGACAAAACTGAAGTTCTTGTAATTGGACCCAAACACCTCAGAAACTCTCTTTCTAGAGACTTAGTTACTTTAGATGGGATCACTCTGGCCTCCAGCTCCACTGTAAAGAATCTCGAGGACTGTATTCTTCCACTTACGTAATGTCGCTAAAATCAGACGCATTGTCTCTCAAGCGGATGCAGAAAAACTAGTCCACGCATTTGTTACTTCAAGGCTGGACTATTGTAACTCTTTGTTATCAGGCTGCTCTAATAAGTCTCTTAGGACTTTGCAGTTAATTCAGAATGCTGCTGCACGTGTTCTGACAGGAACCAAGATCAGAGATCACATCTCTCCCATTTTGGCTTCCTTGCATTGGCTACCTATTAAATCTAGAATAGAATTTAAAATTCTTCTTCTTACTTACAAAGCTCTTCATGGTCAGGCACAATTATATCTAAAAGAGCTCATAATACCTTACTACTCCTCTAGAACACTGCGCTCTCAGGATGCTGGGTTCCTTGTGGTTCCTATAGTTTCCAAAAGTAGATTGGGAGCCAGAGCTTTCAGCTATCAGGCTCCTCTTCTGTGGAACAAACTACTATTCTGGGTTCGGGAGGCAGACACGGTCAACACTTTAAAGAATAGACTTAAGACTTTCCTTTTTGATAAAGCTTATAGTTAGGGATGGCTCAGGTCATCCCTTAGTTATGCTGCCAAAGGATTAGACTGTGGGGACTCCACACCACCCCCAGGGTTATGCCTAGCCAAGCACGGTATTGGTTGAAGATGCAGTCACATCTCCCTTACCGAAAACCCTTTCTTTCTTTCTTTCTTTCTTTCTTTCTTTCTTTCTTTCTTTCTTTCTTTCTTTCTTTCTTTCTTTCTTTCTTTCTTTCTTTCTTTCTTTCTTTCTTTCTTTGTCTCTCTCTCTCTCTCTCCTTTTCTCTCCCTCTCTCCCTCTCTCCCTCTGTCCCCCCCACACCCCTTTCTCTCTCTCTCTATCTCTCTTGCCCTCTCTCTCCTCCTCTCTCTCCCTCTCTCTCTCTCTCTCTCTCTCTCCATCTGTGGACATACATGCCTCATTAATGCATGTTACTAACCAAACTTCCCCAGAGTTTCTGTCTCTGTCGTCCAGCAGGTTCTCGTGGATCGTGGCTGCTGCTGTGATCCTGCACGTCCACTACGCATATTGTTACTGTCATTATTACTACCATATCTGCTACTGTGATCATTTTATCATTCATTGTGATTCATTGTCATTTTATCAGTTATTGTAATTTTACAGTATGTTTGTGTTGATTTGTTCTGTACACGTGACATCTATTGTACGTCTGTCCATCCTGGGAGAGGGATCCCTCCTCTGTGGCTCTTCCTGAGGTTTCTTCCACATTTTTTTCCTGTTAAAAGTTTTTTGTGGGCAAGTTTTTCCTCACTTGAACCAAGGGGCTAAAGACAGAGGGTGTTACTCCCTGTACAGATTGTAAAGCTCTCTGAGGCAAATGTACTTTGTGACTTTGGGATATACAAATAAAATTGATTTGATTTTTGATTTATGACAGGACTTGATTGTTACCAGTTCACATGCTCGTGTGGGCAAGTGGATTGAAGGTTCCACATAAGGCCAACAAGCTGTTAACCAAAGTACACAAAGTATTATAATAACTAGAATATAGAAGTGTAATTATAGCCACCTAACAGCGATAGTTTGTGATGAAACAGGTCTAGAAAAAGCCACAGAGGCGTAGTTTTAAATCTGACATATTTCACAGATTGAAACACCAGAAGTACCAGTTTAGTTAGGAACATGAAGTCATTCACACCATCCGGATCAGCTGATCCTCATGCTGGGTTTTGTTGTTCCCTTCCCCAGGATGAGGCCATTTTCATTATGCTAAATAGAAAAACTCTGACAGGGATATGTGTGGCTCATTGTTGCTGTCAGAGAAATGAGGACCTCAGTATAGCTGCCAAATCGTGTTACACATCACATGAAAGCACTCTCCCGCTGTCGTGCATGTTGTCTGTCTACTCTATGCTTGTGTAGAGATGGTTATGATCTTTGTATTTCACTTTCACGTGTTCTTTTTTCTTTTCTGTTTTTTTCTTTTTCTCATCTCTTTCTCTCTCTCTCTCCCTCTCAAGCTGTGTGTGAGAATAGAGAAGAACCCTGGTCTTGGTTTCAGTATCTCTGGTGGCATCAGCGGCCAGGGGAACCCCTTCAAACCATCCGACATGGTACGACCCGATCTGGCCTGCCAGCCAATTACAGCCTCCCCGGCTTTACCTCAGAGTTGCCTTGGAAACTGCTGCCGTTACTGCAGTGTTTCGTCTATCTGTCCATATGTCTGTCTGTCTGTGTGGCAGCAGTTGACTTGGTTAACTTTGAGTCTGTGATCTTATACCACAGACTGTTGAAAAACTGCAGTTTGCATGTTTGGAGGGGTAAAAAAGGTTGTGTGTATCAAAACTAAAAATGTTGTAAATACGTGTTAGCATCAGCAAACAGGATGGAAGACTCCAGAGAAGTGATATCTGTTTGGAAAGTACATTATTAGGTCTGATAGTTCACACTATGAATGCATGTATCATGTACTAGAAATATTGTATAACATATAAAGCAACAAAAATAAATATTTCAGGTAGAAATAGATCTGTGCCCACATGCATACATGATATCTTATTATAAGATATGCCAAATTTACTACTTGTGGGTTTGATTTTGTCAGTGTATGTGTTCACTGAGAGCCGGTTGCAGATCCCCCAGGCCTCCTGCACATGGCAGTCTGTCCTAGAAACATGCTGCTATAGGCAGTCGCAAGGAGTGAGGCTGAGGCTGATCATGGAGCTCTGACTGTTATTTTAAGAATGCTGCTTTAGTTCTGGGACACCGTGGGTGATTTTAGATGTTCAACACTTTGATCTAAGGATAGGAAGTATGGCAGATTTTACTGACTGTTATTCAGATGTTGAGTAACTGACGAGACAGCTGGTCTATAAATAGAGAGGCTACAAGAGGAGTTCTTCAAACAGCCTCTGCATAGCCCGTGTCACAAATGGTGAATCAATTTAAGTCGGGGGTGTAAAGTGATAATATAGAAAGTGTCAACTCATCATTTAACTTAAGTTTTATTTAGACAGGTAGTGACTCAGTTCCGACACACACAGTTGTTTAATCATTCCCATGTCGACTTATATCCATAAAGCCTCCGCCAGCTGCAGTTTGTTCACAGAGGAACATTTTCTCAGGGAATTAACATTAGACATACACCATATTTATAGTGTATAAAATATACAATGTACACTTTATCAATCCATGTTAACGTGGATGAATGTATATTGCAGAATACTTCTATTTCACATTAAATTAAAATGTGCTGCTGTCATGTTTTATGAAATCTCATTGACTGACAGTCACCTTCTGATCTTTTGGGTATCTGCAACAATGGGACTGTGTATGGCTCAGATGTCAACGTTAAAATGTGCATTTAGATGTTGTTAATACACTCATATGAACTATGTGTCTGCTTTGCTCTCCTCAGACCCCACACAATGTCAAAAACAGTCATTATTTGTCACAAACTAAAGGTTCCTTTTCTGTTCTTACACTGGTTCCCTTGTTACTTCATCCACATGTGAGACATCTCAGATGAAGCTTGCTTTCATGTGTTTTTTCTGTTTGTTGTCAGTTTAGGGCTGACTCGTCAGCACTTTTAGTTCAAATGAATGGAGATGCCTTTGATTTCATTTTTCTGACCTACTTGAGAACTCACTTTGGTTTGTCCAGCCCTCTCCACACACAATAAACAGGTTTATAAATGACATCAGTGGTTTTAATTACCACTATCTTTAAATTAAGTGTTGAGTTTATATAGTTAATCAAAAATAATCTGGAGAACCTACACCGCTACACACGCCACTTCTCCACATGACTATGGCTCCCTCTTGTGGCCATCTTGTTGTTTGCAACCACTGATTTATCTTTACCAGAGGAACATTTGTAATAACTGATCTTTATTATTGTAAAACAAAAAATGTTACCTCCTATTTATGTTGTTATGTTACGTTTTTAACATTTTACCATACCAACTTATTAAGGAAAGAAGAGAGACATCATCTTGTTATAGTTTTACCTGTCATAATGTCTGAACACAACATGAATATTTCACTATAAGGTGCACATGTGTGTGTTCAAATGATCTGTCATCTGTAAATGTATTTAACAATATCCCTTTTCAAAAGATGTATTTTTATTTTATTTATTTATTTATGTATTACGTAACAACAAATAATTATTATCACTCGCCTTGATCTGTATAGAAACAGAATAATATTCCAAGAACTAATTCGAATGAATTGACATTCATTTCCTTATAGCATTATATTTGAAACCAATGATTTCATACTCTTCTAAAATCCTTTTTGAAACTAGTTTCTATAAAAAGAAATCACAGTGATTTGACGTAAAAGGCTAGCTGTGGCACTCACTCAACTGGGTCAGTTCGACTTCTGGCTAATTAGGATTCAGTGAACGATGACTCATGTCCTGTATTGACAGGAGTGGAATCCCCCGCTTTAATCTATCAGCTTCTCAGGCTCAGTTTAAGAATAGAAGAGCAGGTTGTAAGAAGCAGAGGTCCCTAATGGATTCCTAAACCACAGAGGGTTCCTCTGCAAAACAGCATCCAACAGAACACACAGTGGCTCGTAAATACTTTAAGGCAACGCCTAAAGTCCATGTAGAGACAATTCTGAGGTTTCTTTTTAAATACAATAAATATGTTGCTAGTTGTCTTTCAAAGTTAGTCATGCCATGTTCTTGACTGTATTGGTCTCAATACACTCTTGTCCTGGTCATGACTTGGCCTTGGTTTAGGTGGTTTTCACTACAACCCTGGTTTATACACTTCTAGTCAAACCTTACAAATAGGTACATTTAAATGATTTTTTGACAAATTCAGAAACTTTGAAGATTTTAGCACAGTGCTGCAGCTTTGTGTGCACCTTCTTTAAAGTGTGTAAATGTTTTATTACTGTGACTAACAATTTCCAGCTGCTAACAAAGACATCTGTAATGTGCAGTGTGCCCCATATGTCACTAAAGTCCACTTGGACGGATGTGAAGGAACCCAAATGAACCGGCCCGATCCAATCCAATTTACAGAATCAAAATAAAATCAGTTTGTATGCACGTATGAGGCTCACTGTATAAATGCCAGTGTCACTGTGAATAGTAACTGAACTAATACTTGTAACATAACCACCTCTTTAATATATATGCAATATATGTGTCTGTTCTTGCATCCACTCATACACTGTAGTACGTAGGTGTCACTGCACTGTCAGTACTACACATTGTTTTAACTGGTGTCACATGTGGCACATTAATCGGTAAAGCTCACTACTGTGTGTTCAACATTTGCACCACCTGTTGAACCGTGTTGTACAGCTACATTGTCCTGCATTTTTCTGTGTTTCGAAACATCTTTCAGCTCTCAGTGAAAAGATGTTGGTGTTTTTACAATCTCTGCCTTGAGTTATGGAGGGTAAATATATGGGGGATGAAATATGTTCTTTTCCCTTTGTCAGCACCTATCCCACACCTATTCTTCCCCCCTATTCTTTATATACTTACTGTATATCTTTTTTCTCTCTTTATAACATCATGTCTATCCAATGCCAAGTCCTTATCTGTATAAACAGATGATTAACCATTTTAACAAGTATATATATATAAGTATATTTTGGGAGGAATGGATCACTCAGCTTCTGTAAGATAGACGTCCTCATAAAGTGGTTGCCTCTCTAAATTTGGACCTTCTGGCAAAAGGGTGGGGGTGGGGGTGGGGGTGGGGGGGTGGGGGGGGGGTATTGAGATGAGAATAAGAAAGGCAAAGATTCTAAACCATCGTGTCCCTGTGTTGTCCTAACGGTGTATCATTTTGACTTATAGGGTATCTTTGTTACTAGGGTACAGCATGACGGGCCCGCCGCCTCCGCCCTGCAGCCAGGAGATAAGATACTGCAGGTAACATCCTCTCTCTCATTGTCGAATGTGACAGACAGAAACAGCCACATGCCCCATCCCCTCTCCCTCCCTAACCCTCCTTAACCCTTATTTTATAAACAGTGAGGCAGAGCCTTCTGTAGAAAAGGAAAGGAAATAGATATGCTTTATCTACTCTTAGCCAGCAGAGTCACACAAACACTGATGAGCTGCAGTAATGGAGCCAGAGATCTCACAGAGATCTCATCTTACTGGGGTGAGGGTACCTGTTGGTCCAGAAATCAGGCATAAACCCCACACCCTCTCTTCCTTAATCATTATCCAGGGTGTAACCAGCCTCTTGCTCAGTGTCAGCTGGGATAGGCTCCAGCCCCACCGAGACCCTGATGAGGAGAAGAGGTTACAGAAAATGGGTTTGTTGCCTTGACGTACAAGCTAAAAAAAAGCTCTTCATGTACAGTAATGTTTTCTAACATTACATGGGTTTAAACACGTTTCTAGCTGATTACTGCAGTTTGCAGTAAGAGATTGGTTCTCTTCAATGGAAGAAGAATGTACTTATATATACTATATTCATTGTAGCTTTTATTTCAAAGTCACACTACAATGAAGCCCAAGTGACAGCTCCTCCCCTCTTCCTCACCCCTCATCCCTGTCATGCTTCCCTCCCCTCTCTCCTCCTCCTCCATCTTCTCTCCACAGATGTACAGTTTAGCTGGATGAACTCATCTAAAAGCCCTTTTTTGTCTTTACCCCTTCTCTCTCTACAGCATGACTGTGTAGCTCCTCCTCTTCTCTCTCTTTTCCCCAACAGTGATGTGTTACTGAGATAATGATGGCAGTGACCTTCCATCCTCCCACAACCACACACACACACACACATAGACATATGTATGGAAATTCTGCAGCACATAAACCTCATAGATGCACACACACATGCTGTTGACTGTGCTGCGTGTTTGCCTTGCAGGCTAATGGACATAATTTTTTACACATGGAGCATGAGACAGCCGTCTCTCTGCTGAAGAGTTTCCAGCGAACAGTGGACTTGATGGTTCTGAGAGACACAGCAAGCGCTAAAATAGTTTTATAACAAACAAACAAACACAACACAACAACGCTTCTCTACTCATCGCCATCCTACGCCACTCCACCTGCCCTCCGCTGGAGGCTTGTGGAACTGAAAAATGAGCCGCCTTTTTTACCTTTTTAGGGGAACACACAGACATTTATTTGCCTATTGCTGGACCAAAGGCAAATACTAGTGCCAAATGTACCATAGGAAACATATCGGCTCTTCTGTCTACCGGCGGTCAGGGACCTGATCGACGACTGGACGGACCACAAGAGGACTCTAAGACTTGAGTTCCTACAGGGCTGCTGCAGTTTGGATTTTGTGGTTGGTTTGTTAATTAGGCGGTCATCTGATTGATCAGTCTGAATAGTTTACTTTTGTTGGTGAGTTAGGGTTCTGGGATATTTTTGCTTTTCTCGCCTATTTTGCTGTCCGTAGTAGATTTCTAAACATTTCTTTGGTAGCTCATGATTCACTTCCCACATTTTTCATTGTTCTTCTTTGCTTTGTCGAGCTCTCTCCTCTCCTCTGTTGTCTCCTTTTGTGTTCTCTTCCTTTGTCTTTTATTTTCTCTCCTGTTCTTCTTTTTCTTCCACGGTGTTTTGTTGTTTCCTGCTGTCTTCTGGTCTGTCCTGTTCTGCAGGTGTTATTTCATCCAGTGTACAGAAATTGAAAACTTAAGACTTTCCGCCTTGTGTACATATATAGAGCTGCAGCTTTTTAGAGCTGCACTCTCCTCGGGGCCTGGACAGACAGCTCTAAAACTTTATGGTTAATATAAATATTGTCAATAAATCACAGCCTGAATTCTCTCTTATGAACATACAGGGATTATTTATCCAAATGGACTATTTTAAATACTAGATTTTTTTTCTTTCTGTAAAGAAAACACTGTTCATAGTTCATCACTGCTACTATTCTTTATGTTTGTTTTAATAACTGTTGCTTGCACAGCTGTGCTGAAAAGAGCTAAAGCAATATTTCTGAGGCTCCGTCCACTGAGATTTTCAGCAGAGCCTAACTTGTCCTGCAGTGCCATCTATTGAGCAAGCCAAACTAATGTTTACACACACTGCCACCAGGCACTGAACCACCAGGCAAACACACCCATACAGTAGATGCATGTGCACATCACATAATGAAGCCCTGTCTATATTCTAGCCTGATTTTAGAATCCAATTGCTACACACAGAATACAGACACACACACACACACACACACACACACACACACACACACACACACACACACACACACACACACACACACACACACACACAAATTTATAATATCTTTGCCATATTTTCGGTCCTGCCTTCTGGTGTTATTCCAGCATTGTTACATCTCTTTTTAGCTGTTTGAGTTGTATGATAAAGTCACAGCATGCTTTCATATCATTTGGTCAGTGTCAGCCAGCCATTTTCTGTTGGCTTCTAGAGTTCTCTAGGTCTAGATGTATTATACCACTGAGGTTCAGTGAGTCTGATGTGTAAGAGATAGTGCCATATGGACCCTCTGCCCCTCCCTGGTTGTATTTACACAGGCCCAAGACATCAGAGCTTTACGTCTTTGTGGCCCAGATCTGATCCCTGTACAGCGAGAGCAGCAGCATGTAGGGACACTGGGTTTAACATTTCAGAAGTGTGTCCTGGCCTACCTGTGGAAAGCAACAAGAGAATGTCCCTACAAGAATCAATGAGGTATAACACACAGTGTTTGTGTCTTAATGGGTAAATCTGTAGTGATTCAGATTTTCCCTTTTAGACAATCAAGGATCAAGATCTGATCTGTGTAGCAAATACCTTTGGCTACATTTGAAATGTCAGTGTAATTTTTTTAACCTGAGGAGATGCTAATTGACATTAGGTGTACATGGAAATGTTAAAAAAATATAATTGAATTGGGTCATGTAGTGTTTTGGAATATGACGTGTAGAGGAGCAGAAAAAAGTCATGTAGAAATTGTGATAATTTGAGAGGTTTTTCTCAAGGAATGTGGTCTTATAAAATCTGACTGTCATGGTTTAGAAAAAAAAAAGAGTGAAGAGGTTCATTTTCTGTCTCCGTGTAAATGCAACACATGTCTCGAAGACGTTTCATGACAGAGAGTTTTGTTGTGTTCTGTATAACATCTGATGTTTCATTCAGAGCAAAACAACACCCCTCACTGTCCTTTGCTTTTACTTGACATGACAGTGTCATCTCGTGCCCATTTTGTGTCAGTCCTCTTAATAAGCGTTAGAATTTAGTCAATTCAATGTAAGGGACACAAAATGGCACAGTATAGTCTTGTGGTTGAGAGATCTTAGCCACAGGTACCAACCCAACCCTATTTAGAGTTTGAAATATCAAAGATATTGTGATGAGAACAGAGAAAAAGGTTTGATAATATAATAATTTTTTACTACATGTTTCAGGTAATTCTTTCTAAATATATTGATATACCTTAGCTTTGCTTAAAAATTGTGATATTTTATAATAATGACACTTATAACAAAGTTATGGATGGAAGTACGCACAGTATGACTTGGAGACCTACACATGTACTATCCAAAACTGTATAAAATGTATTTCTACTGTAATTGTGAATTAGTGTCATACAAATATATATTATATTTATGTATATGACTATAAAAACAGTCATTTTCTATGTGTTTAAACTGTGTAAGAGCTAAACAAATGCTGAGGACGGTCTCACTGTACATAGCTGTGAATGAAATCCAATTTAAAATGACTCATATTGATTGTGAATGTACTCATGCTTTCTGCAGTACCTACACCTACCCAACTTGAATGCTGCTTCTTCTGTTGTGTGACAAAAAGTACTTTGACCTCTGAAGAGAGAAACCGCTGTCGAGTTATAAGTTGGACAAATTTTAGTGACAATTTAACAGAACTATTTATTTCTTTATTTATTTGCACATGCAAGTTGAAATCCTTCCAGTTTTAAGTTTAAGTATTAATGCGGAGAAATGTAATTGCAGAAGTATATATAATATATATCATGTGTTTAGAATGCATTTTGCAGACGCTATCTGTACATACTATTTAAGATACAGTTTTTACAAAAAATAATATATGTATAAAATTGAAAAAATGCTGTGCAGCAATTATACTGGAGCCATTTTGGGCTTTGGGATGTACCATTTTTTCAGTATATAAGAAGTGTTTTGAATAATGTACTAAAGTCTCTATTGTACAAATAATAAAAATGTCACTATTGGTAATCTGCGGTCCTCCTGGTGTGCTGAACTCTGTCTTGAGGAGGAGGAAAGAGAGGAATATCTCTCTTAATGCTCCTCAATGCTTCTTCATTGCTGTAGATAGAGAAAAAGATGTGCAGACAAATGAGATTAGAGACGTGAGAAGCGGGGCAGAGGAAATTAGGGGTTAGTGTTATGAAAAGCTGATGAAAAATGATGCAAATGAAGACAAAACAGACATGGCAAGGGCCAGATAAGGAATGCAATAAGTAAGGAAGATAAGGGGGTGAAGGACAGGAACGAGAAGAGAGAAAAAAGATGAATGAAAAGGATAACGTGATAGAGGGAAATATAAACAGGAATGTAATAGCATGGATAAAGAAGAGATAAGATGAAGAAAGGAGGGGAGGGATGAAGATCAGTTTCACTCGCTTCTCTGCTGATTAAACCCAGTATGAGATTCTCATCATCTCAGCAGATGCTCCTTTGTCTTTCTGTCCATTAGTCTAACAGGCTGACTCT
This sequence comes from Collichthys lucidus, assembly GCA_004119915.2. Lineage (NCBI taxonomy): Eukaryota > Metazoa > Chordata > Actinopteri > Sciaenidae > Collichthys > Collichthys lucidus. The sequence continues at coordinate 1,919,643 of CM014085.1, read as the reverse complement.
TCATCCCTCCCTCCATCCATCCATCCATCCATCCATCCATCCATCCATCCATCCATCCATCCATCCATCCATCCATCCATCCATCCATCCATTCCTGAGCTGTGGATCACAACTGATGTTCTGAAGCTGCCTGACATACAAGAGTTACGTGTTAAGGCAGAAGACAATGTTCCATGTTTGTATTTTTCAGAAAAGGTTTGGTCCATTGTGTAGTATTATGTATAAGTATCATGAATAGAAATCCCACTGAATTTTCATACAGCACATGCAACTAAAAAATAATTGCTGATACCACCATACTCAGCTTTTGATTTATTTACAACCTTATTAGCCTTTTTTAATTATTATTTGTTTAATCCATTATCCATAATCCATTTTAATCCATTTCAAGTAGTGCCATTTGTTTAACTGACTGAATACATTAACAAGAGTGTCACTTAAGGTCTATTTGGGAACATGCTGAGTTGTAGAACTAAACTCTCACTTCATATTAGCCCATTTGTTAATATCTATTAAGCATTTATATCTATTAAGCTCACATTATTAGTCAAATAATATTAGAAGTAATATGGTAAATGGACTGTACTTATATAGCGCCTTTCTAGTCTTCCGACCACTCAAAGCGCTCTACACTACATATCTCATTCACCCCATTCACACACTGATGGCCTTGGCTACCATGCAAGGTGCCAACTGCTCATCAGTTTGAGGACCTAGCCATTCATACACATTCACACACCGATGGCACAGCCTTCGGGAGCAATTTGGGGTTCAGTGTCTTGCCCAAGGACACTTCGACATGCAGACCGGAGGAGCTGGGGATCGAACCGCCGATCATCTGATTGGTGGACGACCCGCTCTGCCTCTGAGCCACAGCCGCTCAATAGTGATTGACTGTGTCATGTTGCCATGAAAACCTGCAGTCCAGTGCCTGGACACCTGCCAGCCAATCAGAAATTACCAGTATTAACTTTATGTAAGTACATTTATTTTAAGGTACATGCATTTTGCTCTATTTTACTTTTTTCCCCATTTTTATGCTAGTTTGTACTTTTTACTCCAGACAGTAACAGGCAAATATTAAGGACAGATAAAGATTTTACATCAGCCCACAAGAATGATATCTTATAGATATGATTCATTGTTACAGATCACACTAACTAACAGTCTGTGAATTAGTTAGTTTGCTCCACATAAACCAGCCACAACATCAATGCCCAAGACTGCTGGCTAAACATTAAGCCCAGAAACATTGGCTAATGACCCCAGATATGGTCAGACAATAGCTGATTGGTGAGGTTGGCCTACATTTTGCTGATGGCACTTTTATACTTTTACTTAACTAAGATATTACATGCAGGACTTGTAATGGAATATTAGCTACACTGTTATAGCTGTTTTGCTTACATAAAGGATGAGTACTTCTAGCCTATTAATTGCTAACTTCATTACCACTACATTGTGGTGTACCTGTTGAAAAGGCTGGCTGCCAACAGGAGCTGAGACAGAAGTGTCTCATTATTGACCACTAGACGGCGCATCGGTACTGTTTTGCCTAGCAACAGGTACTGGTTTGGACTGCCAGCAGCAGAGAGGACTAAAAAGTACTAAAGTTCAGTTGTTATATTTCTGGTGTTCCCAGTCCAGTTTTTGATATGTGCGTCCATTTGTCCTGTAAGTAGATCACTGTTTGATATTAAGAAGTTTCATATTAATGATGGCAGTTAGTATGAGCTAAATTACACGTAGTGTGGTAAAGTGGTAACATTTAAGTTAATATTGGTTATTCCTCTGTTGTATTATCAGTAGTGCGATTCTCATACTTTGTTCTGTTTATCTTGTTGTTATGCATCCTAGAAACCACACACAAAATAGACATTACTACAACGAAATTCCATGTAAGAAGTGACTGCTTTATTGGAATTAAAGAACGCTCTCTGCACTCCACGGCCTGGTTCTTGAGACGCACCAGAGTTCTGACCAGACTCTACACAGTGATTCATGCTTTCCAACCACCCTATACCCTCCACTATTTTACATTGAACGAAATTCCATGTAAGAAGTGACTGCTTTATTGGAATTAAAGAACGCTCTCTGCACTCCACGGCCTGGTTCTTGAGACGCACCAGAGTTCTGACCAGACTCTACACAGTGATTCATGCTTTCCAACCACCCTATACCCTCCACTATTTTACATTGGTCCTTCGAGCCGGATGACGGATTACTGTGGGAAGATGCCGAACCCTGAGCCAGAAGATGTGGTTCCCCGACCACCAAGGCAGAGAGTAGTTCCCTCTTACCTGTTGGATTATGATATAACTGGACCAGGATTTCAGAAGGGAGCCAAGGCCCTGCAACAGATCCGTATGTGCACGCTGCAGAAGAAGTACAGACACTTGGCTGGGTTGCCCCTACCAACTCTGAAGAGAGTTCATCCGGTGTTACTGATTGACTCTGACTGCATACACCTCACCAATAGAGCCCGTTCGGTTGGGCCCTCCTAGTGGACCAGCTGCTGGGAGGACGCTCCTGGGATGGACTCTACAGGGCCCAGCACAAGACATGCAGCTCAGCCTTCATGTATCACAGTGTCTCCTTACCTCCACATTGTCCTCTCTTGACCTCTTCTCTCAGGTGGAGAAACTGTGGCAGATGGATGTACTTCCTTATTGGAGTGAGAAGTTGGCCACAAGATCCCACCAAAATTATGAAGCCATTCAGACCATCAGAGTGAATGTCAATGGGATCAAGCGCTACGCCACACCCAGGGCTGGATTAACATGGTCAGGGGCCCCTAGGCTACAAGCTGCTGTGGGCCCCAATACCCCAGCCCCCCCTAGCTACAGTAGCTAGCGTGGATGTACTGGCACTAGCTACAGTAGCTAGCGTGGATTCACTGGAGCTATGCTCACTTGCCAACTGGCATTCACTCGGTTTAAAAAAACCCAGTTAGTTTTGGCATGTTGCTCAAGAGAGCTTGGCCTCGTTGGGCTTTTTGCCACTGCGCTTTGCGCTTTTGGGCACCGCTTTCGTATTTTCTATCGCTCATAAGTACTGTCGCTGTTCAACTACAGAGTCAGACTGACACAGTGCGTGACGCCTAACGTTTATATATGGAAGGCGGATTCCCCACAACCAATCAGTGTCCGGTTATTTAAATATTCATTTTGCGTTAATGAATATGAAAGTTTTTGTTTCTTTTGACCAATTGGGGGCCCCCTGGGCGGCGAGGGCGTGATTTTGAGCTAATGAATATGATATATATTTTTTTCTTTTGACCAATCAAAAGAGGGCCCCTAGGCTTAAGCCTATGAAGCCTGTGCGATGATCCGGCCGTGGCCACACCCCTCCTGAGAGTTAAGAACATGCCTCAGCCGCACGCCCCACCTGAAGTGGTTTTGCCGCAGCTTAGGAGCATCGAGAGGAGGTTATTGAAAGACTCGTAACAGGCCACTGCATATCAAGCAGAGATCAACAAACTGGTGGATGCAGGCTATGTTGTGAAGGTGGAGCCAGATCAGGTGGAAACCACAGAGGAGTCATGGTATATACCACACCATATAGTCCAACACAATGGAAAAAAAACATGTGGTGTACAACTGCACAATCTGAATGAGCTCCTCCTGCCAGGCCCCCCTTAGGCCCCCCTCCTTGCTTGCTGTGCTTCTCCGCTTCCGAGAACATGCCCTCGCCTTTAGCAGTGACATCCGAGGAATGTTCCATCGAGTACGGCTGCTCCAGTCAGACAAACCACTGCTGAGGTTCCACTACCTGAGGAACCACTACCTGAGGCCAGAAAACCCACCAAGTGTGTACGAGTGGCAAGTCCTCCCCTTCGGAACCACCTGCAGTCCCTGCTGTGCAACATTTGCATTGCAGAAGCATGTGCAGCATCACAGCCAGCCAGGGGAGGATGTGCAAGTCATCATAGAGAAGTCATTCTACGTGGACAACTGTCTGCACAGCCTAACATCAAGAGAAGCTGCTAGAGTTTTGGTGGACAAACTGCGTCATCTGCTGGCTGAAGGAGGATTTGAGCTGAGGCAGTGGGCCAGCAGCGACCCCACCATCATCGCCCATCTTCCCTCTGAAGTCAGGTCAGACACCTGTGAACTGTGGCTCAGTTATGGTCGGCCAGATGTCCAGGAGCCAGCCCTCGGACTACACTGGCACTGCCAGTCAGACACCCTGTCCTACAGTTACGGTTACATAATACCCTACACCCCCAGAGCGAAGGTTCTTGTTCAGCGCTTGTGGAACAAGAAGAGAGATTGGGATGACCCGCAGCTCCCAGATGACTTGCTGCATTCCTGGCGCTCGTGGGAGGCGGAGCTTGAACACCTGCCAAAGGTAACCCTGCCCAGGTGCTACCCCAGTGAGAATATGGACCACCCCTACAGTGTGAGAGATATCCATTTGTTCAGCAATGCATCAGAGCAGGCATATAGAGAGGAAAGAAACCTCAATCTTGCTGCAGGCTCCCGTGTGGCTCCCAAGAAACAGCAGTCCATCCCTCATATGGAGTTGTGTGCAGCCCTCACTGGCGCGCAGCTCTCCAAGGTTATTACTATAGAGCTGACCCTCCCCATCCGCAGTGTCACTCATCAACAGTTCTCACGTGGCTGTCATCTGATTCATGTGTGTGTGCGTGTGGCCAAAATCCAAGAGCTGACAGGACCTGCTACATGGCTACAATGAGCCATCAGGAGACAACCCAGCAGATGACATCACTCGGCAGGTGGACCCATGGCCCAATATTCCTGAAGCAGCAGCCAGAAGATTGGCCAAAGTCCCCATGTCCTCCCCCTGATGAGCCAGAGAGTGAGATGAGGCAAACTGCTATGGCTGTGCTGTTGACTACAATTTCAACCGTGCCAGATCCACAGCAGCATTGAACATTGAGTGACTATCTGAGTTGACTATCTGGAGGCCACCGCTCACCAGCTGCATGGGGCAGCTAACCTTTTAACCCCTGTGACTGCTGATGACTTCGCCGCTGCTGAACTGGAGGCATTGAAACTTGAGACTTGTTCCTAGAGGAGTCTGCTCTACTAGCTGCAAGCAAACCAGTGGCAAAATCCAGCCACCTCATGTCACTGGCTCCAGAGCTCGATAAGGCAACAGGACTTATCAGAGTGGGAGGCCGTCTCTGCCGCTGCAGCGACCTCACAGCAGACATGATTCACCCCATTGTCCTCGATCCTCAGCACCCTCTGACCAGGCTGATCATACAGGACTATGATGTCAAGCTGCATCATCCAGGGCCTGAGAGAGTGTTTGCAGAAATCAGGAGGAGGTATTGGATACTGCGAGGATGTGAAGCAGTGCGTCGGCATCAAAGTGTAGAAAATGGAGAGGGAGACCTGATCCGCCCAAGATGGCTGATCTCCCGCCAGCCAGACAGCGCACTTTTGAGCCAACCGGCGCAGACTGTTTTGGGCCATATGTCATCAAGATTGGAGATCGCAGGACTGAGAAGAGGTGGGGAATACTGTTGAAATGCATGACAACATGAGCAGTTCATATAGATCTTCTCAGCAGTATAGACACTGACGCATTCCTGATGGCTCTGAGACGCTTCATCGCTCGGCGGGGAAAGCCTGTGTGATCAAGGCACCTATTTCAGAGGAGGAGAAAGAAAGCTGTGGCAGGCTTTTGAATCTCTCCAACCCGAGCTTCAAGCCCAACTCACTAGCAAGCAGATCCGGTTTGTGTTCAACCCTCCAGGATCACCACACTTTGGAGGATGCCTCGAGGGGGAGATTCGTTCCCTTAAAGCCGCACGTTAAGTCACTATTGGGGCTCAGACAGTTACAGAGGAGGTGTTGCGCACTGTTCTCACTGAGATTGAAGGAATCTTAAATTCCAAATGTCTCGGATATGTCTCATCGGACATTGCGGACCCTGATCCCATCACCCCTAACTGTCTCCTCATGGGGCAGGTGTGATGCCTCTCTGCCTCAGGTTGCATATGATGGCCCAGAGATCCTCGGTTGGCAGGAATGCATAGCCAGATACTGGCTGACCAGTTCTGGAAGCATTTCCTCACACACTACCTTCCTGGACTCCAGGCCCGGCAGAAATGGCGGACAGAGCCTATGGACTTGCAAGTGAGGGATGTTGTTATGATTGTTGATGACCAGTTGCCCTGGGCCCTTTGGCCTGTGGGAAAGGTCACTCAAGTCTTCCCTGAAGAGGAAGAGAGACCTTTACAGTAGTTCGAATTCACTTCTTGAATTTGGGGGCGGCTGTTGAAAAGGCTGGCTGCCAACAGGATCGGACAGGAGTGTCTCATTATTGACCACTAGACGGCGTATCTGTACTGTTCTGCCTAGCAACAGGTACTGGTAGGTTTGGACTGGTTTTGCCAGCAGCAGAGAGGACTAAAAAGTACTAAAGTTTTTGGCAGTTCAGTTGTTTTTTTTCTGTTGTTCCCAGTCCAGTTTTTGATATGTGCGTCCATTTGTCCTGTAAGTAGATCATTGTTTGATATTTATAAGTTTTATATTAATGATGGCAGTTAGTTTGAGCTAAATTACACGTAGTGTGGTAAAGTGGTAACATTTAAGTTAATATTGGTTATTCCTCTGTTGTATTATCAGTATGTGATTCTCAGAATTTGTTCTGTTTATCTTGTTGTTGTGCATCCTAGAAACCACACACAAAATAGACATTACTACAACGAAATTCCATGTAAGAAATGACTGCTTTATTGGAATTAAAGAACGCTCTCTGCACTCCACGGCCTGGTTCTTGAGACGCACCAGAGTTCTGACCAGACTCTCCACAGTGATTCGTACTTTCCAACCCCACCCTATGCCCTCCACTATTTTACAGTACCGTATAATGAGTGTTAGGTGGACCACAATTGCGGCTGGAGCATACAGGCAAAAGAATACCAAGGCAGGATTGTAGCGTGTCAGACGGGTCTTTTATTGGTCCATATTAACAGCATGGCAAACACTCTCCATATCAAACCACAACCACCCAATGACCCAAAATGGCGCCTTATATAGGGTGTCTAGGTAACGAGGGAGAACCCATTCACTACACTGCCTTGCTCCATCTAAGAAACACTTATTATTGATTTACATTATCCCCATAATCCTCCCGCTATATACATACACCCACACAACCTCCCCCCAATTCTAGCACACACACCGACACTAATAAAATACACCATTTCCCAACACCCCCATCAATCACCACTTGGATGCTCCCAGAACTACAAATATGGTGACCATTCCCTGGGGAAGCCTTTTGCCCGAACACCCTGGAGACAAAGGAGACTGGTGAGTACCATTTCACACACACACACACACACGCACGCACGCACGCACACACACACACACACACACCTTACTATTCCCAATAAATTAACACACAATTGCACACATATTAGATTAATCACATTATGCCACTTTTGTGTTCAATTACCAACAAAATAATGCACACTAAATCTTATGTCCCTCTTTTGCAGGTGGAACCATGTGGCCATCACAGAACCTACCGGCACCAATAAGATTTAAAAGGACAATGAATGTAAAAACATTCCATGTATATCAAATATCTATATGTATATCAAATGTGCAAATATGCCATGTGCAAAGTGTGCAAACCCAATAAAGTGCCACTGCTTTACAAAAGTGCCTGTGCAATTCTTAAAGTGCATGTATCTCAGTTAAAGTGCATGGTGCAATGTTCCCCCAACTCCATCCCAAGCTCCAGGGAACGAAGTCCTCTTCGTTACAAAGAGGCATGAATTGGTTATTAGATAGGTATAATTGGTTAAATGTTCTTCCCTGTATCTGTATTGTACCAATCTCCACTGTTCTCCTGGCATTGGTCCTCTCTGTAGAACAAGTAGGCTTACTGTTTTACAGGCCGACAATTAACAATAGAGGGTAATAGTGCACACACACACGCAAACATGTGCACTGACCAAAGCATAATGATGTCTTTTTGTCCTCATTACTTTGTCTTTTACACATTGGTTTGGACAAACTGATACTTCTGTGTGCTGACTGACTAACCCACTTACACAATCATGCATACATTTCTCCCCACGCAGACTGATATATTATACTGCCATCTATGTTTGTGTGTCTGTGTGTGTGTGTGTGCGTACAGAGTGATTGTACACCCACCAAAGCTGTCAATGTGCTCTTGTGACCTGATCAATAACAATACCAGAGACTGAGTACATGACCTGCATTCAGCTGCTGCCTGCTTATGTGCATATGCAGTTAAAGCGTCCCTACAGTCACTACACACAGACATACAGTATATTATGCACAGCTAACATGTGTCCTGCAGCAACTTTGCCTTTTTAATTTTGTCTTTAATTTAAAAGGTCAAATAGACTGGTGTCTTTCATAAAGGCTATAAAAGGTACACTCAGTCAGTTAGTCAAGTCAGCTTGCTTTCTGTCTTTTCCAGATTTTCAAGAGAAGATCAATATTCATTTCCTCTTTTTTCGTCTTGGGCCTTGGGCAGGCTGCAATCGCTGCTGTCTTATCTACCTGTGGACGCACCTGCCCGCCGCCCAAGTGGTACCCCAGATACCGTACCTCCCTCCGTCCAACTGCACACTTCTTCGGGTTGGCCGTGAGCCCCGCCTGCCTCAGTGACTCGAGCACCGCGGCCACCTGCTGCACATGCTCCGCCCAGGTGTTGCTGTGGATGATGACGTCATCCAGGTAGGCGGCAGCATATGCAGAATGCGGCCGCAGCACCCGGTCCATGAGGCGCTGAAATGTGGCTGGGGCCCCGAACAACCCGAATGGAAGTGTAACAAATTGGTACAAACCGTACGGAGTGGAGAAGGCCGTTTTCTCCTTGGACTCTGAAGACAGGGGAATCTGCCAGTAGCCCTTGGTCAAATCCAGCGTCGTGAAAAAGCGAGCCGTGCCCAAGGGATCCAGGAGTTCGTCGACCCGGGGCATCGGATAGGCATCAAACTGTGAAACATCATTCACCTTGCGATAGTCCACACAGAACCGAATAGACCCATCTTTCTTGACTACAAGGACGATGGGGCTACACCAGGCACTGTGGGACTCTTCTATTACACCCATCTTCAACATGGCTTCCAATTCAGCCTGAATCACTTTTCTCTTGTGTTCAGGTAGCCGATAGGGCCGTGAACGGACTGTCACGCCAGGGTGAGTCTCAACATGGTGTTGAATAAGGCTTGTGCGCCCTGGTAGGGGGGAGAACACATCAGCGAAACGCTGCTGCAACCTGGCAATGTCTGCTCTCTGGGACGGTGAGAGATGGTTTTCACAAACGAGCGAGGCAGGATCAGCCGATTTTGGTACCTCTGGCCCCAACTCATCTCTCTCTGCAATTGCCGTCACCAGGGAGACAGACTCAGCCTCTCTCCAAGCTTTAAGGAGGTTGAGGTGATAGATCTGTGTCGCCCCTCCCCTGTCAGAACGCACAAGCTCATAGTCAACGTCACCCACTCGCCGTGTGACCACAAAGGGCCCTTGCCACTTGGCGAGTAATTTAGAGTTGGAAGATGGGAGCAATACAAGCACTTTATCTCCCGGTGAAAATTGTCTTAACTTGGATCCTCTGTTGTACAGCCGCTGCTGACGTTCCTGGGCCCGGAGCAAATTCTCGCGTGATAACTGACCCAGTGTGTGGAGTTTTGCTCTCAGGTCCAGGACGTACTGAACTTCATTCTTACTTGGGCTCGGACCCTCCTCCCAGCTTTCCTTAACCAGGTCCAAAACCCCGCGTGGTTTCCTGCCAAACAGCAGCTCAAAGGGAGAAAATCCCGTGGAGGCCTGGGGTACCTCGCGCACTGCAAACAACAGAGGATGAAGCCATTTATCCCAATTACGACTATCATCGTGCACAAACTTACGGATCATGGACTTCAAAGTCTTATTCAGGCGCTCAACGAGGCCGTCAGTTTGAGGATGGTAAATACTTGTTCGAATAGACTTGATGCCCAATAATCCGTACAGCTCTCTCAGTGTTCGTGACATAAATTGGGTGCCTTGATCGGTCAGGATCTCTTTCGGGATCCCAACCCGGGAGATAACTTGAAACAGTGCCTGCGCCACACTCTTTGCAGAGATGGTGCGCAGCGGCACTGCCTCTGGATATCGCGTTGCATAATCCACAAGGACTAACACAAAGCGATATCCACGTGCGCTCCGGTGAAATGGCCCGATGAGGTCCATCCCAATGCGTTCGAATGGGACCTCGATCAGCGGTAATGGGCGCAACGGCGCTCTCGGGATGGCCGGTTGGTTAACTAACTGGCATTCGGGACAAGACGCACACCAGCGGTGCACGTCTGCCCGAATGCCTGGCCAATAGAATCGGGCCATTATCCGGTTTAGTGTTTTATCATATCCCATGTGACCAGCCATAGGGTTATAATGAGCCGCCTGGAAAATCATTTCCCGACGGCTTTTCGGGACCAACAATTGGGTTACCACGTCATCTGCTCGAGTGTCACGACTCACTCTATATAACCTGTCCCTGCGCAATGAAAAATGTGGATACGTTAGCGCTGCGTCAGGGCGCACCATGTGACCATCAATTTGTATCACTTGGTCAAAGGCAAAGCGTAGAGTATCGTCACGAGACTGCTCGAGTGGAAAATCTTCCATGGAGTCAAACACGGGAACCGGCGGCGCCTCCTGAGACGGCACCGCTGGCTCCCCCTCCCCGTCTGCAGTGTCGGACAACCTCGCGTCACCGCTGAGCACAGCGCACATATCCCATGTCCCTGTCGGTCGTGAGCGCACCCCCACACACTGCCCCACTAACCTATCAAACCCAGGCCAATCTGTGCCCAAGATCAGGGGATGCGCCAGGCGGGAACTAACCGCAGCCTTTACACTATGCTTTTTTCCCTTGTAACGAATTTCCACTGGCACCACAGGATATCTGTGAATATCCCCATGCACACACCTGATAGCCACCCATCCTGCCTCTAACAATGCCCCGGGTCGAATCAGGTTCTGGTGAACTATAGACTGCATGCAGCCCGAGTCCACCATTGCCTGATGTGTACCCCCCTGAATCCTTACCGGAACGCTGTACGTCTCTCCTGGACCGGGGGAGGGCGCCGGAGGACCGACAACCCGGACCACCTGCCCGACCTCCATCAGCGGACACTCGCGGCGGAAGTGTCCGGGCTGCCCGCACCTCCAACACTCCTGCCCTGCCGCCTGAGGGACCCTCTGTGGGCTAAGAGCAGCGCCCGTAGTGGCTGGACCCTGTGGCAGAAGAGAGAGAGAGGGGATGTTATTACGGGGAGCAGGGGAGGGGTGGGTGTGTGGCGTGGGGGAGCCGGGTGCTGGCGCCGGTCTCCTGCGAGGTGCCGGGCTGGGACGGTCGGAGGGCGCTGGCCGCGCCTCTGATGCCCGGCCCCGGGGGTGGACGGCCAGATGGTCCTCCGCGAGGGCGACGGCGGCCGCCAGGTCGTCGGGGCGGTGACAGCGTACCCACTCGAGGGTGCCAGCCGGCAGCCCCTCCACGAACTGTTCCAGCACGACTTTCTCCATCAGCTGTCCCTCGCCCGTGGTCTCCCCCGGTTGCAGCCATCTGTACGCCGCGTCCCTCAGCTGCTGGGCGTAGGTGAACGGGCGGTCCGAGGGGCCCAGCTTGGTCCCCCGAAGCTTCCGGCGGTGGTCCTCGGCCGAATAACCCAGCCGGTCCAGGACAGCCTTCTTCACGGCCTGGTACCGCCCCCGAGTCCCCGGACAGGAGTGGTAGCAGCCGCACGGCCCACTCCGCCTCCGGCCAGCCGCACGCCGCCGCCGTCGCCTCAAACGCCTCCAGGTACGACTGCGCGTCATCATTCCCGGTCATCCTGTGCAGGGTCATGCCGGAGAGCGAGGGACCCGGTAACGTTGCCCCTGCCCGGACCAACATCGCCTCCAGCAGCTGCGTCTGCCTCTCAGCCTGCTGCTACAGCGCCGCAAGCTGTTGTCTGCTGACCACCGCCTGGTCCCGGCTCATCGCGGCGACCTCTGCCACCATTTGGGCCAGCGCCGTCACCGGCTGAACTTGCTGCGGCTCCGAAATCGCCTCTGTGCTGAGCTGGTTGGGCGCCAAAATGTGACACGCTCACTGCCACTGTGGGTTCCAGCACAGACCAGTCGGAGACCAAAGTTGATTTATAATGGGTTATTTTATTGAGTAACGCTCAGTGTCACGCTGCAGCCGTTCGCAGGCGTCCTCGCTGCCGTCTGCCGCGTGCTTGTCCCTCCGTTCTCCCTTCTCTTCGTCCAGCACGCTACTTAAAACCAGGAAAGGGGCGAGAGTGATTATTATTTGGTTGGGAACCGGTGTGCCAATCACGCTCACCTGGCGCTGCTCTCCTGAGCCCTCCCCACACCTCTCTCCTGCAGCTGATGCACCACGCCCCCGTCCACAAGGACATTGCCACAACGGTCTACGTGCTGAGCCAAAACAGCAACATTTGCAGTCCCCTTTCTGGTCATCCATTGAGTTCGATTAAGCTTCTAAATGTTTGACATTCTTCCTGACTCACTCACTCACTCACTAAGTTTCTGGTTTGGGTAGATGAAGTTAGCTTCCTGTTAGTTTGTGAGTGAGTGACATCACCCGTAGATTTCTGAAGCACTGAGCTTTTGCTTTTTTATCCGAAAAAATTCAATGCTTAATAGAAATTAACAAATGGGCTAATATGAAGTGAGAGTTTACAGTAGTTCTACAACTCAGAATGTTTCCAAATAGACCTTAAGTGACACTCTTGTTAATGTATTCATTCAAACAAATGGCACTACTTTAACTCACAAACAACAGATAATGGACTAACTCACTTGATTAATGAATGAGCATATTGAACATAAAATGGATTAAACAAGTAATAATTAAAAAAGGCTAATAAGGTTGTAAATAAATCAAAAGCTGAGTATGGTGGTATCAGCAATTATTTTTTAGTTGCATGTGCTGTATGAAAATTCAGTGGGATTTCTATTCATGATACTTATACATAATACTACACAATGGACCAAACCTTTTCTGAAAAATACAAACATGGAACATTGTCTTCTGCCTTAACACGTAACTCTTGTATGTCAGGCAGCTTCACAACCTCAGTTGTGATCCACAGCTTAGCAATGGATGGATGTATGGATAGAGAGATGGATGGAGGTAGGGATGAAGAGTCAGTCTGTTAGACTAATGGACAGAGAGACAAAGGAGCATCTGCTGAGATGATGAAAATCTCATACTGGGTTTAAACTGCAGAGAAGCGGGTGAAACTGATCTTCATCCCTCCCCTCCTTTCTTCATCTTATCTCTTCTTTATCCATGCTAATACATTCCTATTTATATTTCCCTCTATCATATTTATCCTTTTCATTCATCTTTTTTCTCTCTCCTCATTCCTGCCCTTCACCCCTTTTTGCTTTTATAGCCAAAAATATGCAATGCTGGCTGCTGCCATGTTGGCTGTACTGCTTCTTTCACCTTGCAGCTGTAAATATCAGCAAAGATATTAGATATATTATTATTAGTAGTATTATTACTACTAATATATTAAATTGAAAATAAAAATTCACCGCCTGTACAGTTGTCATGAACAGGGAAATTAGTTATAGAGACCAAAACAGTTTTTTGTACCAGGCTGTGAAGTTGGACTTTTGAACATGGGGACTTATGGAGACTGCTCATTTCTGGAGCCAGACTCAAGTTGCCACTTAAGGAATTACAGTGTTTAGCACTTCCTCATCGGCTTCATTCCCCAGCACAGGAGGTTGCTGGTCAGTGGTGAGCAGCTTCTAACGGTTTCATAGTGGGAGTGTTACCCTACAGTGTGATTGGTAGTATACCAACTATTTTACAAACCCTCTACCTAACCTGGTTTTAATCTACTAGATGTTAATGTATTTGTCAATGAATTGATTTCCTGCAGTGCTACTTGTTTAACCATAGAGCTCTGATAGAGGTATCCATAGGGGACTTTTAGATTTATTCACTTTGTATAAAAGCTAAGACATAGTGTTGGGTGGGAACTAGGCTGAGACAAGCCTGGGATAGAGAAGCTTTAATCTACTCAACACAATACAACTGTTTACCATGATAATACCACCAAACTCACATAGGGAATAGGCTTGCCAGGGCCGCCGGAGCGATTACACTTGTGACATTTCATTTGGATCCCTTGTACACCTTGCTTTTTAGATTGTGCTATTGTTTTCATGTGTCAACATGTAGGCACCGTAAATAGATACCACCCTGACACACCTCACAGTGCAAAATGCATTTGTGCTATATCTGTCCAGATTTTCCCCTTTATTTCTGTACATCATTTAGCAGTATGAAGGCAGGGAAGGAGGGGTTTAAATCTTCCTCTGTGAGTCTGATCAGTAGCCTAAACCCAAATCTATACTCAGAGTTGAGTGGATTAGATGTAGATCCAGTAGTACATGGTACACAGCAGGCTTTTATCCACTACACACAATACAGCTGTTCAACATGACAATACCAACAACATACATAAGCTGCTTATGAGGAGCTTCTCAAACCTGCTTCAGTAGTTAGTGTAGGTCTGTGTGTGTGTGTGTGTGTGTGTGTGTGTGTGTGTGTGTGTGTGTGTGTGTGTGTGTGTGTGTGTGTGTTCATCCCACAGGACTGCCAAAGAACCGGTTGGACCGCGTTTTGACTCAAGTCACCTGAATGAAGAAATGGAGAACTAGTTTTACCAAAGCGAGTCAGAGGGAGATCTAAAGCGAAACACAAGGAGGGAGAGAAAACAGGCTGCAGCTCCGGGTACCAAGTCCAAGCGGCGGCTGACAGGCAGCAGTCGACGGTTTGTCTCTCTGCGCCACTCTCACGGTTGTCTCGGACTTTTAAACACTTCGTAAAGTTTTTGTTTTAATGAAAACACGTTTGGAGGATAAAAGACTGCGGTGGAGTCAGTTTGGTGTCCTACTTCCTAGGCAGGCTGTTCCGGGACAAACGCACACATCTGTAATAACAAATACACGACCACAGCGACAGACACAGTGAAGCCCCGCGGAGGATAACTGTGTGTGTCAACATGCCTGTGCGACAGAAAGGTAGCTATAAATGAAATGTTTCTTCATAGATCTAAGTCTTTATTTCTCCAATTATATTATTTGTTATTAACCACACTGAACACATCAGTTTCGACACCTGAAATGGTCACAGGTTGCTGCTATAGCTTAGTTCAGCTCGGCACGGCTCCGCTGTGCTCAGCACTCTTCTCTGCGTGTACTTTAACGAAACCTCTAAAATCAAATCAAATTAAATTTTATTTGTATAGCCCAAAGTATATTTGCCTCTGAGGGCTTTACAATCTGTACAGGGAGTGACACCCTCTGTCCTTAGACCCTCGGTTCGAGTGACACAGAAAACCTTTAACAGGTAAAAAGGTCGAAGAAACCTCAGGAAGAGCCACAGAGGAGGGATCCCTATCCCAGGACGGACAGACGTGCAATGGATGTCACGTGTGTGTCACACACACACACACATATATATATATATATATATATATATATATATATATATATATATATATATATATATATATATATATATATATATATAGTAGTTTGTTCCACAGAAGAGGAGCCTGATAGCTGAAAGCTCTGGCTCCCAATCTACTTTTCGAGACTATAGTAACCACAAGGAACCCAGCATCCTGAGCGTGGAATGTTCTACAGGGGTAGTAAACTACTATGAGCTCTTTTAGATATGATGATGCCTGACCATGAAGAGCTTTGTAAGTAAGAAGAAGAATTTTAAATTATAGGTAGCCAATGCAATCTTGGTTCCTGTCAGAACACGTGCAGCAGCATTCTGAATTAACTGCAAAGTCCTAAGAGACTTATTGGAGCAGCCTGATAACAAGGAGTTACAATAGTCCTTGAAGTAATAAATGCGTGGACTAGTTTTTCTGCATCCACTTGAGAGACAATGTGTCTGACTTTAGCGATGTTACGTAAGTGGAAGAATGCAGTCCTCGAAATTTGTTTTATGTGGACGTTAAAGGACAAAAACAAATCCAAGATTCTTTACAGTGGAGCTGGAGGCCAAGGTGATCCCGTCTAAAGTAACTAAGTCTCTAGAAAGAGAGTTTCTGAGGTACTTCAGTTTTGTCTGAATTTAACATAAAAAAAATGTAGGTCATCCAACCTTTTATATCCTTAAGGTATGCTTGGAGTTTAGTTAACTGATTGGTTGCATCAGGCTTGATCAATAAATATAATTGGGTGTCGTCAGCATAACAATGAAAATTGATAGAGTGTTTTCTAATAACGTTCCCTAAAGGAAGCATATATAAACTAAATAGAAGTGGTCCTAGTACAGAACCTTGTGGGACTCCATGACAAACTTTGGTATGCATCATTGACGTGAACAAACTGAGATCGATCTAAAAAATAAGATTTAAAACAGCTTAGGGCGATTCCTTTGATGCCAATTTGATGTTCCAGTCTCTGTAAAAGAATGTGATGGTCAATGGTGTCAAATGCAGCACTAAGATCTAACAGGACAAGTACAGAGATGAGTCCTTTGTCTGATGCCATTGGGAGATCATTTGTAACTTTGACTAATGGTCTCTGTGCTATGATGCACTATAAATCCTGACTGAAATCCTTGTTATGGAGAAAGTCACACAGCTGATTAGCTACAGCTTTCTCAATTATCTTAGAGAGAAAGGGAAGGTTTGATATCGGTCTGTAGTTGGCTAAGACCTCTAGGTCTAGAGTGGGCTTTTTAAGAAGAGGTTTATTACAGCTACCTTAAAGGACTGTGGTACATATCCTGATGATAAAGACAGATTAATCGTATCCAGTAAAGAATGACTAACTAGAGGTAAAACATCTTTGAGCAGCCTGGTTGGGATGGGGTCAGGTTGACAGCTTAGATGAAGAAATGATTAAAGTTATTTGATGAAGGTCGATGGGAGAAAAACAGTCTAAATACATATCAGGTTTTACAGCTGTTTCCAAACTTGCTGTATCAAAATTCAGATTAATGCCTGTTGAGGACAAGAGGTGATGGATTTTGTCTCTGATAGTTATAATCTTATCATTAAAGAAGCTCATGAAGTCATTGATATTTAAACCTAAGGGAATAGATTGCTCAATAGAGCTGTGATTCTCTGTTAGCCTGGCTACAGTGCTGAAGAGAAACCTGGGGTTGTTCTTATTCTCCTCAATTAAAGAAGAGTAGTAGGCTGTTCTGGCATTACGGAGAGCCTTCCTGTATGTTTTGAGATTATCTTGCCAGACTAGATGAGATTCTTCCAGTTTAGTGGCACGCCATTTGCGTTCAGATTTACGTGCCTCTTGCTTTATTTTACGAGTCTGCTGGCTATACCATGGTGCTAGCCTTCTTTGTTTAATTGTCTTCTTTTTCAGAGGTGCAATAGAGTCTAGAGTTGACCGTAATGAGACTGTAATACTATCAACAAGATGGTCTATTTGTGAGGGGCTAAAGGAAGCTGACAAGTCCTCTGTTACAGTTAGACATGGCATTGAATTCAATGCTGAAGGAATCACTTCCTTAAATTTGGCTACAGCACTATCAGATAAACATCTGCTGTAGAAGTTTCTACACAAAGGCTTATAGTCCAGTAGTATGAACTCAAAGGTTATTAAAAAATGGTCAGACAGAAGAGGATTCTGTGGAAAGACTATTAGATTATCAATTTCAATGCCATATGAAAGAACAAGATCAAGAGTGTGGTTCAGACAATGACTCGGTTTATTTACACTTTGACAAAAGCCAATTCTCTCCAATGTCTCCATTTGACGCTAAATTCTTTTTGGGTGTAGTTATACAACTTATAAACCATCATTTAACAATTCTTACTAATTATTGTTAACTGTATCTTATCTATATTATAGCATGTTAATTATATGTTAATTATGTGTAACTATATGTTAACTGTATCTTAGCTATATCTTAGCATTGTTAATTATATGTTAACTATATGTTAGCGATAGGTTAACTATATGTTAACTGTATCTTAGCTATATGTTATATCATTAAGACGCATAGATAAAGGAAATTTAGCTCAATTTGGGTTTGACTATATCTAATCTAATCTATTTCCTCTCTGCTGGCTCTTCTCTGTCTGGTAAACATGTAAATTATACATAGGAATGATTTCGAATGCCGTTTGACTTGATCGGTGTCACTGGCAGAGAACTGCATAGAAAGGCTGAAGACTGACACTTGGTCTAATGTGATGTTGATCTGTCACTGCTTCAGGTTTAATCAGCTGTTCACTTGAGTTCCATGGAGCCTGGAATGCAGTGTACAGCCATCTGTGTCACTTTAAACTAGACCCTAAACTAGAAATACAAACTTCATAGTAGTAACCATTTCACAGATCCCAGCTGGCATTGGGTGAGTGGCGGGGTACACCCTGGACAAGTCGCCAGTTCATCACAGGACTGACACCTCGAGACAAACAGCCATTCATACTTAGATTCATGTCTTTAGACTGTGGGAGGAAGGAATTCAGAGTACCTGGAGAGAACCCATTCAGACACGTCCACATACTGTAGAAAAGCTGTGGGCAGGGTTCACATAAGGAGCTTCTTGCTGTGAGGTGACAGCACATTTAAGAAGAACAAGCAGATGATGAACACTATTAGACTAGACTGATAACACATGGGTCCACACACTCACTATATGGAGCTACTGCAATGGACGCTGCCTGTCAGGACATAACAGGGGATCAGTGTAGAGGATGGCTCAGGCATGCACAACGCTTCTTCCCGCGCTGTATCTCAAGAGACAACATCAGATGCGATGTGGATGAGAATCTGTGGCCGAACAGAGAATGGATGGCCAGGAAGATGAGGATGGTGACCAAGAGAGAGAGGGGAGTGACCGTGACTAAACAAAATGTCTTCATTTGTCACTCTTTGTATTTACAGTGCTGATTTGTTGATTTTTTTCTTTTTTGTGTGTTTTTGTATTTTGTGTACACAGTATATTTTCCTTTTTTACGGTTCCCTACCTACTGTAATGTGTACAATTTATGTTAGTTGAGAATAAAAATGAAAATTCCTCGGCAGAATGAGTGCAGTGTAGTATAGTTAGAAATATGCCATGACAAAGCTTCTAAGCATTTTGACTTGCAGTACTTACACAATACCAAAGGGACAATGCATTTTGGAGGCACTAACTAGTTATATGAGAATGGAATGTAGTTTTGACTGAAGGGTAAACTGTTTTGGGAGCTGTACAAACATTGCCAGGTGATCCATGTAGTTGTGCAGTACCATCCAAGTTATTTTGACAGAAGTACTGAATGAATCAAAATGTGCCAAAGCAATTGAGAAGGATCCATGCCATTTTTATGGTACTGACTATTTACATGGGAAAGGGATTTCATTTTGAAGCATGGATGAGTAGTTTTGGGAGACAAATTACATTTTGCTGGTTATCTGAAGTGTTGTGCAGAACTGCAAGTCTGTTTGGCCAAATTGCTTTATAGTTATGAGAATGTCATCTCAGTTTCAAGAAATGAGCCAAACCAATGGAAAAAAACTGTAATATGCACTAACTAATATCTCCTTGCTCTACTTAAGAGTGTCTAGAGAATTTTCTATTTACTTTCTGTCGCTCCTTATTTAACTGTATTTTTTTAATTTAGATGCTCAGCGAGCCCTGGAGCTTCTCCAGCAGTACCGGGCCAAACTTGACCAGAGGCAGCAGAATCAGACCCGGACCAAACAGGGCCATGTGGAGGATGACCAGCAGCTGCAGCAGTCTCTGGACAGAGTCATCAATGTCTTTCAGAGTCAGCTCTTTAATGCTCTGCTTGGTAGGAATATCCGTTTGTTTGTTCATGTACCTGTTTTGTTACCTGTTTCTTAAAACATCCCTACTGTGTTTGTGTGAAGGCTTAAAGAAGGGCACCAACTCATGTGTATCTTGTCCTAATGAAGATAGAAGATAGACAGTAGGCTAGTTGGCTGGTAGACAGAGGGCACATCACATGACTGTTCACCAGATAATGGAGATCAGAACACCAAGATGTAGGCGTAATCTGGCCTGTCACAGAAAACACTAGGCCCTTTGTAGGAAATATGCATATATTCAGAGAATGTGTAGTGAGTATTAATTCCTCCCAGTATTTAACAGTGTGTGTGTTCTGCTCGTGGTTAACTGTTGTTCACTGGAGGGAAAACATCAGGCACATGTGTGACTGTGTGGCTATGAGCATGATGACAAACTGGTTCTCAGTCCCAGTGCCACCTGCTTTGTGCCACGCCTACACCTTTAGCTCTTACAGTAGCACTCCTTTCTCTGTCTAGTATGTATGTGTGTGTGTATGTGGGCTGTCAACTAAACACAAGGCTTAGTTTCTATTTGTGACTTTGACCTTTAACCAAGCTTTTTCATGTATTAAAGTTGTAGTTTGAAACAGCACTGTCTTTCTTTTCTCCATATTATTATTCTTGACTTCTTGTGTTCAAACATTAGACTTAATCTATCACGTAAGTTGTCTGAATATACTCTACATCCATGTGGACTGTGTAATTTACACTCCTAATGTCAGTTTTATGGACATTTTTATGGACACGCACTGTTAGACTTCCTGTGTGCTCTTCCCCTTTTGTTTTTACACATCCTCTTTCAACTGTCTGCATTTCCATACACTGTGTTTTTTTCTTTTTCTTTTATGATCAACAAACCTGAGCCTGAGCTCATAACTGGTGCTGCAGTTCTGTGTGTGTAAGTAAAACCTAATCATGACAGTCACTTGGAGGCATTACATCAGTGTGCTTAGTTCTGAAAAGGGAATTGACAGCTGAATCAACTTCACTTTTAAGTGTGAATCACTGAATACTTTAGGGACTCCAGTTCTGTGGAACATGGGAGTATCCATGTGCTGCCACTAGAGGTCAACAGTGTATTAGCTGTGTGTGGCTACCTTCCTATATCAGAAATAAAAAGTAAAAAAAAATAAAAAAAATTTGTGACCAGCTTGATCACAGGTTCAAGGTTTCTTACTGTATCTGAACAGCTTTATATAGCTGCAACTGATTATTAGTTCTTTTTCTAACTTCGCTCGGTGTTTCACTATGGGAATCGCTTCTGGCCAGACCATTACGGAAGCTCCAATGACACAACGTCTGTCTCTGACAGACAGGTCGACGTGTAGGGGAGGCCCCGCCCCCTCCATATACCACGGTCGACCGCCCCGTCCGGGCCATTCTCGCTTTCTTCCTCAGCGGAATTACGAGAGCTCCCTCAGTGCATCTGATTGTCAGGTTGGTTGCTAGCTTAACTGCTATCAAACGTCCCGTTAAGGGAAACGTTGCCTAGCGCGGCACCAACAGACTCTGGACTGTGCTGACGGTTATTTCAGTGGGATTGCGACCTCGTTGTGGCGAGCTTCCCGACGGGTCACCAGGTGCTCAACCACCGGGTGCCCTGCCAGCTTCGGGCTACGTTCACTCGAGCTCGGGCTAAGTGCTCACATTAGCTTGTGTGCCACCGTCATTTGGAGCATAGTTAACGCGTAACGGCGAACTATTCCCCACACGACAGGGTATAGTTAGGCTCACACCAACTATATACCCCAAGAAAAATTTTAAACTAGGTTCACCCCTAGTACCACATTTCTCCCCAGACTGGCATGTCTGTCCCCGCAGCCCCAGTCATAGGAGCCGGGCAGACGGAGGGGAAGGGCTCTTCCCGCCGTTGCCTCACGTCATGTGGAGCAACGATTTCGGGCAGAGACCCCCACCCTATGTGTATCGTGTGCATGGGAGCTAAGCACGCTCAGGCGGCGCTAGCGGACCCGCAGGTTTGCGCACATTGCTGCACCATGCCGATGAAGGTCCTGGAGAGGAGACTGAGAGTGGCTGTGACAGGTACTGACGGCAGGGACCCGTCCCTCGCCGCTTCAGATACCGCTCAGGAGATCCACACTGCCCATCAGCCGCGAGCCCCGAGGGACTGGGTGGACTTGATGGAGGAGGCTGAGCCCATACCCCCGCTATTTGAAGAGGTCTTCAGGCGGGAGGGAGACGACGATGCAGACGGTGAGACCGGTTCTGACATCCTCGAATTGGATGACATGGAGGAAGGAGAGGAGGACTCTACCTTCCCCACGCAATCCAGACCTCCTAGCTCAACCGAAGCAGTCACTCCAGTGGATAACAACCTGTACGAGGTTTGCAAACGAGCCGCGGCTAAACTGAATATTCCCTGGCCGGCGGCTCAGGACATAGAGGGGGCGACAAGGGACCTCTACGATGGTAAGAGGCTCCCTCCGACCCGCCCTCCGGCCAAGCAGCTGCTCCCAGCAGTCCTGGCCTGCATGACCGAGATGAGTCGGTTTTGGTCGAGCCCGTTCAAGAGCAAGGTAACCACACAGGGCTACTCCAAGCTGGAAGTGCATGGCATGGCGGAGCTGGGGCTGGCCAAACCCCCGGCTGTGGAGCCTTCACTGGCCTACCACCTCCATCCGAGCCGTCGATCCATCTCAGCGTCTTCGCGCATCTCCCTGCCCGGTAAAACGGAGCGTACAGCAGCAGGTGTGTATCAGCGTATGTACAAATATGTCTGCTCGCTAAACGCCGTCACGCTGTTGTCGGCTTATCAAGCGGAGATTTTGGAGGAGATGGGCCGCCAGTTGGATTCGGGGGTCCCGAACCCGACGCTGTGGGACGAAATCTGTGTGGTGAACGACCTCCTCCTGCGCTCCTCACGCGGAGCTGTGCAGGGCTGCGAGCGCGTCATGGGCCTGGCAGTCGCGGGAGAAAAAGCTCTGTGGCTCTCCCTGTCAGGGCTGGGTGACACTCAAAAAGCGGAGGTCATGGACGCCGCGTACGACCCCACCAAGGGTCTCTTCGGCCCAGCCCTGGAGAAAATGCATGAAACCAGCACACAGAGAAGGCAGGAAGGTGAGGCATTCGAGCTGTGTTTGCCTCGAAAACAGACCCCGCGGCCCCCACCTCGCACCGATGCAGCAGCGAGAGGAAGACAGGGGGACGCGAGACCGGGTCACAGACCGGGTGCCGGTCGCGGCGACCAGCAGCCGAGAGCGGGCAATAACAAGCCCTGGGGCAAGCACTCTTTCGCCGCAGTGGCGGCGGCGAAACGCAACTCTGCCCAACCCCAGAGGGAGGGGAAGAAGCGGTCTGCCTGACGCACCATGCCCCTCATCTCCAGTTCCTCCTCCGGCAAAGAGGAGACGAGAGGAGTTCAGAGCAGCGGCTCCGGTTTTGGGTTTTTGGAGCCAGCAGCCACGGTCCCTCCCCGCTAGTTCAGAAAGGCGGAGGAGAGAGACTGTCATGTTCGAACAAGTGTTACTAAGCACCTGTTGTTCACTACAGCCAAGAGCTGTCCCCCTGGGTGTCACCAAACACTCATTTTCATGTTCCCATGTTCAAAGAAATAAAAGTGACAGCCCCGCAGCCAGACCAAGAGCCGAGGGCGGTGTGTCTCATACAAAAAATACTGAATCAAACACCGTGCAGCCCAGGGAGGGAGGGTCACACCTCCTCCCGGCCACCGGTGGGCGCCATCGCCCCTCTGGAGAGAGGGCCTCTGGCGGTTCAGGTGGAGAACTGGCGCGCATGCGCAGTAAACACATGGGTCTGCTGTTGTCTGTTTCCCGGGGATACAGGCTTCAGTTTGCTACGAAACCACAGAGATTCAACAGTGTTTTAATGTCAGTAGCAGAGGGGGAAGCTGCACGGGTGTTACAGGACGAAATCGATTCTCTTTTAATCAAAAGAGCAATCAGAGTGGTCGCGATCGAGGAGAGTCAGCAGGGGTTTTACTCCCGTTACTTCCTCATCCCAAAGAAAGGGGAACACTGCGCCCCATTCTGGATCTGCGTGTGTTAAACAGTCATCTGAGAAAATAAACGTTCAGAATGTTAACAATAAAAGTGTTGTGTCAGTCTATCCGTCCCGGCGACTGGTTTGCCACAATCGATCTGGCAGATGCATTTTTCCTGCACACAGGAAATTCCTCAGGTTTGCTCACCGGGGCATAACCTACGAATACCGAGTGCTCCCGTTTGGTCTCTCGCTGGCTCTACGCGTTTTCAGCAAATGTGTGGAAGCAGCACTGTCTCAGTTAAGGAGCAGAGGTATCAGGATATTTTCGTACATAGACGATTATCTGATATGCTCTTATTCACGGGAGCAGGCACTCAGGGATGTGGAGACTGTGACGTCTCACCTCAGCGGCCTGGGTTTCAGAATAAACTGGACCAAAAGCCGTGTGCTTCCCGCACAATGCATCTCCTATCTGGGAGTCAGTATAGACTCCCTCAGATATCGTGCCACGCTATCGGAGGAGAGGCTACAGTCGTTCAGTCAGTGTCTGGCCCGGTTTCAACCGGGGACAGCGGTGCAGTTCAGACTGTGTCTACGGCTGCTGGGGCTAATGGCTTCTGTCATTTCAGTAGTGAGGCTGGGCCTCCTGCTGATGAGGGATGTGCAGAGATTGGTGGCATCGTTAAGACTGTGTCCCCGCCGTCTCCTCTCTCGCTCGGTGACAGTTTCGCCAGAGTGCACGGCAGCTCTCCACCAGTGGAGAAATCCGGCGATTTTCTCTCAGGGTGTCAGTCTGGGGACGGTGGCGTCAAGGGTTGTCATAACAACGGACGCGTCCATGACAGGTTGGGGGGCGACATTCAAGGGCAGAGCAGTGAATGGCACCTGGTCAGCAGAGCTGGCTCAGGCGCATATAAACTATCTGTATAGTAGTAGTACTATATATAAACTACTAGTTGATGGCAGTGTTTCTGGCCTTGAAACATTTTCTCCCTCACCTGAGAGGGCAGCATGTGCTGGTGAAGTCCGACAAGTCCACGGTGGTGGCATACGTGAACCGTCAGGGAGGCACGCGCTCTTCACGGCTTCACAAACTGGCACAGAAAATAATTCTGTGGAGCGTCTCTCGGCTCGGGTCGCTGCGGGCGACGCACGTAGCGGGAGTACTGAACAGGGGCGCAGATCTCATGTCAAGATGAAAACCCTCTGTTCGGGGAATGGAAACTCCATCCCCAGGTGGTGAGCCAGCTGTAGCAGAAGTACGGCCGGGCTGCCGTAGATCTGTTCGCCTCGCGAGAAAACGCGCATTGTCAGCTGTATTTCTCATTAACGGAGGAGGATGCGCCGTTAGGTGTGGATGCGCTGGCGCACCCATGGCCAAACGTCTTGCTGTACGCTTTTCCTCCTCTCAGTCTGATCTCCTCCACACTGACCCGAGTGAGAGCTCAGGGCCTGTCGCTGATTTTGATAGCCCCACGGTGGCCGTCCAAACACTGGATAGCGGAGATAGTTCTCTTGTCTCAGGCAGGGGGGGAGATTTACCATCCCCATCCAGAGCAGGTGGCTCTGTGGGCCTGGCCCGTGAGAGGTTAAATTTGGGCACTGCTGGATTGCCTCAGAACGTGATCGACACTATTCAGTGTGCGAGGGCTTCATCCACTCACTCATTATACAGTTGTAAGTGGCGAGTGTTTGAGGAGTGGTGTGAGGCCAGACGTATTGTCTCATTTTAGTGCTCAGTGAAGGACATTCTCTGTTTTCTCCAAGACCTGCTGGAAAAGGGTAAAGCCTTTTCCACTATCAAGGTGTATCTGGCCGCTATTTCAGGATGCCACATAGGCTTGGGGGATAAGCCGGTGGGCCAGCATCCGTTGGTATGCCGCTTTATGAACGGAGTGCGCCGGAAACTGCCAGTTTCCAGGCCTATGGTGCCATTATGGGACTTGGCGGTTGTGTTAGACGCTCTCTCACAACACCCATTTGAACCTTTGGAGGTGGTGGGTCTGAAGTTTTTGTCACTTAAGACCGCTCTCCTCCTCGCTTTGACTACTGCGAAGCGAGTGAGTGATTTACATGCGCTGTCAATCCGCCCAGCTTGCTTGCAGTTTGCGCCGGGCTTGTCTAAGGTGTGTTTATGGCCGAATCCGGCGTTCATACCTAAAGTGGTGGAATCTGCTTACAGATGCCCCACAGTGGAATTGAAGGCTTTTCATCCTCTGCCGTTTGGGTCAGCGGAGGAGAGCAGATTGAACACACTGTGCCCTGTGCGGGCATTAAGTGTGTATGTAAACAGGACAGCCAGCTTTCGGAGAACCGATCAGCTGTTTGTGTCTTGGGCCACGCCCCACGAGGGGAAGCCACTATCCCGACGGAGACTGTCACATTGGATTGTGGATGCTATAGGGCTAGCTTACAGGTGCAGGGGCCAGCAGCCCCCTGCAGGTTTGAAAGCTCACTCCACCAGGAGCATGGCTACGTCATGGGCTCTGTTTAAAGGAGTTAGGGTGGAGGACATTTGTGCGGCGACGAGTTGGGCTTCTCCGCACACTTTCGTGAGATTCTATAGGCTGGATGTCTCAGGTCCATCCCTAGCTCACGCAGTGCTCGAGTCTGATGCTTCAGAAACTGGTTGATGTCATCCCAGTCAGGAGCCAGATGACTTCGGGAGATTATGCATTCCGGGAGTGGTCTATATCTCCCATAGTGAAACACCGAGCGAAGTTAGAAAAAGAACGTCGGGTTACTTAACGTAATCCCTGGTTCTTTGATAACAGAGTGAGGTGTTTCACCAACAATTCCCTCCTTGCATATATGAGGGAAGAAACCGATAAGAATGGCCCGGACGCGGCGGTCGACCGTGGTATATGGAGGGGGCGGGGCCTCCCCTACACGTCGACCTGTCTGTCAGAGACAGACGTTGTGTCATTGGAGCTTCCGTAATGGTCTCGCCAGAAGCGATTCCCATAGTGAAACACCTCACTCTGTTATCAAAGAACCAGGGATTACGTTAAGTAACCCGACGTTTCTTCATAGATAAATCTGCTGATTACATTTTTCATTATTAATTGTTTGGTCTATAAACTAAGAAATGTCCATCAGCCAAAGCGCCCAAAGCAACATTTTGAAATGTGTTGTTTTGTTCAATGAACTGAACCCATTGATATTCAGTTTACAGTAAGGCTGCCACGATTAGTTGATTAGTCACGATTATGTTGACGAACAAAATCGTCGACAACTAATTTAGTAATAATTGGCGTCAGGCCTGACTGTACTGTAAATGATACTATAACACATACCCTCCAGGAATTTGCGATGTTGCGATTTGCAACTTCAAATCAACTTCAGTGAATCCCCGTGAATTCAGGGCGGTGTTGTAATTTTAACCAATCACCGCGATTTCTCCGCAACTTCCACGCAGTCTGCCCCGGGGATTTAACTCGGCCCCCAGTCGGGCGCATTTCCTCCGCGGCGGTGTGCCGCGACCGGCTCTGGGTCGGCTTGAAAAGGCTTGGGGTCGAAGGTGGCTCATGGCTCCGGCCGCAAGCTTTACAGCCCCCGCCCGGACCTCGCCGTTTCCCGGGGCCGTGGACTCTCATTAAAGGGTTAATGAGCTATCATCTTAATTGTTTTTATTTTCAGTTAGCTCATACTTCAAGCTGAAAGCTAATGATCTGATCAGCTGCATGCTGGTGCGATAAGCTGTATGTTTTACAGTCAATTTAAGTATGATCCGATTAGTCGACTAATAGAAAAAATAATCTGTGATTAGTCGACTATCAAAATAATTGTTTGTGGCAGCCCTATTTTACAGTGATACCAGAAAATGTTTTGAGTTTTTGAGGTGTGGAAAGATTAAATGATTATCAGTTTCATCAGCTAATCAACTCAATGTTTCCTCTGTTCTACTCAGAAAACAGTACCACAGTGTGTTGACATTTAGGAAGTTAGGCCGCATCCAGACATGATCCGGCACCTCTGTCTGGGAATTAAAGCCAAGTGCCAAAAACTGTACACCTTGCTGCTTGAGGCTGGCTACAGAACATTTAAACCTCACTCATGTGCTGTGCTGTCCATTCTTTTGAGTGGGAAAGGCCATTTTGGTGCAGGCGCAGGGGCCTGCAGCAGAAAAGTTTAGCTTCAACTGCCAATCAGATGCTCAGATCAGCTAAACCTCCACAGTCAGCCTGAAATGTCTAT
Organism: Collichthys lucidus; assembly: GCA_004119915.2. Lineage (NCBI taxonomy): Eukaryota > Metazoa > Chordata > Actinopteri > Sciaenidae > Collichthys > Collichthys lucidus. The sequence goes on along the minus strand of CM014085.1, from coordinate 1,891,657 downwards.
AAAACTGAGACTATCTAAACCAGACATGTCCAAAGTCCGGCCCAGGGGCCAAATGCGGCCCGTGGTCAAATTTCATCCGGCCCTCGGCCTCTGTCATAAAATCAGTAACGTTTGGCCCGCACGATGTGCTCACTTGCGCACGCGCGCAGCTTGGGCAGCAGTACTGTTACCAGCATATGAAGCAGCTTGCACACTAAATGCTGTTCCTCATTTACCCACTGTAGGGCAGCAAAGTGACCCTTTGTTCAATGTTCAAAAATGGCGACAATCAACAAAAAAAGGAAAGTTGACTGCGAGGGTCGACGCTTCAAGGATGGATGGAAATTGGACTATTTCTTCACTGAAGTACGCAACAACTGTGTCTGCCTCATTTGCAAAGAGACAGTGGCTGTTTTTAAAGAGTATAATGTCAAGCGACATTACCAAAAGCTACACGCTGCCATGTACGACAAGATTACAGGGAAGGAACGCAGCGAGAAATTGAAGCAGCTTGAAGCTAGTTTAATCTCACAGCAGCAGTATTTTGCAAGAGCCCGAGAGTCAAATGAGAACGCCACAAAGGCTAGTTACGAGGTAGCAGCGCTGATCGCAAAGCATTCCAAACCTTTCACTGAGGGTGAATTTATCAAAGACTGCGTGATGACTATTGTGAAGAAAATCTGTCCTGAGAAGCAGCAAGAGTTTGCCAAAGTCTGCCTGGCACGTAACACTGTGGCACGCAGAATTGAAGAAGTGTCATCAGACATCAAAAGACAATTGACAGTCAAAGGAAGGGAGTTTGACTTTTTTTCGCTGGCTTGCGACGAGAGCACAGACGCCTCGGACACTGCTCAGTTACTTATTTTTTTGAGGGGAGTGGACAATGAAATGAACGTTACTGAAGAACTACTTGACCTCAGGAGCCTGAAAAGTCAAACAAGAGGAACAGACTTATTCTCTTCTGTTTGCGCTGCCGTGGATGACATGGAACTCCCGTGGAATAAAATTTCTGGGATTATTACGGATGGCGCACCATCCATGACTGGCGAACGAAGTGGATTAGCAACACTAATAAGTAACAAAGTAAGTGAAGAAGGGGGTAACGCTGTAAAACTCCATTGCATCATTCATCAGCAAGTTTTATGTGCCAAACATCTCCAATACGAACATGTTATGAAACCAGTGATAAAAACGATTAACTTTATCCGCTCCAGAGCGCTATGCCACCGTCAGTTTCAACTGTTTCTAAGCGAGATTCATGCGGAATATGGAGATGTTGTCTATCACACTGACGTGCGATGGCTCAGTCGAGGTTCTGCACTGTCGCGCTTTTACTCGCTTAGGCAGCAAATCGGTGAGTTTTTGGCTGAAAAGGGACAACCTATGCAAGAACTAAGTGACCCTGTGTGGCTGGCCGATTTGGGTTTTCTAGTTGATATTACAAAGCACCTCAACACCAGTCTCCAGGGACCAGACGCAGTCATAAGCCAACTATATTCACACATCAAAGCCTTTGGAACCAAGCTGAAACTGTTTGAAAGACACCTGTCGCAGTCCCAACCCAATACTGCACACTTTTCAGCACTGCAAGAAATCATGACCAGATTCCCACAGAGCAATGTCAGTGCGCAAATGAGGAGGTACGCATCAGATATTTCATCTCTGGCTGAAGAGTTCAGACAACGCTTTCAGGATTTTGCAGCTATCGAGAAGGAGATCGCTATTTTTTCCTCACCTTTTTCCGTGGACACAGATGACGTTCCAGACCATTTGCAGCTGGAGCTCATTGAACTGCAGTGTGACGCCGAGAGCCGCAGTCGGCACCAGCAGCTTTCTCTCGCCAACTTTTACCGACAGCTGGATAAGGACAGGTTTCGAGAGATTTGAGCGTTTGCAAAGAAAATGCTAAGCTTGTTTGGGTCGACGTATTTGTGTGAGAAGACATTCTCGGTTATGAACTTAAATAAGAGCCGTGTGAGGACACGGTTAACGGACTCTCACCTGCGAGACACCTTGCGCATCAATACCACTGCCTTTGAGCCAGACCTGGCCTTTGTGCTGCAGTCCAGATCTCAGTATCACCCGTCACATTAGTGCAGGCAAGTCATTTGTCATTTACAATAAGTCTCTGAATTAATTTTTGTTAAGATCAGTCATAAATTCAGACAAGTTGTCAGTTTTCACTCCAGAATAAACTTTTAAAAGTTCAATCAACATTTATATTTACTGATATGTCATATTTCAAATGAGCCCTGCACTTGTGGATATGTCTATTGCTGCTCGTTTCTCTGTTATTTTATTCAAAAGTTCTGTGAACATTGAACAGCCATGGTGATATTTTTCACAAATATAATTTGCACTCAATACTACAATTACTTCTGTTTAAGAAAAAAAGTTAAGTGAATATTCAATTGCATGTGATATGCATGTTTCAAATGAACCAAAACACATGCTTAAGATTGTTGAAATTAAAATAAAAAGGCAAATGTGAAACACAGAATGGCTTGCTAAAATTTGTTTAAATATATTGTTGTTCTATGTAAAGAACGTCAGCCAAGGTCGGCCCCCCAACATTTTACCACATCAAATCTGGCCCCCTTTGCAAAAAGTTTGGACACCCCTGATCTAAACTGTGATACCTACCTACCGATCTACCTGTTGTGTTCTGGCTTTGTTTATTTCATGTACCCAAATCTGAGTATGGCTCACAATCCAAGCTGCAAATAACTTTAATTTTAATTTGGTTTGTGTTCGATGGTTTGAGAGAGAAAGTGCTTTGGTTGAGAGATATAGACAGTCAATGAGAGTGAGCGAGCACCAACATCAATAAAGCTGGTTAATCAGGAAATGAAAGTTATTTCCTGATTGTTTAACAACGGTTATGTTCAACACATTTCCCTGCAGTGTCTGATCTTGTCTGAATGTAGCTTTACTTATTAATTATTTTTATGTTTTTGTTGTTATTAGTTGTCTTTCATCTGTACAGCCATGCATTCAGTCAGTCATACAGTACATACAGTCAGTGTGCCATAACCATCCATCTATCCAGGGTCATGGGAATTTGGAGCCAATTTTACAAACGACCACTTACATTTGCACGTACACATCATTTTAGAGTCACCAATTAACCTATTAATGTGTCTTTGGACTGTGTGGGGCATGGAGAAAGGCCCGAGCCACTGTTTAAGCTGGGAATCTTCTTGCTAGGCGACAGAGCTAACCATCTGTGTCATAACCTCATTTACTAATCCACTAAACCAATCACGGCTATAATCTCTGCTCTTCTCCTTCTAGACATTCAGGAGTACTACGAGTTGACCATCCTTCAAGACAGCAAGTGTTCTGTTGACCAGACAGACGGTGCATGGAACCTCAATGCTTCCGGTAACCTGCCAGCAGAGCACTCAGCTCAGGCACAGCCTTCTTCTGCTCCCCGGAGCCCCCAAGCTTCTGAGGGATCATCCCAGCTAAAACCTCTGGCCCACAGACCTAAGTCAGTCAAGTCCTCTGCCCCTCCAATCCCATCTGGAATACCTACAAAGAAGCCATCTTCCCCTACAATACAGTCCATTATACCTCAGTCACGGCCATCTAAGGTCAAGTACCGTGCTCCTCTTCCTCCTGTCCAGCCTGGATCCCCCATATCATTGACATTAGAGACTCAGAACAAGCCCTCTTCTCCCTCTGCAGCCACATCCCCCAGGTTCACGGTGAATGGTGCAGAAACCCTGACTGGCTATATAAATAAACATTTTACTGTCACCAACTCTCTGTCTTCGGAAAGCTCCAACACCTCTGGCAATCCACAACCCTGTTCTGCCTCTCCAGCCTTCAACCTGGTGACTGTCACAGCCCTCGTCTCCAGCACCATCCAAGGTCTTGTGTCTCCAACCACTCCAAACAAAGATACCACTACCAGCCCAGGTCACAACAGAGTCCCATATGCCACAATAATCTCTGGTCCTTGCTCAACCAGCAAGGACCCAGGCATCGACAGAGTCATTCCCAGCAGGAGCCCAATGAGCCCCAACAGAGAAAAATTTAGCTTCAGCAGCCCACCTTTGACTAAAGGGTCTCACCTGAGGTACGTAACATATGAGCATCCAGGTGAAATGTTAGGAGGGTATATATAATCAAACCATACAACTACCATGAACAGACCTAACTGACAAATAATCTCCATCTTAACACTGTCACGTATGTGGTCAGCTGTTGTACTGTAATTATGCTGTTCATTCTAATTAACTGGATATATTTCAATCTATGATATATCAGTGGCGGTAATGAATGAAATGTGCCTTCATGTGATCTAAAATGGTCCACCGTTTTCAGAGTTCCCCTCCAGATACACTCTCTCCTTGATTTCTGTTCCTAGTCCAACCAGCCCTGGGCCAGGAAAAGTCACCTCCACTAGTCCTAGTCATGGTCCAACCAGCCCCAGGCCACCTACAATCCCACTGACCCCCAACATGGTAAGGCATCTGTGCTTGTTTTGTGTTTGTGTCTGAGGAAACATGCACAAAGTGTTCACAGTTAATAGCAGAGTATACATCCTGACTAAAGGTGGATGAGCTCAGTTTATGGGTGGCCACCTTGAGATACAGCAAGTTGCACAAGATGAACTGACATGATAAAGGATAGCTATGACTGAATATTGTGTTTTAATATAATTGTACACACAATACAGAATGTGAGGTTTTTTTATTTGAATTAGCCTGGATGTGTTCATGCTTCACGTTGAATGTATCACTTCTCCCACACGGAAATAGTTTAGAGTCATTGCTTCAACATGTTTTTACTGGTGACATCATGTCTCACCAGTGTATGGAGAGGTGGCTGCAGAACACATTATTAGATGGGCAGATCAGTTATGCAGACTGTCTTACATTGCATTCCATAATAATATGACAAGAGGATTCAGTTCAGTTCAGTAACATTTGATTGTCCAGTAAAGTGCAGAGATGAGCTTGTGCAACTGCTTTGTCTTGTTGATCTGCTGAAAATTAAACTAAAAGCTTCTGTGTGGTTTGACAGCACTGTATATAGTGTAAGGGCTCAGACTGTACACAATACTGCTTTGATCTGCTGGACCCCTTTCTATCATTGAGTCAACTCACTTATGTTTCATGGATGTGAATAAGATATGTACTGTAATAGCGCTTTGAGTGGTCAGAGGACTAGGAAGGTTGTTACTAAGGCTGTTAACTTTAAACTAACAAAAACTATGAATGCACAGCTATAGAAGGAACTGAGACCCAATAATAATGTTACTGTTAATAATAATAGCACAACCATGTGCAGAGAGACTTTTGGCAGCAGTAAGCATCAGGAGGGAACCAACAATGAGTCCAGGGCCAGAGGAGGGTGGAGCCGTACAGAAGTAGAGTAGGACAGGAACAGAAAGAAATAAAACCCTGTGTGGATGTTTTTGTTTTATGCTAGAGAACTTGGTGGGAAACGTTTTAATGTGTCTTTGCTCTGCTGGTTTTCTATGTGTAGTACAGTATACTGTAAGTCCAACATTATTGTTGTCATGCTCTGCATCTCAGTGAGTGAAATCCCATCTCTGTGTGCAGCTTTAGGGTGCATGTGGAGCTCTATGCCGATGCCCACAGTTAAAGTTGAAAGTAGAGCAGCCATTGCTATACAGCTGTTACTGTTTACTCAGTCTAACTCCCATTCCTGCCAAACAGAGACTGACCTGATAAAACAGCAGAGAGTGGAGTGTGTGTGTGTGTGTGTGTAGTAATATATGTATGTGTGTGTGCTTATGTCTGTGTATACACTGTGTGAGTGTACGCCTGTGCATCCATGTGTATGAGTTTCTGCGCCTGCCTCTGCATGTTTGTCTATCCAATTTTCTGTGTGCTGAGTGCGTCCTACGTGTGCAGATACATATTCTGAGCCATGCACTTTTTGACGTCAAAATATGACTACCAGCTGCCATAAAATGAAGACTGCAGCTGGAAAACAAGAGGGCGGGTGGAGGTGCACTGGGATAGCTGCCATGTTTCTGAGGTGGCCGCTCTTTTAGCAGAGAAGTCCTTAGGAGCTGCTCTGATAAAAGGACAGGTGGAGATGACACAAGAAAGGGACGAGAGAGAGATTGAGGGATGAAATAGGAGGATAAGAAGGAGGAGACAGAGACGGACAGACGGCAGAAGGATGTCACCAACAGCAACAAGCGCTGAGTGATGAACGGGAAAGTTGCAGCTGGGAGATGTTTTAGTGAAAGTTTGCCAGTCGGACTGGTGAGGATGGACTGCATCTGTATCCTCACTACCAAGGTGAGACACAGGTAGAGCAGGTTAGACTAGAGCAGTGTTACTCAAAGTGTGGTCCGCGGACCACTAGTGGTCCGTGAGAGGATCTCTTAAAATATTCGAATTTCCCACACAAGTTTGTGGAGTCCTACCTAGGGATACTCGGTATATCGCGGCTTGTTCTACGTGAGATGTATGAAATGACTATATCGCGACCATCGAGTACTTGTCACGTAAATGTTTTAAGCCGTCTGCATTTAATTCTCCGGGGATTCGCCTGTCACTCACTCCTGCTGCTGGCAGCATGCAGCACACTGCCCCGCCCACCCAGAAACATCCCCTGCGCGCATGCGTACTTTCTGTATCAAGTGAGGAGAGGTGAAGCCAAGAGTCCAAGTGAGGTAATCAAAGATGGAGACGGACGACTTGGTTCTGAAGAAAAACAGCTGCGGTCACGTCTCTCGTTTTCGCGTGGTCACGTCAGCTGCTCCAATATTTTCAAGTGTGCCCTTTTTGCCGACTTTATGGCAAACACTTTTAAAAAACTGAAAAGTCAGCGCTAGCTTACTGCAGCGTGTGGACACTTCCGGTTTTCAAAATAAAACGTGGGTGTTAAATGTATTAAACGTTTATTTATAAAATATGAAGAATGGTTAAAATTTGATTTAAAAAAGTGTCTCATATGCCAAGTATGATTCTGCACTGCTTCAATGCTCATATGTACTCGTATAGCAGGTGTAGCTCGACTGTTCTACACTGATTTTGAGCCAATAGGTCACAGGACCTGGAAGCTATTGAGCTTTAAAGCTCATATTTACATCATGAAATGTATTAAAAATTAATAAAAAATATGACAAGTGTTAAAATGCTATAAAAGAGGTGTGTCTCACAGCAAGTGTAAATCTACTGTTCTACGTTGATTCTGAGCAATTACAATGCTATCATGGAAATAATGACAATATTTATTAGAAATAAACAATACAAAACAACAACAACAAAAATATCGAAATATATATCGTGTATCGCGATATAGCTTAAAAATATCGAGATATTGGTTACAGGCCATATCAGCCCTAGTCCTACCTAACATTATTTAAAGTGTAAAGCGAATTTGTTCTCTGAACAAAAATGCAGACAAATATATTTTTTAAAATATGTATAATGGATATATGAAGATAAATCTGAATTAGCAGTGCCCAAATTGTTGCCTAAGCAACCACGGCGTCTCCTATAGACAAAATCATTCCGCTGTCACGTCAGTAAGTAAGGAAAAGAAAGCAAGGAAAAGAGCAGCAAAAGCTGTGAACTTTAACTAAAACAAGGCACGGAGAGGATGGGAAACAATGATGGATAGTAGAGTTGCACGATACCCACGGTATACCCGGTACCCCGCGGTACCAAATCATACCCGTCGCTACTATACTAGAAATTTTACACGACGGTACTACCGTGGATTACTATACTACCGGTGCCAGTCTCCGCTACATAGCGGCCGCCTCTGCTCTCCTCCCGGCTTCTCACTGCATGCTACTCACTCGTAAAAAAACATGGCATGTGCTGCAACCGAACTACACAGCTGCTGAATGATTGGCTGTTTGCCTGTTACTGGTGACGTCCAGAGATGTGATAGGCTGTTGCACGCTGGGTCCGCCCGTCTGTTAGCTGATTGGCTGTTCGTGTGTTTCTGCCGGCAAGCACGAACTCCATGAAGACAGCTCCGCTTCGATAGAAACTCGCTTCAAAACAAACAACAAGCTAAAGTTCTTTCTCGCCCAGACACGAGACAACACACTCACCGTGGCAGAAGCACCGGGCCCGAGCAGCGAGTCTGCCGTGGCGTCTTTGTCAGTGGCAACACTAATTTTGCTTAAAAACAAACGTTGTTGTTTCAGACTAACTTGTACAAATACATTGCAGTTTATAAAGATAATAATAATAAAAAAAGGCTGCAGTATCGCGGTATTACCCGGAACCGTGATACTTTGTCTGGTATAGTATCGTGGTTACTCATTTTAGTATCGTGACAACTCTAATGGATAGGTGGCTGAAGACGGGGTCAGGTGGTCCCTGAAAATTTTTTTTTTGACAAAGTGGTCCTTGGTCTGAAAAAGTTTGAGAAACACTGCCTTAACTCACCCCCAGTACATCTGCAGGTTGTTCCAGGACTGCAGGTGCAGCCGCCTTTGGTCACACCAAGGCGTCCTCGGAGACGGAGGAGGGCCCCGGGCCACCTCCGGGACTTTTTATGTGACCCCTCGGGGCGAGGGTCTTTGTAAGGGGGGGGCAGTGTAGCAACCCTGCAGTAATGTGTTGTGTGTTTCAATGTGAGTTCTGTGTTTTCCTATGGTCCATGAATGCACCTGTATGAGAGCGAGGGGGCGGGGAAGTGAGTGAGGGAGGGAGTGAGTGAGTGAGTGAGGGTGTGAGCGTGTGTGGAGAGAGACGGCACGAGCGAGGATGAGAGTAGGACCTGTTCTGTTCTTTTGGCGTGGTTATGGCCTACAGTAACCAAGTTCTGTGATGAGACAGGTTGGTAATAAAAGCCAGTTTGATAAAGAACGCCTCTTTATTCCTGACGTGTCCGACAGGACGTTACAGTATGGTGTAGTTTTAATGGCTGTGATGCCCAGGTGCTTTTGGAAAAGCTGCATCAACGTGACATAAAGTTAGTTACTTGGTCAGTTAGGATTTCATCTGGTATTCCCACTCTGGAGAATAGCTGTACCAATGCCCGCAGACCGTGGAGCAGTGATGGTCTGCAGGGGAAAAGCCTCAGGGAAACGCGTGGCATAGTCACACACCACCAGAATGTACTGGTGACCCCCACTACTTTTTACCAAGGGCCCGACAATGTCCATAGCAATCCTGCGGAATGGAGTGGAGCTGACTGGAAGCGGGTGCAGAAGCGCTCTGTCAGACTTTTGATAACCTCGTTGTTTGTTCCAAAAATCCAGGCTTAGTCGGAAAATGATGTTTTGGGTTTTTACGTGTCCAAGTCCCCAGCTCTGCTTTGGAAAGGCATTTTTGGAGGAGTTTTCTTATAGTGTTTGATAGCTTTAACAGCAGCAAGTGTGCCTGAAGAGGTAGAGCAGGTCGACTATTGATCCTCCTTAAGACAGGTCAGGTACTACAGCCATTTTTACCATTTACTTTTTTTGAAGCAACCAAATCAGCCAAATAAATTAAAGATATGTATGTAAAAGACAAATACTGCTGCTAGAGATAATTTTTGTAAATTCTCATTAGTTACATTTACTGCAAACTTATAGACTAGACCACACCCCCTGATCCTGTACATTCCAAGACAGATTCTTGTGGTTATATCGTACAGTTAACAGAATATAAAGTTAGGATGATGGCCAGGGGGACGAAAGAGTTATTGAGTCTGTTAGTGGAGCAGGATTGAGACAGCAGTTTGCCACTGAACACACTCCTCTGCCTGATGAATGTGATGTGCAGAGGGTGGGTAGTGTTGTCTAGTATGGACAGCAGTTTGTCCAGGGTCCTTCTCTCTGCCACAGTCACCAGAGAGTCCAGCTCTGTGCCCACCACTGAGCCAGCCCTCCTCACCAGTTTGTCCAGTCGGGCAGCGTGCCTCTTCTTGCTGCTTCCTCCCCAGCAAACCACTGCGTAGAAGAGGACGCTGGCCACCACAGACTGGTAAAACACCTGCAGCTCAAAGTTTGGTACCCAGTCTCATTTCTGTCTTGAGTGTTATTCATGGACTTGTCTTGAATTTGTTATTTGCTTGAAGAACAAACACTTAACTCCATGGTCTCCCTGCCGCCTTAGCAAGAAACTTTTCTCTTCCAGCTGGCCAACACAGGGAGTGAGCATGTTGAGACCGGACAGAGAATGCGGCTTTTCTATTGATTTTTCTTCGAGACAGACAGGGTAAGTCAGTGCAAAGAAGAACATGCTTGTTTTTATTTAGCACATGCAACACAACACGCACGCCAAATTATTAACAGCGAATTTTTTTCACACCCTCACACCCTCATCATGGAAAGCACACGAAGAAGTTCGTATGATGCAGCTTTTAAGTTTAAGGCCATCAATCTGGCTATCCAGGAAAGGAAATAGGCCTGCTGCACATAAGCTTTGCCATTAGTGAATCCATGGTGAGACTTTGGGGAAGGCAGCAGCAACAATCAGTTCAGACATATAAATACACCTTTACGGTTCAAAATCTTTCTGTGTATCCGGTAAATATCAAATTTTTCAACCTGGATATCAGTGGTTTATAGTGCGGATTATATATGTAAATTTTTATTTAAAAAAAAAACTTAGTGGGTGCGGCTTATATTCAGGTAAGCCTCTATAGTCCAGAAAATATGGTCGGTGTTTAACGTTTTATTTAACATTCACCCAACTTACCACACATGGACACACAACACCACCCGGTCAGTTCCTATGAAGGATTAAAAGTGCCAAAATTAGATGAATAAATGCACCATTAAATAATTACTTAAATGTGTCATTAATTACGTAAACGAAACTTTACCGCCAACGTCTAAAAATCAAGATTCTGTCCTACTAAATGTCACAGGAGCCGCTGTGGTTGACTGTCTGCTCTGATAGGTGGCCTCTACCTGGCCCTGGTTGCTTGGCACCTCACAAGCCTGACTGTCAGTTCAACTTTATTAAACTGTCTCTATAATAACAATGACTGTCAATAATACAGTTTGACTGACAGCCATTTAATATATGGAGGTGGTCAGAGTCAGGCACACTCAAAATTTCTTAAGAAATCTGGTGCCCTGGTACCAGAGAAGCGGGGGACTACTTCTTCTAAATTTGCAGTCACTCCACGGTCAATATCTTGGTCGGAATGTGCTGCAATAACCCCTAGTTCCTCTGCTTTACTCGCTACATGCTCTGGGTCAGCAGGTCCTGCTTCCACATTCTCTGCTAAATCTATAACATCTCTCACCAACACCCTAGAAAGTTCAGGAAGATCCTCCATTTTCTCTATCCAGGAACTCTACTTCAGACCAAAGCAATGGATCAGATTAGATTAGCGTTAGCCCCACCCACTGACTTTGATGGGCGAGTTTGACAGTTTGACGATTCATAAAGCACTGCAACACAGGATAATGAAATGTAAATATAAATTAATTAAATGGTGAAATGATTATATATGTTTTTTTTACATAAAAATGAATCTGTATTTTAATGAATTAATCACACATTTATGTATTTATTCCAATTTTTATTACAGTTTTTCTCCATTGGTTTGGCTCATTTCTTGAAACTGAGATGACATTCTCATAACTATAAAGCAATTTGGCCAAACAGACTTGCAGTTCTGCACAACACTTCAGATAACCAGCAAAATGTAATTGGTCTCCCAAAACTACTCATCCATGCTTCAAAATGAAATCCCTTTCCCATGTAAATAGTCAGTACCATAAAAATGGCATGGATCCTTCTCAATTGCTTTGGCACATTTTGATTCATTTAGTACTTCTGTCAAAATAACTTGGATGGTACTGCACAACTACATGGATCACCTGGCAATGTTTGTACAGCTCCCAAAACAGTTTACCCTTCAGTCAAAACTACATTCCCTTCTCATATAACTAGTCAGTGCCTCCAAAATGCATTGTCCCTTTGGTATTGTCTAAGTACTGCAAGTCAAAATGCTTAGACACTTTGTCATGGCACATCCTCATCTTCCTGGCCATCCATTCTCTGTGCTCTGTTCGGCCACAGATTGTCATCCACATCGCATCTGATGTTGTCTCTTGAGATACAGCGCGGGAAGAAGCGTCGTGCATGCCTGAGCCATCCTCTACACTGATCCCCTGTTATGTCCTCACAGGCAGCGTCCATTGCAGTCATGAGAGCCCTCTGGTTTTCCGCATGGTGTTCATACACTCTCCATCTCCAAGCAGAGAAAAACTCCTCGATAGGATTGAGGAATGGAGAGTATGTTGGCAAGAACACATTGTGCATTCTTGGATGCATGTTGAACCATCCGCGGATGCGTGGACCCCGGTGAAATTTGAAAAATGTACTAAATGTTGGCTGATTGTGTTAACTGTAGGATAGTTGTACATAGCTATTTGCAAGGATGTACTAAAGGATGTACAAAGCATTTGGAAATGTGATGAAAGCAATGATAAATGCCATTCTGTTGTGAGAAACTGCAAGATAGTTTGGGGATTTGTCCATGTTGTTATGAGAATGTCATCTCAGTTTCAAGAAATGAGCCAAACCAATGGAGAAAAACTGTAATAGAGTATCTAAACCAATCCATTATTTGGAATTGATTTGTCTTGACTTGCGCAGGGTAACCAATCAGGCGTTAGGATCCGCCTACCAACTTTGATGGCAGAGTTTGACAGTTAGACAATTCATGAAGCACTGCAACACAGGACCATGAAATATAAATAAACAAATTATTATTATTTAATAATTAAATAGTGAAATGATTATATATGTTTTTTACATATTATTTAATGCTGTATTTATTTATTTAATTTTGCCACTTTTAGTCCTCCATACTTTGAGTCCTCCATATATATATATGCACGCATATGAACAATAGAAATAGATTCCATTAGATGCCAATCTAATAAGTAGAGCTGCCACTAATTATAATTTTAAATATTGATCATACTGTCAATTATTTTCTCGATGAATTGATTAGAAAATGGTGAGAAATGTTAGTCACTGTTTCCCAAAGCATGAGGTGAAATCCACAAATGACACACACCAAAAACAGGTGCCTTAAAGCATTTAATCAATAATCAGAATACTAATAGTGATTAATTTAATAGTGGACAGCTAATTGATTAATTGACAAACTGTTGTAGTTCTCAGTACAGTAAATCCATCAAATAATGAATACTCAGATGTTTATATATCTACATGTACACTCAGTAGTATCTTTGATTGTGGAGATTGTTCAGTATGCAGATTTGACTTTCTCTCAGTATTCCTCAGTATTCGTCTTCTCTGTCTTTTCCAATCCTCTTTTCCTCTTTGATATATCCTGTCATAAAACCTTCCCTGGTGTTAGCAGTGTGTGATTGTTGTTTGGTCTTACTGACTGTCACTGGCCTCCTGTACTCCAAAAGAGTCTCTCATAAGAAGCTTACCATAGGCTGCTAATAGACTTTACAGAGGTGGAGCTATTTTAGAATGGACAAAGGGGAAAAAAAGAGAAAAAAATGAGAGAGACTCACACAAAGACCAAAGGAAGGATACAAATCAAGTCCAAGTGTTCGAGAGTGTATGAGCACGACTTCCATGTGTGCCTCATCTTTCTGGATTTCTTTACTGCTGTGGTGTAACTGTGAGAGGTCACAGCTTACAAATTAATCAACAAAGAAGGCATAAGAGGAGAGGAGGGAGAGAACTTCCCAAGCAGCTGTAGGACTATTGAGCCCAGATCTATGGATCTGTAGTGAGACTAACACAACAATGTAGGATGCCTATTACAGGTTAGCCCACTTCATGACTGTCTCAAAAGGTTATACTCTCATGGCATCTGATCTGTACCATCCACACCTGTTGACAAGAAAAACTGGACAGTCTGTAGGTCTTTGGATAGACCTGTCTGTAGTAGGGCAGACACTGAACCAGCAAGAGGGATACATGTGAAGATGGACCATCACAGCTCTGCATCCTTAATCAATGTAATGTATCTTCACTTACTTAATTATAATTTCTTCTCTGATCCACCTGCAGTATTTAGGTGTGTAGTGTCTTACAGTAGAGCAAAGCAAGGACACAGGAGAGACATGACGATGAAAGGGAGGAAGGAAGTGAGAGATAGGTTTGGCAACGACAGTGTGTAAAGCCAAACTAGAGCTGGACTAACCATAGTAGTTTTTGTAAATTTAATTTTGTGTCAAGTTTGAATTAATCATATTTTACATTAAATTCAATGAAAGAGAGAAACTTAGAAGGGAAAGTTAGAAGGTGTAGGGTTGCTGTTCTAGTAGGAAAAAAGGTGTCTGAATATGTCCTTTCTTGACACTTTGTCAGCTTATTCAGTGAGCTAAAAAGAAAAAAAGTGGTATATAGACAGGTTGGGTTCATCTTAGCTTCAGTAGTCGTCTCTCAAACACAAAATATAGACATCTTTGACTAGTTTTTAATGTTTTTCTTATTTCTGCACATGTAAACCTTATATAGTAGTAGTAGTAGTTCATTCATCATTGTTTCATTTGAATACACTATGTGAGGTCAAACGATTAAATATTATAGAAAGATCCTAAAATGAAAATAGAGTATAAGAACATTGTTTTTTTTTCTTTCCTCTCAATTTAATCATCTGTTATATTCTTAAATTTACCTTGTGACTTTCTGGATGGTAGTTTGTAAAATGCTACTTACACATTTATTTTCTGCAAATTTTTACAGGACATAAGGATCTGACTTTGACTTCCACCATTGGTATTTAGCTAGTATCAACCTGTTTCTAAATACTTAGGCCAAATACAGGTTTATCCTGCAGTGTTATCGTTGCTTCCTAAATTATTTTCTGAATCATTGTAATCCACACTATGTTGTTTTCATGGTTCCACAGAACTGTATCAGAGGTCCTAGGAATCACGGAGGCTTGCTGACAAGCGAGGGGAGCTGAGTAATTAAGAGGAATTAGTCAAGGATCAGAGGTTACAGCTTTACATTACATTAATGATAGCTTTTTGCTAATGCTCAATTTCCTGTAGTGGATACTTCTATTCTGAACTTGACATGCTGACGGCTGCTAAACACTAAATAACTTAGGAACACTAACTTTATTCACTTCAACATTGACCACAATAGAAAGCATGTCACTATGTTAATCAAAGGGACATGAAGGTTGCCAAAATATTTTCTCATCTAACTCAGTGAATTCAGGGTTTATTTACACCAAACCAGATTGTTGGTAAGACGTTTGTCACATCCTCCTGAAACACTGTGATCCAGCCCCTGGTTTTTTCAATGGTCCGCAGAACGGTATCAGAGTTGCTAGGAGTCATGAAGGGCGACTGACAACCAAGCTGAGTAATTAAGAGGAATTAGTCCAGGGCCAAAGGTTGTGACTTTAACATTAATGATAGCTGCCTGCTAATGCTCTAGTGAACTCAGAAACTGTTTACAATAAATCGCATCATTTCCCTAATGTGGCTGCCCCCTGCTGACCATTAGAACTAATGCAGATGTTGGCTTCCCTGCACAGACCTGGTAGCTCTGTTTATTAATCATACTGTCAGGGGTTGGAACACTAAATGGAACTACTCTGATGTGAAATGGATTTTTATGGTTTAGTATTTGTGGCAAAAGGGAAAAGCCATTAGTCACTTAAACTGGCCCAAAGCTACTGTAGCTAGAGTGCTGTTAACTGAGGCTGCTTCTCAGCCTAAATCCATCTACATAACTGCATTCCTGAAACCAAGCCATATCCAGAAGCCTCATCTTACATTTGATTAGGTCCCAGACCTCAACCACAATCAGTCCAACGTTTGCTGGTTACAAGGGTCACAGCTGGACTGGCCAACACCTGTCCTTGAAAAATAAATGATACAAGCAGGATATCAACACTCTGATGGTGCTGGTGAACATTATGAGCAAGTGTAGGAGTAGTTTGTGAAAAAACTATCTATAAATGCTCTGATGTTGATTCAGGAACATCCAATGTGGTGTGCACATTCAAACACCCAGGATCCAGTGAGCCATTCAATGTAATTTATTTTCAATAAACAAAAGAAGATGAAGATAAGGAGGTGGATGGTTTTATATAACTTGACGAAAGGTGCATCCGGTATGTCCTGGGGAAAAGAGAGAGAGGGCATGAGGTTTGTGGGCGGACTTATAAAACCTTAGCGGTAGCGGTGACAGAAAGTGTGGTTTTCTTGGCAGGGTGGAGTCTTTTGATTTTCAACAGTTTGCATTCCCTGATTTTACAGGAACAGAATTGTTTTAGATTTGTGATCACTTGTCCTAGAGACTTCTCTGCATTTGATTTTTTAGTTTCAGCTTGTCTCTTGTCCTGTTCAAGCTAACAGGCTAGCAAGCTAACATTAAATTGCTCAGCCAAAGTCATGAGTACAGCCAGAGCAACTAATCCCATTAAGCAGATGACTAATTTTTGACTCTCCCACACACACATTATTACGGAGATACCAACCTACATGCACACAAACAAGGCAGTCATCCGAGTTCATTTCAGTCCACGTTAGTCTTATCATTGATTTTTTTCAGGAGAGGGAGTTAGCAACAGCTTTGTGACCCCATGACCCTTTCCTGTCAAGATGGTTTAGAGTTCTTCTGTGTGTGTGTTTGTGTGTGTGTGTGTGTGTGTGTGTGTGTTGAGTCATAAAGATTAAAGCATGTTCTTCTTGTCACTCGTACAACTCTGTAGTACTGCCATGCAACACTTAGAGAAGGTAGACATAATGATTTGTTAAGACAGACAGTGGAGTAGTTGTAGTTGTTTGATCCAGCAACGTATTTAAAATCATATGGCTATAAAACATGTTTTTCAAGTGAATTATATATATTTTTTAAATGAGCTTAGTAATTAATATTCAGTATAATTTAAAGCTATTCTAGGTCTATGTCCAGGTCCACTGAAGCTGTGTACTATATTATCACTGCGTTATACAGTATAGTATTGCATTGTATGGATGTTTGTTAATACAGCTCATACAGATACCTTCTTGAAAAAGCTAAGCTAAACCCCCTACATGCCTTTATGTTTTCTTTATATGACACATTACTATTATTAATATTTAGAGAACAATGTTCAGGTACTGCTGAGTCTGTGTTTTGCCACATAGTGGCACTGTATGCATGTTAAACATGCCAACATGTTGTTGCGCATGTTTACTAATGTTAACATGTGGTGCATGCCTGCTAGGCTCATGATGTTGCATCCTCTGACGTTCTCCACCCCTCCTCTCTCCATCTCTGTCTCTCTCTCTTTCTCATTTATTTCTTCCTCCTTCCTTTTTTCTCTTTGTCTTTTGTCCGTTCTTTATACTTACAATGTAATTTAGTCGCTCTATCCAACACTATATTTCACGAGCCATATGAGCCAAAAACCCTGTGGCTATCCCAGATGTATGAATGTGTGTGTACATTGGCATGAACACACATTAACAGGACGTCCATCTGTTTTCCTTCCAAGCACAGGGGACACATATAGCTAGTCTCAGGACAGCTAGCTTATAACACGAGCCAAGACTTTTTCTTACAAACATAAAGGAACTTGTTTTATTATTATTTTATTCTCCTAGAAAAGGCCAGAAAAAGAAAGAAAGAAAGAAAGAAAGAAAGAAAGAAAGAAAGAAAGAAAGAAAGAAAAAGAAAGAAAAGGTTCATTATAAATGTAAATGTGTATCCAATCATGTAGATAACAGGGGTACACCCAAAGAGACCATAAAAAATATCAGCACACCTTGAAATATTACTAAAAAGCTTCATGAATTTACTCCATGAACCTCCTGCATGTCCTGTCTAAATAAAGAACACTTTCTCGACATTTGGTGAACACACGGTTAATACACTCAGCGTGGTTAATACATCAATGATTAATTCATTATTAATGCATTACACACAAAGTTTTGCATAGGTAAGATGCCAAAGGTTTTTGGAGATGAAGTGCCTGCTGTGCTTAGAATAACCTTTTATGTCATTACATTATTTAGGACTTGTCTACCTGCATCAGCTTCTTGACTTAATTGGCTCATCCAAGCCTCTTATCTGTGTATATTTTGTCTGTGTACAGTTAGAACAGCTTCTAAAAATAACTTCTCATTACTGATTAGCAGTAATAAATGTAACTCGAGACATAGTCTTGGTTTGTGACTTGATTACTTTATCAGTAAAGTTATAAAATGACTTTAGAGACCTCTGAATAGTATCAGCTTCTCTCTCTTCCATCCTTTCAATATTCATCCTCTCATTCCCCATCGCTGACTTTAAATCACCCTCTCTCCCCCCTTGCTTCATACTCTGCTTTCTCACACATTGTTTCCCACTCTCTGTCTTCTTCTGTCATGCTGCGTTGTTTGTTTTCCGTTTCAGGTGAGAAGGCAGAGACAACCACAGAGAGGCTACTGTGTGTGTTTGCTTCTGTGGGTTTGTGTGTGTGATGGTCCAGATGGCCCAGACGTCAGCATCAAGAGCCACGGATGAAGAGTGTGCTTTGACTCATTTGACTTCCTCTGCCCTTAATCTCCCATAAGTCCTCTCCTCTTTATGGACGCTGGAACCTTTTTTGTATCAAAATCATTCAGTTTTTGAAGAAAGATGACCTGGATGACTGAGAACCTTCACAGAACAAGATCATTTAGGTTTTCAAATAGACTGTGTCTGTTAGTTCAGCTTCAACTGATCTGAATGCAGTAGACAGCAATACGTTTATCACTATCCCTCCCACCAAGCCCAGGAGTACACTACAAACTACAAAGTAGTCTCCGGCTCTGACACCTGTATGCTCAGGACAATCCAGACTTTCCTCGTTTGTTGTTCCCCGTTGGTGGAACGTCCTACCAGTTTCTACCAGATCAGGGGCATCCCTCTATACCTTCACAAACCTCCTGAAGTCCTCCTCTCCAACATTCTGAATCTATAGCCCTCTACAACTCACTGGATTCCATGTGAGTAGTACTTGCACTAACATGTCCTAGTCACACTGTACCTTGATTGTTAGCATGTAAGCACACAGTCCTGGCTGATTACTTAGTAATGTAAATGTGATTTCCAGAGCTGTCTCAGAGTATTATAAACTACTGTGGAATGTTTTTGACTTCCTGCATCATATTTCATGTCTCACTGGTATTTCAAGCAAGACTGTTAAAGCAAACTGGCAAATCTGCGACACCTAAGTCAGTGTGGATTGGACTCTCTACTTTGTGATAGAGCAAGATATGTGCATTTGTTTATTAAAGTTTTCTTGTGCTGGTTCAATGGGAACGTTCTACTACTCTACTGATGCCACCTGTTGTTTCAGTGGCTCAACGCCAAAGTTGTCATGCCGCCACCAGAAATATAACAATGGTTTTATTCAAATATAAATTAAAATATAGCTGCAAGCAGCAATGACGGGCCCATGCAGACCAGGCGATCATGTAATGTAATAATAGTAAGCATTAGCATACATGTACGACACTGTACAACTGTGTACAACACTGTACAACACTGTACAACACTGTACGGCACTGTACAGCACTGTACTGCACTGTACAACACTGTACTGCACTGTACAACACTGTACGACACTGTACGACACTGTACTGCATAGAGTTGCACGATACCCACAGTATACACGGTACCCCGCAGTGCCAAGTCATAACCGTCGCTACTATACTAGAAATTTTACACAACGGTACTACGGTGGATTACTATACTACAGGTGCCAGTCTCCGCTACATAGCGGCCGCCTCTGCTCTCCTCCCGGCTTCTCACTGCATGCTACTCCTTTGTAAACAAACCAACGTGGAACCGCAACCGAACTACACAGCTGCTGAATGATTGGCTGTTTGTCTGTTACTGGTGACGTCCAGGGATATGATAGGCTGTTTCCACACGCTGGGTCCGCCCGTCTGTTAGCTGATTGGCTGTTCGTGTGTTTCTGCCGGCAAGCATGGACTCTATGAAGACAGCTCCGCTTCGATAGAAATTCGCTTAAAAACAAACAACAAGCTAAAGGCTACGTTTACATGTAGCCGGGTATGTTGAGAAACGAATATTTCCCTCCCTCCGTTTTCCAAAATAACATCGTGCACATAGCATCGTTTTCAAAAAAGTCAACCCGCATAAATACGCCATCGAGCGCCGTCATAACTACGCCAAGCCTGTGGGCGGCAGTGTAGGAAGAAGGAGAATCATCTGCAAGCCAATCAGAATAACGCTTCCATGATCATCGTCATAGCAACAAGTAAACAATGGTCGCACTTCTGGCGCATCAGCTGCCTAAAACTCAGTTTATCTGAATTTACACGCAAACGCAAAACCGGAGTTTTCCAGAATCTCCACTCTAGCCGGAGTTTTTAGAAAGATTCGTTTTCAGAGGCGAATTCACCGTTTGCGTGTAAAAGATAGGTACAAACGAAGGGAAATATCTCCGTTTTTAAAAATACCCGTGTACGTGTAAACAGGGCCAAAGTTCTGTCTCGCCCAGACACGAGACAACACACTCACCGTGGCAGAAGCACCGGGCCCGAGCAGCGAGTCTGCCGTGGCGTCTTCGTCAGTGGCAACACTAATTTTGCTTAAAAAACAAACGTAGTTGTTTCAAACTAACTTGTACAAATACATTGCAGTTTATAAAAATAATAATAAAATTTAAGCTGCAAGCAGCGATGGGCGGGCCCTCGCACGTGCGCGCACGTCGAAATGTGCTCACATTGAAACGTGCATCACATAACCTTCATAACTGCAAGAAGTTTCAGAAAGCTCTGTGAATGTCCTTCCTGCCGATTACTTCTTTCAATATTTTTATGCATCGCCACGCCCACAGCGATTCCCCAAAATTCATCGTTTTGATAACTTTTACTCAGGAAGTCTATTTGAACAGACCTACCAAGTTTGAAGTGAATTGGACACAATCCCTAGGAGGAGTTTGTTCAAACATGACCCCTTGTCAACCAGCCCAGAACAGCAAAAATGCAGATTTTTATAGAGCGCCACGCCCACAGCGATTCCCCAAAATTCATCGTTTTGATAACTTTTACTCAGGAAGACTATGTGAACACACTTACCAAGTTTGAAGTGAATTGGACACAATCCCTAGGAGGAGTTCGTTCAAACATGACGCCTTGTCAACCAGCGCAGAACAGCAAAAATGACGATTTTCATAGAGCGCCACGCCCACAGCGATTCCCCAAAATTCATCGTTTTGATAACTTTTACTCAGGAAGTCTATTTGAACAGACCTACCAAGTTTGAAGTGAATTGGATACAATCCCTAGGAGGAGTTCGTTCAAACATGACCCCTTGTCAACCAGCCCAGAACAGCAAAAATGCAGATTTTCATAGAGCGCCACGCCCACAGCGATTCCCCAAAATTCATCGTTTTGATAACTTTTACTCAGGAAGTCTATGTGAACACACTTGCCAAGTTTGAAGTGAATTGGACACAATCCCTAGGAGGAGTTCGTTCAAACATGACCCCTTGTCAACCAGCCCAGAACAGCAAAAATGCAGATTTTCATAGAGCGCCACGCCCACAGCGATTCCCCAAAATTCATCGTTTTGATAACTTTTACTCAGGAAGTCTATGTGAACACACTTACCAAGTTTGAAGTGAATTGGATACCATCCCCAGGAGGAGTTCGTTCAAACATGATCCCTTGTCAACCAGCCCAGAACAGCAAAAATGACAATTTTCATAGAGCGCCACGCCCACAGCGATTCCCCAAAATTCATCGTTTTGATAACTTTTACTCAGGAAGTCTATGTGAACACACTTACCAAGTTTGAAGTGAATTGGACACAATTCCTAGGAGGAGTTCGTTCAAACATGACCCCTTGTCAACCAGGTCGAAACACCGGAAATGGCGATTTTCATTATTAAATATCTCGCTTTCTGTTCATTGTGGCTTATTGCTCCAAGAGACTTTTTTGTAGGTCTTGTCATGTTCTACAATTCGGCTATAATTCTGTGTCCAAAACTGTGGCGGGGCTGTTCGAAAGAAAAATTCAAGGGGGCGCTATAGAGCGTTTTTGCCCCGCCCCCTCATTAATTATGCAGCCGAATTTTGCATAACACTGGTCTTAACAATCCCAAGAAGTTTCAGACAGCTCTGACAAAGTATATGATAGCCGAACAGTTTTGCCTGAAAATCAGCCAAAAAGTAAAGGGAGTCTGGTTTTTCGAGGAAAAAAAAGGCAGCGTCCACTTTGACGCACCGTCACGGCCACGCCCTCTGATAAAAAGTTGGAATTATTTCTCAGATGTCAAGTCCAAGGCCTTGACAACATCCACACCTAGGTTGAGGTGGATATGATCAATATTGTCCGAGCTGCACGCCATCTCGTAAAAGTGGTCTTTTTTGTCGTCACTGGGAGGCGCTATGAAAATCACCGAATATTTTTGTGGAAATGTATTTTAGGCCAGACTGCCATTATATATTCAAAGTTTGGTGAAGATTGGAGATTTTTTCACAAAGTTATAGCACTTTGAAATTTTATGGCAAAATGGAGAATTTCGTGGCCCCGCCCCTCTGACATAGTACATCAAGAAGTTATGATTTTGATAACTTTTCATCGTCAAAGCCTCATGAACCCATGTGCCAAGTTTCAAAAGGATCGGACGAAAGCCCTAGGAGGAGTTCGTTCAAATGCGACCCCTGGAAATGAGCCAAAAACCCTGAAAAGTCCAAATTTGGCAAAAATTGGACGCCGTATGGTTCACTGTAGCCTGGGACACCAAGAGACTTTTTT
The DNA here is from genome assembly GCA_004119915.2 of Collichthys lucidus. Lineage (NCBI taxonomy): Eukaryota > Metazoa > Chordata > Actinopteri > Sciaenidae > Collichthys > Collichthys lucidus. Next base: position 1,869,023 of record CM014085.1, on the reverse strand, counting down.
GTGCGTCTGGGCATGTTACATACTCCCACCAAGTCCCGTACACGTGGGCCAAACCGTGGCGAGGGGCACCTCCAAAAACGCGCACCTAGGTGGCGCTGTGGAGGCATATGCGTACGTCCATGTGTGAGACCCCCAAAATACGTAATTTTACACCTGACATTGGGGGGGTAGGCAAATTTTCGTGAGTTTTCGGGGGGATATGGGCTGTCGAAAATGCGATTCATTTAGGAAACTGAAGAATAAAAAAAAAAAATTAAAGCTGCAAGCAGCGATGGTCGGGCCCTCGCATATGCGCGCACGTCGAAATGTGCATAATATCGTTCTTTATAATATCGGTCTTAATAACCACAAGAAGTTTCAGACAGCTCTCATAGACTCAGATCTGGCCTTCAGGAGTCATGTCTGACAATGTACAACTTTATTTCACTGATATAATGTACAGTTACTATTACATGTCATATTCTGTCCACATTATGCTGTTTGAGAACACATTGCAGCATGGCGACAGTCAACATGTGCGACAATGTACTTTGAGTTTTGCTTTATTTTACACATTTTTTCCAATTGCAGCGCCCCCAACATGCGCCATGGGGCGCTATAGAGCTTTTTTGTGCTTATTGGTCCAAGATAGTTTTTTGTAGGTACTGCCCAGTTCTACAATTCAGCTGAGTTTCGTGAGTCTGTGGGCAAAACTGTGGTGGGGCTGTTCCACTGAAAAATTCAAGGGGGCGCTTTAGAGCAAATTTGCCCCAAGTCCAAGGCCTTGACAACATCCACACCAAGTTTGAGGTGGATATGATCAATATTGTCCGAGCTGCACGCCATCTCGTAAAAGTGGTATTTTTTGTCTCCACTAGGAGGCGCTATGCAAATTACAGAATATTTTTGTGGAAATGTATTGTAGGTCAGACTACCGTTGTATATGAGAAGTTTTGTGAAGATTGGAGAATTTTTCACAAAGTTATAGCACTTTGAGTTTTATGGCAAAATGGAGAATTTCGTGGCCCCGCCCCTCTGACATAGTACATCAAAAAGTTATGATTTTGATAACTTTTCATCGTCAAAGCCTCATGAACCCATGTGCCAAGTTTCAAAAGGATTGGAAGAGTTCGTTCAAATACGCCCCCTTCTCAACAGTCCGAAACACAAAAAATGGTGATTTTCATGCTTAAATATCTCACTTCCTGTTAATTTTACAAATTGCTCCAAGAGACTTTTTTGTAGGTCTTGTGATGCCCCATAACTCAGCTGAGTTTCATAACTCTGTGTTCAAAACTGTGGCGGGGCTGTCCCAAAGAAAAATTCAAGGGGGCGCTATAGAGCGCTTTGCCCCGCCCCCTCATTAATTATGCAGCCGAATTGTGCATCACATTGGTCTTAACAACCCCAACAAGTTTCAGACAGCTGTGACAAAGTATATGATAGCCGAACAGTTTTGCCTGAAAATCAGCCAAAAAGTCAATGGAGTCTGGTTTTTCGGTGAAAAAAAAGGCAGCGTCCACTTTGACGCGCCGTCACGGCCACGCCCTTTTATGAAAAGTTGAAATTATTTCTCAGATGTCAAGTCCAAGGCCTTGACAACATCCACACCTAGTTTGAGGTGGATATGATGAATATTGTTCGAGCTGCACGCCATCTCGTAAAAGTGGTGTTTTTTGTCGTCACTAGGAGGCGCTATGAAAATCACCGAACATTTTTGTGGAAATGTATTTTAGGCCAGACTGCCATTATATATTCAAAGTTTGGTGAAGATTGGAGAATTTTTCACAAAGTTATAGCACTTTGAAATTTTATGGCAAAATGGAGAATTTCGTGGCCCCGCCCCTCTGACTTAGTACATCAAAAAGTTATGATTTTGATAACTTTTCATCGTCAAAGCCTCATGAACACACACGCCAAGTTTCAAAAGGATCGGACGAAAGCCCTAGGAGGAGTTCGTTCAAATACGACCCCTGGAAATGACCAAAAAATCACAAAAACGTGAACTTTGACCCAAAATGGCCGCCGTACCCTTTACCGAAACCCGGGTCACCAAGAGACTTTTTGGTGCGTCTCGGTATGTTTCATACACCCCCTTCAAATCTCATCCGCGTGGATGAAACCGTGTCCGGGGGCTCCTCCGACAACCGAAACCTAGGTGGCGCCGTAGAGCCATTTCTGTACCCCCAAAATACGAAATTTTACGCCCGACTTTGGGGGGGTACGCACATTTTCATGAGTTTTTGGGGATATTAAAGCCTTGAAAAAGGCAATTCATTTGGCTGAATAATAATAAAAAAAAAAAATAATAAAAATTAAAAAAAATAATAAACATTCGAAATACAATAGGGCTTCGCACGGTTTCCGTGCTCGGGCCCTAATAAAAAAAATAATAATAATAAACATTCGAAATACAATAGGGCTTCGCACGGTTTCCGTGCTTGGGCCCTAATAATAAACATTCGAAATACAATAGGGCTTCGCACGGTTTCCGTGCTCGGGCCCTAACAATAAACATTCGAAATACAATAGGGCTTCGCACGGTTTCCGTGCTCGGGCCCTAATTAATGGTTGTTTCTCATTTAAAACAACAATAAATTGCTGTAATTTATATACACCAAAAAACTGTAAAAAAAATCCATTGATATACTGTAAATAGTTTTACAGTAATTAACAACACTTTTACAGCACTTTATTGGCAACTTTTTTTGCCTGGTATTTACTGTAAATTTGTTACAGTGTAGTAGAAGCTAGACTAAGGGCAGAAGTGAGCATTTGTGAGCAGCAGTATGGTTTCATGCCAAAAAAAAAGACTACCACAGATGCAGTATTTGCTTTGATGGTGTTGATAGAGAAGTACAAAGAAGGTCAGCTGCACTGTGTCTTTGTAGATCTGGAGAAAGCTTGTGACAGGGTGCCCAGAGGGGAACTGTGGTATTGTATGAGGAAGTCTGGAGTGACAGAGAAGTATGTTAGAGCGGTGGTGAGGTGTGTTGTAGGTGTGACAGAGGAGTTCAAGGTGGAGGTGGGACTGCATCAGGGATCGGCTCTGAGCCCCTTCTTGTTCGCTATGGTGATGGACAGGCTGACAGATGAGGTTAGACAGGAATCTCCATGGACTATGATGTTTGCAGATGACATTGTGATCTGTAGTAAGAGCAGGGAACAGGTGGAGGAGAAGCTAGAGAGGTGGAGGTTCGCCCTGGAAAGGAGAGAAATGAAGTTTAGCCACAGCAAGACGGAGTACATGTGTGTGAATGAGAGGGACGCAAGTGGAAGAGTGAGGTTACAGGGAGAAGAGATAAAGAAGGTGGAGGATTTTAAGTATTTAGGGACAACAGTCCAGAACAATGGAGAGTGTGGAAAAGCGATGAAGAAGCGTGTGCAGACAGGTTGGAACGCGTGGAGAAAAGTGTCAGGTGTGATGTGTGATAGAACAGTTTCAGCTAAAATGAAAGGAAAGGTGTACAAAACTGTGGTGAGAGAGGTTCTCTTTGGGAGTGACCAAGATGGATAGGATCAGGAATGAGTACATCAGAGGGAGAGCACACACACACATATATATGGACTTGCTCTCAGATATTTCTGGTAGTAACTGCCAGCCTCAAGTAAGACAGGTCTAAATGACCTTTTATTGTGATTAAGAACTAAGTTTTCACCTAATGTGTCTGATGGTGAAGCAAAACTATATTTGCCCTAATATTCTTTTAACTTAACATGTTTCTGAGGTAAAAACTAGTATAAACATATTTCTGGTTAAGGTCTTGTGAGGAGTTTACCAACTTACTCGACACCTGTGAGAGACCAGAACAAATGAGAGTCAGACACGAGAGCTTTACTTTGTACAAAGGGCACCCTGCCACTGCAACATCTAAGCTACAGATAGCAGAGAGGCGCAGAGCAGTTCCTTGTTCCTTTATTTATAGAAGTTTACATGACATGTGACTGGACAGGGGCAGTCCCTGTTCCAGTAAAATAAAACATTTGATTCATCATGAGTACAGTGTAGTAAGATGAGTACAGTGTAGTAAGACTACTGATGCTGGGACATGTGACATACTTTTAGCCTTCTAACAGTCCCTCCTGTTGGCACATGTCCCTAATCATAAGCAAAATATACACAGTAATGCACTTGATAATACCAAGTATAGTGGTCGATCACGCATCAAACATAATAGATGAAAATAAAATCGTTGTGAAGCCTTCAACCCATGTACTGTGCGTACAGTAGAGGGTCACCACCATGGAGAGGTTGCTAGCACATACGATGCATGGTGGCATGGATTCCCCTCCTGGAAAGTATAAGGAACAAACATACTTATCAGCGAAAATAATGATTGGTTATGCACATGTAGTATAGTGTAGTGTAGTAGTATAAACTATAAAATGTTAAAATATAATCACATAAAAAGAAAAACACAAAAAATGGTGATTTTCATGCTTAAATATCTCACTTCCTGTTAATTTTACAAATTGCTCCAAGAGACTTTTTTGTAGGTCTTGTGATGCCCCATAACTCAGCTGAGTTTCATAACTCTGTGTTCAAAACTGTGGCGGGGCTGTCCCAAAGAAAAATTCAAGGGGGCGCTATAGAGCGCTTTGCCCCGCCCCCTCATTAATTATGCAGCCGAATTGTGCATCACATTGGTCTTAACAACCCCAACAAGTTTCAGACAGCTGTGACAAAGTATATGATAGCCGAACAGTTTTGCCTGAAAATCAGCCAAAAAGTCAATGGAGTCTGGTTTTTCGGTGAAAAAAAAGGCAGCGTCCACTTTGACGCGCCGTCACGGCCACGCCCTTTTATGAAAAGTTGAAATTATTTCTCAGATGTCAAGTCCAAGGCCTTGACAACATCCACACCTAGTTTGAGGTGGATATGATGAATATTGTTCGAGCTGCACGCCATCTCGTAAAAGTGGTGTTTTTTGTCGTCACTAGGAGGCGCTATGAAAATCACCGAACATTTTTGTGGAAATGTATTTTAGGCCAGACTGCCATTATATATTCAAAGTTTGGTGAAGATTGGAGAATTTTTCACAAAGTTATAGCACTTTGAAATTTTATGGCAAAATGGAGAATTTCGTGGCCCCGCCCCTCTGACTTAGTACATCAAAAAGTTATGATTTTGATAACTTTTCATCGTCAAAGCCTCATGAACACACACGCCAAGTTTCAAAAGGATCGGACGAAAGCCCTAGGAGGAGTTCGTTCAAATACGACCCCTGGAAATGACCAAAAAATCACAAAAACGTGAACTTTGACCCAAAATGGCCGCCGTACCCTTTACCGAAACCCGGGTCACCAAGAGACTTTTTGGTGCGTCTCGGTATGTTTCATACACCCCCTTCAAATCTCATCCGCGTGGATGAAACCGTGTCCGGGGGCTCCTCCGACAACCGAAACCTAGGTGGCGCCGTAGAGCCATTTCTGTACGCTCGTGCGCGAGACCCCCAAAATACGAAATTTTACGCCCGACTTTGGGGGGTACGCACATTTTCATGAGTTTTTGGGGATGTTAAAGCCTTGAAAAAGGCAATTCATTTGGCTGAATAATAATAAAAATAAAAAAAATAAAAATAAAATTAAAGCTGCAAGCAGCGATGGTCGGGCCCTCGCATATGCGCGCACGTCGAAATGTGCATAATATCGTTCTTTATAACATCTGTCTTAATAACCACAAGAAGTTTCAGACAGCTCTCATAGACTCAGATCTGGCCTTCAGGAGTCATGTGCGACAATGTACAACTTTATTTCACTGATATAATGTACAGTTACTATTACATGTCATATTCTGTCTACATTATGCTGTTTGAGAACACATTGCAGCATGGCGACAGTCAACATGTGCGACAATGTACTTTGAGTTTTGCTTTATTTTACACATTTTTTCCAATTGCAGCGCCCCCAACATGCGCCATGGGGCGCTATAGAGCTTTTTTGTGCTTAATGGTCCAAGATAGTTTTTTGTAGGTACTGCCCAGTTCTACAATTCAGCTGAGTTTCGTGAGTCTGTGGGCAAAACTGTGGTGGGGCTGTTCCACTGAAAAATTCAAGGGGGCGCTATAGAGCAAATTTGCCCCAAGTCCAAGGCCTTGACAACATCCACACCAAGTTTGAGGTGGATATGATCAATATTGTCCGAGCTGCACGCCATCTCGTAAAAGTGGTATTTTTTGTCTCCACTAGGAGGCGCTATGCAAATTACAGAATATTTTTGTGGAAATGTATTGTAGGCCAGACTACCGTTGTATATGAGAAGTTTTGTGAAGATTGGAGAATTTTTCACAAAGTTATAGCACTTTGAAATTTTATGGCAAAATGGAGAATTTCGTGGCCCCGCCCCTCTGACATAGCAAATCAAAAAGTTATGATTTTGATAACTTTTCATCGTCAAAGCCTCATGAACCCATGTGCCAAGTTTCAAAAGGATCGGACGAAAGCCCTAGGAGGAGTTCGTTCAAATACGCCCCCTTCTCAACAGTTCGAAACACAAAAAATGGTGATTTTCATGCTTAAATATCTCACTTCCTGTTAATTTTACAAATTGCTCCAAGAGACTTTTTTGTAGGTCTTGTGATGCCCCATAACTCAGCTGAGTTTCATAACTCTGTGTTCAAAACTGTGGCGGGGCTGTCCCAAAGAAAAATTCAAGGGGGCGCTATAGAGCGCTTTGCCCCGCCCCCTCATTAATTATGCAGCCGAATTGTGCATCACATTGGTCTTAACAACCCCAACAAGTTTCAGACAGCTGTGACAAAGTATATGATAGCCGAACAGTTTTGCCTGAAAATCAACCAAAAAGTCAATGGAGTCTGGTTTTTCGGTGAAAAAAAAGGCAGCTTCCACTTTGACGCGCCGTCACGGCCACGCCCTTTTATGAAAAGTTGAAATTATTTCTCAGATGTCAAGTCCAAGGCCTTGACAACATCCACACCTAGTTTGAGGTGGATATGATGAATATTGTTCGAGCTGCACGCCATCTCGTAAAAGTGGTCTTTTTTGTCGTCACTAGGAGGCGCTATGAAAATCACCGAATATTTTTGTGGAAATGTATTTTAGGCCAGACTGCCATTATATATTCAAAGTTTGGTGAAGATTGGAGAATTTTTCACAAAGTTATAGCACTTTGAAATTTTATGGCAAAATGGAGAATTTCGTGGCCCCGCCCCTCTGACATAGTACATCAAAAAGTTATGATTTTGATAACTTTTTATCGTCAAAGCCTCATGAACACACACGCCAAGTTTCAAAAGGATCGGACGAAAGCCCTAGGAGGAGTTCGTTCAAATACGACCCCTGGAAATGACCAAAAAATCACAAAAACGTGAACTTTGACCCAAAATGGCCGCCGTACCCTTTACCGAAACCCGGGTCACCAAGAGACTTTTTGGTGCGTCTCGATATGTTTCATACACCCTCCAAATCCCATCCGCGTGGATGAAACAGTGTCCGGGGGCTCCTCCGACAACCGAAACCTAGGTGGCGCCGTAGAGCCATTTCTGTACGCTCGTGCGCGAGACCCCCAAAATACGAAATTTTACGCCCGACTTTGGGGGGGTACGCAAAGTTTCATGAGTTTTTGGGGATATTAAAGCCTTGAAAAAGGCAATTCATTGGGTGGAAGAAAAAGGAAAATAATAAAAAAAAAAAAAATAAACATTTGAAATACAATAGGGCTTCGCACGGTTTCCGTGCTCGGGCCCTAAAAAATAATAAACATTTGAAATACAATAGGGCTTCGCACGGTTTCCGTGCTCGGGCCCTAATAATAATAATAATAATAGAAAAAAAAATAATAAACATTTGAAATACAATAGGGCTTCGCACGGTTTCCGTGCTCGGGCCCTAATTAAAGCTGCAAGCAGCGATGGTCGGGCCCTCGCATATGTGCGCACGTCGAAATGTGCGCACGTTGAAATGTGCATAATATCGTTCTTTATAACATCGGTCTTAATAACCACAAGAAGTTTCAGACAGCTCTCATAGACTCAGATCTGGCCTTCAGGAGTCATGTGCGACAATGTACAACTTTATTTCACTGATATAATGTACAGTTACTATTACATGTCATATTCTGTCCACATTATGCTGTTTGAGAACACATTGCAGCATGGCTACAGTCAACATGTGCGACAATGTACAACTTTATTTCACTGATATAATGTACAGTTACTATTACATGTCATATTCTGTCTACATTATGCTGTTTGAGAACACATTGCAGCATGGCGACAGTCAACATGTGCGACAATGTACTTTGAGTTTTGCTTTATTTTACACATTTTTTCCAATTGCAGCGCCCCCAACAGGCGCCATGGGGCGCTATAGAGCTTTTTTGTCCAGCCGCCTCATTACATACTGCAGTCTTGTTTTGGTACTGCTTTCAGTTTTGCTTTATTTAACACAACATTTTTTTCTAATTGCAGCGCCCCCAACATGCGCCATGGGGCGCTATAGAGCTTTTTTGTGCTTATTGGTCCAAGATAGTTTTTTGTAGGTACTGCCCTGTTCTACAATTCAGCTGAGTTTCGTGAGTCTGTGGGCAAAACTGTGGTGGGGCTGTTCCACTGAAAAATTCAAGGGGGCGCTATAGAGCAAATTTGCCCCAAGTCCAAGGCCTTGACAACATCCACACCAAGTTTGAGGTGGATATGATCAATATTGTCCGAGCTGCACGCCATCTCGTAAAAGTGGTGTTTTTTGTCGTCACTAGGAGGCGCTATGAAAATCACCGAATATTTTTGTGGAAATGTATTTTAGGCCAGACTGCCATTATATATTCAAAGTTTGGTGAAGATTGGAGAATTTTTCACAAAGTTATAGCACTTTGAGTTTTATGGCAAAATGGAGAATTTCGTGGCCCCGCCCCTCTGACATAGTACATCAAAAAGTTATGATTTTGATAACTTTTCATCGTCAAAGCCTCATGAACCCATGTGCCAAGTTTCAAAAGGATTGGACGAAAGCCCTAGGAGGAGTTCGTTCAAATACGCCCCCTTCTCAACAGTTCGAAACACAAAAAATGGTGATTTTCATGCTTAAATATCTCACTTCCTGTTAATTTTACAAATTGCTCCAAGAGACTTTTTTGTAGGTCTTGTGATGCCCCATAAATCAGCTGAGTTTCATAACTCTGTGTTCAAAACTGTGGCGGGGCTGTCCCAAAGAAAAATTCAAGGGGGCGCTATAGAGCGCTTTGCCCCGCCCCCTCATTAATTATGCAGCCGAATTGTGCATCACATTGGTCTTAACAACCCCAACAAGTTTCAGACAGCTGTGACAAAGTATATGATAGCCGAACAGTTTTGCCTGAAAATCAACCAAAAAGTCAATGGAGTCTGGTTTTTCGGTGAAAAAAAAGGCAGCTTCCACTTTGACGCGCCGTCACGGCCACGCCCTTTTATGAAAAGTTGAAATTATTTCTCAGATGTCAAGTCCAAGGCCTTGACAACATCCACACCTAGTTTGAGGTGGATATGATGAATATTGTTCGAGCTGCACGCCATCTCGTAAAAGTGGTCTTTTTTGTCGTCACTAGGAGGCGCTATGAAAATCACCGAATATTTTTGTGGAAATGTATTTTAGGCCAGACTGCCATTATATATTCAAAGTTTGGTGAAGATTGGAGAATTTTTCACAAAGTTATAGCACTTTGAAATTTTATGGCAAAATGGAGAATTTCGTGGCCCCGCCCCTCTGACATAGTACATCAAAAAGTTATGATTTTGATAACTTTTTATCGTCAAAGCCTCATGAACACACACGCCAAGTTTCAAAAGGATCGGACGAAAGCCCTAGGAGGAGTTCGTTCAAATACGACCCCTGGAAATGACCAAAAAATCACAAAAACGTGAACTTTGACCCAAAATGGCCGCCGTACCCTTTACCGAAACCCGGGTCACCAAGAGACTTTTTGGTGCGTCTCGATATGTTTCATACACCCTCCAAATCCCATCCGCGTGGATGAAACAGTGTCCGGGGGCTCCTCCGACAACCGAAACCTAGGTGGCGCCGTAGAGCCATTTCTGTACGCTCGTGCGCGAGACCCCCAAAATACGAAATTTTACGCCCAACTTTGGGGGGGTACGCAAAGTTTCATGAGTTTTTGGGGATATTAAAGCCTTGAAAAAGGCAATTCATTGGGTGGAAGAAAAAGGAAAATAATAATAAAAAAAAAAAAAATAAACATTTGAAATACAATAGGGCTTCGCACGGTTTCCGTGCTCGGGCCCTAATAAACATTTGAAATACAATAGGGCTTCGCACGGTTTCCGTGCTCGGGCCCTAATTAAAGCTGCAAGCAGCGATGGTCGGGCCCTCGCATATGCGCGCACGTCGAAATGTGCGCACGTCGAAATGTGCGCACGTCGAAATGTGCATAATATCGTTCTTTATAACATCTGTCTTAATAACCACAAGAAGTTTCAGACAGCTCTCATAGACTCAGATCTGGCCTTCAGGAGTCATGTGCGACAATGTACAACTTTATTTCACTGATATAATGTACAGTTACTATTACATGTCATATTCTGTCCACATTATGCTGTTTGAGAACACATTGCAGCATGGCTACAGTCAACATGTGCGACAATGTACAACTTTATTTCACTGATATAATGTACAGTTACTATTACATGTCATATTCTGTCTACATTATGCTGTTTGAGAACACATTGCAGCATGGCGACAGTCAACATGTGCGACAATGTACTTTGAGTTTTACTTTATTTTACACAACATTTTTTCTAATTGCAGCGCCCCCAACATGCGCCATGGGGCGCTATAGAGCTTTTTTGTGCTTATTGGTCCAAGATAGTTTTTTGTAGGTACTGCCCTGTTCTACAATTCAGCTGAGTTTCGTGAGTCTGTGGGCAAAACTGTGGTGGGGCTGTTCCACTGAAAAATTCAAGGGGGCGCTGTAGAGCAAATTTGCCCCAAGTCCAAGGCCTTGACAACATCCACACCAAGTTTGAGGTGGATATGATCAATATTGTCCGAGCTGCACGCCATCTCGTAAAAGTGGTCTTTTTTGTCGTCACTAGGAGGCGCTATGAAAATCACAGAATATTTTTGTGGAAATGTATTTTAGGCCAGACTGCTATTATATATTCAAAGTTTGGTGAAGATTGGAGAATTTTTCACAAAGTTATAGCACTTTGAAATTTTATGGCAAAATGTAGAATTTCGTGGCCCCGCCCCTCTGACATAGTACATCAAAAAGTTATGATTTTGATAACTTTTCATCGTCAAAGCCTCATGAACGCATGTGCCAAGTTTCAAAAGGATTGGACGAAAGCCCTAGGAGGAGTTCGTTCAAATACGCCCCCTTCTCAACAGTTCGAAACACAAAAAATGGTGATTTTCATGCTTAAATATCTCACTTCCTGTTAATTTTACAAATTGCTCCAAGAGACTTTTTTGTAGGTCTTGTGATGCCCCATAACTCAGCTGAGTTTCATAACTCTGTGTTCAAAACTGTGGCGGGGCTGTCCCAAAGAAAAATTCAAGGGGGCGCTATAGAGCGCTTTGCCCCGCCCCCTCATTAATTATGCAGCCGAATTGTGCATCACATTGGTCTTAACAACCCCAACAAGTTTCAGACAGCTGTGACAAAGTATATGATAGCCGAACAGTTTTGCCTGAAAATCAACCAAAAAGTCAATGGAGTCTGGTTTTTCGGTGAAAAAAAAGGCAGCTTCCACTTTGACGCGCCGTCACGGCCACGCCCTTTTATGAAAAGTTGAAATTATTTCTCAGATGTCAAGTCCAAGGCCTTGACAACATCCACACCTAGTTTGAGGTGGATATGATGAATATTGTTCGAGCTGCACGCCATCTCGTAAAAGTGGTCTTTTTTGTCGTCACTAGGAGGCGCTATGAAAATCACCGAATATTTTTGTGGAAATGTATTTTAGGCCAGACTGCCATTATATATTCAAAGTTTGGTGAAGATTGGAGAATTTTTCACAAAGTTATAGCACTTTGAAATTTTATGGCAAAATGGAGAATTTCGTGGCCCCGCCCCTCTGACATAGTACATCAAAAAGTTATGATTTTGATAACTTTTTATCGTCAAAGCCTCATGAACACACACGCCAAGTTTCAAAAGGATCGGACGAAAGCCCTAGGAGGAGTTCGTTCAAATACGACCCCTGGAAATGACCAAAAAATCACAAAAACGTGAACTTTGACCCAAAATGGCCGCCGTACCCTTTACCGAAACCCGGGTCACCAAGAGACTTTTTGGTGCGTCTCGATATGTTTCATACACCCTCCAAATCCCATCCGCGTGGATGAAACAGTGTCCGGGGGCTCCTCCGACAACCGAAACCTAGGTGGCGCCGTAGAGCCATTTCTGTACGCTCGTGCGCGAGACCCCCAAAATACGAAATTTTACGCCCAACTTTGGGGGGGTACGCAAAGTTTCATGAGTTTTTGGGGATATTAAAGCCTTGAAAAAGGCAATTCATTGGGTGGAAGAAAAAGGAAAATAATAAAAAATTAAAGCTGCAAGCAGCGATGGTCGGGCCCTCGCATATGCGCGCACGTCGAAATGTGCGCACGTCGAAATGTGCATAATATCGTTCTTTATAATATCGGTCTTAATAACCACAAGAAGTTTCAGACAGCTCTCATAGACTCAGATCTGGCCTTCAGGAGTCATGTGCGACAATGTACAACTTGATTTCACTGATATAATGTACAGTTACTATTACATGTCATATTCTGTCCACATTATGCTGTTTGAGAACACACTGCAGCATGGCTACAGTCAACATGTGCGACAATGTACAACTTTATTTCACTGATATAATGTACAGTTACTATTACATGTCATATTCTGTCCACATTATGCTGTTTGAGAACACATTGCAGCATGGCTACAGTCAACATGTGCGACAATGTACAACTTTATTTCACTGATATAATGTACAGTTACTATTACATGTCATATTCTGTCTACATTATGCTGTTTGAGAACACATTGCAGCATGGTGACAGTCAACATGTGCGACAATGTACTTTGAGTTTTGCTTTATTTTACACATTTTTTCCAATTGCAGCGCCCCCAACAGGCGCCATGGGGCGCTATAGAGCTTTTTTGTCCAGCCGCCTCATTACATACTGCAGTCTTGTTTTGGTACTGCTTTGAGTTTTGCTTTATTTTACACAACATTTTTTCTAATTGCAGCGCCCCCAACATGCGCCATGGGGCGCTATAGAGCTTTTTTGTGCTTATTGGTCCAAGATAGTTTTTTGTAGGTACTGCCCTGTTCTACAATTCAGCTGAGTTTCGTGAGTCTGTGGGCAAAACTGTGGTGGGGCTGTTCCACTGAAAAATTCAAGGGGGCGCTATAGAGCAAATTTGCCCCAAGTCCAAGGCCTTGACAACATCCACACCAAGTTTGAGGTGGATATGATCAATATTGTCCGAGCTGCACGCCATCTCGTAAAAGTGGTGTTTTTTTTCGTCACTAGGAGGCGCTATGAAAATCACAGAATATTTTTGTGGAAATGTATTTTAGGCCAGACTGCCATTATATATTTAAAGTTTGGTGAAGATTGGAGAATTTTTCACAAAGTTATAGCACTTTGAGTTTTATGGCAAAATGGAGAATTTCGTGGCCCCGCCCCTCTGACATAGTACATCAAAAAGTTATGATTTTGATAACTTTTCATCGTCAAAGCCTCATGAACCCATGTGCCAAGTTTCAAAAGGATTGGACGAAAGCCCTAGGAGGAGTTCGTTCAAATACGCCCCCTTCTCAACAGTTCGAAACACAAAAAATGGTGATTTTCATGCTTAAATATCTCACTTCCTGTTAATTTTACAAATTGCTCCAAGAGACTTTTTTGTAGGTCTTGTGATGCCCCATAAATCAGCTGAGTTTCATAACTCTGTGTTCAAAACTGTGGCGGGGCTGTCCCAAAGAAAAATTCAAGGGGGCGCTATAGAGCGCTTTGCCCCGCCCCCTCATTAATTATGCAGCCGAATTGTGCATCACATTGGTCTTAACAACCCCAACAAGTTTCAGACAGCTGTGACAAAGTATATGATAGCCGAACAGTTTTGCCTGAAAATCAACCAAAAAGTCAATGGAGTCTGGTTTTTCGGTGAAAAAAAAGGCAGCTTCCACTTTGACGCGCCGTCACGGCCACGCCCTTTTATGAAAAGTTGAAATTATTTCTCAGATGTCAAGTCCAAGGCCTTGACAACATCCACACCTAGTTTGAGGTGGATATGATGAATATTGTTCGAGCTGCACGCCATCTCGTAAAAGTGGTCTTTTTTGTCGTCACTAGGAGGCGCTATGAAAATCACCGAATATTTTTGTGGAAATGTATTTTAGGCCAGACTGCCATTATATATTCAAAGTTTGGTGAAGATTGGAGAATTTTTCACAAAGTTATAGCACTTTGAAATTTTATGGCAAAATGGAGAATTTCGTGGCCCCGCCCCTCTGACATAGTACATCAAAAAGTTATGATTTTGATAACTTTTTATCGTCAAAGCCTCATGAACACACACGCCAAGTTTCAAAAGGATCGGACGAAAGCCCTAGGAGGAGTTCGTTCAAATACGACCCCTGGAAATGACCAAAAAATCACAAAAACGTGAACTTTGACCCAAAATGGCCGCCGTACCCTTTACCGAAACCCGGGTCACCAAGAGACTTTTTGGTGCGTCTCGATATGTTTCATACACCCTCCAAATCCCATCCGCGTGGATGAAACAGTGTCCGGGGGCTCCTCCGACAACCGAAACCTAGGTGGCGCCGTAGAGCCATTTCTGTACGCTCGTGCGCGAGACCCCCAAAATACGAAATTTTACGCCCAACTTTGGGGGGGTACGCAAAGTTTCATGAGTTTTTGGGGATATTAAAGCCTTGAAAAAGGCAATTCATTGGGTGGAAGAAAAAGGAAAATAATAAAAAAAAAAAATAATAAACATTTGAAATACAATAGGGCTTCGCACGGTTTCCGTGCTCGGGCCCTAATTAAAGCTGCAAGCAGCGATGGTCGGGCCCTCGCATATGTGCGCACGTCGAAATGTGCGCACGTTTAAATGTGCATAATATCGTTCTTTATAACATCGGTCTTAATAACCACAAGAAGTTTCAGACAGCTCTCATAGACTCAGATCTGGCCTTCAGGAGTCATGTGCGACAATGTACAACTTTATTTCACTGATATAATGTACAGTTACTATTACATGTCATATTCTGTCCACATTATGCTGTTTGAGAACACATTGCAGCATGGCTACAGTCAACATGTGCGACAATGTACAACTTTATTTCACTGATATAATGTACAGTTACTATTACATGTCATATTCTGTCTACATTATGCTGTTTGAGAACACATTGCAGCATGGCGACAGTCAACATGTGCGACAATGTACTTTGAGTTTTGCTTTATTTTACACATTTTTTCCAATTGCAGCGCCCCCAACAGGCGCCATGGGGCGCTATAGAGCTTTTTTGTCCAGCCGCCTCATTACATACTGCAGTCTTGTTTTGGTACTGCTTTCAGTTTTGCTTTATTTAACACAACATTTTTTTCTAATTGCAGCGCCCCCAACATGCGCCATGGGGCGCTATAGAGCTTTTTTGTGCTTATTGGTCCAAGATAGTTTTTTGTAGGTACTGCCCTGTTCTACAATTCAGCTGAGTTTCGTGAGTCTGTGGGCAAAACTGTGGTGGGGCTGTTCCACTGAAAAATTCAAGGGGGCGCTATAGAGCAAATTTGCCCCAAGTCCAAGGCCTTGACAACACCCACACCAAGTTTGAGGTGGATATGATCAATATTGTCCGAGCTGCACGCCATCTCGTAAAAGTGGTATTTTTTGTCTCCACTAGGAGGCGCTATGCAAATCACCGAATATTTTTGTGGAAATGTATTTTAGGCCAGACTGCTATTATATATTCAAAGTTTGGTGAAGATTGGAGAATTTTTCACAAAGTTATAGCACTTTGAAATTTTATGGCAAAATGGAGAATTTCGTGGCCCCGCCCCTCTGACATAGCAAATCAAAAAGTTATGATTTTGATAACTTTTCATCGTCAAAGCCTCATGAACCCATGTGCCAAGTTTCAAAAGGATCGGACGAAAGCCCTAGGAGGAGTTCGTTCAAATACGCCCCCTTCTCAACAGTTCGAAACACAAAAAATGGTGATTTTCATGCTTAAATATCTCACTTCCTGTTAATTTTACAAATTGCTCCAAGAGACTTTTTTGTAGGTCTTGTGATGCCCCATAACTCAGCTGAGTTTCATAACTCTGTGTTCAAAACTGTGGCGGGGCTGTCCCAAAGAAAAATTCAAGGGGGCGCTATAGAGCGCTTTGCCCCGCCCCCTCATTAATTATGCAGCCGAATTGTGCATCACATTGGTCTTAACAACCCCAACAAGTTTCAGACAGCTGTGACAAAGTATATGATAGCCGAACAGTTTTGCCTGAAAATCAACCAAAAAGTCAATGGAGTCTGGTTTTTCGGTGAAAAAAAAGGCAGCGTCCACTTTGACGCGCCGTCACGGCCACGCCCTTTTATGAAAAGTTGAAATTATTTCTCAGATGTCAAGTCCAAGGCCTTGACAACATCCACACCTAGTTTGAGGTGGATATGATGAATATTGTTCGAGCTGCACGCCATCTCGTAAAAGTGGTGTTTTTTGTCGTCACTAGGAGGCGCTATGAAAATCACCGAATATTTTTGTGGAAATGTATTTTAGGCCAGACTGCCATTATATATTCAAAGTTTGGTGAAGATTGGAGAATTTTTCACAAAGTTATAGCACTTTGAAATTTTATGGCAAAATGGAGAATTTCGTGGCCCCGCCCCTCTGACATAGTACATCAAAAAGTTATGATTTTGATAACTTTTCATCGTCAAAGCCTCATGAACACACACGCCAAGTTTCAAAAGGATCGGACGAAAGCCCTAGGAGGAGTTCGTTCAAATACGACCCCTGGAAATGACCAAAAAATCACAAAAACGTGAACTTTGACCCAAAATGGCCGCCGTATCCTTTACCGAAACCCGGGTCACCAAGAGACTTTTTGGTGCGTCTCGATATGTTTCATACACCCTCCAAATCCCATCCGCGTGGATGAAACCGTGTCCGGGGGCTCCTCCGACAACCGAAACCTAGGTGGCGCCGTAGAGCCATTTCTGTACGCTCGTGCGCGAGACCCCCAAAATACGAAATTTTACGCCCGACTTTGGGGGGGTACGCACATTTTCATGAGTTTTTGGGGATGTTAAAGCCTTGAAAAAGGCAATTCATTGGGTGGAAGAAAAAGGAAAATAATAATAAAAAAAAAATAATAAACATTTGAAATACAATAGGGCTTCGCACGGTTTCCGTGCTCGGGCCCTAATTAAAGCTGCAAGCAGCGATGGTCGGGCCCTCGCATATGCGCGCACGTCGAAATGTGCGCACGTCGAAATGTGCATAATATCGTTCTTTATAACATCGGTCTTAATAACCACAAGAAGTTTCAGACAGCTCTCATAGACTCAGATCTGGCCTTCAGGAGTCATGTGCGACAATGTACAACTTTATTTCACTGATATAATGTACAGTTACTATTACATGTCATATTCTGTCCACATTATGCTGTTTGAGAACACATTGCAGCATGGCTACAGTCAACATGTGCGACAATGTACAACTTTATTTCACTGATATAATGTACAGTTACTATTACATGTCATATTCTGTCTACATTATGCTGTTTGAGAACACATTGCAGCATGGCGACAGTCAACATGTGCGACAATGTACTTTGAGTTTTGCTTTATTTTACACATTTTTTCCAATTGCAGCGCCCCCAACAGGCGCCATGGGGCGCTATAGAGCTTTTTTGTCCAGCCGCCTCATTACATACTGCAGTCTTGTTTTGGTACTGCTTTGAGTTTTGCTTTATTTTACACAACATTTTTTCTAATTGCAGCGCCCCCAACATGCGCCATGGGGCGCTATAGAGCTTTTTTGTGCTTATTGGTCCAAGATAGTTTTTTGTAGGTACTGCCCTGTTCTACAATTCAGCTGAGTTTCGTGAGTCTGTGGGCAAAACTGTGGTGGGGCTGTTCCACTGAAAAATTCAAGGGGGCGCTATAGAGCAAATTTGCCCCAAGTCCAAGGCCTTGACAACATCCACACCAAGTTTGAGGTGGATATGATCAATATTGTCCGAGCTGCACGCCATCTCGTAAAAGTGGTATTTTTTGTCGTCACTAGGAGGCGCTATGAAAATCACAGAATATTTTTGTGGAAATGTATTTTAGGCCAGACTGCCATTATATATTAAAGTTTGGTGAAGATTGGAGAATTTTTCACAAAGTTATAGCACTTTGAAGTTTTATGGCAAAATGGAGAATTTCGTGGCCCCGCCCCTCTGACATAGTACATCAAAAAGTTATGATTTTGATAACTTTTCATCGTCAAAGCCTCATGAACCCATGTGCCAAGTTTCAAAAGGATTGGACGAAAGCCCTAGGAGGAGTTCGTTCAAATACGCCCCCTTCTCAACAGTTCGAAACACAAAAAATGGTGATTTTCATGCTTAAATATCTCACTTCCTGTTAATTTTACAAATTGCTCCAAGAGACTTTTTTGTAGGTCTTGTGATGCCCCATAACTCAGCTGAGTTTCATAACTCTGTGTTCAAAACTGTGGCGGGGCTGTCCCAAAGAAAAATTCAAGGGGGCGCTATAGAGCGCTTTGCCCCGCCCCCTCATTAATTATGCAGCCGAATTGTGCATCACATTGGTCTTAACAACCCCAACAAGTTTCAGACAGCTGTGACAAAGTATATGATAGCCGAACAGTTTTGCCTGAAAATCAGCCAAAAAGTCAATGGAGTCTGGTTTTTCGGTGAAAAAAAAGGCAGCGTCCACTTTGACGCGCCGTCACGGCCACGCCCTTTTATGAAAAGTTGAAATTATTTCTCAGATGTCAAGTCCAAGGCCTTGACAACATCCACACCTAGTTTGAGGTGGATATGATGAATATTGTTCGAGCTGCACGCCATCTCGTAAAAGTGGTGTTTTTTGTCGTCACTAGGAGGCGCTATGAAAATCACCGAATATTTTTGTGGAAATGTATTTTAGGCCAGACTGCCATTATATATTCAAAGTTTGGTGAAGATTGGAGAATTTTTCACAAAGTTATAGCACTTTGAAATTTTATGGCAAAATGGAGAATTTCGTGGCCCCGCCCCTCTGACATAGTACATCAAAAAGTTATGATTTTGATAACTTTTCATCGTCAAAGCCTCATGAACACACACGCCAAGTTTCAAAAGGATCGGACGAAAGCCCTAGGAGGAGTTCGTTCAAATACGACCCCTGGAAATGACCAAAAAATCACAAAAACGTGAACTTTGACCCAAAATGGCCGCCGTATCCTTTACCGAAACCCGGGTCACCAAGAGACTTTTTGGTGCGTCTCGGTATGTTTCATACACCCTCCAAATCTCATCCGCGTGGATGAAACCGTGTCCGGGGGCTCCTCCGACAACCGAAACCTAGGTGGCGCCGTAGAGCCATTTCTGTACGCTCGTGCGCGAGACCCCCAAAATACGAAATTTTACGCCCGACTTTGGGGGGGTACGCACATTTTCATGAGTTTTTGGGGATATTAAAGCCTTGAAAAAGGCAATTCATTGGGTGGAAGAAAAAGGAAAATAATAATAATTAAAGCTGCAAGCAGCGATGGTCGGGCCCTCGCATATGCGCGCACGTCGAAATGTGCGCACGTCGAAATGTGCATAATATCGTTCTTTATAACATCTGTCTTAATAACCACAAGAAGTTTCAGACAGCTCTCATAGACTCAGATCTGGCCTTCAGGAGTCATGTGCGACAATGTACAACTTTATTTCACTGATATAATGTACAGTTACTATTACATGTCATATTCTGTCTACATTATGCTGTTTGAGAACACATTGCAGCATGGCGACAGTCAACATGTGCGACAATGTACTTTGAGTTTTGCTTTATTTTACACATTTTTTCCAATTGCAGCGCCCCCAACATGCGCCATGGGGCGCTATAGAGCTTTTTTGTGCTTAATGGTCCAAGATAGTTTTTTGTAGGTACTGCCCAGTTCTACAATTCAGCTGAGTTTCGTGAGTCTGTGGGCAAAACTGTGGTGGGGCTGTTCCACTGAAAAAATCAAGGGGGCGCTATAGAGCAAATTTGCCCCAAGTCCAAGGCCTTGACAACATCCACACCAAGTTTGAGGTGGATATGATCAATATTGTCCGAGCTGCACGCCATCTCGTAAAAGTGGTATTTTTTGTCTCCACTAGGAGGCGCTATGCAAATTACAGAATATTTTTGTGGAAATGTATTGTAGGCCAGACTACCGTTGTATATGAGAAGTTTTGTGAAGATTGGAGAATTTTTCACAAAGTTATAGCACTTTGAGTTTTATGGCAAAATGGAGAATTTCGTGGCCCCGCCCCTCTGACATAGTACATCAAAAAGTTATGATTTTGATAACTTTTCATCGTCAAAGCCTCATGAACCCATGTGCCAAGTTTCAAAAGGATTGGACGAAAGCCCTAGGAGGAGTTCGTTCAAATACGCCCCCTTCTTAACAGTTCGAAACACAAAAAATGGTGATTTTCATGCTTAAATATCTCACTTCCTGTTAATTTTACAAATTGCTCCAAGAGACTTTTTTGTAGGTCTTGTGATGCCCCATAACTCAGCTGAGTTTCATAACTCTGTGTTCAAAACTGTGGCGGGGCTGTCCCAAAGAAAAATTCAAGGGGGCGCTATAAAGCGCTTTGCCCCGCCCCCTCATTAATTATGCAGCCGAATTTTGCGTAACATTGGTCTTAACAACCCCAACAAGTTTCAGACAGCTGTGACAAAGTATATGATAGCCGAACAGTTTTGCCTGAAAATCAGCCAAAAAGTAAAGGGAGTCTGGTTTTTCGGTGAAAAAAAAGGCAGCGTCCACTTTGACGCGCCGTCACGGCCACGCCCTTTTATGAAAAGTTGAAATTATTTCTCAGATGTCAAGTCCAAGGCCTTGACAACATCCACACCTAGTTTGAGGTGGATATGATGAATATTGTTCGAGCTGCACGCCATCTCGTAAAAGTGGTGTTTTTTGTCGTCACTAGGAGGCGCTATGAAAATCACCTGAATATTTTTGTGGAAATGTATTTTAGGCCAGACTGCCATTATATATTCAAAGTTTGGTGAAGATTGGAGAATTTTTCACAAAGTTATAGCACTTTGAAATTTTATGGCAAAATGGAGAATTTCGTGGCCCCGCCCCTCTGACATAGTACATCAAAAAGTTATGATTTTGATAACTTTTCATCGTCAAAGCCTCATGAACACACACGCCAAGTTTCAAAAGGATCGGACGAAAGCCCTAGGAGGAGTTCGTTCAAATACGACCCCTGGAAATGACCAAAAAATCACAAAAACGTGAACTTTGACCCAAAATGGCCGCCGTACCCTTTACCGAAACCCGGGTCACCAAGAGACTTTTTGGTGCGTCTCGGTATGTTTCATACACCCTCCAAATCTCATCCGCGTGGATGAAACCGTGTCCGGGGGCTCCTCCGACAACCGAAACCTAGGTGGCGCCGTAGAGCCATTTCTGTACGCTCGTGCGCGAGACCCCCAAAATACGAAATTTTACGCCCGACTTTGGGGGGGTACGCACATTTTCATGAGTTTTTGGGGATATTAAAGCCTTGAAAAAGGCAATTCATTGGGTGGAAGAAAAAGGAAAATAATAAAAAAAAAAATAATAAACATTTGAAATACAATAGGGCTTCGCACGGTTTCCGTGCTCGGGCCCTAATTAAAGCTGCAAGCAGCGATGGTCGGGCCCTCGCATATGCGCGCACGTCGAAATGTGCGCACGTCGAAATGTGCGCACGTCGAAATGTGCATAATATCGTTCTTTATAACATCTGTCTTAATAACCACAAGAAGTTTCAGACAGCTCTCATAGACTCAGATCTGGCCTTCAGGAGTCATGTGCGACAATGTACAACTTTATTTCACTGATATAATGTACAGTTACTATTACATGTCATATTCTGTCCACATTATGCTGTTTGAGAACACATTGCAGCATGGCTACAGTCAACATGTGCGACAATGTACAACTTTATTTCACTGATATAATGTACAGTTACTATTACATGTCATATTCTGTCTACATTATGCTGTTTGAGAACACATTGCAGCATGGCGACAGTCAACATGTGCGACAATGTACTTTGAGTTTTACTTTATTTTACACAACATTTTTTCTAATTGCAGCGCCCCCAACATGCGCCATGGGGCGCTATAGAGCTTTTTTGTGCTTATTGGTCCAAGATAGTTTTTTGTAGGTACTGCCCTGTTCTACAATTCAGCTGAGTTTCGTGAGTCTGTGGGCAAAACTGTGGTGGGGCTGTTCCACTGAAAAATTCAAGGGGGCGCTGTAGAGCAAATTTGCCCCAAGTCCAAGGCCTTGACAACATCCACACCAAGTTTGAGGTGGATATGATCAATATTGTCCGAGCTGCACGCCATCTCGTAAAAGTGGTCTTTTTTGTCGTCACTAGGAGGCGCTATGAAAATCACAGAATATTTTTGTGGAAATGTATTTTAGGCCAGACTGCTATTATATATTCAAAGTTTGGTGAAGATTGGAGAATTTTTCACAAAGTTATAGCACTTTGAAATTTTATGGCAAAATGGAGAATTTCGTGGCCCCGCCCCTCTGACATAGCAAATCAAAAAGTTATGATTTTGATAACTTTTCATCGTCAAAGCCTCATGAACCCATGTGCCAAGTTTCAAAAGGATCGGACGAAAGCCCTAGGAGGAGTTCGTTCAAATACGCCCCCTTCTCAACAGTTCGAAACACAAAAAATGGTGATTTTCATGCTTAAATATCTCACTTCCTGTTAATTTTACAAATTGCTCCAAGAGACTTTTTTGTAGGTCTTGTGATGCCCCATAAATCAGCTGAGTTTCATAACTCTGTGTTCAAAACTGTGGCGGGGCTGTCCCAAAGAAAAATTCAAGGGGGCGCTATAGAGCGCTTTGCCCCGCCCCCTCATTAATTATGCAGCCGAATTGTGCATCACATTGGTCTTAACAACCCCAACAAGTTTCAGACAGCTGTGACAAAGTATATGATAGCCGAACAGTTTTGCCTGAAAATCAACCAAAAAGTCAATGGAGTCTGGTTTTTCGGTGAAAAAAAAGGCAGCTTCCACTTTGACGCGCCGTCACGGCCACGCCCTTTTATGAAAAGTTGAAATTATTTCTCAGATGTCAAGTCCAAGGCCTTGACAACATCCACACCTAGTTTGAGGTGGATATGATGAATATTGTTCGAGCTGCACGCCATCTCGTAAAAGTGGTCTTTTTTGTCGTCACTAGGAGGCGCTATGAAAATCACCGAATATTTTTGTGGAAATGTATTTTAGGCCAGACTGCCATTATATATTCAAAGTTTGGTGAAGATTGGAGAATTTTTCACAAAGTTATAGCACTTTGAAATTTTATGGCAAAATGGAGAATTTCGTGGCCCCGCCCCTCTGACATAGTACATCAAAAAGTTATGATTTTGATAACTTTTTATCGTCAAAGCCTCATGAACACACACGCCAAGTTTCAAAAGGATCGGACGAAAGCCCTAGGAGGAGTTCGTTCAAATACGACCCCTGGAAATGACCAAAAAATCACAAAAACGTGAACTTTGACCCAAAATGGCCGCCGTACCCTTTACCGAAACCCGGGTCACCAAGAGACTTTTTGGTGCGTCTCGATATGTTTCATACACCCTCCAAATCCCATCCGCGTGGATGAAACAGTGTCCGGGGGCTCCTCCGACAACCGAAACCTAGGTGGCGCCGTAGAGCCATTTCTGTACGCTCGTGCGCGAGACCCCCAAAATACGAAATTTTACGCCCAACTTTGGGGGGGTACGCAAAGTTTCATGAGTTTTTGGGGATATTAAAGCCTTGAAAAAGGCAATTCATTGGGTGGAAGAAAAAGGAAAATAATAAAAAAAATTAAAGCTGCAAGCAGCGATGGTCGGGCCCTCGCATATGCGCGCACGTCGAAATGTGCGCACGTCGAAATGTGCATAATATCGTTCTTTATAACATCTGTCTTAATAACCACAAGAAGTTTCAGACAGCTCTCATAGACTCAGATCTGGCCTTCAGGAGTCATGTGCGACAATGTACAACTTTATTTCACTGATATAATGTACAGTTACTATTACATGTCATATTCTGTCCACATTATGCTGTTTGAGAACACATTGCAGCATGGCTACAGTCAACATGTGCGACAATGTACAACTTTATTTCACTGATATAATGTACAGTTACTATTACATGTCATATTCTGTCTACATTATGCTGTTTGAGAACACATTGCAGCATGGCGACAGTCAACATGTGCGACAATGTACTTTGAGTTTTACTTTATTTAACACAACATTTTTTTCTAATTGCAGCGCCCCCAACATGCGCCATGGGGCGCTATAGAGCTTTTTTGTGCTTATTGGTCCAAGATAGTTTTTTGTAGGTACTGCCCTGTTCTACAATTCAGCTGAGTTTCGTGAGTCTGTGGGCAAAACTGTGGTGGGGCTGTTCCACTGAAAAATTCAAGGGGGCGCTATAGAGCAAATTTGCCCCAAGTCCAAGGCCTTGACAACACCCACACCAAGTTTGAGGTGGATATGATCAATATTGTCCGAGCTGCACGCCATCTCGTAAAAGTGGTATTTTTTGTCTCCACTAGGAGGCGCTATGCAAATCACCGAATATTTTTGTGGAAATGTATTTTAGGCCAGACTGCTATTATATATTCAAAGTTTGGTGAAGATTGGAGAATTTTTCACAAAGTTATAGCACTTTGAAATTTTATGGCAAAATGGAGAATTTCGTGGCCCCGCCCCTCTGACATAGCAAATCAAAAAGTTATGATTTTGATAACTTTTCATCGTCAAAGCCTCATGAACCCATGTGCCAAGTTTCAAAAGGATCGGACGAAAGCCCTAGGAGGAGTTCGTTCAAATACGCCCCCTTCTCAACAGTTCGAAACACAAAAAATGGTGATTTTCATGCTTAAATATCTCACTTCCTGTTAATTTTACAAATTGCTCCAAGAGACTTTTTTGTAGGTCTTGTGATGCCCCATAACTCAGCTGAGTTTCATAACTCTGTGTTCAAAACTGTGGCGGGGCTGTCCCAAAGAAAAATTCAAGGGGGCGCTATAGAGCGCTTTGCCCCGCCCCCTCATTAATTATGCAGCCGAATTGTGCATCACATTGGTCTTAACAACCCCAACAAGTTTCAGACAGCTGTGACAAAGTATATGATAGCCGAACAGTTTTGCCTGAAAATCAACCAAAAAGTCAATGGAGTCTGGTTTTTCGGTGAAAAAAAAGGCAGCTTCCACTTTGACGCGCCGTCACGGCCACGCCCTTTTATGAAAAGTTGAAATTATTTCTCAGATGTCAAGTCCAAGGCCTTGACAACATCCACACCTAGTTTGAGGTGGATATGATGAATATTGTTCGAGCTGCACGCCATCTCGTAAAAGTGGTGTTTTTTGTCGTCACTAGGAGGCGCTATGAAAATCACCGAATATTTTTGTGGAAATGTATTTTAGGCCAGACTGCCATTATATATTCAAAGTTTGGTGAAGATTGGAGAATTTTTCACAAAGTTATAGCACTTTGAAATTTTATGGCAAAATGGAGAATTTCGTGGCCCCGCCCCTCTGACATAGTACATCAAAAAGTTATGATTTTGATAACTTTTCATCGTCAAAGCCTCATGAACACACACGCCAAGTTTCAAAAGGATCGGACGAAAGCCCTAGGAGGAGTTCGTTCAAATACGACCCCTGGAAATGACCAAAAAATCACAAAAACGTGAACTTTGACCCAAAATGGCCGCCGTACCCTTTACCGAAACCGGGTCACCAAGAGACTTTTTGGTGCGTCTCGATATGTTTCATACACCCTCCAAATCCCATCCGCGTGGATGAAACCGTGTCGGGGGCTCCTCCGACAACCGAAACCTAGGTGGCGCCGTAGAGCCATTTCTGTACGCTCGTGCGCGAGACCCCCAAAATACGAAATTTTACGCCCGACTTTGGGGGGGTACGCACATTTTCATGAGTTTTTGGGGATGTTAAAGCCTTGAAAAAGGCAATTCATTGGGTGGAAGAAAAAGGAAAATAATAATAATTAAAGCTGCAAGCAGCGTGGTCGCGGCCCTCGCATATGCGCGCACGTCGAAATGTGCATAATATCGTTCTTTATAACATCTGTCTTAATAACCACAAGAAGTTTCAGACAGCTCTCATAGACTCAGATCTGGCCTTCAGGAGTCATGTGCGACAATGTACAACTTTATTTCACTGATATAATGTACAGTTACTATTACATGTCATATTCTGTCTACATTATGCTGTTTGAGAACACATTGCAGCATGGCGACAGTCAACATGTGCGACAATGTACTTTGAGTTTTGCTTTATTTTACACATTTTTTCCAATTGCAGCGCCCCCAACATGCGCCATGGGGCGCTATAGAGCTTTTTTGTGCTTAATGGTCCAAGATAGTTTTTTGTAGGTACTGCCCAGTTCTACAATTCAGCTGAGTTTCGTGAGTCTGTGGGCAAAACTGTGGTGGGGCTGTTCCACTGAAAAAATCAAGGGGGCGCTATAGAGCAAATTTGCCCCAAGTCCAAGGCCTTGACAACATCCACACCAAGTTTGAGGTGGATATGATCAATATTGTCCGAGCTGCACGCCATCTCGTAAAGTGGTATTTTTTGTCTCCACTAGGAGGCGCTATGCAAATTACAGAATATTTTGTTGAAATGTATTGTAGGCCAGACTACCGTTGTATATGAGAAGTTTTGTGAAGATTGGAGAATTTTTCACAAAGTTATAGCACTTTGAGTTTATGGCAAAATGGAGAATTTCGTGGCCCCGCCCCTCTGACATAGTACATCAAAAAGTTATGATTTTGATAACTTTTCATCGTCAAAGCCTCATGAACCCATGTGCCAAGTTTCAAAAGGATTGGACGAAAGCCCTAGGAGGAGTTCGTTCAAATACGCCCTTCTTAACAGTTCGAAACACAAAAAATGGTGATTTTCATACTTAAATATCTCACTTCCTGTTAATTTTACAAATTGCTCCAAGAGACTTTTTTGTAGGTCTTGTGATGCCCCATAACTCAGCTGAGTTTCATAACTCTGTGTTCAAAACTGTGGCGGGGCTGTCCCAAAGAAAAATTCAAGGGGGCGCTATTAAAGCGCTTTGCCCCGCCCCCTCATTAATTATGCAGCCGAATTTTGCGTAACATTGGTCTTAACAACCCCAACAAGTTTCAGACAGCTGTGACAAAGTATATGATAGCCGAACAGTTTTGCCTGAAAATCAGCCAAAAAGTAAAGGGAGTCTGGTTTTTCGGTGAGGTGAAAAAAAAAGGCAGCGTCCACTTTGACGCGCCGTCACGGCCACGCCTTTATGAAAAGTTGAAATTATTTCTCAGATGTCAAGTCCAAGGCCTTGACAACATCCACACCTAGTTTGAGGTGGATATGATGAATATTGTTCGAGCTGCACGCCATCTCGTAAAAGTGGTGTTTTTTGTCGTCACTAGGAGGCGCTATGAAATCACCGAATATTTTTGTGGAAATGTATTTAGGCCAGACTGCCATTATATATTCAAAGTTTGGTGAAGATTGGAGAATTTTTCACAAAGTTATAGCACTTTGAAATTTTATGGCAAAATGGAGAATTTCGTGGCCCCGCCCCTTGACATAGTACATCAAAAAGTTATGATTTTGAAACTTTTATCGTCAAAGCCTCATGAACACACACGCCAAGTTTCAAAAGGATCGGACGAAAGCCCTAGGAGGAGTTCGTTCAAATACGACCCCTGGAAATGACCAAAAA